>JAMWYP010000032.1:477751-1148032 GCA_025563575.1 Acacia pycnantha | reverse complement strand
GGACGAAGGAGGGAGAGAGAGAGAGAATGATGTGCGATGATGAGTTGAAAAATAAGAGCACATGTAGCTGCTTAGTAAACAATTTCAATCAAAATTAACGGTATAATATAAATGGCGGTTAAAAGAGGGACAATATTGCTACGTTTTAGGACTCATGGGACGACATGAAAACCAAAAAAACTTTCAAGGCAACATTGCTCCTTAGTACACTTTCGGGACAAATTCGCTATTTAACCCATTTAAAAATATCAATTCAATGAATAAACAGGAAGAATAATTTATATTTATATTATTCATATGAATCATCCAAATAATTATACCAAACAATATTGAAATGAACATGAAAATTAAGGGGACATTTCTTTTGGTAACAGCAGTGGAAAAAATAACTAATAGAGTGGGCAAACAAGTGAAGATGTAGTTTCCCCCCTATATGGATAATTCCGCATTAAAAGATAAAAGGATGTTTATAAAGCACGACCCGGACATCATAGAATGCATTGGGGGAGGCACCAATAACCTCGTTAATTGTTTTTTCCCCACTTCAACCTTGTTATCAGGGGCGGAGCTTCTATATGACTAGGGGGGCTATGGTCTCCCCGAAAAAAAATTTGTTCAGAATTTTTTTTAATATAATATAAAATTAAATTTTGGCTCCCTCCCCAATTCCCCCCTCTTTTTATATCTTTGGGGCTTATAATTCAAGTTGTATTCCATGTGGGATCTTATATGATTTATGTTAATCTTGTCATTTTTTTTCTATATTTCATTCTAATTACCTGAAATTTTTAGCTTATCAGTGAAATTTACTTTTGTGGTGTATTCTTTAGTATGCTTTTACCCATTTTACAGTACACCCGTGGATGAAGTTTATTGATTTTTCATTCTAAACCTCAACCTCTTACCTTCCAATGTTGTGGTGTTCAATTACATGAAGTCTATGGTTGAACCAAAGATTCACAATCACATAAATTAATAAACTTTGGTTCAACCATAGAAACTTCACTTCATACACAATCTTAAAAATATGGATCACCAATAGGATCAATAAGGTGTTTCTCTACTCCGAAGCAGTTCGACATTTCAATAAACTTGAAAAAAACCATTTCAGATGAATAAGGAACCGACAGTCTGAACACCGGAAATTCCACAAAATGGAACACTTTGGTTCCTGATTCAAAATTTCAGATATGTGCATTTATGCATAAGAAATTTATTAATTTTCTTCTCAGATTCTGTACAGGAAAGATGAAAATATGCATGTATAGCATAAAGACTCCAATCAACGACCATTGGTAAAAAAAAATTAGGAGTATAAATCAATGCAAGTACAACAAACACTTCATGCTATTGCTAGATGAAGTAATCGCTTCTAAAGAAGGTGCATTGCTTAAAAAATTAAGCATAGAGGGGACATACCACGCTTTCAGGAACCCCAGGCGCGGGGTAAAAGCAGGTTTTTGGGTATAGGTCCTTGTAAGTATAACCTCTTGTCAAATCTCCACTCACCAATTTTGCCATAGGTCAACTCACCCTGAGCATCATGGAGCATGATATGGTTACTTAAACTCTTCAAGAAGCAAGAAAATTAAAATTAAAAGAAGAGTTTCTTTTTTTGGGAAAAAAGTTGATATCTACTCAAGTAGTATACTGTTATATATGATATAATGGTTCGAGCAAAAAAAAAAAGATATAATGGAAGTCTCAATACCCTACAGCCGTGCTGATTTATAATTGAAAATCAGAATATATTAAATTAAGCCTGAAACTTTTCCATAATACAAGGACAGGGAAACATTTAAAACACACGTCACCTTTAGATTGTAGTCACATCCATAAGTATAATGAAGAATATACTTGTTCTTAGTTTCAAGATCCCACGGGGGCTGAAAAGTTACATAGAGTGATTTTAGAATTGGGAATGATTGCTAAATGAAACCCACTTTAGCTGATAATAGTAAAAACTAAACACCACATCAATAAATGATATGACTATCCCAAACCTGCAGCATAAAGTCTTTACGCAAAATATGCCGCACACCATGAAGAGCGGATGCTATAGCATAAGCATACCTAAATTCAACAATAACATCAGCAAATATTCCTTCACGACCTAAAATGTATCATACTGCATCATCTACTGTCTATTTTTATTCGGCCATACGTACATTTCTAGCACCCATCCAAAAGCTTTATCAGTCTCTGGGTCCTGTTTCATCTTCAAAGAAACATTCATCCATGTTGGAGCAATCTCTGCAAGCAAATCCTGTACAAAAACAACAAGAAGCAATATATAAAGTTGTGCAAGGCAATCACACCATCCGAGGCAGTGACGATGAGCTACAAACAAAATAAATCACATGTATAATCACACTTACTAATATCAAGAATCAATCCACATTTGAGTTTGGCACTAATAGCTTGAAATCCCGCGCGAAAATCCAGCAAGATAACAAAATAAACAACGTAAAAATCAAACAGGAAAAAAAAGAGGAGAGGCAAAATGGGCCATAAAAATCAAGGAAACAGTCGAACACAAATGACGCAGTGAAAGAGAACGTGATTGTCGATTTAGTCGTGTTTGTGAATAAAGCTGTGAGCATACGAAGGAAATTAAAATAAAAGTGCAAAACGAGAATGACATTTGAGAGAAGGGAATGAGAGAAATTTGAACCTTTGCTTGTGATTCGAGAAAGGAAGAAAGGTAGAGAGAATCAAGAATGAACGATTTTTGGATCAAAGAGTTGAGGAAACGATTGAAAAGTGAAGTTGTACTTTGTAGTCTCTTCAACGAAGGCGTCACCATATAAAAGCTAATCGATCACTCTGTCGTAATTCGTTTCTTTTGTTTTTTCTTTTGACTTTTATAATTATAGAATTTCAATTAATTCTCCTGATTTTTTTATTTTTATTTTTAAATCATTCATAAAACTTTGTCCGAATTCATTATTTTGGCTTTTATTGATAATTTTAAAAGGAAAATTGTGTGCTCAATGTTTATGAATTATTTCTAATATGGAGAGATAATTTATTATTCATTTTACTATTTTGTTGGTTTTCTTCTTTCTTTTTATCTAGTAAATCTCTTACCAAACAAGACCCTTGAAAGATACATTTGGAATTGGAGAATATATTATCTAAGAAATTTTAATTTATATTGTATTTCAAAGAGTAATATTAGCGTTAGTGGCTATAAAAATAAAAGGATTAAATACCAATTTTGTCTTGGAAGTACACGCCCACGACCAATTTTACATTGGAAGTTTTTTTTTGGAGACATGTTGCACCGGAAGTATAAAAACGTAGCCCCTTCCGTTAAGTAGCATCTTTCTCACTTTTCTTTGGGTTAAGTAGCAATTTTGCCTCAGAAGTACACGCCCACGAGCAATGTTGCTCTGAAATTTTTTTTTGTCTCAATGTTGCCCTGAAAGTCTACAAACGTAGTAATGTTGCCCCTCCGTTAACAGTCCTAATTAATTGTATTTGACACTTTTTGTAAGCTTTATTCTCTCAGTCATCTCTGCTTACAATGCACCAGAGGTTCATTAATCATTCGCATAGATAATTCCGCATGCGGGTGATTATTGTTTGAAAAAATTCGTTTGAACAGACTGCGACGTACTCGTTTGATCTTTTGTTTAGACAAATTCGTTTTTATTTTTTTGTTTAATTTGTTCGAAACATTTTTTCTCTACAAACTCCGTAGGCGAGTGATTATTATTTGATTGGGGAATGCCTGCGATGAAGGATGCTACGGGGGAAGAAGAAGTGGACTATGTTTACTTTTAAAAAAAAAAATTAATTGCGACCCCTACTCCCTCCTGTCATGATTATAATTATAAGACCGGGTTGACTTTTTTTGAAGAAATTAAGAAAACTAAATACTCCCCTTTGATCCTTATTATAAGACACCAATTAACTTTTCTCACAAACAAATAAAAACAGTTAAAGTCAATAAAGTTGCCCTATAATTTAAGTAATTTTCAATATTACTCGTACTAATGGCAATAAACTTTAATATTATATTAATTATTACTCTCACCCACTACTCTTATTAATTATAGGCATATATGGAAAAAAAAATTAATGCTCCTTGGGAACAAGCAAGTCCCTTATAAAAAGGACCAAATAAACTTGCTAGTTGGTGTCTTATAATAAGGACTAGAGGGAGTAAGTTACTTATTCATATTACCTTTGGTCCTAGTTATAACATCGGATTGACGTTTTAGAGAGATTAAGGAAACTAAATAAGTTATTTAATCATATCATACGTTTTTAGATTTCTAGGGCAACATTGAGACAAAAAAATTTCTAAAATAGGTGTAAAAATATATTTTGATCGTTGGTTGACCATTTGTTTAACTTTTTTAAAAGGTTAAGTTACAAAAATATACATGAAATTTTTCTAAAAGTGCAATCAACACAAATGCTTTTTTAAGGACAAAAGTAACTATGAACTTCTAAAATAGGTGTAAGAAAACACATTGATCATCAGTTAATTGTTTGATTGAATTTTTTTGATTGAAAATGGTGACATTATGGATGACGTGAATAATTAAGAAACAACTTGGACATAAAATCATGAGACAAAGTTTATATAAGTTGTTATGTTTTTATTATATAAGTTGCTATGTTTTTATCGAACAAAGTTTAGATGATATAGTATTTTTATAGTATGTAAGTATTTCTCTAACTTGAAATAATAATCTGCTAATTGGGTAGGGGAAATTAATTTTCATCTAACCTTCTACCTCTATCTCATCACTTTATCTCTATCTAATACTTCCTCTCATATCGCCCTCTCTTTTCTGAAAGAAGTGATGAGTTGGAGATAAATGGTTAAGTAAAAATTAATTTTCCTTACTCAGTTAGCAAATTATAATTTCAAGTTATTTCTTAATCATCTACGTCATCCTCCATATCACCATTTTCAATAAAAAAATTCAAAGAAATGGTCAATATGTATTTTTGCGTATATTTTGGAAGTTCATATTTACTTTTGCTCTTCAAAAAAATATTTGTGTTGAGCGCACTTTTAAAAAATCTTATGTATATTTTTACACCTTAACTTTAAAAAGTTTAAACAAACAATCCGTGTGTATTTTTGCACATATTTTAAAAGTTTACAACTACTTTTACCCTTTCAGAAAAGTATTTGGTATTGAAGACATTTTTAGAAAAATCTCATATGTTTTTTTACACCTTAACACTATTCTTTATATATGAAATATAATTAAACAAAAGGGGTTAAAATTAAAGAGTTAAGGCGTCAAGTCCTAATGCTAGTTTAAGTATTAAAATTAAACGCAAGCGGTTCTTTTCGTTCTGATTCTTTTTCTTTGTCTCTTTTCGGCCTCTTGCAAGTTTTAATGAGGAAATTCATGCCAATTAGGGCAGAGCAATTAGTGGGTTGGGTAATCTAAAGCTAAACTCATAGTCCGCCCATTTAATTATAAATGAGTATGGGTTAGTCTATATCCGTACCTCAATCCATTTAAACCTGTATAAATGGGCTAGCACATAAATGGGCGGGCTAACCGGGTTTTGGGTAACCATTTACATTTGACTTGTTTATTTTTTTAATAAAAAAAAACATATATAAGCATTAAGCATCCATCTAAATTCATCATTCCAATTTTTGAAATCTCAATCTTCAAAGTTCCACGATTACAATTCACACAAAATAACATAAATTTAGATAAGTACCATCGTTACATAATCTTGATGTTAAAACTCGAACTTTTAAATTAAAACATTACAACCACAAGTTCATAAATTAACAAAATGACATGCTTCCATTGAATCTGCATGCTTCAGTCTTCATCATCTTTAGATTCACTTAAAAGAATCTTGTATCCGACCCAATACGTACTAAAAGCTAATTTTGAAGATACTATAAATACTAGTATACCTAACAAATCACATGCCAACAGATTTAAAACTTAATACTTGGAAGCATTCACTCTCCACCATGCTAAAACATCAAATTTTGGATCACGAAAGCCAACTAATTTAGTTTGAACTCTACATTACATGTAGAGTTAATAGCAACTCACAAGTTTAAATAGAATGAGCCATAAAGAGAGAAAGTGAGCGAGATTGAGAGTTGATGGCCATTATGGTTATAGATTAGAGATGGCTAAATACTCGAATAGGAAGGGATTTAGGGAATGCTTTACATAGAATGCGGAATGAGATGAGTAGTTAATAAAAAAATTACACTAAATGGCTGGGCTGGTATGGGCAGCCCATAGGTGTGCTCATAGCCCACCCATTTAAATCCTAAATGTGCGAGTTCTAACCCAACCCATTATAAAGTCTTTTTGGGCGGGCTCAATATGACCTAATTACGCTGGGTTTTGGGTTTCATGCTCAGCCCTAATGCCAATTGAAGTTTGAAACCCCACCCTAAAAAATTTAATTCAAAAGCACTCAATCAATTCATGAGCATTAATTAATTTTAGTAACAAAAAAAAATATTTTTTATAGCGGAAAAAATAATACCCTATATTATTTACAGGAAAAAACAAAAAAGATAGTTTTTATTTTTCAGCAGCCCCCTTTTATTAGTATTTTTATTTTTAATATAAACTTAGGTCCGTCCCTCCGTCCTTATACCAAAATTCAAAGAACCTAACCCTCTAATTAACCAATTTGCTCATATATGTATATATACACACACTATAAATAGTTTTTGGCCAACATACTTACGTATAATGAATTTAAAAATATCAAGTCAGTGAATAATAATGAAGAGTAATTTATGTTTATATTATTCATATAAATCCTTCAAATAATTATACCAAACAATATTGAAACGAATATGAAAATTAAGGGAAAGCCCACTCTATTAGTTATTTTTCCCACTGCTGTTAGAAAAATAAATATCCCCTTAATTTTCATATTCGTTTCAATATTGTTTGTTATAATTATTTGGAGAATTCATATGAATAATATAAACAAATTTATTCTTTTTTATTATTCACTGAATTGATATTTTTATATTAATTATACATTAACAATTTTTTTTTTTTTTTGTATATATCTTCATAACCAGTTAGCCTTGAATTACATCAAATTTCACCATTATATTAGAAATATTGAACCACTCACCCAAAAGAATTGCTTAAAAATAGTTAATTAATTGCTTGAAAAAAACTAGAAGAAAACACCATGCAAGATCCGTGGAGAAGTTCTTTTCCCATTATAGCCTTTCTTTCTTTTATATTTCATATGACCTTATATTTCTGCCATATTCAACTGGACCTTAAATTTTCAATTACGAAAATATGTGTGTCTATATAAAATACAAACTCAAATGGTATGAACCATGAAGGCAACTACTATTCTTGTTTGTGAACCATTGGTGGGAAAAGCAAATTTAGGAAAGTCAAAAGAAATACTTCCTCTGGTCCTTATTATAAGGCACCAACTAGTAAGTTTATTTGGTCCTTTTTATAAGGCACTTGCTTGTTTCCGAGGAGCATTGTTTATTTTTTTTCATCTCTACCCCTAATTAATAAATGTAATGGGTGAGAGTAATAATTAAAGGTTAAGGTGCAAAAATAGACATGTGCTTTTTTCCGAGGAGCGCCCAGTAGCAAATGCTTTTTTCAGGTGCAAAAGTAACTATGTGGTTACAAATTAGATGCAAAAATAGCGTTTGACCGTTAAGTTTGACTTTTGACCGTTAAGTTTGACTGTTTTGCTAAGCGGACGATAACGTGGCATTTCAAAGGTGCAAAAATAATTTTAGGATCTTGAAAAATATTTCGTGTATTGATCAAGATTAAAAGGATCTTGAAAAAATATTTGAGTGGTACTTACTGGTACTAAAAAGTATTTTCAGGATCTTGATTGGTACAAAAAAATTCATAATTTTGAAAATTTATTTTAGGATCTTGAAAAAATATTTCAGGTATTGACCGGTACAAAAAGGATGCTGAAAAAATATTTGAAATGCCACGTCATCGTCCAGTCAGCAAAAAAAGTCAAACTTAACGATCAAAAGTCAAACTTAACGGTCAAACGCTATTTTTGTACCTAATTTGTAACCACATAGTTACTTTTGCACCTGAAAAAAACATTTGCTACTGGCCGCTTCTCGGAGAAAAGCACATGTCTATTTTTGTACCTTAACCCAATAATTAATATCATATTAGAGTTTAGTGGAATTAATAGGGGTAATGTTGGAAATTATTTAGATTCTAGGACAACTTTATTGACTTTAACTACTTTAATTGGTTTGTGAGAAAAGTTAGTTGATGCATTATAATAAGGAGGGAGTAAGAATGAACATGACAGTGAAAAACAAAATGGAGACAGAAATTATACTCAAGAGAAGCGAAAAGAAAGCAATCTGCTTCTAGAATCTTCTGGCGAAATGCTTCCACTTCCACCAGAAACCTCCCTTCTTTCTCAAGATCGGTGTTCAGCATCGGCAGAGCAGCGATATCGACGTGCTCAATCTGGAGACCTTCAACGGCCCCCTTGCTTAGCTCGATCGCTACCATTATCGATCCAAACTCCACAAATATGAACCGAACAACCAAACAATCAAACAAAACGAGCAAAGAATCAGAGACAGTGCGCGCGCGCAAACAGATTAGAGAACCGTTGCTTCATTCTTAAGAGAATATATTGATTACTGTAACACCCCAACTTTTCACAAGCAGTATAATTTTTTTTTCTTTAAACATCATTTCAAAATGATCAGAGTAGTGCACCGGAGCTATTGAGTAACTGATATATATATTAAAATACCCGTGGTAGTATGTCTTGCTGTTTAAACAGCGGTACAAGAGTGATTCAAAAGTATAACAGAAAGAAGTCTTCCGCTGGGACTCCTAGGCGTGCTGCTTGTCCTTCTCCTCGATTCTCGGTCCACCCGACCCTGAAGCTAAGTTAAGAGCTGGAGTCCATGCATCGAACCCTGTAACGGTTAACCTCATGATTACATACATCATATATGTACAATGACATTCATAGACTTTGGCAACACTTACTACGGTCGGACATAGGGTATACATATCGATATGTATCGCAAGAACAATACTGATCGGATGACGACAATCCTACTGATCGAGATGATAGACAACGATACAGTGAGTACGTAAAATAGTACAGTCGAAGTACGAACAATAGTACAATCGGATGTACGAGACAATAGTACAATCGGATGTGCAGACAATAGTACATCAAATGTACGCACAATAGTACAATCAAATGTACGTAATGAAGAGTACAATCGAGTACAGTGCATGACAGACAATTGGCATGACGAGAACAACAAGACTGATCGAGTACAGGCATGACAGACAATATACACATATGCATACAATAAACATCAGAGTTAAGGTTACCAGTACGCGAACGTACCTTCGTTGACGGTAGACGGTACTTCCGTCGGAATACGGTACAACCGTATGTAAAAACGTAATCAGAACATAATTAGGGATATCCCAGAGTTTCGCTGCAGATTTTCTCCAGAGCTCCTCTCTCTAAAACCTCTCTCTACTTTCTAAATTCTCAAGAGAGAATGGTGTGAAATTTCCAAAGGAGTTGCTTGCTATTTATAGAAGAAGTTGTGAGGGCATAATAGTCTTTTCCATATTTCAACTTTCATTTTAAACCATGGAAACTTAGGGTTTTGGTGGATGATTTGTGGCCATGCAACACACCATTTCGTTCAGCCCTTCCCCAAGAAAAGATGAGCCACCAACTTATGTGACAAGTTGTGTATTCTAGAAGCATTTATACCCCGATCGGTACCCGATTCGCGTAATCTCGGAAAAATCTCAAAATTATGGATTTACAACTTTGAAGCCATTTCCTCACTCATTAGAAATGTCCAAGTTAACCTAAATTTTGATTCCATATAGGGCTCCAACCGTCGATCAAGTTCCTCGAAAACGTGTCCGAACGCGTCCCGGGTTTAACGCATTTAAATCATCAATTTCTTCGAAAAATTCACCGATTCCAAATGTGTTCATATAAATTCAAACTCATTCCTAGATGTTGAGTTAGAATTTATTTTCTTCAGATCCAAAAATGTGCCTACCGCATTTTTCCCTATTTCGTCTTATTAGGAAAATGCGCTAACTACCTCTAATTAACTTAGGAAGAGGTCACTTAAAGGTAAAAACTCACCGATCAATATTTTACATTGACTTTGGAAATCTCATTCCTAGATCTCCAGATAGGATCCGTTTCCTAATTATTGAATTACTATTCACCACATTAAATTATATTATATAATAATATAACTTTAATTAATTATATTATAAAATACTATAATTTATAAACTAAGTTTCTATTTTTATTCTTTTTTTTTCTGCCCATTATTTTTTATTTTCGTTTTTATTTTATTTATTTTATATAAAATAATTATTTTATAATTATTTTATACAATTTTTCACAAAACTTTCCTATTGGTCCATTCTTGTATTTAGGCTTTAAAAATACCTAAACTCATCCATTTTTCTCAAAACTTTCCAATTAATTAGCAAATATATTTTTACTAATTTTAAGCCAAAAACCACTAATTTTAGGGTTTTACATAATTATCTCGAATTTCCTTTGCTTATGCTTAAGTAATTAGCCAATAATTTCCTAATTACTTTCTTATCAATAGTTGATAATTTTCTTACTTAGGATGCCTCATTATCTCATAACTTTTGTATTGACATTTTTGCTTTATGCCTCACGCATTATATTAATATTTACGGGGCATTATATATGGTCTTTTCAATACTTTTTGAGTATACTCCTTCAATTTCTCCAAGTTTGTAACTTAATAAATTACCTAAATTAGGGACAATATCATTCCCTATTTCAAATAGATTTTTACTTGCCTCTTTTATAGCTTTCACAGGGGTATTTATAACCCACAATGTGCTTAGGGACCTATTTGCAAATTTTCAATTTGTTTTAGGGACCTATTTGCAAATTATCTAATTTCAAGAGAAATTACCCTGACAACAAGGTAAACTCAATACAAGGTGTTTGAGACCTCATATTCACCTATTTTTAATAGGTATATTTCCCAATTTTGATATTTACCCTAAGTGTGATTTTTAGGGTATTACAATTACAACAAGACGGAAGAACAGCGTGAGATAATGCGCCAAGTTCTGGAAAGAATCCTAATAACGAAAAAGGAAAAGGGTAATAATGGAGTAATTAACCAGCTCGAAGTTGTATGAGCCTTTCTGGAGTGAACCGCAGAGAGCCGCAACCTTCACCGGCACCGCCGCACCGACCGCCCCTGTGAGTGACATCCTTCCTTCCAAGTGTGATGAGACTGAACAAACACTTTGAAGCCTGAAGAGATCGAAAAAAATATATTGAATAAATAGAGTGCCGAGGGGTGAAGCCGTGAAGGTTGTCTCATGGGTGCGTGTTCCTTTATTTATTTATTTTTTCCCCCGGGGAGTGTGCAGGGTTTAGTGCCATAATTTTTTAAATACTACAGTGTACTTCCCCGAAACTGGATCCCCAAAGGAAGACTTTCGTCTAGATCTATGCCTTACCCACTTGTGAGGCATTAACATCTTCAGTTTCTTGTTCCATTTGTGTCCAGTCTTCTTCCTTCCTTGCTACTGAATACTTTAATCATGGCGGAGTTGGTGGCTGGAGCGTTTCTATCCTCTTTCCTTCAGGTGGCATTTGAGAGATTGGCTTCTCCTGACTTTCTCGACTACTTTCGTCGCAAAAAGATGGATGATGGCTTACTGAAAAAATTACATGCCATCCTTCTTTCTGTGGACAAGATTGTTGAAGATGCAGAAGAAAGGCAATATAGAGATCGTCGTGTGAAGCAATGGCTGGATGAGCTCAAAGATGAAGTCTTTAAGGCTCAAGACTTGCTGGACGACATTGCTACTGAGGCACTACGACAGAAGCAGCGTGCTGAATCCCAAACTGCTGCTAGTGGCAAGGTACGAGGCTTCTTTACTTCTCTTGTTAATCGAAATCAGTTAGAGAAGAAGATAGAATCGGGGATCAAAGAAGTGATAAACAACTTAGAGAATCTTATAAAGCAAAATGAGATATTGGGATTAAGGGGAGGGTCATCTCTACTGTTATTGAATCGGGGTGCACATGACTGTATACAAAAGATTGCCTACTACACGACTCATAGATGAATCTGATATGTATGGTAGAGATGTTGATAAAGAGAGGATTGTAGAGTTTTTACTATCACAGAGCATGGGTGGGAATCGGTTGCCCATGGATGTGATTTCCGTCACTGGCATGGGCGGGATGGGCAAGACAACCCTTGCAAAACTTCTATGAAGATGTGAAGATGAAGGATCAATTTGAACATAGGGCTTGGTATGTGTTTCTGAAGAATTCGATGTTCATCAAGTTACAAAAGCAACTCTTTAGTCACTTTATTGTCCAACTGAACAATTACGTGATCTTGACTTAAATCAGCTTAAACTAAAAGAGACATTGATGGGTAAGAAATTCTTTCTCGTTCTTGATGATGTTTGGAATGAGAATTGTAAAATTTGGGAGGTCTTCCAAGCTCCTTTAAACATGCGGCACCACAGAGTAGGATTCTTGTCACAACGCGTAATCGAAAGGTAGCAGAAGTCGTGTGTTGTACCTTTACATATTCATTGAAGCCATTAGAAGATGGAGATTGTTGGAATTTATTTGAAAAACATACATTTAACAACCAACATCATCTTGCAGATCCAGAACTTGAAGAAATTGGTAAAAAAAATTGTTAACAGGTGTGGAGGATTGCCTTTAGCAATAAAAACACTAGGAAGTTTGTTGCATATAAAACTTTCTTCTCAGTATTGGGATAAGATTTTGAAAAGTGATCTTTAGGAATTATCAGAAAATGATAGCCACATTATCCCATCTTTAAGATTGAGCTACCATGATCTACTTTCAAATATGAAACGTTGTTTTGCGTATTGCTCCATCTTTCCTAAAGATTATAATATAGTCAAGAATGTCCTAATTCAATTGTGGATGGCAGATGGTTTGATATATCCTACTCATAAAAGCCTGAGCCTCGAAGAAGCGGGAAATGAAATATTCAATGATCTAGAGTCGAGGTCTTTCTTTGAGCCATCAAGAAATGGTGATGATTACTTCATCATGCATGATCTTGTGAACAATTTAGCAAAATCTGTGACACAAGAGTTTTTGGTGCAATTAGAGGTTGATTAGGAACGAGATATATAGACCAAGACTCACTATGTTTCCTATATAAATAAAAATGATGGAAATCTTAAATTTCCTGAGGAAGTTTTCAAATGCCACCGATTACGTACTTTCCTCCTTTTGGATCCAGGTATCCCCTACAGAGATTACGTACCATACATCTCCCACGGATATTATAAATGTGTTAATATAATGTCCATATTTTCTCGACTCAAATACATACGGGAATTATCTTTGTGCAGGTATAAGAATGATTCCAAAAACTGGATAGATGGTATTAGCAATCTGAAGCACTTCCGTTATTTAGATCTTTTTTGGACTTCAGTAAAGAAATTGCCGAATTCAATGTGCTTGTTGATTAATTTACAAACATTGAAGTTAAGAGACTGCGATTGTTTGAGTAAGTTGCCATCAAATTTCTACAAACTCATCAACTTGCGACATCTTGACTTGGAAGACTATAGCGTACAGGAGATGCCAAAATATATGGGAAAGTTAAATAAGCCATGAACAATGAATAAATTTGTTGTGGCAAAGAAAGGAGGATCAAATATAAAAGAATTAGGGGCTTTAAAGCACTTAACAGGTTCCTTAGCCATCTCAAATATGAAGTGCATTAAAGATGCTGCAGATATGAGGGATGCCAATTTGAAAGCAAAGCAGTTGCATACCTTGAGCTTGGATTATTGGGCGTAATCACAATCTTGAAGGGGTTCAAGACCAACCACACATATTGGAAGCACTTGAGTCAAATCACAATGTAAAAATGCTCATTGTTGGCGGATACCGAGACACCAAATTTCCAAAGTGGCTTGCTAGTGCTTCAGAATTTTTACCCAATGTGGTGTCTTTATGTTTGTGTGATTGTCCCAACATTGTGAGCTTACCCCTACTTGGGCAGCTACCTTCCCTCCAGAAACTCACGATTGAAGGATTGAATGGAATAAAGGTGATAGGTGAAGAGTTGTATGGAAATGGCTCCTCAATTGCTCCATTTCATTGCCTTTCTTATTTAAAGATTTCTTTTATGAAAAAATGGGAAGAATGGGATATATGTTATGAAGGTGAGATTTTCCCATGCCTTGAACAACTTCATGTATTTGGGTGCTCTAGACTAAAAAAGTCTCTACCTCGACACCTTCATTGTTTAAAAAAACTACACATTGAGCATTGCGGGAATTTGGAGGCGACACTTCCCAAGTCCTCTTGCATGGAAGAGCTGTCTTTAAGTTGTTGTGAGAAGATAACAGTAAAAGACATGCCCACATGGAGCACAAGGTTAGGTATGCTTTCCAGCCTCCAACGTCTTTCAATCCAATGGGGTTCCAAAGTCATTGCATCATGTAGAGATTGGGGTTTACATGAGTTGTTGTCCTTGAAAGAACTTAAAATTGGTGGCATTGAAGATATGGAGTGCTTCCCCGAAGAGGGATTGTTGCCACCCAATCTCCATCTCTTTCATTCTTTTGTTGTTACAATATGAAAAGAATAAACCACAGGGATCTTGTCCACCTCCATTCTCTCACTTCCTTATCTTTTATCGGTCGCCGAAGCATGAGTTTTGAGGGCATGCCAAAAGATGGTTTACCTCCTTCGCTCTCTTTTTTATCAATTGGTTGTTGTGAGTTGCTTGAGGAGAGGTGTGAAAAGGAGAAAGGACCTGATTGGCCTACAATTGCTCATATCCCTCGCATATACGTTTACGGAGCACAATGTGAAGAAAGATATGTACACATACACAAGACTCCCTAAAAGGTACTTCCTCTATACTTTGCTCTCACAGATATGCTCTGTTTACATATTAAATATGTAACGATTTAGAGTTAGATACCTCATTCTGTCACTCTATTTTACATGCCATTAGATTTAGCTTTTATATGTTGCACTCAATGCGAAATCAGATCATATGCTCCTTCCATGGTGACAAAATTAAATTAAAAAAACAAATATCCTTTGATACGTGTAGTTTTAAATCTTATTATGTTGATTTCTATACACAAGCAACGAGGTTATCTGTTCTTCTACATTTTCTAAACTGACCAAACGCATCGGTATTTTTCTTTCTTGTTGATAAGAACTTTACACGCATTCTAGAAAGTTCATTTTTTTTGTATGCAAAAAGGACAAAAGAAAGTCATATTATTATCTTTACACTCAACTCATATCATTTATCTATCTGCAAAATGCAGCATCATAAAAAAAAGGGAATTTCTTGTTTCAACTTCAAGTTAGAAGAAGCGCTCCTCAATTGAAGCTATCAACATCAACATGAATGGCTCATATATATAAATCGTTGCCTTGATTTTAAGTGCTTTTTTCCACGCATCATTCTTCTTTTTTTCTCCGAGACTTTCTTTGGTTTAGTAACAAGACTCTGTTGTTTCAATGTTGTCTTGGGATGTGTCATGTTTTATTAGTTTGTAATTGACTACATTCTGGTTTTTGTATTATGATCATATGCTCATAATAAAATTCTCAAGCATTGTGATAGAGAATGAAGAGGATGTAGGATTCAATATTTTGAGTATGAACCTCTATAAGTCCTTGTCTCTTCTTCTTCCTCCTTTTATCTCTTATTCTTTACATTTATTTCAATTTCAAGCTATATTACATGTTGCGGACTGTTAAGTATTTAACTTCACAGAATCAATCAAGCAAATACGCCGAACCGGTCTATTACATCAGAGAGGTTGCAAATTGCCTTCATGCCATTTGATTTTCGATTTGATATTTTTTTTTTCTTAATCGAAAATTTCAGGTCTAGTTAATGATGGCAGGAAAGTAAAGTAATCCATTAATCTCAGATTTGGAGAGAGAATGGTAGATGAAAGAAAAAGGCTATAATGGAATCTAGATTTGATTCTAATATTTACCTTTAAATTGTTGTCTACGTCTATGCAAATCAGGAAGAGAACCTTTCTACTTCATTTATCCTCCATTTCCCTACAACATTAAATTGGATCTTTTATATGAAATTGAAAACTGTAAGTAGCTGTGCATGTTTTTGTTTTCTTCTAGTAATTAATTCTTTTGTGTAAGTGGTTCAATATTTAACAGAACAAAAAGAAGAATGGCGCTGGTTGTGCTAGGTAAGAAAAACTCTGCACTGGTTCCGGTTTCATCGGAAGAAGATGATTTGCTCCATCGGAGCTCTAAGAAGATTAAGAATGGAAGTAGTATGAATGAAGAGGAGTGACCTAGTCTGGGAAAACAAGGAGGGAAAGTGTGGGAAGCTAGTTCGACGTTTGCTGAGAAGCTTCAGGGCATTGTTCTGAATCGGGGGGATAGGAAAGCTGATGAGATTGGGTGTAATCGTCAAGATAATACTCTATCTGAAGGGTCTGAGCATGATTCGGACATGGAGGACAACGAGCCTCTGTGTGTTATAACAGAGGATGAAAATAGGAATTTTCCTGAGTTCTCCTTTTCGGAGAAGATGACGAAGCGTCTTCATAAAGCTTGGAAATGGGCGGTGATTGTGAAGTTGCTTGGGAGGAATATTGGATATAAAAATCTATTATCCATTTTGCAAACACTCTAGGCTAAGCGTGGGGTGATCAATGTGATTAATGTTGGAAATGGATTTTTTGTTGTTAAACTTTCCAACAAGGAGGATTATCTGAATGCTCTTACTGGGGGTCCTTGGATGCTATTTGATCATTACTTAACTGTGAGGCCTTGGGAACCCCTGTTTCGTCCTTGGAGAGCTACTATAAACAAAGTGGCAGTGTGGGTGAGAGTGCCTAAACTGTCTCTGGAATATTATGATAAACAGGCTCTCACATGGATTGGTGATAGGATTGGGGAAACCATTAAAGTTGATTTTAATACTTCATGCCAGCTTAGAGGTCACTATGCAAGAATCTGTGTTCTTGTTGATTTGAGTAAACAATTGATGTCTGGTTTTACTCTAAAAAGGGGGGAATATTGCGTTGAGAATGAGGGCCTTCATTGGTTGTGTACAAATTGTGGTGTCTATGGTCATAAAGCCGAGCAGTGTAAATCAGGGGGAAGAACTGAGAATGCAGAGGTAATGGATAGCCATTCGGGGAAGACGAAGGGCAATTTGGGAAATACGGAGGTAGCTGTTAATGAGTTTGATACGTGGAAAGTTGTGAAGAGGGTAAATTGGAAAAAGAAGGGAGGGAAAGATGGTTTGGGTAATCAGTCTTCCTTGCAGGGGAAGGGATCGAGGTTTGCAGTGCTGGATATAGAGGGGGTTGGAAGCAAGGACGCTGACGGGGTCAGCAAGTTGGAGCTGGCGGTTGATTTTCAGGCCATTGGGAGATCTTCGTTTAGAGGGGAGGACGTTGTGGAAGATTTGAGGAGTAATCAGAGTGTACAATTTGTCAGAGCAAAGAAAAGTGGGGGAGGCAAAAAGAAAGGAAAGGGGAAAAAGGTGATGGAAGAAAGGGTCAGGTCGGAAGTTGACCTTGGTGAAAAAAGATATGACAAGAGGGCTAGAGAGCAGGAGGTAGGAAGGGATATTATGAGGATAAAGGGGGATTGTGCGTCAGGGAGAAATGAGTAGGTTGTGGGGCCGGTGGAAATAGAAATAGGGAATGATGGGCTTGGTCTAATGGACAAGATAATTACCTTGGATGGGCCGAGACAAAGGGAAGATCCAATTAGTGAGATAGTCCTTGAGACTCCCATGGAGCCTGGTGACTTTCGGATGGATCCTGGTGACTCTTGGCTAGCTATTGGGTTGGCTGGAAAATTCTGGGCCGGTTCTGCTGAAGTTGAGGGGGATAGTGAAATGGTGGAGGAGTCTGGGCCTGAGTTAATTGGGAAAGGGGATGGGCCGAGTGCCTATCTAGCATAGTCTTTGTGTGGTTGTTGTCTTGAAGATTTGAGTTGGGTTGGGTCTTGTTTGTTGACCTTGAGGGTTGGAAAAAAAAAATTCCTTTTTTTCTTTAATGGTGCGGTTGATCTTTTGGAATGTGAGAGGGGCTAGTGGTAGGACTTTTGCCCAGAATATTCGTGTCTTGTGTCAGAGGAAGCATCCGGATATCCTGGTCCTCACCGAGACTAAGTGTACTACGGACGATCATTTTCATTGTTTGGCTAGTATGGGTTTTGATGGAATGACCTGGGTACCCAGTGTGGGGAGGTCCGGGGGCATCGTCGCTGTTTGGAAGAAAGCGCAGGTTGTTATCTCTGTGTTGAGGAGTGACCGGTAATTTATCCATCTCAGATGTTGTGACGTGGGGAATCAGATTTCGTACATTATTGCGATTTATGCTCTCCCTTGTAACAATCAGAAGCAGATTTTATGGGCAGAGTTGGGCAATCTTGTGTCTTGTATAAGGGATCCCTGGGTTCTCATTGGGGATTTTAATGATGTGGCCTCTGCGATGGAGCGAACTGGGGGTTCCGGAATTAATATCAGTCGTATGGCCTTATTTTCTGATCGGATTCGTCAGTGCAACCTTATGAATCTTGGAGCTGTGGGACCAAGGTTTACATGGCGAGGTCCGTGCTTAACAGGAGGGAGGCGATTGTTTGAGCGCCTGGACAGAGGTTTGGCCAATGAGAATTTCTTCTCTGTTTTTCTTGAATGCACGGTCCAGGTATTGTCTAGAACTCAGTTTTCTGATCATAACCCGCTTTGTTTAGAGTATGGGATTACTGTTAATGCTGGTAGTGGTACTCGTTGTTTCCTGTTTGAAGCGATGTGGCTCAAGCATGCTAGCTACAATGAGTTTTTGAATCATAACTGGGTTACTGGAGACGACTTTAATTATTCTCTAGATCTTTTACAGGCTTCTTTCAAAACCTGGAATAGGGAGGTTTTTGGTTTGATTGAAAGTCAAAAGCAGAATATTTTGAATAGGCTCTATGGTATTCAGAGAGCTGATGGTTACCCTTATTCTGTTTATTTATGTAAGCTTGAGAAGGAATTGCAGGAAGAGATGGTGAGGCTTTTGAAACTTGAAGAAATTAAATGGTTTCAAAAGTCTAGAGGGGAGTGGATTACCAAAGGGGATAGGAATACTCGTTATTACCATTTAAAAGCTAAAATGCGTTCGAGGAGGAATAGAATTGTGTTGTTAAAGGATGCTAATGGGGTTTGGGTAGACAAGGATGATGATCTTAAATCTTTGATTGTGCATCATTTTAAGACGGTTTTCAATTCTGGGTCCCATGTGTCTTTGCTGCTTAATACCAGGTCTTTATTTCCGAGTCTCGATCCTGGTCGTCTGTCTTCTTTGTCTGCGGTCCCCGACAATGAAGAGATAATAAGAGCTTTATTTTCTATGGGTTGTTATAAAGCTCCAGGGGTGGACGATTTTCCGCCTATTTTTTATAAATCTAACTGGAGTGTTGTGGGGCCATCCTTGTGTGATTTTGTGAAGAAAGCTTTTACTGGGGAGGTGTCGCTCGTGGAGGCCAATAGAACCCTTATTTCCTTGATCCCTAAGAGAGACCATGTGGAGTCAGTTTCTCACTTGAGACCTATCTCCTTGTGTACGGTGCATTTTAAGTGTATTACCAAAGTTATGCCTGATTGAGAGGGGTGATGAACGATCTGATTTCTCCTTTTCAGTCTAGTTTTATTAAAGGCAGATGTATACAAGACAATATTATTGTGGGTCAAGAGATTTTACACATTATGGGAAAGAACAGAAGCAAGAATGGTCTTATGGCAATCAAAATTGATCTTGAGAAAGCTTATGACCGGATTAGTTAGGAGTTCTTGAAGACTACCTTGCTGGAGGTGGGCCTGGAGAGCCGCTTTGTTGATTTTATTATCAATTGCGTCTCGTCGGTCTCGTATAATGTTCTATGGAATGGGTCTCCTACTGAGTTCTTTACTCCTGAGAGGGGTCTTAGACAAGGTGATCCTTTATCTCCTCTGTTATTTGTTCTATGTATGGATAAATTATCTCATCTGATCTGTGATGCGGTGGCGGAAGGAAGTTGGAAGCCAATAGTTGTGACAAGGGGGGCCTTGTGTTTCCCATTTGATGTTTGCGGATGATCTTCTGTTGTTTGGGGTGGCTTCCGAAACTCAAACGGCTTGTATGCTGAAGTGTGTGGATGATTTTATGAGAGCTTCTGGGGGGAAGGTAAATATCGCTAAATCCTCTATATTCTTCTCGCCCAGGGTGCCTTTATGCACTAAATTGAGAATAAAAGACATGACTCAAATGCAAATCTCTAGTGGTATTGGAAGATATTTGGGTTTTCCGATTGCTCGTAACAGAAGCCCTAAGATTCGGTTTCAATATATTATTGATCGTGTTAAAGCAAAGCTAAGTGTTTGGAAAGCTAATAGTTTATCTATGGCGGGAAGGATTACTTTGGCCAAGGCGGTTGTGAGTACTATACCGCTTTATCCTATGCTTGTTGCTAAAATCCCTCAGAGTGTGTGCCAAGAAGTTGAAAGACTTCAGAAGAACTTTATTTGGGGCCATGATGGGAATACAAGGGGCTTTCATCCTATTGGATGGGACCAAATTACTAGACCTAAAGAATATGGTGGTCTTGGATTTAGAAGGCTCAGTTCTGTGAATCAGGCTTGTGGGGTCAAGTTGGCGTGGAAACTTATAAATGGTTCTGAGGGATTGTGGGTGGATATCATATCTCATCGATATATGCGAAGGGAGGAAGACTCTTTGCTTTCATATAGAATGGGTGACTCTAGCCTATGGCGATTCATTTGCTCTCAGAAAGAGATGGTTGAAAAAGGTTTGAGGTGGCAAGTTCGGAATGGATCTATTGTTAACTTCTTTAATGATTGCTGGGTTGGGGAGGGGGTCAAACTTAAAGACTATTCTTTGAGGTATTTATCGGAGGAGGAAGATTCTTCCCTTGTGGCGGATTGGGTTATTAGTGGTTGCTGGGACATTCAAAAACTTCACACTGTCATTAATGATGAAAGTATTCGAAGGGTTGTGGCTAATCTACCTCCCAGATTGGAAGGATTGAATGATTGTATAGTCTGGGGTGCAGCTGCAGATGGTCGGTTCTCTCTAAGAAGTGCGTATTTTCTTATTGAACCTAATCCTCTACCTTTAAGGGATAGGGTTTTTAAGGAGATATGGAAATGGAATGGGGTGGAGAGGATCCGTGTCTTTATGTGGAAGGCTTTTCTTGATAAGCTTCCAACTAATGTATGGCGGAGTTCTTGGTCTTCCGCTTCGGCTTTGTGCGGGTTTTGTTCCTCTAGTTGTGAAGACACGATGCATATCCTGAGAGATTGTTCGTATGCTAGGAGTATGTGGTCCAGACTAATTAAGCAAAGGTATGCTTCTTCCTTTTTCTCTTGCAATTTTCGGTATTGGTTACTTTTAAACTTTACGCACCATGTTGGTAGAAATTGGGGTGACTGTTGGAAATTATTCTTTGGGGTAGCAATTTGGAAACTATGGGGTTGGAGGAATCAATGTGTGTTTGATTCTAATTTTACTAAGCCTTGTAACCCTGCTAATGTTTTATCTATGATTTGGACGAGATTTGTGTCTTTGGATGGCTATATGGGGCTGCCTACCACTTCGGTTACAGGTCCGGTGTTGGTTTGGGAAAAACCACCGAATGGGTGGGTCAAGCTTAATGTTGATGGGGCTGTGGAGCTGCAAACTTCTGAGGCAGGTTGTGGAGGAGTTGTTCGAGATTTTTTGGGTACCTGGATCGTGGGATTTAGCCGGAAAATTGGGATTTGTTCGCCGGCCACAGCTGAAGAATGGGCAATGGCGGAGGGTCTCCAATTAGCTTGGGATCTTGGATTGAAAAAGATCATTCTGGAGTCTGATTCCGATGAACTCATTAGTTTGATTTTGGATGATTTTTGTACTACTGGTAGTAACTTGATTATTAAGATCAAGGATATGTTGTGTTGGGATTGGTAGGTGGATATTCGTTCTATCCCCAGGAATGCCAATCGTATAGCGGACGCTTTAGCTAAATCGGACATCTCTAAGTCTGCACTTTTTGATGGGTGCCCTATTTATCTGAGGTCCTAGGTGGATCAGGAGAGCTTAGGATTAATTTCCTCTTTTGTGTAACTTTATGTGTTGTTTTTAGGCTTTTAGCCTCATTTATATCAAAAAAAAAAAAAAAAAATCTGATATAAAGGTGAAAATTAGTGTAATTGAAAGATATATATGTTGAACGATTCAATGCAGTTTCCCTAGAATGCCTTGGTGCAATGGTTTCAAGTGAGAGGAACATTCCATGTTCTTCAGGGCGCAGAATAAGGTCAAATACTCTAATGATAAGTATTGATAACGTTAATTTAATTTATTTTCCTGTCAACGAATTAGGATAAATAAATTAATTTTATATTAATATCATGACAATAAATAAAAATTAAAAATTCTGGCAAAAAATAAAAATTGAAAGTATTAATTACCCAGATATCTAACATTCCCAAGTACCAAAATGCAAGAGCACTACGTATTTGAATCACTTCTAGTTACCACTTCAAGTTCGCCATGATTTCCTCCCAGCTTCAATTCAATATACTTGTGCTTTCGTCAGTTCAATCATCTTGAATGTTCAACGATCCCGAATTCCTATAAGTAGGGCCACCTCTGCAGTTCTCTTGGTATCACAGCATATATCCACCACATTTCTGTGCCTGATCACATACAAAAAAAACAAATGGCTGTGTCAGGCGTGGTCGGAGGAACGGTGAAAGTGGTGGCGATTTGTGGATCGCTTCGGAAAGGATCGTACAACAGAGGACTCATTCGATCTGGTATATAATTTTACGGTTTCATAGTGTTTGTGTTCGTTTTGATCCTGCTTATTTGTTCATCGTTCTGATTTGGTGATCCTATGGATCTCAGCGGTCGAGTTAAGCAAGGGAGCTGTTGAAGGAGTTGAAATCGAAGAAGTCGACATTGCTTCTCTGCCGATGCTCAACACCGATCTTGAAAAACAGGGGACCTTCCCCGCCGAAGTCGAAGCTTTCTGCCGGAAAATTCTCGAAGCCGATAGCATCCTGTTCGCTTCTCCGGAGTACAATTTCTCCGTGACGGGTATGAATGATCCTTCTTGGTAATTTTGACTTGTATAGGTTAGCTCCTTTTGTAATCTACACTTCTACGGAGTATAATTTCTCTCTCTAATTTTCTTTCTGAATCTCATATTTGAACACAGCACCATTGAAGAACGCAATGGACTGGGGATCAAGGTCACCCAACGTGGGTTGCTAGGAGGAGCAAGAGGCCAATTTCATCTTTGCCAAATTGGAATATTCATTGGTCTTCACTTCCACAACAAGCCTGAGTTCTTCCTCAATGCCTTTGAGCCTCCTCTAAGTTCAATCCTCTTAGAGCCCGTTTGGATTGACTTAAAAAAAAAAGTTTTTTTTGTGACTTTTACTTTTTTTAAAAAATATCATCTAAACACATAAATTAATTTTTTTTGAATTAAAAAAAGAGTTTTTTTTATGAAAAAAGCCCATCCAAAAGGGCCCTTAATCGTGACTTGATTGATGAAGATGCTAAGCTCAGATTGAAGCAAATGCTTCTATCTTTGAAGGCTTTCACCCTCCAATTTCATCATAACAATTGAATTCTATTTTGGTTTGGTTTGGGTGTAATCTGCTTGTTTCTATGCTTTTGACAAAATAGTATAGTTTATCCATTCTTTATCCATTTATTTTAGTAAAATTATACTTGTATATGTTTTATAGTTTATATTCGTCATTATTTAGTTATTGGAGTGTTTTAGAAAAATAGTTCTCAAAATTTATTCAAGCTAAATAAATAGTGTGTCGGTTAATAATTACTCTATATCTTCAGTTATATTTACTTAATTTGATTAGATTAAGGAAGTTAATTGAGTTGGTTAATATGAAATATATTTTCTAAAACATCATAGTCATCTGTCTTAATTCATTCATTCCTTATTATTGTTGAAGATGTAATAATACAGGGAAAATAAGAAAAGATCAACAAATATAAAAATTATGTGTTATATCTTGGATCAAGATTAATTTCTCAAATACATATTATATTTAGGACTAGAGGAGTAACAAATTAGTAAATTTTGGCCGAAAAATTAATGGGTTAGTAAAGGAAGAAATGCACAAAAAATACTCCCTAGATTTGAAAATCCCAATTGAAGATCATGAAACAGTCTAATTATTGTGAAGTCTACAAAAACTAATTTGAGATGAAGTTTGGTCGCGAAATGGCCTTAAAAACAAAAAACAAAATAACTTCAGGTTTAACAAGTAACAACTTTAATTTATCAAATAACAATAACAATGAGGGTAATGATAACTAATTTCACGTAATTTTTTTTGAAAACGATGTTTTAATAAGTGATAACTCTAATTATAATACTCTTAAAACAAAATCCCCCCCTAAAAAAAAAGGGTTAAGGTGCAGATTTGCCAATCAACTATTACCCAAGGAGCGTCTGGCACAAAAGACAATTGAAGGGACCAAATTGACCAACGAACTATTAAAAAGTGAAAAAAAAAATACAATTTTGAGCAGATTCGCCAAAGAACTATTACCCCGTCGCTGTCTTGGTATCTCCGTCTTCCATTGACTGTCACAGTGTCGGCGACGTCGGCGTCTCCAAAGCTTCCATTGTTGCTGGGTGTTCCACTCACCCTCTTGAACTCATCCAGCAATCCACAGCTTTCGACCGGCACGCACCTTGCACCCTGGTTGCGTCCCTCCGATGCCACAAGCAGCAACCGCTGCTGCTACAGCGCCTGCTCGTATGGATCTCATCTCTGTTGGTGTTTGCCTTATCCAATAAGAAGGCTTAACTACTCTTTTCTCCAGCGTCTCCGCCACCGTCCTATACCAGTGTCTTATATTTTAACGTGATAGTGATAGTTTTTTAAATAGTTATTTGGTATTTTTTTTCACTTTTTAATAGTTCGTTGACCATTTTGGTCCCTTCAACAATTGTTTTTTTGTGGCAGACGCTCCTCGGATAATGGTTGGTTGGCAAATCTGCACCTTAACCCAAAAAAAAACTAGAAACATACATGAAAAACTGACTCAAGTTGTCTAGTAAAATTACTGCAACACTGCAAAAACAAGGGTCCGGTTTCTCTCACCTCCCTTTTTCTGCCCATCCCTCATTTTCCTCCATCCTGGCCGTCCAAATCTTGATCCAAGGGTCCAATTTTTTTTTGAAAAAACCGCGCGCGGTTTTTCAAAAATCCCAAAACCGCGCGCAGTTTTTTGTAAATCCCTCTGGATCGTTGGATTAAAAAATGGACGGTTCAAATTGCGAAAATGAGGGATAATGAGAGGGAGGATTATGAGAGAATCTTCTTCCCAAAAACAATACCTCCTATGCTAAATATAAAATATAGTTACTTTTTTTTTTTTGAGAGATTAAGGAAGCTAAATAAATTACTTAATCATATTATATGTTGTGTATCCTTAGATTATATATTAGTTTATAGGGTAAAGGAGCAAAATTACACATGTGCTTTACCCCGGGAGCGCCCAGCACCATATGCTTTTTTTGGAATAAAAAATACACACGTGGTTATCATTTTGGAGCAAAAGTCACATCACACCGTTATATTATTGTTCATCGTGATGAGAGAGAAAGAGCTGAAGTGAACAGTAACATAATGGTGAGATGTGACTTTTGCTCTAAAATGATAACCACGTGTGTATTTTTGCTCCCAAAAAAAGCATATGGTGCTGGGCGCTCCCAGGGGTAAAGCACATGTGTATTTTTGCTCCTTTACCCAAGATACCCTAGTTTATAAGTTAGCCAAAATAGTTCGAATAAAAAATGATAAATCTAAATACTTTATAATAATTTAATTAGCTTATTTAATCTCTCTAAAAAAGTCAACTTTATCTTATATTTAGGACCATAGAGAATATATTATAAAATGTTAATGTTGGTAATCATTTTGTGACCTAGTGGCCAGTGACATGAAAACTTTCTTACAAGTAGGAGGTGGGTTTAAACTCAATCAATTAGTACCTACTCCCTCTTGTCCTTATTATAAGACACCAACTAATAAGCGTATTTGGTCCTTTTATAAGACATTTGCTTGTTTTCAAAGAGAAATAATTTTTTTTCCATGTATGCCCATAATTAATAAAAGTAGTGGGTGAGAGTAATAATTAATATGATATTAAAGTTTAATGTAATTAGTATAGGTAATATTAGAAATTATTTAAATTTTAAGATAAATTCAATGACTTGTTTTTATTAGTTTGTAATAATTGTTAGTTGGGGCCTTATAATAAAGACTAGAGGGATTATCATCTAATTTTAGAAAATAAAATAAAATGTCAATGTTAACCTCCTTGGCCAAGGAGACAATACTTTATCCAAGAATTCATGGTAAAAAAAATATTTTATCCAAGAATGGAAAGACAACACTAAAATTTAGGAGTATTCGTTATTGAATGTTAAGAATAGGATAGGCATCTTTCCATTCATTCTTCTATGTTGGTCATTTCTCCTTCTTCCAATTGTCTGGTCTGCTATTGCTTTGAGGAGCCGAATTCGGAATCAGTAGGAAGATGAATCTCTTTGGTCCATGCCCAACTCAACAAAACAAGTAAAAAATAATAAGTGTAATAAAATAAATAAAATAATTTGAGGGGAAAAATGAAATAATAATATCTGAAAAATAGCAATCAGTCTCCGATCAACTTCTTGTTTTTTTCCTCGCCCAATTCATAGACTAACAGCAGCGTTTCCTTTGAAAATCTGAACACTACCGATCCTGCAAAAGCATTAACGGAATTCTGGGGATTTTTTATTTTTTGCAAACCAGACACTGAGTTTGGAAATGGATTCAAAATCCGTGCCTTTTTCTTTCTTCTCTGTCATGTTACAGAGATGGTTACTGAAAAGCCACATTTAAAGCATGAACGTTGCAGATATATTTCATCTGGGTATTGATGAATGAAGTAGAATAATAGGGCTATAAGAAGGTTGAGCCAAGAACTCGACGGCATTGCTAAGGCTTGGGAAGCAACGGTTAAAAAAACAGAGTGTTCGGTTAGGAAGAGAAGAAACAACATAATCGCGCCAATGTCTGTGGATAATGACGACGAAGATCATCGGCCGGGAGAAATCTATCACGTCGAGAAGATTCTCTCCGATGGCGGAATCTATTCAGGCCAATGGTGCGATCATCTGCCTCAAGGTCAGGGAAAATACGTGTGGTTTGACGGTTGTGTGTATATGGGTGAGTGGGAAAAAGGCAAACCCAACGGCAAAGGAAATTTCTTATGGCCAAGCGGGGCTACATATGAAGGTGAATTCAAAAATGGGCATATGGATGGTGTTGGTACTTACACAGGTTCATATGGAGATACCTATAAAGGGTCTTGGGTTTTGAATAGGAAACATGGGAAAGGGACAGATAACTACCCAAATGGTGATTGCTATGATGGAGAGTGGTGGAAGGGATTTCAGGATGGTCATGGGAGGTATCAATGGAGGAAAGGGAATTATTATATTGGACAGTGGAAAAATGGCAAGTTCAATGAGAATGGTTCAATTATGTGGACAGATGGGAATAGGTATGATGGTTGCTGGGAAGATGGTTTGCCTAAAGGGAATGGAACATTCAGATGGCCTGATGGGAGTTTCTATGCTGGGGTTTGGAGTAAAAATTCAAAAGAGCAAAGAGGGACTTATTACCCTGCAGGTTCAGGTTCTACTTCTTCTGGTCATAAAGATTGGGACCCTCAAGAGGTGTTTTCTGCTGTTTTGAATGATTGTGTAGTGTGCCCTTGTGAGGATGTGCCAATTTATCCTTCAGACAAGAGGCTACACTTGCCTGAGATGATGGCTATGTTGCAGTCAGTTTCTAAGAAGGCAAATGACGGTGGTGGGAGGGCTAGGTGGATGTCTGCGGATGCAAGGCTTAGTAGTTATGGCAGTGACGAATTCCGTCGTACTTCTGATGTAGATAGGAGAGCAAGAGATGGGTTTGAAAGTTCAGGGAATTTTCAGTTTGAAGATTCTGTTTCTAGAGGGAATAAACCGCCACATTTGAGACTAAGGCCTCCTAGGAAACCAGGGGAGACCATATCTAAAGGGCATAAGAACTTTGACCTCATGCGGAATCTGCAGATAGGAATCAGGTACTGGTAATAGCTTTTAATTCCTGCATTTTAATATTACGGTTCTTAATATAAGACTCAGTTGACTTTCTTGGAAGAGATTAAAAAAACTAAATAAGTTACTTAATTATATTATATATTGTGCATTATTACATTATATAATTTATTACTCAAGCAAATTTGTTTGGAAAAAAACGAAAAATATAAATATTTTAAAATAATTTATTCTTTCTAAAAAAATGTCAATTAGGTTTTATATGACATTTCAGGTTTAGTTAAAAATTTGGAGTGATAGCTTATATTTGCGAAAATGGGTTTTCGCCTATGATACCCGTGCACAATAACATGGTGTGATTTAAATGAGACTTTTCCTTGTATGATTCTGATATTCACTACAAGGTTATAATTTCTTGTGCCATAGCGCAGACATGCTGTTGCAAGACCTGCTCCAAATCCACCCCTTGATTTGAAGCCTTCTGCATTTGATCCCAATGAAAAAGTGTGGACCAAGTTTCCATCAGAAGGATCAAAGCACACGCCACCTCACTCGTCTTGCGAGTTTAGATGGAAAGATTACTGCCCAGTGGTGTTCAGGTCAGGCTTCAGACAAAAAATGTTAAGATTGAGTAGACTTTGTTTATACAGAAAACATGTGTTAGTTAGATGAACTGTTATTTTTTTGCAGTATAAACTACTAAGTGCTAACTTGTTGAGAATGCTCTTGAAAATGTATAACCTTTTATCTGGAGGCACAAAGAGGTTGGTGATATGCTTGAGAAGAATGTGCCTGGAACACAAACACTGGGAATGTGTGGGAACACTCCTAATTATACTTGAAGTTACAGTTGTTTCATAAGCCATATATTAACTGAGTGTTAACTTTGTTTGTCAATACTTTTTTCAGTCAATGTGAGAGAATTGTTCATTGCTTTTTATATTTTCAGGGCTCTCAGAAAATTGTTCAAAGTAGATCCAGCTGATTACATGATATCCATATGTGGGGATGATGCCCTTCGGGAGCTCTCATCCCCAGGAAAAAGTGGAAGCTTTTTCTATTTGACAAGTGATGATCGATACATGATAAAGACAATGAAGAAGTCTGAAGGAAAAGTGAGTTTCTTTGAAATTGCCTGGATATGATATAATCCAAGAGATATTGAATTTCTCCAACAATTTGGAAACATAATCATTACCATGCCCCTCCAGAATTATAAAGTTTCACTGCTTATTCTATGTGTATGTAAGTTCATAGAATGAATGTGAGTACTGCAACAACAATAACAAAGCCTTATCCCATTAGGTGGGGTAGGTTACATGGATCGCATGACGCCATTGTGTTCTATCGAAAACCAAATCTTTGGATAGATTATTAACCAAAATATCTCTCTTTATAACCTCATTGAGTGTTTGCTTCAGTTTTTCTTGACCTTCTTTTAGCAGATTCCATACTGCTTAATCAATCTTTCTCACGGGCGCACTCAATGGCCTTCTTTGAATATGTCCAAACCACCTCAAACAATTTTCTACCATTTTTTCTTCTATAGATGCCACTTCAACTTGTTCGTGTATATGATCATTACGAATCTTATCTTTTCTTATATGACCACACATTCATCTCAACATCCTTATTTTGGCTACCCCATTTTGTTAAAAATAAATACTACGTATTTGTTAAAAAAAATTGTGAACTGAAGATCCTTTTTCAAATTTGTTAATGGTTGCCATCACACCTAACTTTGATGTGATTCTATTGTTTCTTGAATTGCAAAGGTTATTTATATGCTAAGATAAAACTCAACTTCATAATGTGATTGCAGGTTCTCTTGCGTATGCTTCCTGCATATTACAATCATTTTCGAGCTTTTGAAAACACTCTAGTGACCAAGTTCTATGGTCTCCATTGTGTTAGACTAACGGGTTCACCGAAGAAGGTAATGCATCGGTTGTGAAGAAGCTTGTACTTGAATTAAACTTTTACTTTTTAATACATTATAAATTTCAGGTACGATTTGTCATCATGGGGAACCTATTCTGTTCTGAATTTTCCATTCATAGGCGCTTTGACTTAAAGGGCTCTACCTTTGGCCGTACAACCGATAAACCTGAATCAGAAATCGATGCAACGACCACCCTTAAAGACCTTGACCTAAATTATCTTTTCCGGTTGCAGAAGGACTGGTTTGAGGAATTTTTCGTGTAATTTTCTTGCTTACTACTTTGATTCCTTCTTTTGTGTGTGTTTGTTTTTTTTCTTGTGCACGCACGCATGCATGCGTATTATGTGTATGGCGCTTAATGCTATTGTGTGTGTCATACTTTTTAGCTGCTTATGGGTAACTATTAAGTCTTTTGGTGCTAAGTTTTAATGAAAATGGTAATGAGATCAATGGTCTACAAATAACTGATTGGATAGAAATCATAGCTGACATAAATTGTCATATATTTGTTTTCTTTAAATTGTAAGATAAAATGGTCATAACAATAACCTATCATATTGGAATCAATCTCATATCACTGAAATGGTCTCAGTTGCATAAACTTCAAAATTTCCTGCATTTTTTAGTCTAGCATTTGTGCGCTTAAAATGGTCTCACAGATTTGACTTGAAATATATGAAATCTTTGGAAGGTAGATTGTTTTATATTCTAAGTATGCCTTCACGCAGGCAAGTGGATAGGGACTGTGAGTTGCTTGAACAGGAAAGGATAATGGATTATAGTATGTTGGTTGGTCTTCACTTCCAAGAAAGACAATCTATTAAAGATTCTCTTACGCCTACCCGTATTTCTGGAGGGTTCACTCCTAAAGGTTATAACTTGTCCTCTTTTCCTGAAGTTATCTTCAATATGAAGCTTTGCTAAATATATGAACATATCGTGCTGTAGATGGACACTTTGACAATGGTGGAACCCCTCGTCTTTCAATAGCAGATAGAGATAAGCTTCTCATAAGTTCTAATCGGTATGGTGCTGGTACAAGTCCCATAGTTATTTAATAACTTTAATTTTGATAGCTAAGTATTGAGTCAAATCATCAGGAACCCAACCATGCTACTCTTGTTTATTAAAATTACTTTTCTATTTTAACGAGGAAAAAAAATTCTACAGTTTCTTAGCCGGTTGCGATGAGCTTGTTTATCTCTTAATAAAATTGTTACCAGTGGAGTAACTTTTTCAAGGAGTCAATATTGTGGAGCTCTATGAATGTTGTATGTTTTGTTTATTTTTATTTTTTTTCAAAACCTCTTCACAAACTCCAGTAACTATACCAAACTTTGCTCGTTTACTAATTCTAATTCAACAAGCATGTGGTTGTGTACTGCAATTATTAGGTTTCTACCATCAAGTTCACTAATAAGATTATAACCTGCGAAAAAACTTTATCGGAGAAGTTGATAGCAAATACTGGAGAACTTGATTTAATCATGCCCTGATAGTTAATGGCAATAACATTTTTTCTCATAAAATAAGCATTGTGTTTCCCGTTGTAGGTTGCCATCCATTCAACTAGGTATAAACATGCCAGCGAGGGCTGAACGGACTGTGAGAAAATATGAGGGTGAAACTCCTCAGCTGGTTGGAGAACCAACAGGGGAAATATATGAAATTATAATCTTTTTTGGCATCATAGACATATTACAAGACTATGACATCAGTAAAAAGCTTGAGCATGCTTACAAAGCAATGCAGTATGATGCCACCACAATCTCTGCCGTTGATCCAGGGCTATACGCAAGACGCTTTCGTGATTTCATCTTCAAAGTTTTTGTAGAAGACACTTAAAAAAGGTAAAGTTTTGATGGTAAACATTCTACTTACAGCCAGAGGTCATCAGAGAGAGAGAGGCATTTTTGGCAACGAGTTTCACTAATCAGCTCATTCATTCCCTTTTTGGCCCCAACTGTGCTGATTCAGGGGCGTTTTATGAGGGCCAGAGGATACAGACCGCATCTGAATGAACAAAACTTAGGTTCAATTATTTTTAGCAGTTGCATGAGGTTCTTCAACAGAAATATAACAAACGAAAGAAGTTTTATAAAATAATCTTTGATGAGGAGAGTTTTTGTGTTCACTATATGCATGTGCATGCAATGGTCCAAAATTGGTCCAAAAGTTTGAAGCCTGTGTCAGTTTTATGCATACTCAAGCCATTGCATGTACATAAATGTGGTAAAGAAGCACAAGAATTTATCCAATGATAAATATGATGCTGCTTGTAATTCTGTTAGAAAACCTCATAGCAAATGCTGGAGGAAAGCACTTGAATTTTTTTTTTTTTTCTTGTGAAATTTGTGCATTTACCCCTCTCATCATCATCACTTGTTTCACATTTGTGAAGGTCATCATAATCATAGCGACAGGAAAATTGTTTGTTGTATTTAATGTTGTTTAGAGAGCCCTCCTAGGATTTTGCTATTTGTAAATGAATACACCCTAGAAGGGTCAAAGCAGAATTAGAAATTATTCTTTTTTGGTGGTCATTTGTTCCCAGAGGAGCCTCTGGGGTTTTGGCATTGAATAAAAAATGTACAGAAGGAAGGTGATGAAGAAGGGGTTAGTTTGTATGTATAGGATATTTAGATTAATCATATTATTTGCCTTGGAACAGGATTTGGTATTCACTTGTTTGATTCAGTGAAAGAGCTTATTCTTTTGTCTAATGATGCCTGCTCTTTCATGTTATGGTTTTGTCTCTGTTTGTTTATGAACAAAAAGGCTTGAAGGACCTTTTTTTATGATTGTAGTTAGTGGGACTTAAACAATATTTGTTTTTCTTAAAGTAAATCACATAGACATTCTTTTGAATCTTTATTGAAATTTTGTAAACATTTTCTTTGTTTTGAAGCACAATGTTATCTTTTCTCTGGTCAAGTTTCTAATTTTCTTTATCTGAAATATGCTCCAGCTCAAATACAGATACTAAGACCAAGAACAATGAACCAGAGGGCATCTTGGTGAATAAGTTGATATTAGACTAATATATGAAATCATTTTTACCTTTAATGAAAATGTTTGAGAATATCTTACAAAATATTTCGTTGACTAATCCCAAGATTGAACAATTTTAAACCAAATTTATGTCAACATAGTAAATACAAATTATCGGCAATCTAAAACTATTATCTTCAAAAGTGCCTTAAGTCAGCGGTGAGAAAAGTTACTTATTTGCAATCTGACTTATAGAAAAGTTGGATTATGTAATATATTTATGTTTGGATTGGTGGTAACATAAGTAATTTTTGTGAAATTGAAACTTGTTTGGAATAACGACAACATAAGTGACTTTTGAGATAATTATAAGAGAAAAATTAAAATTAAAATTACAAAAAAGTGAAAAATGCTAACTTAGAAAATTTAGCAATGTTAAAATATAATTTGATCAAATAATATTAAATGAGTGCGTTTGAGAGATTAAGGAAGCTAAATAAGTTATTTATCATAATATATGTGGGGTATCATGGGATTATATATCAATAATAAGTTAGGCAAAATAGCTTGGAGAAAAAAATGATAAATATAAATATTTTAAAGTAATTTAATTAGTTTTTTTAATATCTTTTAAAAAAATCAATTCTATTTTATATTTAAGACAGGAAGGAATATAAATTAGTAATACATATAAATATTTTTTCTTCCCTTTCTCTCTCACATGTCACCCTTTCCCTTTCCCTTCCTCTCTCTCTCTCTCAATTGTCACGCTCACGACCCCTTTTTTACCGTTGAAAGCTTTTGAACCGTGATAAACTCTTTCCGGGTTTTTGAATAGATTAATTTTTTAAAAAAAAATATTTACCAAAATAAACCTATTTTCAAACTAGGTCTTACGTGACTAATTGCGTGAGGCTTTTGAACGGAACAGACAAGTTACGTAGCATTTTCTTACGGGACTGGTATTAAACACTGACAAGCACGGACGAGAGGAGCAGGGCACCTGGGTTGCGTGCGAAATTGTCACGGCACCAAGGTGCCGTGAACATATCTTACGCGACAAAGTCGCGTAAGAAATTGTCACGCTACCTTGGTAGCGTGACAATTTTGCACGCCACCTGCCAAGGTGGCGTGTTCCTCGCGCACGAAGAGCTGCCGTGCGCAGCAGCCTGCTGCTGTGCAGCAGACCAATCCCCCTCCCCCCAAATCCAAATCCATCTCCACCGACACTGTAACAACCCGACTTTTCACAAGCAGTATAATTTTTTTTTAAACATCATTTCAAAATCATCAGAGTAGAGCATTTGAGCAGAAGAGTAACTGATATATATTTATAAACTACCGTAAGTCTCGCTGGTTACAACTACGGTACAATAACCGAGTATTTCAGAAACAGATAATAACAAAGGGAAGGCTTCCGCCGAAACATCGAAAGGAAGTCTTCAGCCGGAACATCTACGCGAGCTGCTTGTCTCTCTCCTCGGTCCTCGGTCCTCGGGAGCCTGATGCTATATTAAGGGCTGAGATCCGCACCGGATCTCAGGTAACAAGTTAACCTCATATTTCTGAGACACAACATATGGACCACAGACAATCATATCAACAACAGTATATGTGCACTCATCGCCCAAAAGCATGCATACATATATCGCCCAATAGCATGTATACATATATCACCCAAAAGCATGCAGATATATCGCCCATAGCAAACATGAACATATAAACAGACATGCATACCATAAACATCGATTAGTGTTACAGTACGCGAACGTACGTACCCTAACAGTACATAAACATACAGCAAAGCTATCAGCTATCACATGCAATACACATATCACATATATGCATACAATAAATATCAGCGTTAGTGTTACAGTACGCGAACGTACTTACACCACATATACACATACAATAAACATAACACATATACGCATACCATAAACACAAGAGTTAAGGTTACCAGTACGCGAACGTACCTTCGTTGACAGATTACGGTATTTCTAGCACGTTTTTTACTAAAATCGTGAAAACGTCCAACGGCACTTGCAACAGAACGGCAAGCAGATTAGGATTTCGACGTCCTATAGGAGTAATATCACTTTCATTAGTGATTTGGCATTATAACGGCATTTTAGGTAAAAATTACCATTTTGCCCCTATACCCCTAATCGGCGGAATTTCGCAAGACTTCGTTACTCTTACAAATTTTCTTCCCGAAATTTCGCTTAACTTCGACGCAATTATGATTTTCGAAATTCTAGACTAAAATAGCCCTATCATATGATATCTAATCATACTTTGAAAAATAAAGGCTACTCTAGCATTACTACTCTAACTATTGAAAGAACTACGAAGACTAAAAGCTTTACTGTCTGATCAACTTTGTGAGAAGCGATCCGGACCGTCCAAAGCAACTTTTCAAAAACCCTTTTCCCTTCTTTCCATTCACACTTGAACGAAATTCAGGCCAAAAATAAAGGGTTTGGCCAATGGGAGGTGGCCACGTGTCACCTTCCAGAAGCTTTCAGACCGATTTCTCCGATCGGTACCCGATTCGCGTGATTTCGGAAAAATCTCAAAATTCTGGATTTACAACTTTGAAAACATATTCTCACTTAGTAGAAATGTCCAAGTTAACCTATATTTTGATTCCATATAGGGCTCCAACAGTCCAGTTGAGTCTTTCTCGAAAACGTGTCCAAACGCGTCCGGTGTCGAAACTTGTTTTCGGAAACACCCATCTCTTCAGAAAAATTCACTGAATCCAAATATGTTCATGAAAATTCCCAATTCTTTTCCAAATGTCACAACATAACCTTTTCGTCCTCTTGGCTATCTGCCTTTCTCGAATTTCCTATTTCGTCTTATTAGGAAAAAGCACAAACGGCTGTAATTAACTTCCGCAAGAGTCTAACTAAGATAAAATTCCACTGATTAATATTTTACCCTGACTTTGGGAATCCCATTCCTAGATCTCTAGATAGGATCCGTTTCCTATTTCCCATTTTACTATTCACATAATTTTACTTTAATTAATTATATTAATAAAATAATAAACTTAACTTATCAACTAAGTTTTCTATTTTTATTTCTTATTTATTTATTTATTTTTCTTTTTTTTTTCTTTTATTTTCTGCACTTTCTTTTTTAATTAATTATTTAATTAATTAAATAAATATTTTTACATAATCTCTTACAACATTTTCCTATTGGTCAATTCTTGCATTTAGGCTTAAAAATACCTAAACTCATCCTTTTTCCTTCAAATTTTCCAATTAATTAACCAATATATTTATGCTAATTTTTAGCCATTTATCACTAATTTTGGAGCTTTACATAATTATCTCCGAATTTTCTATACTTGTGCTTAAGTAATTTGCTAATAAATACTTAATCACTCAGTTATCACTGCTTAGTAATTTTCTTAATTAGAATACCGCATTACCCCTTAACCTTTGCTTTAACATGAGATTTTTCATGCATTCTGCATTATTCTGCATTTTTCTATAATCGCAAGGGTATTATGGTCATTTCCTTACTTTTTGAGTATTCTTCTATAATTTCTCCAAGTTTGTAACTTAATAAATTACCTAAATTAGGGACAATATCCTTCCCTATTTTAAATAGATTTTTACTTGCTTCTTTTATAGCTTTCACAGGGTATTTATAACCCATAATGTGCTTAGGGACCTATTTGCAAATTCCCAAACTTCTAGGGACCTAATTGCAAATTTTCTAATTTCAAGAGAAATTACCTTAACAACAAGGTAAATTCAATATAAGGTGTTTGAGACCTCATACTCACCTATTTTCAATAGGTATATTTACTCATTTATGATATTTTCCCTAAGTCAGATTTTGGGGTATTACATTTCTCCCCCCGTTAAACAAAATTTCGTCCTCGAAATTTGCACTCTACCCACAAATCTCCGTACTATCTAAACTCCGTCCTATTCAGACTTTGGACTTCACGCGTCGGGTCTTTACTTTGTCTGCCAGCCGCTCCTCTTGTTGGTCGAGAATTCGGTTTGGTTTGACCATTATGATATTGTCATTTCGTACTTTGATATATGATGTTTTCCGCGGTTCCCACACACCGCGGTCAATACCACAAATACCAAAATGTTTCCTTGGACTACACCATGGCAACACAAGATACTTTAAATGTTTCCATGGTTTTCATATACCATGATAACACAAAATACCTCCTACTCAATGACACGATCAGGGGATAAAACTATCTGAAAGTTCGAATGGTCTTATGTAACGCGGACTACGGGTTCGCCTTTGAAGTACTCCACTGACACCGGCCACCAAGGATATTGTAAGAACATATGATTATCGACTTCAAACCACTGAGCCAGGTTTCGATCCTTTCCTTCGTTGGATTCTCCCTGGTTCTCTATATTCGAAAATGGGTACAGAAATACGTCTCGGAAGTTCTACATGAGTCAAATACTGCATGTACTAGGATAGAATGACTGCCCAGTACAAACTGGAGACTATCAGAGACTGATATCAATACAAGCACAGGTGATGGATTCACCGGCTCTGGGTTGATGTGATGCACCGACAGAGGGTGGTACATCAGTTCAGGATGGTATACATGGCACACCCACGTAGACTAGCCTTGCCTTCGGCACCAAACTGTCCGTAATAACATAGTTAAATTCATGCCAGGACTACTGCTCTGATACCAAATGTAACAACCCGACTTTTCACAAGCAGTATAAATTTTTTTTTTTCAAAACATTAATTCAAATCATCAGAGTAGAGCAACAGAGCGATTGAGTATTATGGTCATTTCCTTACTTTTTGAGTATTCTTCTACAATTTCTCCAAGTTTGTAACTTAATAAATTACCTAAATTAGGGACAATATCCTTCCCTATTTTAAATAGATTTTTACTTGCTTCTTTTATAGCTTTCACAGGGTATTTATAACCCATAATGTGCTTAGGGACCTATTTGCAAATTCCCAAACTTCTAGGGACCTAATTGCAAATTTTCTAATTTCAAGAGAAATTACCTTAACAACAAGGTAAATTCAATATAAGGTGTTTGAGACCTCATACTCACCTATTTTCAATAGGTATATTTACTCATTTATGATATTTTCCCTAAGTCAGATTTTGGGGTATTACAGACACCCCCCCCCCAAAAATTTTGTTGCAGAACCCCCCTCCCCATCGTCTTCAACCCACGACCCCCCCCAACATTTGTTGCAGAACCCCCCTCGTCTTCAACCCACGCCCCCCCCAAATTTTGTTGCAGACCCCCCCCCCCCAAATCGTCTTTCTTCAACCCACGCCCCCCCAATCGTCGTCAACCCCCCCACCCCCTCTTCGTTCTTCCATTTTCTTGTTGCAGACCTTCGTTCTTCCATTTCTGTTCTTCCATTTTTGTGTCTCTCTTCTTGTCTTCCATTTTTAAACACAGCCCCTCTTCTTTGTCTCCCCCACTTTCCTTCTATCTTTAATTTTTTTCATTCACTCTCTCCCTCATTCCCTACTCCGTCCCCCATTGTCATCCCAATTTCCTAATATTGAGAGAGCTAAGAAATTTTAAGACCTAGTGAAGAAGGAGAAGAAGGAGGCTCAATTTGATTCTCACTGAGTTCACTTCACGTTGGAACAGGTAACATTTAATTTTTTTTGTTATGTTTATTGTTTAATAAATATTAGACTTTTAATTAGATACATTAATTTATTATAGATATTTAATAAATGTATCACAGTAGGATAGATGATTAACATTTAATGTTTTTGTTATGTTTATTGTTTAATAATAGGATTTAACTTTTAAACATTTATTTTTTTGCTTGGATTATGGTTTAATAATAGGATTAATAAATATATAACGGTAGGATAGATGCTTAATAAATAAATATGTAAGAGTAATTAATTATTAAAATCAATAATTTATGGAATTAAAATATTTAAAATTTATTGATAGAAGACTAATAATTAGTAAATTAACTAAATAGTCGAATAAGTATTTATTTTGTATGCTGGAGATTGCAATGTGTTGAGGGTGAGGCGAGCCGCGCAGGGGTCTGGTGCAGATATCCATAATCCAGATCTCTTCCCACCAGATTTTCAGCAGCACCTTATGCGTGCAGGTTTCTGGCATGTGTCTCGCATGAAGAGACTCCCGGTATGTTTTAAAAGTATTTAAGTAATTAATTTAATTATACGCTTTTAGTTGTTTGTGCATGATACGGATAATGTTGGTGCAGATTGACAAATACCTTATTACTGCTTTGGTTGAGAGGTGGAGGCCGAGACTCACACCTCCCATATGCCGGTTGGTGAGATGACTATTACTCTACAGGATGTAGAGGGCATTTTAGGTTTGTCCACTGAGGGTCGAGTAGTTTCCGGTCGGACGCATGGCAACTGGGCAGCAGTTATGCAGCAATACATGGGAGTGGCTCCACCCCCAGAGGATGTGAATGGCGGAAACATTAGGATGGGTTGGTTTGACCGTCATTGGGGCCGCTGGGAGGAGCACTCATTAACGGTTGAAAACCAGCTTCTGTACACACGTGCTTACGATGCGCCTTTTTGGGGGATTTTTGTTGTGTGATAAGTCCAGCTCAGATGTCCCTTGCCGATATATACAACTACTGGGTGATGACCTTGCGGAGACTGCTACATACAGTTGGGGGTCAGCTGTACTCGCCATACTGTTTCGCGAGCTATGCCAGGCCACGTCAGCGAATGCTAGAGACATGGGGGGTTGTTTGTTGTTATTGCAAATATGGGCATGGTCTAGATTTCCTGCCATTGCACCTCCCATTCCACCGCCTACTGACGTAGGTGATCATTACGGACGCAGGTATGGAGTATTGGAGCGATTATATTATTATTTGCAGGAAGTTTGGGCGGTGACCCCCGTACTTTGTTTTCACATTGTTGAGTACCATCAGCCCGATCGCTGCATGCGGCAATTTGGCATGCAGCAACACATCCCTAGCCCTGCTGCACAGCTTAAGGGTGCTCATGATCTTACCTTACGTGGTAAGAGCATTGAGGATTGGGAGGCCAAGCTGGATCGATTCATCCAGTTGTGGAACACGCGACATGAGCGCATCGAGACTACAGAGCCATCGGAGGGCCAATTTCCCCAAACTCTGAGTACATGACTTGGTTCCTCACACACACTAGACGGTTTATGACGAGGCAAGAGGCCAGGATCGGCCACATGGTACGTATTGATCTTACATATGTCCTCTTATTATCCCTAACTTTGTCTCAGTATTGTTATTTATCTTGATCGACAATCGCAGAAAGATGGAGTACAGTCGATTTGGTGGATGTGTGCCCCACAATTTCAGCCGGATTTCAGTTACACGCAGGTTCAGGAGGTCTGTGATCAGCTTATGGGAGCACTTAATGAGCTTGGCCGAGTTGCAGAGCCTGGTCCTAGCGCACCAAGTGGACACCTAGTCAGTGTACCAGATCCTGAACTAGAGGTCCCTCGCCGTGCGCGGGAAGGACGAGGACTGGGTCAACGACGACCGCGGCACGAGATGGAGGCAGAGGAGATACCGCAGCGTGGTCCACGTGGTTTAGGTGTATATCGACCACCCATGTGGCCCAGTATGGCCTATACTCAGGTGCCGTGGTACCCTGAGGAGATGCGTCCAGAGGTGCATGTGCCAATACCGACTTACGCACAGCCAACGACGATGTTTGCTGGGCAGACACAGGTTCCTTACTCTTATGATTGGCAATCACAGAGTTCCCAGACCGGCTTTGCTTCATCCAGTTCTTATCAGCACGGACATGGTTTTTTGGGATTCAGTGCCTACCAGCCTCAATATGTATTTCTGGCTTCAATGCTTATCGCGAGCACAGGGTTTTAATGCATTCAGTTCATCCCAGCATGGACACCACACAAGTACTGAGGCTGGATCGAGTAATAGTCCCTACCAGTCAGGACACCGCACATCTGAAGACACGGGTGACCAGGACGATGACTTCTTACGTACTGCTGGCTTCAATGCTGAGGATTTCATTGTTCGTAGGAACCCTGAGCGTGGTGCACGTACGAGACCGTGGCCACGATTTACTCCACCATAATAATATGATTTTATTAGGTGTATATGTTTTATTTGCCTGGATTACTGTACTATGACTTATTTGGTTGGATTACTGTATTATGACTTATTTGTCTGGATTACTGTACTATGACTTATTTGGTTGGATTACTGTATTATGACTTATTTGGTTGGATTACTGTATTATGACTTATTTGTCTGGATTACTGTACTATGACTTATTTGTCTGGATTACTGTATTATGACTTATTTGTCTGGATTACTGTATAATGACTTAGTTTCTTGGTTTGATAGCGAACATGCATATATCTAATCAACTTGACGCCAAAATCGTAAAAATTCAATTACAACGTCTCATTCGAATCCACATATGGAGGCAAATACAAAAGCAAACATCAACTAATTAGTTATGTGCGCCGTTGTACATGAACGCCTGTTATGACCAAACTGTTTACATATACTGCATCTCATTCGACCGGAGCTAGGTTGGACCTCGACCTCATCCATTTCATTGCGGATGCGTGAGGATTTTAGGCGGCCCTTACCACGCAACTTTGATTCATCGGGGATAAGTTCTGAAATGATGAAGAGTAAACATTCATAATGTTGTAGATTGAGAAAGCGTGATCCACGTACTGTTCAGCATAATGAGATACCGCAGAACATGCAGCAATTACATGGCTACATGGGAATTTGAATGCCTGAAACTTGCCACATTGGCATTTCCTCTGAGTCAAGTTCACGGAGTACGTATCGTCTGGATCATCAACTTCAAACGTGGTACGCGCCACATCAAACTCCCGAACACGCATCGAAGTAGCACGCTCTCCGTTTTTTGTCATAGCTTCTACAATTACACTGGAAAATTGCTTTCCAGTCATTGCATCTTGTTGTGCTTTGGTCCCTCTGTTGACCCAATAACGAACAAGTCGATAGTAGGTGCATTTGACCAACGCTGTTATTGGCATGTTCCTCGCTCCCCTGAAAACCTTGTTGATTGATTCAGATAAATTCGTTGTCATATGATCGTATCTTCTTCCATCCTCATCATAACTCCGACACCATTGCTCTTTTGGAATTCTCTCAATCCATGTAGCCACATCACGACTGTAACTGCAAAACTGGGCATATGCAGCATCGAAGTGTATCTTGTTTGGAACATATCCTGTAAAAAGACAGAGAGACACAACAGTATAAGGTTGTAGTAATGGAAAGAATGAACGTCACTGCACATCGGTTGGAGTATATTACCTAATCTGTTAATGTTTTCTTCACTCTGGTTTTGAAGCGGGTATTAAAATTGCTGGCAATATGACGAATGCAAAATACATGGTACGCATTAGGAGGTTGCCAACCAGTCATCCCATTGGCGACTGCTGATATTATGCTCTTGTGACGGTTGGAAATAAGACATAGACCAACCTGATTTGTAACATACAGTCGTATGGAAGACAAAAAAATACTCCCACGCTTCCTTAGTCTCACCTTCAACAATTGCAAATGCAATCGGCAGGATCTCATTATTTCCGTCTTGGGCGGTGGCAATCAATAATGTCCCCTTATACTTACCGTATAAATTCGTACCGTCAACCTGTATGACTGGTTTGCACCATTGGAACGCCTCGCGACATTGACGGAAGGTCCAAAATGTACGTTGAAAAACCCGGTACCCATTAACGACTCGCCGATTAACAATATACGGTCCATCTTGAATATGATAAATAGATCCCGGGGAAAATTTCAACATGTGCTCGAACCATCTTGGCAGGAACGCATATGACTCTTCCCAATCACCGTAAATCTTAGCTATTGCTTTTTGTTTTGCCTTCCATGCCTTCTTGTAAGAAACATGATAACCAAACATTCCAGTCACCCTTTCTTGTATCAAAACCACAGGTACTGAAGGTGTTTCCTTGACCATGTCTGCAAAACCGATGCACAAAAAGTGTACACTAGGAATGTTAGTTATATGCACTGGTAAACCCAAATAAATGCACAAATTAGCAAATTCTACATCATACCTATTATGGTCTCAGCAATAATTTCAGAATCAAGTTGTCTATGGTCTTGGGAGAGAATTTGGCTCACACAACTATGATTTCCAACCCATTTAGTTACCACCCAAGCGTTGTTGTTCTTCGGTTTAATTGCTCTTACTCTCCAATCACAACCTTGTTCATGATTCCGACATTTCATTATCAACTTCGTTGTAGTACTCTCAACCACATGAGCTTCATGATGTTCCTTCATGCAATAATATTTTATTGCAGCTTGCACATTGTAATACCCTAAAATCTGACTTAAGGAAAATATCATAAATGAGTAAATATACCTATTGAAAATAGGTGAATATGAGGTTTCAAACACCTTGTATTGGGTTTACCATGTTGTTAGGGTAATTTCCCTTGAAAAGGATAATTTGCAATTAGGTCCCTAAGACGTTTGAAAATTTGCAAATAGGTCCCTAAATACATTATGGGTTATAAATACCTGTGAAAGCTATAAAAGAGGCAAGTAAAAATCTATTTGAAATAGGGAAGGATATTGTCCCTAATTTAGGTAATTTATTAAATTACAAACTTGGAGAAATTGTAGAAGAATACCCAAAAGTAAGGAAAAGACCATAATGCCCCGTAAATGCTAAGATAATGCAAAGACATGAAAACAAAAATGTCAATACAAAAGTTATGAGGTAATGAGGCATGCTAATTAAGAAAATTATCAACTATTGATAAGAAAGTAATTAGGTAATTATTGGCTAATTACTTAAGCATAAGCAAAGAAATTCATGAATAATGGTGTAAAACCCTAAAATTAGTGATTAATGGCTAAAATTAGTAAAAATATATTTTCTAATTAATTGGAGAATATTGAGAAAAATAAATGAGATTAAGTATTTTTTTAAGCCTAAATGCAAGTATGGACCAATAGGAAACTTTGTGGAAAAATTATGAAAAATAATTATTAAATAATTAAAAATTATATATTATTAAATAAATAAATTATATAAAAAACGAAAATTAAAGGAAAAATATCAGCTGCATTGACCGAATTTTTTTAAAAAAAATAGGATAAAAATTGTTGAGATATTATGATAACTTAGTGTAGAAGTTTTGATTATTATATTATATAATTTATTAAAGTGAAAAATGATGAATAGTAATTTAATAATTAGGAAACGGATCCTATCTAGAGATCTAGGAATAGGATTTCCAAAGTCAAGGTAAAATATTGATCAGTGGGATTTTATCTTCCGTTAGACTCTTCCGGAAGTAAATTCTGAAGCCGTTTGTGCATTTTCCTAATAAAACGAAATAGGGAAAAATGCAGATAGGCATATTTTTGGATATGAAGAAAATAAATTATAACTCAACATCTAGGAATGAGTTTGAATTTATCTGGACATATTTGGAATCAGTGAATTTTTCTGAAGAAGATGATGTTTCCAGAAATGCGTTTCGTGCTTAGGACCGTACGGACACGTTTTTCGAGGAACTTCAGACTGACAGTTGGAGCCCTATATGGAACCAAAATTTAGGTTAACTTGGACATTTCTAGTAAGAGAGATTATGTCTTCAAAGTTGTAAATCCAGAATTTTGAAATTTCTCCAAAATTACGCGAATCGGGTACCGATCGGGGAAAATCTAGTAGACCGGGCATAAAGCAAACAATTTGGAAATTCCAACCTTGTCCCTTCATTTTCCTATAAATACCATCCTCCCCCTTTGGTTTTTTCACTCCATTCTCAAGAGAGAATTCGAAATTAGAGAGAGAAAGAAGAGAGAAGGGCTCTGGGGAAAGTTCTGCAGAAGTCTTCAACGGGTAAGTCTTTCGGTCTTTAGTCTTTAGTTCGGTAGTTAGTAGAATTGTTAGTTAGATTTAGGAAGTAGGTGACGAGATTCCTATTCTTGTTTTAAGCCTTGTTTGCGTTGAAAAAATATGCGAGGTATAAACATAGTAGGGATCGAGTCGCCGAAAAGTTGAAGCTTTCGCAGAGTTTTCAAAAGTAAGGGTAGAATTTGTTAGAATAGCCTTTAAATTTCAAGTATGATTGGATATCATATGGGAAGGCTATTTTAGTCTTTATTTTCGAAAACCCAAATGGCGTCGAAGTTCTGGCGAAATTTCGGGAAGAAAATTTGTAAGAGTAACGAAGTGCTGGCAAAATTCCGTCAATTAGGGGTATAGGGGCAAAATGGTAATTTTACCTAAAATGCCAGATATAGTATCAAATCACTAATAAAAGTGATATTACTCTTATAGGACGTCGAAATCCTAATTTCTTTGTCGTTCTATTTGTCCGACGTCTTCTTGTAGGACGTTTATTGTTTTTAAGTAAACGTGCCATTTCGTCAAAAGTATCAAGTACCATCAAACGAAGGTACGTTCGCATACTGTAACACTAATCTGATGTTTATGGTATGCATGTATGTGCTAGGTGTATTGTATGTGATAGCTTATAGCTCTGTGGTATGTCTATGTCTTTGTTTATATGTTCATGTTTGCTATGGGCGATATATCTCGCATGCTTTTGGGCGATATATGTATACATGCTATTGGGCGATATATGTATGCATGCTTTTGGGCGATGAGTGCACATATACTGTTGTTGATATGATTGTACGTGGTCCATATGTTGTGTCTCAGTAAATATGAGGTTAACTGTTACTCGAGATCCGGTGCGGATCTCGGCCCTTAATATAGCATCGCTCTCGAGGACCGAGGACCGAGGAGAGAGACAAGCGGCTCGCGTAGATGTTCCTACTGAAGACTTCCTTTCGATGTTTCGCGAAAGCCTTCCCTTTTGTTATTATCTGTTTTGAAATACTCGGTTATTGTACCGTAGTTGTAACCAGCCAGACTTACGGCAGTTTATAAATATATATCAGTTACTCTTCCGCTCAAATGCTCTACTCTGATGATTTATATGGAAAAAATTTTATACTGCTTTTGGAAAACGGGGATGTTACACACATCACTCTTGGACGCGAACTCTTGTTTAAGATATAATCCATCTCCTCTAACCCACGGTCCCCGGCCTTCATCCAGTATATCCTCATTTGGGTAATCTTTATGTACAGCCTCATAATGTGGAATGTCATTCCAAAACGGTGTAATATCGCATGCTCACACATAATACAATTTATGCGAAAACAAGGTAACCAATAAAAATAAAATATATAATCATTACCTCTTGATTCATCATCTGCATCACTATCATTTTGTTCATCGTCATTATCCAATAAATGGTCTTCATCTTCTTCCTCTTGCTCCTCCTCATTGTCAAGTTCATTTAGCATATAGTCACTTTCTTCTCCATGCGCAACGGTTGATTGTGTTGGCTGAGGTGTACCAGAATGAGCCATATTATTTGACGTCTCAATATCCACACATAACTCAGCAAATTGGGACGTACGGTTTTCCTCGAATGTTTGTAGAAAAACATCCAGATCCTCATCATCGGATATCTCAAAACCCGCATATTTGCGGTTTCCACAAGGTACTCTACCGATCACCGATGGTATTACGATTTGGTTGCAACTTTAAATTTCGACGGATCTTTTCATGTAAATCTTCAACAGACATGCCTCGAACAATATACATTCATCTTCTTTCACCTTCAAAGCTCAATCCGTTTGGACCTATCTTTTAGAACCATTACAATATACAAATGAACGAATTTCATTCATTTTTTTTCGTTCGAATGGTGGATGAAGAGAATTTTCAAAGAGTTAGCAATGAATGATGAGGGCTATTAACAAGCAAAGTGAAGAAGCAAAGTGAAGAAGAAGAGTTAGGAATGAATGAAGAGAAGCAAAGCCGAAAGCAAAGTGAAGAGCAAAAGATGTAAGAAAAGACACTGATTATATAGAAGAGGAGCTACTCACGAAAGAGTTCACGGGAAAAAGGGTACGTTCTGAGAAAAAAGATGGGAGCAGGGGAATCCGATGCCTGGGACAAAGTTGCGTGAGGATTCCTCACGCAACTTAGTTGCGTGAGTTGCGTGAGGTTTCCTCACGCATCCTCACGCAACTTAGTTCCTCACGTTTTTTTGCTCCCGTAAACAATTTCCACGTGATTAATGAGAGATTTCCAAAGTCACGTAAATGATTCTTACGTATCTTATTCCGCCCTGTCAGAAAACGCAACCAACTGCATTACTTTGGTAAATAATTTGAAATGTGATTTATTTTGGTAAAAATTTTTTTTTTAACAATTATTTTGGTCAAAAAGCCACTCTTTCCCCATAAAAGCTAAAAGCTAGAAATAAGCCATTTTTAACCTAAAAGTCCAATGGAGCAAAAGCTAAACCAAACACAAGGAAAAAAACTCAAAAGCTGCAAACCCCACTTTTGACCCTGAAATCGTGCTTTTTGGGGCTGAAAAGCTATCCCAAACACGTGCAATGTCTTTCAACCAATTGCAATAGGAAAGATTAAGTATGGACAGGCAAAGAGAGTAACATTCACTTCCAATTGTTATAATTGTACTTAACATTCTATTCTTGAATATCGTCTGTCATCTACCATGACACAAGTATTCTAAATATCAGAATCACATTAAATTATACCAAACAGCTCCTTGGCAAAACAGTAAAATCCAATGGGAATTTATTGGAACAACATTCAAGGAGACTCACTTGAGTCTGCTAGGGTCATTATTATCATCAGTAGAGGAATGCAAAAACAATACATAACCAATATCACAACTACAGCACACTTATTCTTAACCAAGATGTACAATATTCACAAACCATAACATGAAAGTAAAAGAAGCTATATTAAGATTATTATTTTTCCATATGGCTTCAAGTCACCAGCTAGAATGGATGCATGAGAATGAGATTGTGTTCTTGTGTAGAGTCGGCAAGAAACGATTCCCTTGTCAGGATGCCTCAAAAGTTTTGTTGGGATTTGTAAATCTCGTGATCGGAAGTGGCAGGAGTTACTGGACACAACCTAACAGAAAAGGAGTATGGTATGGCAGGAACAAGATATTGCTGGTGCACACATGGGGTCCAACTATCATCGCCACCTAAACCCATGTGCTTGTGGTCAAGATGAACCTGTAATGTCATAAAATGAAACAGACTGAACAGATGACACAACTAACAAAAGGAAAAGAAATAGCTGCTTATGATCATGTTTGTAGAAATTACAAAAGCAGAGATGCAGATGCAAGTAAATTACCTCAATGTTATCTCCTTCAACGAGTTCTTCATCGTGCGTGGCCCGTTCAAGCTCTAAAGTGCTATAATAGCTTGCACTCATTTGCATGGGTGGAGAGCTACCATACCTTGAAGCATATATTCCAAAACCATCTTTGTTTCTGAATGTCACCCATCGAACATCCGTCCTACCTGAACATTCCCCAGGAACGATATACGGAACATGCAAGTCACCAACACTCTGCTCGTAGACCCCCACATGTGCAGCTGCCTTTCTATCTGGGTAACACTCGAATGGACCTCTTCCATACCACCTTACCTGATCCAATGTTTTTTCCACATTGAACTCAATTCCCACACGTGGCAATGGAGGAAGATCAGAATTTGGTTCGCAATCACATTCTACAGTGATGTCGCCAGAAGCATAAATGGTATAGGCCATATTGATTTTAATTAAAATCTTTGATGGACTGTGTTTGGAAACACCATGAAAAACCACCAAAATTTTAACCAAGTTATTTGTTGTGTTCTGTATGTCACAGCTTTCAGTAATAAAGTGGAGGCTGTCAAGTTGAGCAGCTTTCCACCTGGAGAGATAACTAAGGGGTCCTCCTCCATTGTCGTTATCGGTAGGAGCTCGCCAGAAACTTGGTAGTATGCCTTTACTCATCAGATGAACACCTTCAACCTAGCATTTATCAGAATAAGATTGAAACCTTTATTTATTCAACAATTAAAATGGCTGTAAAGTCAAACGAGGATTTTCAGATCCCAAATTCAAGAGGACGAGCAAATTCTAAAGGTATAAAAACTATCAGTGAGGTATACTTCTGTAATTTCTGTGTTTATTGTCACTATCCAATCACATGAATCCACGTGTTCTATTAACCATCCAGGGAACCAGATAAACAATAAAAGACTCAATAAATCAAGGCGTAACTCTTTAGACTGATCAATGATCATTGGCCTATTAATGGGCTAGGAAGAAATCATCAGTAAACTCAAATAAAAGTAATAATCCTAACAAAATTATACTATAGGAAAACATATCCCTAGCAAATAACGTTAAAGCCACAAATCCTCATTATGCCAATTCAATATTGAACCTCAATACCAATTAAAAATTGCATCGTAAAAGAATATTACCTTCCAGCTTTCAACTGTGCCTGTTTTGATGTTGAAGCTTATGTCCCAAACATCTTGATGGCTAACTTTGATGATATGTCCTTGGGTTGCAGTGTGTAGAGCGGCACTGCTAATATTGATGGCCTGGACAAAATATTCAGCCGTGAAATAGTAAATATCACAAATAACCAATGCCTGGAATATTTCCAAATTACTAGGCCCAATGGCATAATTTCTAATTCAAGTTAATGTGCAAATCAAAAATTACGTGAGGAGTAGTTTCTCTCCTGGCAGGGAGATGAACTTGTGTAGATGAAATGATATGACCAGCTTCAACCCAGCGGGTGGAGTTCAAAAGCTTGGCATTTATTGTCAGAAATATTTCTTCAGCAACAGATGAACACCATAGAGAATACCATGGACCTGACTGCCAATCTATAGAATAACTACTTTGAGGTTTTATAGGGGCGAGAATCAAAATTCCTGATCCAAGGTTACATCCATCTGCATGAGCACTCCAGCTGAACTCCAATCCTTGGGTCGTTTCAAAAAAATGAGCATTTGTGATCTAGAAGACAAAATTTGAGTGAGATATCAAGAATAACTCTGACCCAGGCAAATGAAAGTCCCCATAAATGAGTACCTCTAATTTTCCTTCCCGTAGTGTCACCTTGATTGGTTGGTATAAATACTTGACTTCTGAAACAATCAAAGCCATGGATTGTGGTAAAATTGAGTGAACATTGAAATACAAGAAGATGGAGTGCAAGGATGATATATTATATCAGCTCACCATGTAATGCAGGATGAGGAGTTCGGTCAGGCCATATGAGGCCATTTAAACAAAAATTCAAGTCATTAGGAACATCCCCAAAGTCACCTCCATAAGCCCAATGCTTTCTACCATCTACTCCGTCCTTCAACAGGGCCTATGAGCAAAAAGAAAGGTCTTTCAATGCTATAAAATGAACTCCTAAAGTAGACAATTGTATATGTTCAATATCATAACTTCCATTTGTAAAGCTAATTGAAAAACTCTCAACTAAGATACGGAGTGTGTGTGTAAAAGCCCTCCATAATTTGAAGAATAAAAATGTTGATCAAGAGACCATGAAAATCATATATCATGGATGTAAACAAGGCATCACTCGTCCCTTTTGTTGACAAAAATAATTAAATAAGGCATCACCCATCCAATTAGCATGCTCAAGGGATACGTTGAGGAATTCAACAAGACAATTAAATGGGATGATTTTAGTCAAATCTGGCATCCAGCACAAGAGGATAACATTAATAAAATGGAAAATCTATTTGAAAAGGGTGAGAAATGAAGTATCAAGGAATAAAAAAAATACTAGTAAGATAATTCAATGATAAGAATGTCCTGCTAAACAGGGAAGTTATCATTAAGTCATCATTACTTATTTATAGTCTGCAAGCCATAAGGAATGAGTATACTATGTACATAATGCAATGGGAATTACAATAATAATTCAAGGAAAGTCAATTATGAGGTTAACAAGGTTTCCATCATTTTCCTCATTAAGAATTGAAAAATTTTGTACATTGGGAAACACCAATAGCTTCACAAATGCATTGATGTAGTGCCAACTGCAAAGCATAGCTTTTTGACATTTGGCCAAGCATCCTGCTTGATTGTTAATTAAAATAAGAGCTACTGCAATGATTTTGTGATATCTAAACCACCAGCATTTGTTTTTATTAAAAAAAAAAAAAAAAATCAGACAGTGCCAATCTTCAAGTTCCAGAGTGAAATATTCTGTTCTTGCATGCGATATTGGTGAGTCATCAATTTGCTATAAGCTCAAGGAATACTCACCTGATCAACCCAATCCCAAATAAAGCCTCCTTGAAGCCCAAAAGTGCTGTCAATGGCTTCCCAATATGAATGTATATTTCCATTACTGTTTCCCATTGCATGAGAATACCTGTCATTTATGCATTATAGTTATCAAAAGGCCATAATCACTACTGGGAATAGGAAACACTTGGAGGAGGCATCATATCTATTGATGTCAAACTCAAATATAGCAAGGCCCTTGTAGCTTAAAACATACTCGCATAGTATTAGAGGACGGGTTTCAGTTGGATCATTTGCAATTTTTACAATGTCCCAAACACGCATATACATGGGGCACACAATATCTGTACTTGACGTTCTAGATCCACCTCCCTCGTAGTGTAATAACCTTGTAGAATCTCTCCCTCGAATCCAACCTATTCACATTCAAATTCATGAAACAATAAGCAAAAGATTAAGGGAAGAAAATTAGGGGGTGGGTGATAGTGAAGGAAAAAGATGGATAAGGTTTGATAAAGGAAACTTCCCTACGAAGGTTCTCAAATACAATATAAATCTATCTAGATTGTGCTTCTGTGCTTTGCAAGTAGTCTAAAGTGAGTGCTGTATTCATGACTTATAAAAATGTGTCTTCCTCTATATTTTATAGATATATAGATGTATTGAATTACACCTTCAGTCTCTTTATACATTTATATTCTTCAGCAAGTAACCATTCACTTGCCCCTCTCCCATGTCCCATTTTGTTCAGTATGCAAAGTTCAAAATTTTGAGCCTTTTCCTAAAGATAATTTTAATTTCAGCTCGTTCTTGTGCCCTTGAATTAGTTTAAGCATTTCAAGTTTTGCCTATCTTCATTGCCAACAAAGTGATTTAACTGTCAATGCTATGAGTCACATGAGTGACATTAGTAGAACTAGAAAACTAGTTCTTGAATATGCTTTATCAATTTTCATTAAGAACAAAGGCAGTTCTAAGGAATCAAATAATTGGCAGATTTACCTAATTCACTTTGAAAAGCATAATAGATAAATGAGATTATGAGATGCTAATTAGCATAACCTAACTCAAGTTTAGTACCAGCTAAAGCAGAATGATTTGGTCCATATCCAGATTCATTCCCCAAAGACCAAGAAATAATGCATGCATGGTTTTTGTCTCTCTCAACCATTCCAATCACACGATCCAACATGGCAGTTGCCCAATTTGGTTCCAAAGTAGGATGCTTGAGATGTTGAGAATAGTCAAAACCATGAGTCTCAATGTTGGCTTCATCTATCATATACATGCCAAACAGATCACATAACTCATACCAGCGAGGATGTTGGGGATAATGGCTGTTCCTCACAGCATTAATATTGTTTTGCTTCATTAAGACTAAATCCTGCATGCAAAGACATCATTAGTTTCTAAACTCATTCAGTTAGAGTGAAGTGGATGTCAAAGAAACTGCAACGTGGAAAGAAAAGTTGAGCAATACCTTGACCATGCAGGATTCTATGTTTGTCTTCCCCACACGAGGATGATGTTCATGCCTGTTCACCCCTCTTATTATGATTGCTTGCCCATTAACAAGCAGCTGTTTGTGGGCTTTAGATACTTTTCTGAACCCTACCGGACATGATTCACAATCAACAAGGCGACCAGATTGATCTTTGAGGGTGACAACTAGGGTATAGAGGTGAGGCTGTAAGAAAATGCAGAGTAAGCATAAGATTAAGTTTGATTATTTCATCATCATTTGTCAACATGGATTTCACTCCGTTCAAATCCCAATTAAGTCAAAGATAGCAATGATACCAGCAGGATCTTCTAAACCAACAGCTAATACTTGAAAATTTTGTTCAAACTTCTGGTTCTCAATTACTATTTTCATCCAAGTTCCAACCATGTGGAAAACCTAAATCATTATATTTTCTTACTTGCTCTGCAGACCAAAGCTTTGGTGATTGAATTTTCCCCACAAGCACAAAACCACGAAATCCTAAAGTCGCGCCTGAAGGTTGGAGTTTTACGTCTGCTACATGAGATGAAAGGAGATCAGGGCATCCATCAGAGGCAAACCAGTTTCCAGAATCATAGAGTGCTCCCTCTATAATATAGTTTGTAAGAACACTTTCCTTCGATGCCTCCTGTGAGTTATCTAATTTAACTTCAACCTGGATATTATGCACATAACATTGGTAAGATAAGGTGCCCCAAAGATAACAAAATTTCAACATAAATACTATCTTTTTCAAATAATATCGAGGCAACTTTGAGACAATAAGGAGAGATTGAAGGAAGTAAAGATAAAATATATCTTGTAAAATCATAACGGGGTCAATTCATGTGCAGTCAGATAAAAATATCACAGAATTTTATAACATCAGAAAAACATAGATCACAAGTATTTCAATAATTAAATTATGGCAACATCTGCTCAAAAGGCTAGTACTATATAAAAATATGAGCATTATTATCCGAGGTTAACATCACTGTGTATAGATGCTTACCAGTATCTCTGCATAAGAAAAATCTTCAGCAAGGTTTGATTTGAAAAAATAGTCTGCAATAAATACCTACACATCAAATATGTTGAAACATATCAGCATTACAACAACAACAAGAAGAAACCTTATCCTACCAGGTGGAATTGACTGTATGAATTGCACGATACCATTGTACTCTATCAACACATTAACTGTGACAAAATAGGCAAATGCTGGACACATTGAACTTCCTGCTTACTCAAAACAAACATTTAAATAAGAAGATGCATATAAACACTTCTCAAATTTTTGGAGCAGGTCAAGAATATGAATGTAAATGAGGTGCATATAAGAGAATTGGCAATGAATGATTCTTTTCTAACAGTCTAATTTACAATTTCATCAATCCTTGAGAGAGAGAGAAAGTACCACATGGATATCACCTCTAAAAGTTTCAGCTCTTTTTTTACTTTTTGTGCATGAAGATAGAAAAGACCAAAAAGAAAACTTTTCACTTTATTAGTCCTTCCATATGATATGATTTGGATAAATTTCTATTGCTAGGGGAAGATGAATTATGTGAATCATAGTTCTTCTCTGCTTATGCATTTTCAGAATTCCAATGAGCAAAATGGCCATATATTGACACTAATGGTAAGTAAGAATTTACAGAGAAAAATAAACCTTAGGCTTCGCTAGAAGAAGCACATCACGGTGGATACCAGATAACCACCAATGGTCCTGATCTTCAAGGTAAGTGCCATCACTCCATCTAAACACTTGAACAGCTAGAACATTCTTGAGGTCCGAACCACAAGGATGACAAAAATCAGTGATTTCAAATTCTGCAGGTATCCTGCTGTCCTGACTGTCCTTGCAAAGCATTTAAGTATCTTGTCAATGGATGTATCCAAAAGTAGGTTAATCTCAAAAGCTTCATCCGTGTAATCTCTTTGCTTCATATAATAATCTAAATAACATTTACCATAACAAAAGACCATGCACCCCCTTTTTTTAGAATATGAACACCCACTATATCGGGGAAAAAAATGAACACCCATGCCCTACTGTTATGCCTGGACATATTCCGAAGTTGCTTGTCAACCACAAGTGGTAATTCAAGGGAAAACATATTTCTGATGTACAAAGAAAATGGACAGCTCATATACAAAAATTAGCTTCTTAGGAATTTTGTTATTTTGTTTTGCTTTTGTACTTCAGTTTTTCTGATTTATTGCATCTTAGAGAAAAATGTTTTTTTCATCCCAATATAATATGCAAAGGAAGCTAACCTCCAAATGAAAGAGAGAAAGCATAACATCATCAAATAAGTGTAACTGAATACCTATATCCAACAGGGGACCCATTTATCCAAGCACAAAAAGCAGAATCAACACCTTCAAAATGCAATAAAATTCTTCTACCTGTCAAAAGTCAATAAAAAATGCATGAGTATTTTTAAAGTTAAGTGCATCAGTCGATAAAAAGAAATGACCAGACAGTGACTGAGTTAAATAAGAGCAACAGGACAAGATGACTTTTGCAACACACCAAGTCCAAGAAAATTGACTAGAACATACCCTCCCACTCTTCAGGAATGTGAAACTCAATCCTGTAGCAGCCTGTAGGATTCTCTGTTGGAACAAAAGGAGGATCCATTGGAAATGGATAATCTGTATTTGTATATATAGGGCGGTCAAACCCATGCAGCTGCCAATTTGAAGGAACTGTCCAGTTTAGAGAGAGAAAAAACGCAAATAGATGAAGGTTAGCCCTTGTGACTATATAAAACATATTAGATGACGATGAATGTAAAAAGGTAATTGCCGTCTCATTTATTAAATACAATGAATTCACTAACCAAATGCAGAATCCCACACGGATTATAACCAAAATGAGGCACTAACCTTACAGGTGTCTACCCTACCATTATTTGTTTGCTACATCCCTCAAGAGACATTTTTCTTGTCCTTATTTACCATAATTCTTTCGTCAACTTAGAAGCTAAGAAAGATAATGCAATTCCTAGCATGATAAGAAACTAGTTTTCATGATGGTGTGATCCCGTTTATAATAAAATAAAACGCTTGCTTGATTTTGTTGAAGTTTATAAGTGCAATAGAATATAGAAATGAGGGAGAAACTGCATAAAAGAACGTGATTATAAAGCAAATGAGCACTGACATGAAAACTAACCAGGCAAAGTTTTCCACTCTGAGTCCTGGAATTCACTTTCATAAAATTTTAAGGGGACACTGGTAGGACTTGCAGCCATGAAAAATTTCCAATACCCAGACAATGACTTAACAAAGGGCAAGCCTTTGACCCAAAATGCAGCACAATCAAGAGCTCCAAGAACAGCATCATCATTCCAAGTAGCAGACTTGGAAACCAGGAAGTCCACTTTGCTGCGATCATACCAGTACCTAAGGGATCCTGATCATATCATAGAATGTCAGAAAACCTTTAAAAAAAAGATTCAATGAGATACAGAATAAACAAATTGACAAGAAATAGTGTTCTTTACATAAAACAGAAACAAGAATACAAAATCTGTAAGAGTTAAAATTCTCAATCTAATTTCACATGGTTGCTTCATTTTTCTGTCGCGCGACACAATTAAGCCAATTTGCTCTTAACAACTCTTGTTTTGAGGGAGTGGGTGCAGGGGGAATATGAAAGTACACGAAGCCATGCTATCTGATTCAAAGGATGAAATGAACAATAATTAACAGAATACAGAACTCCACGCCAGCTCACAGCAAGGAAATAAAAAACTGCATCTTTACTTCAAGATTGAAAAACAATGCCGTACAACCAACACTCCACAAGCTAAATCATCATGGGAGGTTATTTATGTCTATTAGGTTATTTCAACGGTAAAGTTATTGCATTGTCACCAATAGATTTATCATCGATCCATTCTTCCAAGAATTCCCAAAAAAAAAAAAAAAGTAATTAAATAAGAATTGGTGATGAAATATGTGAAAAACTTTTCCTTTACGAAGCCCAATTTTTCATCCTTTTGTCTGATTAGTATTGATGAACAATCCGGTGATAACTGAGGTTCCAAAAGGCACAGTCATTAATTTCCAAGAATCCCAGCAAACAGAATGCGAGAACAAAGCTTTTGAACAACGGTAAAGCTATTAGTGTAAACCCCAAGATATGCGAGTTCATGACCGAGTCTCACCTTCAACAGAATCATGGCAATGCAAAGTAACGTGGGAGTCTCTTTTTCTCCACTTGATGAAAGATGGATCCTCCCATACTCTGTGACCATGAGCATCGGGAGGAAATACGATTTGCCCAATTAAATTAGATGCCATCAGCAAAAGCTCTCTCTGGTAGTACACGAAGAGAAGAGAGTGAGAGTGAGTGAGGGAGAGGATGAAGAAGCTCGTTGTCGATGATCAATCGGTCAATGCAGTACTTTAGTGGAACTGCTACTTTATTGGATTGGATTGGATTGACACGGAATCATAAGATGGGCCATTTGTCTCGTTTGCAAACTTATCAAACTCGTGACAAAACAGTGAATTCTTATCCTCATTCGTTAAGAGTTACTTCCATCTTTAAATAGATATTAATAATATATAATTAAATAATTTAAATATATTATAAATCCAAATAATTAAAATTAAATCTATCAACATTCATAATTTATTATATTTAATAAAAAAAATTTATAAAATTTATACATAAAGTCACTAAGCATAATATATGAGTTTAAAGATTGAGGGTGTACATGGGAACCATTCATTCTCAAGACCGATTACGAGATGAAACAGCTTTTTTCGATTACGTGCACGGGAAAAGTTCTGAGAATCAGAATTACGTTTGTTAACTCATTTTATTTTTATTCTGAGAATCATAATTACGTTTGTTAACAAATTTTATTTTTATTTATGTAATTTTTATATTTAAAAAATTATTTATGTGGCGGTGGTGGCGCGGTGGTGGGGATGGGGGTGGTGGCGGCGGCGGCGATGGTGGGAGTGGCTGCGGTGGCGGTGGCGGTGGTGGTGGTGGCGCGGCGGTAGCGAGTGCGGTGGTGGTCGGGGCGCGGCCGCGGCAATGGGGGTGGTGGCCGCGGCGGTGGTGGTAGTGGCGGCGATGGCGATGGCGGTGGGGGTGGCGTGGCGTGGCGGTGTGGTGGCCGTGGCGGTGGGGGTGGGGTGGCGGTAGTGGCCGTGGCGGTGGGGTGGGGTGGCGGTGGTGGAAGCGGCGGCGGCGGTGGCGTGGCGGTGGGGGTGGGGCGGTGGTGGCGGTGGCGGTCGCAGCGGTGGGGGTGGCGGTGGTGGTGGCGGTGGCAGTGGTGGCGGCGGTGGCTTAGGGTGATTGAAATTTCTTCGCTTCGTCAATGTCACGACCGAGAGAAGGGGAAAAATAGATTCTGGCTTTGTGCCTTGGAATAGAAAAGCAGAAATTTTCTGCTTCTTTTTTTTATTCCCCAGCACAAAAAAGAAACCGGTTCATCCCGGGAACCAAAAAAAAAACCGGATTTATCAAACACAATTCCCATCCAATTGTGTTCATGGGAACAAAAATTAAGAAAAAACTCATTCTGAAAGCGTTACCATGCACACCCTGAGAATACAAGTCTGGAATGCATTCTCCAACTCTATTGTAGCCAAGTTCTATGCAGGAAGTATTACAATTTTTAGGGACAGAACATGGTGCTGGACAGAATTCTTCTTGACTCATACCTGCACATTAATAATTATTAATTAATAATAATAGCATTTGTGCAATTATTTTGATTAAAGTGAAAGTGCGCCTTTACTAGTTCTTTAACTGCACACAAAGTGTTTTTAGTCCCTCAATTATATAAAATATGTCTTTTTAGTAGTTCAACTCTAACACCTTTAACAACAACAAAAATTGTTGACATAGAAATTTCAAATGTTCATAAAACATTCTCAAATGCTTAGGGCTTGTTTGTTTCAATTTACAGTTTATTGGTTTTTCAAAAATGTGTAATGAAATTGTTTTTAAAACTTTCTTTTAAAAACAAGAAGAAGAAAAAATCTTTTTAGATAGTTGCTTGAAAAAAAATATGTTTTTGAAGTTACGGGGGCGGTGGTTGTCGGCTTGTCGCCAATGGTGACATAACAATGGTTAACGCAGTGGTGTGATATCAATAGTGGATAAGTGACAACCTCAAAAAATAAGAAATAAAGAAACAAAAACAAAAAAAAACTATTAAAAACTATTTTAGTTTTTTAATTTTAAAAAACAACTTATCAAAAACTGTTTCCCACACAAGTTTTATTGTTTTTTATTTTTAAAAACAGAATCAAACCAGCTCTTGTATTTTATTAAGCTTAATTTTCAAAATAATAATTATTGTTATAAAAAAAATCATCATTTGATGATGTAATACCCGGATAAATAAAATGGTCATTTCTGATAAGTAAATTTGTGGTCTCAATTTCTGTGTTATATTTATCGTATTTATGAGGGAAAAATCTCTTAGAAATTAAGGAAAAATAATAAGGAGTCAAAATGACTAAAATGCCCTTGTGGAGCATATAAAGACCTAAGGAAAATTATGAAAAATCCTAGGAGGCAGTAAAATAATTATTAAAATTAAGAGAGTATATTGTCTCTAATTTTGGTAATTTAATAAAATATAACCTTGGAAAAATAAAGGGGGAAGAATCAAAAAGTATTGAAATGACCAAAATGCCCCCGTAAATGTTAATATAATGCATGAGACATAAAACACTAATGTCAGTGCAAAAGTTATGAGGTAAGGAGTTATTCTAATTAAGAAAATTATCAAAAATTAGTGGGTAATTAATTAAGTAATTATTGGCTAATTACTTAAGCATAAACGAGGGAAAATTCAAAGATAATTATGTAAAACCCTAAAATTAGTGGTTTATGGCTAAAATTAGCATAAAATATATTTTCTAATTAATGGGAAAATATGAAGAAAAATTGGTAAGATTAAGTAATTTTAAGCCAAAATGCAAGAATGGACCGATAAGGGAATTTTGTGAAATTTTTAAGAAAATTGCAATATATAATTAATTAAATAATTCATTAAATAAAAAATAAAATATTAATTATAATTAAAAAGGGCCAGCCGAAAATTGCAAGGAAAATATGGATAAGAATGAAAGAAAAATATCATGATATTTATTTGCAACTTGTATTATTTTATTAATATAATTTATGTAAAAAGCAAATAGGATAAATGACCACGGATAGAAATTAAATCCTATCTAGAAAACCATGGACAAGATTTCTAAAGTCAGAGAAGAATATTAATGAGTGAATTTTTATCTCGTCTTGGACATTTGAAGTCATTTCCGTGATCGGTAGAATACTTAAGTAATAAGACGAAATAGGGTAATCTGTGAAAGAGGCAGATAGTCACAAGTTGAAATTTGAAGAAAATAAATTATAACTCAACATCTGGGGATGAGTTGGGAATTATCTGGACATATCTCGAATCAGTGAATTTTTGTCCAGAGATTGATGATTAGGAAGTTACTTAAGTAGCAGGAACGTTTTTAGTAAACAGCAGGACCGGAGAAGACCTGGAAGGGATCAAAACTTTATTTAGACCAGGCATTTTTAGTGAGTAAGAAAGGATCTTCAAAGTTGTGATTCTAAATCTTTGAGATTTGGTAAGATTACGCGATTCGGTGCCGATCGGAAACTTTACCGGTAGAAGCTTCTGGAAGGTGGCTATGTGGCACCACCTTATTGGCTCATCCCTTGACTTTTGAGGAGCCAAAAGGAAGGCCTCTAGGTGTAGGGAGGAGATCATGCCACTTCATCCAAGTGCGATCCGACGGTTGATATCCGGTCTGGTAAAGCATGAATAGTGACACTGAATTTGCCTATAAATAGGACTTCACCCATTTGGAAATTTTCACACCATTTCTCACAAGCCAAGGCCGAATAGGGATCAGCAAGGAGGAAGGAAGAAGTCTGGGGAATTTTGCAGTGGAGCTCTGAGTAAGTTTTTCGGTCCTGAGTCTTAAGTTCCGGTAGTTAGAATAGAAATGTTAGATTAGTATTTAATCTTCCAAGTATGATTAGATATCATATAATAGGGGTATTTTAGTCTTAAATTTCGAAAATCATGGTGGGGTCGGAGTTCTGGCAAAATTTTGGAAAGTCGGAGTCAAAGTAGCGAAGCTCTGGCGAAATTACGGCGATTAGGGGAATATGGGCAAAATGGTAATTTACACCTAAAATGCCTGTTATGATGTCAAATATTGATAATGGTGATATTATCATTATAGGATATCAGTAATCTTGATCTGCTGTCGTTACGCTGTCCGACGTGCCGCTGTCAGCCCGCTGTTTCCGTCAAAAGTGCTGTTTTCGTCAAAACGTACCAGAAGTACCGTATATCGTCAACGGAGGTACGGACGCGTACTGTAATACTAATCCTGTGCTACTTAAGTACATATATGTGATATATACGTTCAGAGATTGATATACAGACAGTTTATACGGGTTATAGTCATAATAATGCCGTTATGTTTTCCTAGCGCTGAGGACACGAGTGGTTATCGTGGCACTGGTTTTGTGCAAGCTATTGTTATTATTTACCTTATGGGGCTTTACATACTGCTCTGTGCTTATGTTCTGTCGTCATATTGATCATGTATCTGCTGTATGCTTATGTATTGATATCTTGTTGTATTGTCTTGAATATCTATTGTCTCGTATCTTGTATTGTTTGAGTATAAGGTTAACAGTTACGAGATCCAATGTGGTAAATTGGATCTCAATTTGTAGCTTTCAGTCCAGGAGGACCAAGGATCGGAGAGCGGGGGAAACAACATGACTAGGCCAGTACCCGGAGATGTTGTGTTTATTTAAGTAATTACTTTTGAGAACAATAGGATGACTGTATCCATACAATGTTACACTATGGTTTATATTTGAATATGTATCAGTTACTCTTTCGCTCCAATGCTCTACTCTGATTGAAAAAAAAAATCCGCTTTAAAAATGGGATGTTACAGATGAAACTAGCGGTGTTAGAGATATATAACTGAAAATATGCTTTATAAAATTAAGGAATCAAATTAAAACTTTGTGTAAAGTTAGAGGACTACAATTATAACCATCTATCAATAGTTTTAATTTGCACATACTAAATGAGAACAGAAGCATGGTCAATACAGCTGCAAGCATAAATTTCTTTGCAATGGTTGATGATGAGGAAGGAGGAAGGGCGATTGTTGGGATTTTCTGCAGAACCTGCCAAGGTATGTATGCATGCATACTATGATCTTACTCCTTCTGATTCAATTTCTAAGGTGTAGGTTTGCTTAAATGTGGCACAAATTGGCAATGCCATTGCAAAGGAATTTTAGAAGGATTATAAAACATATTCTTGCTTGAATAATAAATGAAAAGCTACAAGTCATGTGATACATTACCAAATGTACATTAAGTTTTATGATTTGTATATGGTAAAATGATTAGCTTGTTCAGTTTTGTAAGATGCATTAACTATAGAAAAGTTAATGTTATAATATATCCTTACGCTTGTTGAGCAAGTTGCATTATGTAGGGGTATAAGATTGCTAAGCAGTCACTAATTGCTTAGTTCCACCATGTTTTGCTTGACCTAGTCATCTTTAAATGCAAGTTACAAGATTGTCAATTGAGGAATTTCATCATAAGGTCTCAGAATTCTTGAATTAATTCAAATCAATTAGGATTGTTATATGACCATAGAGTCAATAGGTTATAAACAAATAAAGCATAGATCTTTTAATGAGGAGCATGCTTTTAGCAAGCAATCAAATTAAGGATCAAATATCTTATCAGAAATGGATCACATTTAGTACTATCAGTCTATCACACTGAATGTACCGATGACAAGAATACCGGTTATAATTAATACCTATTATTCAAGAGGAATTCTTCTAGTACGTAGTATCAGCCACTTATCCCTCTTTCCTCCACATTTTATCAAGTAGTCATGCTAGAGACACAAACAATCATACATAATTATGAAATTACATCCTTTCCAATGGGATAAGAGAATTCCTAATATATATTTACTCTTCCCTTAATTGAAGAAATAATTAGAAGAAAAAAAAGTAACTACAAAAGTGAGTAATAACCCCAATAAAGACTGGTATCACATATTCAATATTTTGTTCGTTTGGGTTTGATTGTGTCGTAGCTCTATATATAATTTAGATTAGGTTTATCATTGGAAAGCACCAACATGAAGGGAGAGAGATGGTTTGAAGGGATTATTTGTTCATAAGGCTCCCCTCGGGGGGTTGGGGGACAAAAAATTTTCGGGATTTGGATTTTTAACCTTCAGATCACATGACAACAATATGTAACAATTAAATCAATATATATGTTTTTAATTGTGTGTGTGTGTATATATCTAGTGGCGGATCTTGGAGAAAATGTTTGGGGGGCCAAATGTATACTCATTTAACTAATTAAAAAAATTTATGATTATATAACATTTTTAAAATATTATATTAAATTTTACATTATATTAATTTTTTTAAGAAAAATCTAAGGTTTGTCATGATTTCTTGGACTTTTGATACTTCTTGTTCTTAATTTTGCACTGTAGGTGGTTAAGAAGAAAATTGAGATTTTGGAGGGTCAGAATTAATGTTTTGAGGACTGGGAAAACTTAGAGAAAAGTCCCCGAAATTTCTAGAAATTGCAATCAATGAAAAAAAGGACTAGGAAAAATTACAGAAAAAAAACCCATAGTTTTCAGAAATTATAGACTCTCTACAAAGTTTTAAAATATTTGTACTTTAGTCCCTTTTTTAAAAAAAACATTAAAAAAAACTAAACATTTGGCCCCATATAAGATCTGCCCCTGTATATATCCATCTATATCTAGAAAAACTGATGAGAAGAGATCCCATACCTTAATACTAAAATTCAAACATGATATTTGAAAAAAGTAATCAAGTTAAGATTAATATATAATCAGCCATTACAATATTCATTGAGATTGAGCAAACTTTTCCTTAAGATTGTAAATTCTTTTGTTTTGGTCGCTCATTAAGATTAAATTTATAGAATGCTAATTAGCCGTTAACATTCATAATAGAAAACCACTGCTATAACCATACCCAAAAAGCTCAAGGGCGGGGTGCTCTAAGTAGGAGAAACATTCCAACGTCCAGTTTTTTGATCAAGTTAATTGTATATTTTTTAAGGTAAAAAATTACTCAAGTTTTATCTAAATTTAAAATAATAAAAATAGTAAAATGATAAATAATAAATATTTAAACAACAGTCAAAATATAAATTACAGATTTAGTAATGAAGTGTAGATTAATAAATAAGGTCTATTGTAATGTTGTTTTCAATTAAAAAAATTATTTTTAAATATTTTTATAATATTTGTTTTAAAATATCAGTTTTCAAAATAAAAAGGAATATCTGTATAATTAAGAAATGACTAATCTCATTAAGAGCATAGAAGGACATGAAATATAGACCACTCAAATAATTATTCTCATATGATAATATATTACCACCTCTGATTCTTAATATAAGATCACACTACAAACGAGATATTATATTAAGGATCAGAGGTAGTATTTTTTATACAGATGATTATATTATTTATCATAAGTGATGAATAGTATGACTTATTTCTTAAAGTACTCCCTATAATAATATATATTCAGGAGCCACACTAGTTTGTTATATATATAACTTTACATATTCATCATCATGTGGGGAAGCAGCATTGTGAGATGAAGAATTGGATATTAACGATTATGATGATCTTCTATGCAGCAACACAAGCCGCCGTTTGGAATGCATTCTCCAACTTCGTAGCCAAGATCTATGCAGGAAGCATTGCATTTTTTAGGGTCAGAACATTGTGCTCCACAGAGTTCTCCATCTTGACTCATACCTGCACATTAATAATTATCAATTAATAATAATATCATTTATGCAATTATTTTGATTAAAGTGAAAGTGCACCTTTACTAGTTCTTTAACTCCACACAAAGTGTTATAGTCCCTGAATTATATAAAATGTCTTTTTAGTAGTTCATCAACTCTAAAACCTTTAACAAAAAAAAAATGTTGACATAGAAATTTCAAAGGTTCATAAAACATTCTCAAATGCTTAAAAATTGTTTGTTTCAATTTACTGATTTTTTGGTTTTCAAAAAAGTGTTATAAAATTGTTTTTAAAAACAAGAAAACAAAAACCAGTTTGGATAGTTGTTTGAAAAAAATTCTGTTTTTGAAGTCATGGGGCAGTGGTTGTCGCCGACGGTGACATGGCAGTGATCATCGTGGTGGTGTGGTGTCGATGTGGATATATAGGTGGCAACCACAAAAAATAAAAAATAGAAAAACAAAAACAAGAAAACAACTAAAAATATTTTTGTTTTAAAGTTTTTAAAAATAACTTATAAAAAAGCAGTTTTCAACACAAGTTTTATTGTTTTTTATTTTTAAAAACAAAATAAAACCAACTCTTATATATTATTAAGCTTAATTTTTGTAATAATAATAATTGTAACAAGAAAATTTTCATTTGATGAGACTAGCTATAGCAGTGTTAGAGATATATATGCTTTATAAAATCAAGGGATCAAATTAAAACTTTGTATAAAATTAAAAGACTAATATTAATATCCATCTATCAGTAGTTTTAATTTGCACATACCAAATGAGAACAGAAGCATGGTCACTACAGCTGCAAGTATAAATTTCTTTGCAATGGTTGATGATGAGGAAGGAGGAAGGGCCATTGTTGGGGATTTGCTGCAAAACATACCAAGGATGTGTGTTAAGTTCTACATTTATGTATGCGTGGATACATATATATAGACTCACACATTCATGTACCAATTAATTATTAGGATTTGTTACTGATATTTTGTCTATCACTTATGTTATGAATCGATTATTCAAGTCATTATTGTCAAACTCGTGAGTTGACTCTCCGAGTTTACCGTTTTTAAGTTTCTAATTTATTAAATCAAGTCGAGTCACTAGTAAACTTGTAACCGTTGTAAACTCCATTAAACTCACGAGTTTATATACCGAGCTTACCGTTTTTATCATTGTTGTCAAACTCGCGAGTTGCCACTCCGAGTTTACCGTTTTTACGTTTCTAGCTTACTAAATCGAGTCGAGTCAAAGGTAAACTCGTGACCATCGTAAACTCGGTTAAACTCCCGAGTTTATACACCAAGTTTACCGTTTTTATGTTTCTAGTTTATAAAATCGTGTTAATTTACACTTAAATCTGTGTTAACTTTTTGATTTGATCATGTTCAACTTCCCTTATATATACGTTTTATAGAAATTTCTTTGTTAAATATGATAAATTTTGAATGTTGATCGATTTAATTTCAATTATTTGGATTTAAAATATATTTAAATCAAATTGTTATCATCTTTTTATATTTAAATTATTTATTATACACTAATAATACATATTTAATAGTGAAAGTAAACTCTTACGAGTTTATGATTTAAGTTTACGATACGAGTTCACGTTATTGTCACGAGTTTATTTAAACTCGCGAGTTTGACAACCTTGGTTTTTACGTTTCTAACTTACAAAATCGTGTTAACACACCATTAATCTCGTGTTAACTTTTTTTATTTGATCATGTTCAGCGATTTTATATATGAGTTTTATAGAAATTTCTTTGTTAAATATGGTAAATTTTAAATATTAATGAATTTAATGTCAATTATTTGGATTTAAAATATATTTAAATCCAATTGTTGTAATTTTTTTATATTTTAATTATTTATTATACACTATTAATAACTATTTAATAGTGAAAGTAAATTCTTACAAGTTTACGATACGAGTTTATATTATTATCACGAGTCTACTTAAACTCACGAATTTGACAACTTGATTCAAACATTTATTCATTAATTTTCCAATTAAAACAGTGGCATCATATGGTTTGATTTCCTTTTTTTTTTGGATAACGTTGGTTAATCATTCCTTTATTGCTGAGGATAAAGCTGTTCTTTAGATAAAATGTGACAAAATGTGACGTCTCTCCTAAATCATTCTAGAATGTCCACGACCACTATGGATTAAGGTAGGCTTTGGTTGTAGATATATATAAAGATTATTGTGGATTCGATTTAATTTTTATATTTATATATAGCGTTTTTTGGTGGATTATTATGTATTTGATTAAAAGGTAAGAAAAAGTTCTTATTCGAAGTAGAAATTAAGTATCAGAGCACATAAAAAAAGAAAGAAACCAGAATAAATTTTTCATTAGTTTTTCTCTTAGAAAAACGTAATACACACATATAACAGATGATCATCTTCATTAATTATTAATTAATGATATTCGATTCAACCAAACAATTTTGTAGTAAGGGTAGCTAGCTAGACTACATATATAACGTAACTCATTGAACTATAATGCGCATTTTACCTTTTACTAAATTTTAAATGGAAAAAAAATTTAGCATAGGATATAAGTTGGGTGATTAAAATAAATAAATAAAAAGAGAAAGAAATTAGCAGTTAGGTTGGGTAGTTAAAATAGGAAAAATTACAAAGCACCTACTAAGTTTAAAAGGACGCTTTGCTGAATTGTTAATTGAAATCAATAAGATCTCACAATAATGCCACAAAGAAATCCCAAATCACTCTAAGTTTTATATATGTTGAATTTAAAAAAAAAAAAATGCAAAAGCGGGGTCAAAATTTTTAATTAATTTTTCATACTTTTTTATGTTATATTTTCTTTTTATTAAAATTTTATAACCCAACTTCTTCAATTTCTTTAAATTGAACTCATAAAATTTTTATTTTCCCTCCCTCCCCCTCATACCAAACACCCCCTTAAAAGTTATAATTCAACCTGAAATCCATAATGAATAAGAACGGGAAAATGTAGATGAAGGATATAAAATATTGATTTTGGTAATTAAAATAGGAAAAATTGCATAGTACCTACCAAGTTTTAAAGGGGTTTACATTCCATGCTTCTCCCTTACATGCTTCTTAGGTGCTTGTCCCTCTAATTAGAGGGATAAAAGCATTTTTTTTTAAATTTTTTATATGTTTTATTTATTTAGATTAAACTATATGTTGCGTCCTGAATTTTTTTTTGCACCCAATATCTCAAATTAATTAATTTTTAGTCCTATATTCAGAAATATTTTCTCTGTAACACCAGTATTATGAAAATTAATTAATTTGAGATACTGGGTGCAAAAAAAAAGGATGCAGCATATAATTTAATCTAAATAAATAAAATACTTAAAAAAATAAAAAAAAAATGATTTCAACCCTCTAATTAAGGGATAAGCACCTAAGAAGTATGTAAGGGAGAAGCATGTAATGTGAATTCGTTTTAAAGGCCGCTTTACCGAATTGTTAATTGAAATCACATCCAGGACGCTCAACAAGATCTCACAAATAATGCCACAAACCTCCCGAATATAAATTGTTCTCTTCATTCAGCTTGTTTAAAATAGCACATTTGAGCCAATGTGAGTTGGCATAGATGGTAAGGGGTCCAGGATTAGGCCCTTGGGTCGTGGGTTCGATCCCCTCTGCCGTCGCTGGGACTCCTTTGGTAGGCGATCTCGTAAGTCCCCAGTAAGTGCTCATAGAGCCCGGGGCCGTGCCCTGACCTTGGTGGGGGACTGATGTCGAACCCCTCCAAAACTTTTTTTTTTTAGCAAAAAAAAAAAAATAGCACATTTGAAAGGAGTATTTATATAAAAATAAAAAATGTCTCCAACCCAAAATGAATAAGGATAGGAAAATGTAAAAAACAATTACTCCATTCGATCCTTAATATAAGATATATTTGGAAAGTTAATATTGATCCTAAATATAAGACATTTTTTTTTTTATTTGTCAAACTTTTTCTAATTTATCTCTATTGATGTTCCTTCCGGGATGTGATGGAGGGAGGAATAAATGAAGATGACTAACTTAACTTCATTAATCTAATCAAATTAGATAATTATGTTCTACGTATTATATTAAAGACTAGAAGAGTGTAACACATACATCCCTACTGTTAAGCAAACAAACAATTGCACTCACATATACCAACGGGGGTTGACACAAGTGGTAAGCGGCTTGTGTCGCTTAAGCAAGGTCTCGAGTTCGAGCCTTGTGAATGTAAAAAAACCCCGCTGGGAGACTCTCCCACCATAATCAGGTGTGGGTCGGATCTGAATTAGTCAGGGCGAAACTCTGGTGAATTGGGTGGGGAAAATTTTTTTGCACTCACATCCCAATATCAGTCCAAAATCCAAGACGGACAAATTCGTAAATTAAATATTCACAATAAACATACTGATGGCAGAAATTAAATACGGGTTACAATACCTATTATTTAAAGAGGAATCCTTCTAATAGTATCGGCCACTTATCCCACTTCCCTCAACATTTCATCAAATAGTCATATTAGAGACACAAACAATCATAGATAATTATGAAATTACATCATTTTTAATGGGATAAGAGAATTCTGTAAAACCCTAAAAATCTCAGTTGATAATGCCTAGTAAAAATAGGTGAATATGAGGTCTCAAACACATTGTATTGAATGTATTTTGTTATTAGGGTAATTTCTCTTGAAAAAGAATAATTTGCAATTAGGTCCCTAAAACGTTTGGAAGTTTGCAAATAGGTCCCTAAACGCATTTACGGGTTATAAAATATCCTGTGAAAGTTATAAAAAAGGAAAGTAAATATTTATTTGAAATAGGGAATAATACTGTCCCTAATTTAGGTAATTTATTAAATTATTACCTTAAAGAAATAAAGGGGGAAAAGTTAAAAAGTATTATAATGACCAAAATGCCCCGTAAATTCTAATATAGGGCATGAGGCATAAAATGTAACACCCCGGTTTTCACAACTGTTTTCATAGCGTTTTGATCAGAGTTTTGAGCGACGGAATTTTTTTTTCATAATAAAGAGTAACTGAATAACATTGATAACAATGTATCTGGCTGTTCATAGTACATTCTTCCGAGCGTTTACATCTAATGTAAATACAACAAAACTAAAGCGTCTCCGTCTGGTCTTCATGCTAGCTCCACACCCTTGTCCTCGATCCTGAATCCCTTGGATCCTGTGGCTATGGTAAGAGCTGAGGTCCAATGCATCCGAACCCCAGGTAACGGTTAACCTCATGCTTATAAACGATATATGAACAACAGGTATCTCTAATTTTACAGCATTGATCAAACCAGTACGTCGTATGATCATTTAATAACAACTACAATAACATGTAACGTTAAGTCCGTCTGCACCATTCACCCGTGCCACGATGTACGGTCGTGTCCTCAGCGCTAGGAAAACATATCGGCATTATTATGTCTATAACCCGAATAAAGATGTAATCAGTGATCTAAGTACGGTTCCATAGTCACTGTGCATCTAAGTACGGTTCCATAGACGCAGTGTATCTAAGTACGATTCCTTAGACAAGATGCATCTATGTACGATTCCATAGACACGGTGCATCTATGTACGATTCCATAGACACGGTGCATATAGCACCGAATAGAATGACCAGGTAAGTGTCTATCATGGGGGCCTCACCGACTTTACGGCGACTAATTGGCACACCTACATAGACTAGCCTTGCCTTCGGCACCAAACTATTCACACACATATCATCACATATATTCATTCAATAATCATCAGAGCTAGAGTTACAGTACGCGAACGTACCTTCGTTGACGAGCGTAGGTACTTCCGGCAGAAAAACGGTACGTTTGACAGAAACTGTACTTTTTGACGAAAACAGCGGGTTGACAGCAAAATGTCGGTGGCACAACGGCAGTACTTGTACACAGATATCCTATAGGGAATATATCACATTTTTTTAGTGATAAACATTATAACAGGCATTTTAGGTAAAAATTACCATTTTGCCCCTATTCCCTTAATCGGCGGAATTTCGCCAGCACTTCGTTATTTTGACTCTAATCTTCCAAAATTTTGCCAGAACTTCGACCCCACCATGATTTTCAAAATAATGACTAAAATACCCCTCTCATATGATATCCAATCATACTAGGAAGATTAAAGACTAATCTAGCATTTCTACTCTAACTACCGAAAGAACTGCGAAAGCTTAAGACTAAGTACCGAAGAACTTACTCAGAGCTTCGCTGCAGAATTCCCCGGACTCCTTCCTCCTCCAGAGCTCCTCTCTCTAACTTCTCTCTAGGATTTCTAAGAGTGGTTTTTGGTGTGAAATTTCAAGAGGAAGCTTGGCTATTTATAGACTTTTTGCAGGGGCAAATTCACACTTTTCCTCCTTTAATTTCAACCGTCGGATCTAGGGTTTTGAAGTGGCAAGATCTCCCTCCTCCACCTTGCATGCCAACCTGCCCCTCTCTTAGGTGGCATCCATTGGCCAATCAGAAGGTGCCATGTGTCCTGCTTCCAGAAGCTTTTGCCAGTAGAATCTCCGATCGGTGTCCGAATCGCGTAATTTTGAAGGGACACAGAATTCTGGGAGCAGATCCCTGAAGATCTCTTCTTCCTCTTCCAAAATATTTGGACTAACTAAATTTTTGATCTCATTCAGGGCATTTCGTGCTCAACCGAAGATTCTCGAAAAACGCGCCGGTTACGGAACAAACTTCCAGAAATGCCATCTTCTGGGTAAAAATTCACTGATTCCAAATAAGTCCAGAAAATCATAAACTCATCTCCAAATTTTGAGTTATAATTTATTTTGTTCAAATCCTAATTTTATGACTATCTGCCTATTTCTCAGATTTCCCCTATTTTGTCTTATTACTAACTTCTTCTACCGATCTCGGAAAACGACTCCAGGTACAGCTCAATTCAAGATAAAAATCCACTCATCAATATTATATCCTGACTTTAGAAATTCTGTTCCTGATTTTCTAGATAGGATCCAATTTCTATCAGTGTTTATTTACTTTTTACCTTTTTACTTTAATTAATTTTTAATTAAGAGTTTTTATTTAACACTCTACCTTCATTTTATTTTTATTTTTTTTCTTCTTTTTCTCCCAAAGATGTCGGCCCTCACATACAAAATATGTATGTATTTGTATTTCATTTTTTAATTAATTAATTAATTAATTAATTATTATTTTAATTATTTTTACATAATTTTTCATAACTTTTTCCTATTGGTCTATACTTGTATTTAAGCTCAAAAATACTTAATTTCATTTATTTTTCCCAATATTTTCCAATTAATTAGCCAATATATTTATGTTAATTTTTAGCCATAATCCACTAATTTTAGGGTCTTACATAATTATCTTTGAATTTCCCTTTGTTTATGCTTAAGTAATTAGCCAATAATTACTTAATTAATTTCCTAACCATAGTTGATAATTTTCTTAATTAGAATAACTCATTACCTCACTACTTTTGCACTGACATTTGTGTTTTCATGTCCTTTGCTTTATATTAGAATTTACAGGACATTTTGGTCATTTCAATACTTTTTGAACATTCTTCTTTAATTTTTCCAAGTTTATAATTTATTAAATTACCAAAATTAGAGGTAATATACTCTCTTAATTTTAATAATTATTTTACTGCCTTTTAGGATTTTTCACAATTTTCCTAAGTTACTTATGTCCTATAAAGGCATTTTCGTTATTTGGCACTTAAATTCTCTAAGTTCCAAGAAATTTTCCTTTAGAAAATAAGATAAATTTAACATATTCTTTGAGACCACATGTTCACCTATTTTCAATAGGTATTATTTCCTAATTTATGATATTTACCCTAAGTGTGATTTTTAGGGTATTACATAAAACACTAGTGTCAGTGTAAAGGTTGTGAGGTAATGAGTTATGCTAAATAAGAAAATTAGCCACAAGTAGTAAGGAGTTGATTAAGTAATTATTGGCTAAATACTTAAGCTTGAACAAAGGAAAATTCAAAGATAATTATGTAAAACCCTAAAATTAGTGATAAAGGGCTAAAAATTAGCATAAATATATTTGATAATTAATTGGAAAATATGAAGGAAAATTGGTGAGATTAAGTAATTTTGAGCCTAAATCTAAGTATGGACCAATAGGGGAATTTTGTAAAAATTATTATATAAAATAATTATAATATATTATTTATTAATTAAATAAATAAAAAACGAAAATTATAAAATAAATGTGTGTGTGCGCCGACATGAGGGGATAAAAAAGAAAGAAAAATGAAAATGAATAATGGTGGAGTGTAAAAATGAAACTCTTAATTAAAAGTAATTAAGTGTAAAAGTAAATAAACACCGATAGGAATTAGATCCTATCTAGAGAACCAGGAGAAGGATTTCTAAAGTCAGTAAAGAATATGAAAGAGTGGATTTTTATCTTGAAATAGACTGTTCCAGAGGTTAATTCCAAGATCGGTAGAGCATTTTGATAATAAGACGAAATAGGGTAATCTGTGAAAAATGCAGATAGTCACAGATTTAGAATTGGAAGGAAATAAATCATAACTCAACATCTGGGAATGAGTTGAGAAATTCCTGGACATATTTGGAATCAGTGGATTTTTGTCCAGAGGTTGATGATTTCAGAAGTTTATTCCGTAACCGGCACGTTTTTCGAGAAACTTCGACTGGACCGTTGAAACCCTGTATAGGATCAAAAATTAAGTTTACTTAGACACTTCTAATGAGAAAGAGAAGATCTTCAAAGTTGTGAATCCAGAATTTTTAGATTTTCCGAGATTACGCGAATCGGACACCGATCGGGGAAACTCTGTCGGATCAAGGGCATAAGGCAACCTGTGACATCATCCTAGATGACATCACAAGCTGCCACCTAGGACCATATATTTCGACCAAGGGCTGCATGGAGGAGGATAAGCCACGTCCCAAATTCTAAAATGCATGGTGGAAATTGAATGGAAGTTTTGGAGGAAATTACCTAAGTTGGCCCAATCTTTTTCTATAAATAGGGGGCATCTCCCTTTGCATTCTTCACACCAATTCTCTTGAGTATTTCGAAATTAGAGAGAGGTTTTAGAGAGAGAATCTCTGGGGGAAAAAGCAGCGAAGCTCTGAGTAAGTTCTTCGGTACTTAGTGTTAAGTTTCCGTAGTTCTTTCGGTAGTTAGCGTAGAAATGCTAGTTTAGTCTTTAATCTTCCAAGTATGATTAGATATCATATGATAGGGGTCTTTTAGTCATTATTTCGAAAATCTTGGTGGGGTCGAAGTTCTGGCAAAATTTTGGAAGATTAGAGTTAAAATAGTGAAGCTCTGGCGAAATTCCGCCGATTAGGGGCATCAGGGGCAAAATGGTAATTTTTACCTAAAATGCCTGTTATGATGTGAATCATTAATTAATATGATTTATATTTCGAAAATTATGTTGGAAGAGGAGTTATGTTGAAATTTTGGAAGATTAGGGTCAAAGTAACGAAGTGCTGGCGAAATTCCGCCGATTAGGGGGTCAGGGGTAAAATGGTCATTATGACTAAAAATATCCGTCGTAATGATAGATCCTTAACAAATACGTTGTTATATTGATAGGATATCCCTGATTACATTCTGACCAACCGCCGTACCGAAATTCCGTCAACGAAGGTACGTTCGCGTACTGTAACACTAACTCTGATGTTTATTGTATGCATATGTGTACTACTGTCTGTACTCTGATTGTACTATTGTCTGTACTCCGATTGTACTATTGTATGTCATGCCTATTGTCTGTCATGCCTGTACTCTGATTGTACTATTGTCGATTACTGACATTGTACTATTATCCGTACTCGACCGTACTCTTGTCTGTCATCCGATCGTATTGTTTATGCCATACATATCGATATGTATACCCTATGTCTCGATCGTAGCAAATGTTGCCAAAATTCTATGAATGTCATCGTACATATATGATGTATGTAATCATGAGGTTAACCGTTACCTGGGGTTCGATGCATGGACCTCAGCTCTTAACTTAGCTTCAGGGTCGGGTGGACCGAGGATCGAGGAGAAGGACAAGCAGCACGCCTAGGAGTCGTGGCTAAAGACTTCTTTTTGTATTACTTTTGAAACACTCTTGTACCGCTGTTTAAACAGCAAGACATGCTACCATGGGTATTTTAATATATATATCAGTTACTCAATCGCTCCGGTGCTCTACTCTGATGTTTACAAATGATGTTTTCAAGAAAAAAAAATTTATACTGCTTGTGAAGACGGATGTTACAAATTCCTAATATATATTTACTATTCCCTTAATTGAAGAAATGATTAGAAAATAAAAAAAGTAACTACAAAAATGAGTAATAACCCCGGTAGAGAATGTTATGATGAATTCAACATTTTGTTTGTTTGGGTTTGATTGTGTTGTAACTCTATATATAATTTGGATTAGGTTTATTATGATTGCATTACTTAGAAAATAGTGTTTGATTACTTCTTAGCATGGTAATGATGATTATAAAAAAATTATGAGGGTATAATGGTCAAAATTGGAATTTGATAAAATATATGAGGGTATAATGGTCAAAATTTTTCCTTCCCTCCCCTTCCTCCCCTACCATCCCCTCAAACCGAACATAGCCTAAATGTGCAAAAGTATCCCTAAGCCTTTTCTTTTTTATTACAAAAAGAGAAGAGAGTGAGTACAGTGAGTGAGGAAGCTCATTGTCGATGGTTAATCGGTCAACAATTACCCTAGTGGAACTGCTACTTTATTGGATTGGGATGAAATCAGATTACCCATTTGTCACCGTTTTATAGAAAGTTTCAAATGGCCGAGGTCTACGGCACGTCGTTTTAGCAGATCCGGCTAAAATAGAACCTCAAGAATTTTTCCATGGTCAGACAATAACCTAATTATGGTGTTTTTTCTTTTTTTCCGGTAGTAAAGAATACTCCATTCGATCTTTAATATTAGAGTCAGTTAATTTTTCTTAGAAAAGTTATAGAAACTAAATAAACTATTTAATCGTATTGTATATTTAGATTATATATCAGTTAACAAGTTAAGCAAATTAATTTAAAGAAAAATGATAAATATAAATACTTTAATATAAACCTCTCTAAAAAAGTTAAGTTATTCTTATATTAGAGGCGAGAGATAATATATAGCAACAATTTGAAGCCTTGGAAAATTTTGTTTCAATAAATATCCAAATTTCAATTCTCAAGGGATAATGATTGAGACAGCGATTGAAATTTAATACCGTGAAGCTTCGTGGCTTAGGCAATAGGCATTTTATCTTTGATTTATTTGTTTAGCTTTAACATGCAACCAACAAGAAATATAAATCAAAAGGGAAGTAAAAGAAAAATAGATAAAAATAAAAAACACATACCATTGAGATGGTGATTGAGATTGCTTAGCTTTGACTCAAATTGTCCCGACAGTATTGAATTATATTGACAGTTACTAATGGCTTGTAATATAAACGGATTAAACTCTCTGTAATACCCAGATTTTATTATCTGAAATATTATGAATAAATTAGATATTTCTGATAAGTGAAATTAATGTCTCCTGACTTGTGTGAATTTAGCCTATTATTCTAAGTTTAAATTCGGTAGGAAATCAGGGAATTTAAGGGCCTAAGTGCCAAAATGACCAAAATGCCCCTGAAAAGGGTAAATAGCTTAGAAAAATTATGAAAAATACTAAAAGGCAGTAAAATGATCAACTGAATTAAGAGAGTATGCTATCTCTAATTATTGTAATTTTAAAAATTATGAAATTGGAGAAATTGTTGGAAAATACTCAAAAAGAAGTGAAATGACCATAATACCCTTGTAATTTCTAAAAATGTAAGAGGCATGAAAATACTAATGTTAATGCAAGAGTATGGAGGTAATGTGGTGTTCTAAGCAAGAAAATTATCAACAAGTGATAAAGGAGTAATTAAGTAATATTGGGCTAATTACTTAAGTATAAGCAAATGAAATTCACAAGTAATTATGTAAGACCCTGAAATTAGTGGTTTTTGTTTTAAAATTAGTAAAAATATGTTTACTAATTAATTGGAAATTTTGGTGAAAAATAGTTGAGTTTAGGTATTTTTAGGCCTAAATGCAAGAATGGACCAATGGGAAATTCTGTAAAAAATTCTGTAAAAATAATTATTTGATTAATTAAATAATTAATTAATAAAAAAACGAAATAAAAAAAATGGGCAGAAAAAAAAAGAAGGAAAAAAAATGAAAATGAAATGAAAAATAATTTTTGCAACTTGCAAATATTTTAATAATATAATTATTTAAAGTGAAATATTATGAATAGTAATTTAGAAATTAGGAAACGGATCCTATCTAGAGATCTAGGAATAGGATTTCCAAACTCAAGATAGAATATTGATCAGTGGAATTTTATCTTCCGTTAGACTCTTCCGGAAGTAAATTCTGAAGCCGTTTGTGCATTTTCCTAATAAAACAAAATAGGGAAAAATGCATATAGGCATATTTTTGGATATGAAGAAAATAAATTCTAACTCAACATCTAGGAATGAGTTTGAATTTATATGGACATATTTGGAATCAGTGAATTTTTCTGAGGAAGTTGGTGATTCCAGAAATACGTTTCGACACCGGACACGTTCGAACACGTTTCTCGAGAAAACTTCAATTGGACAGTTGGAGCCCTATATGGAATCAAAATTTAGGTTAACTTGGACATTACTAGTAAGTGAGAACATGTATTCAAAGTTGTAAATCCAGAATTTTGAGATTTCTCCGAAATCACGCGAATCGGGTACCGATCGGGGAAATGCTATTAGACCGGGTATAAAGTGGCATTTGTCATCAAATTTTTGGACCAATTGGAGGCTGCCACATCACCCAAAGATGTCGACCAGCATGCTTCAATGGACCAAGATTTTACACCATTTTCATGTGCTTTTCCAAGGTTGAAAACAATTTGGAAAATTCCAAACATATCCCTTGAAATTTCTATAAATAGGTAGCATGCCTTCATGAAATTTTCACACCAATTCACTCTTCCTTTGGCCGAAATCTTAGAGGGAGAAAGAAGAGAGAGAAGCTCTGGAAAAATTGTGAAGAAAGTCTTCAACGGGTAAGTCTTTCGGGCTTTAGCTTTCAAGTTCGAGTTTTTAGTTCGGTAGTTAGTAGAATTGTTAGTTAGTTCTAGGAAGTAGGGGATGAAATTCCTATACTTGTTTTTAGGCCTCATTGCATTGAAAAATATGCCTGAAGAGGTAAAAACATAGTAGGGATCGAGTCTCCGAAAAGTTGAAGCTTTTGAAGTTCTTTCAAAAATAGGGGTTGTAATGCAAGAATAGCCTTTAATTTGTTTAAGTATGATTGGATATCATATAAGAGGGCTATTTTAGTCTTTATTTTTGAAAATCAAAATGGCGTCGAAGTTCTGGCGAAATTTTGGGAAGAAAAGTAGTCAGAGTAACGAAGTGCTGGCGAAATTCCGCCAATTAGGGGTAGAAGGGCAAAATGGTAATTTTTACCTAAAATGCCGATTATTGTGTCAAATCACTAATGAAAGTGATATTATTCTTATAGGACGTCGAAATCCTAGATTCTTGCCGTTCGGCTGTCCAAACGTGCATTGTCGGACGAACTGCCGTTTTCCGTCGAAAGTACAAGTTTCCGCCGAAACATCTACGTACATCAACGAAGGTACGGACGCGTCTTGTAACACTAATCCTATAGCTCTCATATACATATATGTCATAGATACGTTCATATACGGGGCTCTGCTTAGGGTCGTCGTTATACATACAGCCTTGTACGGGTTATAGACATGATAATACCGGTTTGAGTTTTCCTAGCGTTGAGGACACGTGATCGTGGCACAGGGTATTGTGCAGGCTATATTTGTGTAGGACTTTACATACTGCTTTATGCTTATGTCCTGTCTGTGTCACAATGTTGTTGTGTAGGACCTTACATACCGCTCCATGCTTATGTTCGTACGTGTCACACTTATCGATGAGATGTTCTTTGTTATGTCATGAATATCTGTTGTCTATATACTGTTTTATTTGAGCATAAGGTTAACCGTTACCTGAGATTCAATGCGGTGAATTGAATCTCAGCTGTAGCTTCAGGATCCGGAGGACCACGGATCGGTGATAGGGGAAAGCAGCAAGAGTAGGCTTCTGGCCGGAGTTATCTTATCGCTTTTTGTACTTACCTTTTAAACAGTAGGATCACTGTAATGTCAATACTATGTTACACTATGGTTCATATTTTGTTATGATCAGTTACTATTTCGCTCCCATGCTCTACTCTGATTGAAAAAAAAAAAAATTTCCGCTTTAAAAATTGGGATGTTACATTTTTGGTATCAGAGCATGACATTCTGGCATGAATTTAACTATGTTACTACGGACAGTTTGGTGCCGAAGGCAAGGCTAGTCTACGTGGGAGTGCCATAAGTCGCCGTATAAGTCGGTGAGGCCCCCATGTTAGACACTTACCTGGCCATTCTGTTCGGATAACGGAGTTAGGTTCTTAAGCCTTTTAAACTTTGAGCACGTTTTGAAAATGAGTACTGATATGACCCTGGTGTGATGTATAGTGATGAACATAAATGAAAAATGATATATCTTCTATCCCGTAATAGTTAGACGTAACGCTCGTAGATCCGTAGTTCCAGAGACGGCGGGACGAAGACGAAACCCTGATATTTCTGATGACACCAAACCAAAATATGATTCTGACCCAGTGTACTACCCTGAGTCAATGGCTAGAATACCTTTAGAGCCGGAGAAACCTGTTGGCTCAGATCATTCATCTGATGACAACAGCGTGCGATATACGATCAGAGGCCGAGGTCGAGGCAGACGAGGAGGCAGGCAGCCTCAAATGGACGCAATACCCGAACAAAATATTATACCCAACCAACCAGAACAGAACGAAGTACAAGAACTGAGGAGAACTCTCCAAGAGCAGAGGGTTATCATAGATGCTCTGTTGGCAAGACAAAATCAACAGGATGAAGAAGCCCAAAGACAATTGGAAGCACGGCAACATGAGGAGGAAGAGCGCAACAATGAAGAAAACGAGGAGAATGACGAAGAAGAAGAAGAAGAGGAGGAGGACAATGACAATCAAAGTGAGGAAGACCATGAGGAAAACGCTGAGGAATCCGATAGATCACAATCACCTCCACGACGAGGAAGAAGGGAAAAGAATACCCAGTATTGGGTTAATCAGTTCTGCAAGCTGAAGCCACCAACTTTCCGAGGAAAACTGGATATGGCAGAGGATTGGCTGAAGAGAATAGAGAAAGTATTCAAAGTGATTGACTGCCCGGCAAATCGCAAAGCCCAACTAGCGGTTTACCAGCTCGAAGGAGATGTAGACCGTTGGTGGGAAGTCACGGCAGAAACCCTAAAGGCCGATTACTGTCCTGTGACATGGGAGAAATTTCTGGAGAAATTTCATGAACAATATTTTCCTCCTTCGGTGCAAATGAATAAGGAGTCGGAATTTCTCCATATCCGACAGGGACAGGAGGAATCTTTCGACGATTACTACGCACGATTCACCAACTTATCCCGATACTCACCGCACCTGCGGAAGGGCAACGATGAAAGGAGTATGGTTAACATACTAATTCATGGTCTCAAGTATGAAATCGGTGAGAGACTCATGTCCCAACGATTCCAGAGTTTGACGAACGCGGTGGACACTTGTCGGATGACTGAACGCAATCTGAGAGGATTCCAGAGATCCAGGAACTTCAACAACAACAATGCTGGTCGAGGTGGAGTCAACCCCGGGAATTTTCCACCAAAGAGGAAGACGCCCTGGAATAACCCCCGTGGTGGAAACAAAAGGCCATACCAAGCTGGGCAACAGAACTATCCCAGACAGCCGGGATCTCAAACGTGCCCCAAATGCAAAAAGAACCACCCGGGAGTGAACTGTGAAGGGAAGCAGATATGCTTCAGATGTCATAAGCCCGGACACTTCAGTCGGGAGTGTACTGAGAAAGCTGTAGAGACAAGGCCTCAGAGCGCAGGCCGGATCTTTGCACTAACAAACACAGAAGCCAGACAGTCCCCGGAGATGGTCCAAGGTACTATTTACCTTAATGGAAATCTACTTGAGGCATTGTATGATTCAGGAGCCAGCCATTCTTTCATTTCTTATGATTGTGCAAGTTGCCTAGGAATGCATGCCTATAGTTTACCTTTTGACTTGGTAGTGTCTACACCACTCGGTGTAAAGCCTTTAGCTTCTGACGCATGTATGAATTGTACTGCTAACGTGGATGGACGAGTTTCTAAAGTGGATCTTATCCGTCTACCTCTCCACGGCATCGACGTCATACTCGGTCTGAATTGGCTGACGGCCAACGGTGCGATGATCGACTGTGGCAAGAAGAAGATATCATTTCCCGGAGAACAAGTTGAAGTAAGCCTGAACTTTCTCTCCGCTACAGAAGCTGATCGATGTGTGAAGTGAGGATGCCATGCCTACATGGTATTCTTTTCAGTCAAAGCAGAGGCTGACCTTTCACTCCAGGATATCCCTGTGGTAAAGGATTTTTCCGATGTATTTCCGGAGGATCTCACTGAGCAAACTCCTATCCGAGAAGTGGAGTTCAATATTGATTTGATGCCTGGTACAGGATCAATATCAAAGGCGCCGTATCGTATGGCTCCGAACGAGATGCAGGAGTTGAAGAAGCAGCTGGAGGAGCTTTTAAAGAAGGGGTTCATTCGACCCAGTGTATCACCGTGGGGAGCCCCAGTGTTGTTTGTGAAGAAGAAGGATGGAAGTTTCCGACTCTGCATAGACTACCGTGAATTGAACAAAGTAACAGTGATAACTCTCCTTATTTTGTATATTTAAAGTATATTTTGAAGATATTTGGAGAGTTATCTAAACAATTTTAAGAGATTTAAATGAGATTACATTATTATAAGATCAAATCAATTTGGCACATTAATTAGGGGATTTTATTGCAAATAACTACATTTTAATTAAATATAAATATTTAGGTTTTTATATAAAAAATAAATAAATAATAATGATATAAGGTAGATAGAAAAAGAAAAGAAAAAAAAAAGAGAAAAATGTTTAGGTTATTATTATTATTATTATTAATATTGTTATTATTAATATATAATGTGTGTTTGCTTTTCGTACTCAGGACAATTAAACAGGTGCAGCGACTTGGGCCAATATGAATTGAATCGATTTACACCTAAAAAGCTACAGGGGCCCACGAATGGATTAATGGGGGGAGACCTAAATGAAAAATGGAATTGGGGGGACGGCAGAAGGAGGGCACAAAAGAACAGAACAGAGCGATACAATTTTGACGGGCCGCTGAAAACAGAACAAAAGGGAACCGAATTGAAAAAAGACGGAGAGGAGAACGAAAAGAGAGGCGGCTGGGAGTTTTTGGCTGGACGAAAAAGACGAAAGAAAAAGAGAAACAGAACGGAGGAAGGGACGAATGTGAAAACGAAAGGAAATCACCAAGAGGGGGGTGAATTGGGGATTTTAAAACTTTTATAATAACTTTGCACCCAAGCTGAAGCTAAACGTAAAGAGATAGGGAAGAAGAGCTTGACACAGAAAGTTTATCCTGGTTCGGTCTAAATTCTTGACCTACGTCCAGTCCCCAGACTCTCTGGGTTTTTCTACTATCACTTAACTCAGATACACACTCGTACTCAAGGATTATCCTCTCTCTAGGATACACTCCCCTTACAAGTTGTAATCAAATCCCAATCTCCAAGTCCCCTTGACTTGAGATCTTTTATAATGAATGAATAATTTGAATAAAATCTCTCTCACGAGAGAAGATAATGATAAACACCGAGGCTTTTGTATATCAAAATACAATACGAAAGAAAACTGAATGTATAAGAACTCTTGAGCTTGCTTTTCGTTTCTGCTTAATCTTTTTGTTATCTTTCTAAGTTTGTAATCAGCTCCTTATATAGTGGTGAGTTGCTATGTGACCGTTACTTCTCAACTTAGCATGTTCTTCATTTGAAATTCAGTTTGATGAGGATTATAGCCGTTGGGTCCTGAATTTCGCCGATTCAATTCACGGACGCGTGAAATCATTACGCCTTCTGATTCTTCGCATTTATTCAATGATTCGTTTGATCCAATTTAATACCTGAAACATTCTCAATATAGAGTAGTTAAATACGTTTGAATATACTAAATGAATGTAATCAATTCGTATAAACATGGTAAGTTTTGCAGTTTAAAAGAATCGGGATGAAATCGTAACGATCATATTTGCTTCCGTCGTAAACTCGAGTTCTCCAAGTCGGCTCGAGTTCGTAAGGCTTTTAGAGTATCTGGTTTATCTTCTGTGAGAGCAAACTCTGGAGTTTGATGTAAACTCTGGAGTTTGTATTTTGTTTCACCATGTGAACTCGAGTTCGAATACTCTCTAAGCTTTTTGTCGAATGAACACCTGGAGTAATATCTCACAGGATAAGCAGGCTCGAGTCCATTAGTGATTAGGCTCGAGTTTAACACTATTCATGCCTAAGAGTTTTGATTGCTCGATTAGAGTGGTGGAGCACGAGTACAAACTCGGAGTTTGTACACTTGCTTTTCTTTCTTCAGATGAAGGGCTCGAGTTCATTATTCTTAGGCTCGAGTTCAGCTTAATTTATTCCATGACTTATTGAAGTGAACTGGAGGTTTGAGCTTAAACTCTGGAGTTTGAAAAGAAGGAAAAAACTTGGGAGCTCTCTGCCAAGGGAAAACTCGAGCTTGTAATAACAGGCTCGAGTTTACCTATTTTGTAAACTCTTCTTTGTTTGTCAAACCATAGAGTAAACTCTACAAAAGCATTAGGCTTGAGTCCATATACTTGGGCTCGAGTGTTCATTAAATTATAGCCATAGAAACAAGTGAACTCTACTCAAAAAGAATAAACTCTGGAGTTTAAAGAGATACAATTTAATTAGAAAAACTTCCCGCCATGGGAAAACTCGAGCTTGTCTATACAGGCTCGAGTTTACTTGTTTGTAAACTCTTTATTATTATATCATGAGGGTTTAGGCTCGAGTCTATTTACTCAGGCCCGAGTTCGTTTATGCTATAAATATCCTGATGAGCTCTCTGTTTGCAGAAAACTCGAGTTTGCTTAGTTAGGCTCGAGTTTTGAGGTGACAGAGTGATTTTGACTCTTTTGTCATTTTAAAAGCATTCGTACTTGTTTACAATTGTTATTAATCATCAAAACACATAGAGAACTAACAGAATGTAAATTGGAGCAGCAGCTGAACCAGAGACAGAGCGCGAGACTCACTGTTGCTGATTTTTGGTCCTTGTTCTTGGTTTTGTATCTCATTTGACTCTGATTCTAGTTTCTTAGTTTCATTTTCCAGTATGCTATTGAACTCTGAATTATTCTGTGAGGTTCTGGATTTGATTAAAGCCATGTTTGGCTAATTTCTCTTTTATCCTAGGGTTCTTTTGACCTTTGTATGGATTAATACTTGAATATTCCTCTCTTTTGGTAGATTAATATATGTATGTGTTGATTTTAACCTTAGCTTAATGCTTCTAAATGATTGGCCTCCATTTAGATGATTTATTCACTTAGGTTTGACTTGAGAGAGCTAATCTAGGTGTAGAATTTGATTGAAATCATGCTTGTCTTGAAGTTTACTCGATAAATGGATGGTTTGTTGGTAAAATAGAGATATATTTACTAATCTTGCATTGTCACATTAGGGTTGTTGCTTAAATATTGATTCTTATTAATTGTAGCAAGAGATTGTGCATTTTAATGAGAAGAGAAACTTGATTTTGACTTGAGAGAGCGGGTCAAGTGTTTTAGAACCTTAGACTAACACATATATGTATTGAAATGCTACTAGAGAGTAAATTAACCAAGTTTTATGAAATGCAAAAAAGGGAAAAAGAGCCCTAGGCTTAATTATCCTTGAAGTTAAAGAATCAATTGCCTTTATCAATTTTATGTTTTAGAAATAGTCTTTAAAAATTCTCATTCCAAATCAAAACTTTGTTTTAGCTCAACTTGATGAAATTCACTAAGCCTATTGCTTGACCAATTTGTTAAACAAATCCTCGTGGGAACGATACTTTATTTATCACTTTATTACTTGCGAATCTCGTACACTTGTGAGGCGAACAAACGGTCAAAAACAAGTACCCACTTCCCCGGATTGATGATCTTTTGGATCAGTTATCTGGTTCCACTATCTTTTCAAAGATTGATCTGCGTTCGGGATATCACCAGTTGCGAGTTAAAGATAGTGATATTTCCAAGACAGCTTTCAGGACCAGGTACGGGCATTATGAATTCCTTGTGATGCCCTTCGGATTGACAAATGCACCTGCGGTATTCATGGATTACATGAACCGTATCTTCCGACAACACCTAGACCAATTTGTGGTGGTGTTTATCGATGACATCCTTATTTATTCTAAGAGCAAAGAAGAGCATGAAGAACATCTGCGAAAGGTGTTAAGCATACTCAGGGAGAAGCAACTTTATGCTAAGTTGAGCAAATGCGAATTTTGGCTGCCGGAAGTGAAATTTCTGGGCCATGTTATATCTAGCGGCGGAGTTGCAGTTGATCCAAGCAAAGTGGAAGCAGTTACGGGACCGGAAACGGCCGAGAGCGTGACGGAGATCCTTAGTTTTCTTGGTCTGGCGGGATACTACCGCAAATTCATACGGGATTTCTCACGTCTTGCCCTACCATTGACAAAGCTTACGAGGAAGAATCAACCCTTTATATGGGGAGATGATTGTGAGGAGAGCTTTCAGAAACTGAGAGAGAGATTGACTACAGCACCAGTGTTAATCATCCCAGATCCAGATGAGAAGTATGTTGTTTACAGTGATGCCAGTGGGCAAGGGTTGGGATGTGTCCTAATGCAACAGGGCAGAGTGTTGGCTTATGCCTCTCGTCAGCTGAAGCCTCACGAGTTGAACTATCCTACACACGATTTAGAGCTGGCGGCTATCGTGTTTGCTTTGAAGATATGGAGGCACTATCTGTACGGTGTAACCGTAGAATTGTACTGCGACCGCAAAAGCTTGAAGTACATGTTCGATCAACGAGAACTCAACATGAGACAACGACGCTGGATGGAATTGATTAAAGATTACAACCTGGAGATCAAGTATCATCCGGGTAAAGCGAACGTTGTTGCTGATGCTCTTAGTAGAAAGACGGTGCAGGTGGCATACATGATGATACAAGAGCAGAAACTGCTGGAAGATTTCAGAGATCTGAATCTATCCAACCAAATCTGCATGGGTCTGCACGCACCAGCTGATGCCTATCTTGCTACACTTCTTGCGAGTCAAGGGGAGTATGATCTGAGAGACGAAGTTGAGAAAGCTCAGGAACAAGATGATTGGGCAAAAGAGATACGTGAAAAGATCACTCGAAGTGAGACCCAAGTAAGTTTAAGTTCTGTAGGAAATCAGGGAATTTAAGGGCCTAAGTGCCAAAATGACCAAAATGCCCTTGGAAAGGGTAAATAGCTTAGAAAAATTATGAAAAATACTAAAAGGCAGTAAAATGATCAACTGAATTAAGAGAGTATGCTATCTCTAATTATTGTAATTTTATAAATTATGAAATTGGAGAAATTGTTGGAAAATACTAAAAAAGAAGTGAAATGACCATAATACCCTTGTAATTTCTAAAAATGTAAGAGGCATGAAAATACTAATGTTAATGCAAGAGTATGGAGGTAATGTGGTGTTCTAAGCAAGAAAATTATCAACAAGTGATAAAGGAGTAATTAAGTAATATTGGGCTAATTACCTAAGTATAAGCAAAGGAAATTCACAAGTAATTATGTAAGACCCAGAAATTAGTGGTTTTTGTTTTAAAATTAGTAAAAATATGTTTACTAATTAATTGGAAATTTTGGTGAAAAATAGTTGAGTTTAGGTATTTTTAGGCCTAAATGCAAGAATGGACCAATGGGAAAATTCTGTAAAAATAATTATTTGATTAATTAAATAATTAATCAAAATAAAAAAAAACGAAATAAAAAAAAAATGGGCAGAAAAAAAAAGAAGGAAAAAAAATGAAAATGAAATGAAAAATAATTTTTGCAACTTGCAAATATTTTAATAATATAATTAATTAAAGTGAAATATTATGAATAGTAATTTAGAAATTAGGAAACGGATCCTATCTAGAGATCTAGGAATAGGATTTCCAAAGTCAAGATAGAATATTGATCAGTGGAATTTTATCTTCCGTTAGACTCTTCCGGAAGTAAATTCTGAAGTCGTTTGTGCATTTTCCTAATAAAACAAAATAGGGAAAAATGCATATAGGCATATTTTTGGATATGAAGAAAATAAATTCTAACTCAACATCTAGGAATGAGTTTGAATTTATATGGACATATTTGGAATCAGTGAATTTTTCTGAGGAAGTTGGTGATTCCAGAAATACGTTTCGACACCGGACACGTTCGGACACGTTTCTCGAGAAAACTTCAACTGGACAGTTGGAGCCCTATATGGAATCAAAATTTAGGTTAACTTGGACATTTCTAGTAAGTGAGAACATGTATTCAAAGTTGTAAATCCAGAATTTTGAGATTTCTCCGAAATCACGCGAATCGGGTACCGATCGGGGAAATGCTATTAGACCGGGTATAAAGTGGCATTTGTCATCAAATTTTTGGACCAATTGGAGCTGCCACATCACCCAAAGATGTCGACCAGCATGCTTCCATGGACCAAGATTTTACACCATTTTCATGTGATTTTCCAAGGTTGAAAACAATTTGGAAAATTCCAAACATATCCCTTGAAATTTCTATAAATAGGTAGCATGCCTTCATGAAATTTTCACACCAATTCACTCTTCCTTTGGCCGAAATCTTAGAGGGAGAAAGAAGAGAGAGAAGCTCTGGAAAAATTGTGAAGAAAGTCTTCAACGGGTAAGTCTTTCGGGCTTTAGCTTTCAAGTTCGAGTTTTTAGTTCGGTAGTTAGTAGAATTGTTAGTTAGTTCTAGGAAGTAGGGGATGAAATTCCTATACTTGTTTTTAGGCCTCATTGCATTGAAAAATATGCCTGAAGAGGTAAAAACATAGTAGGGATCAAGTCTCCGAAAAGTTGAAGCTTTTGAAGTTCTTTCAAAAATAGGGGTTGTAATGCTAGAATAGCCTTTAATTTTTTTAAGTATGATTTGATATCATATGGGAGGGCTATTTTAGTCTTTATTTTTGAAAATCAAAATGGCGTCGAAGTTCTGGCGAAATTTTGGGAAGAAAAGTAGTCGAGTAACGAAGTCTTGGCGAAATTCCGCCAATTAGGGGTAGAAGGGCAAAATGGTAATTTTTACCTAAAATGCCAGTTATTGTGTCAAATCACTAATGAAAGTGATATTATTCTTATAGGACGTCAGAAATCCTAGATTACTGCCGTTACGCTGTCCAAACGTGCCGCTGTCGGACGAACTGCTGTTTTCCGTCAGAAAGTACAAGTTTCCGCCAGAAACATCTACGTACATCAACGAAGGTACGGACGCGTACTGTAACACTAATCCTATAGCTCTCATATACATATATGTCATAGATACGTTCATATACCGGGGCTCTGCTTAGGGTCGTCGTTATACATACAGCCTTGTACGGGTTATAGACATGCCGGAGTTATCTTATCGCTTTCTGTACTTACCTTTTAAACAGTAGGATCACTGTAATGTCAATACTATGTTACACTATGGTTCATATTTTGTTATGATCAGTTACTCTTTCGCTCCCATGCTCTACTCTGATTGAAAAAAAAAAAAATTCCGCTTTAAAAATTGGGATGTTACACTCTCTACCTCCTATTCATAAAAAAAATTGCATGCGATTAAATTATAAAGCCATTCACATTTGGTGAGGATTTGAATTGTAGTTGAAGTGTATTTAAAGAAAAAAAAAACTGCTGCGAAAACATATTATTATGGGAAAATTTATTTCAGGGCCCTTTTAATAAAAAAAATTTCAAAAAAGTCCCAAAGATTCTGAAAATCCCAGAAAAAGTCCTGGGCCTTTTCTGAGATTTTCAAAATCTTGGGTGAGTTGTTAACGATGTATTGATATAGTTGTTAACGGTACTGATTTAGTGGTTAGCAAAGTGTTGTTAATGGTACTGATTTAGTTGTTAATGATCTACCCGTTAACAACTATATCAGCCCCGTTAACAACTCACCTAAGATTCTGAAAATCCCAGAAAAGGCCTTGGGATTTTTTTTGGGATTTTTAGAATTTTGGGGCCTTTTTTAAAATTTTCCCTGTTAAAAGGGTCCTGAAATGAATTTTCTCTATTATAGCTCAAAATCTGATGTGTATACCTAATTTTTTTAGAGTAAATACCCTTTCTGGTCCCTGACAAAAAACGCGAACCCCATTTTGGTCCCTTACAAAAAAATATCATTTTTAGTCCATAAAAAGGACGAATAAGGGTCGATTGGTTGACATTTTGATCTCTCACAAATTTCCAAAAGGTCTTTTTTAGTCCCTAAAAGAGAACGAATAAGGGTCGATTTTTTGTAAGGGACCAAAATGGGGTCCGTGTTTTTTGTCAGGGACTAGAAAAGGTATTTACTCTATATTTTATTATATTTTCAACTATCACACGTTGAGCCGTAACTATTTTGAGTGCAGTGGAATTAAATCACGCATGTCAGTAAATCTTTCTTTTTCTAATATTCTTCGTTATTCACAATACTTGAATCTGAGATGTTGTTTTTATTATTCATTCAAAATAATAATACTCAAATGCGGTACCATACTTTAATACTCAAATTACTAAATTGATAAGGAAGCAATAATATATTGGCGTTTAAGAATAAGCTCATGTGTATATCACACATGCACAAGAAAGAGAAGAAATGTGAATGAACCCATCACCTTCTTATTATTATTGCCATATATATATATGTATAACATATGACTTTTTTTTTTTTTTTGCAGAGATTTGAAGTCGCAGGAGGCAGGAATTATTGAGGTTTAGAACAACAACAGAAGAAATACTGTGGAGGGACACATTGGCCACTTGGATAGCCATGTTGCTTGCAGTAGTCATCACAGTTTGGAAAGGCTTCACATGTTCCTGGGCACTGTGGTGGCTCTTGTCCTCTCACTCCTATTCCTGCATTTTTAATTACCACTTTTTTATCAATTAGCAACAATAAAAACACTAATTATAACCATGTCAAATCATTTGGATTAAAATTAGCCTGAAATCTTGTGTGTCCGTTCTTTCTAATAATTCATTCCGAAATTTGAAAACCTCATTTTCGCCTTTTAATGATACAAATTAAAAATAATATATATGAATTATAATCATCATCATCATTTTGTCAAAATCTCTTAGTTAATTTTCTAATATCATTTAGGTTTTGGAAGCCAATACTTAGTTTTGATGAAGCCAAATTGAGTTATGGCGAATCACAAAAAGAACCTAAAGCCCTTCTAATTAACATTTGAACACGAGATCGTACGTGTTTCTAGAAACTGTGTTATTAATCAGACCACTCTTAAACCTAAAATATTGTATATATATAGTTAATAATAATAATAATAAAAAAATGTTTTAGACGTACCAGTATCAGATGAAAAGAGGAGCATAATCACCATAGCCGCAAGCAGAATTTTCTTTGCCAGGGTTGAGGAAAGAGGAAGGGACATTTTTGTGAATCTTCAAATATACTTTGTGTCAAGTTTCTACGTACGTGTATGTATTCTTATACGCACATAAATTAATGATTTGTCACACACATATATATAAATGGTCATGATTTAATCATATGCATGTATTCGGGTAAAAAAAAAATTATATGCATGTACCACCTCTTATAATTTACCAAAGATGGTGATTCCATCATTAATTACAATATATAAAAACTACTAAAAGTACAATAATAGTTTATATTATTCTCCCAGAGTCATTACCATAACTATACTCCTTAATTACTTACAAATATCAAATTCAAAGAATAATTAACTTTTATCAACATAAAGTTGGTCTGACAGTGTAAGACCCTGCTAAATGGTCTCGAGTTTGACTTCTAGAGGAGACATTTGTGTTGGAAGAGGTAAACATGAATGTTAAACTGAATACCAAATATAATATATATATAAAAAAAAAATTTAACTTTTATTGAGATGGGTCAGTGGTTGATGAGCCATATTTTATTTTGATGTGTGTTGTTGTACTGGACGCCAGTTAAAGTAATAAAGTAATTAATTCGTTTGTTTTTTCACCAGCAGTAATTAATTCTGTAAGAATATTGTTTAATATTGATTGATCCAGCTAAATTAGACAAGTAATAATTAAATTAATATGATTTTAATTTTTTTATATATATGACTGATGAGAAGAGATCTCATACCTTAATAGTAAAATTCAAACACCGAAACACGATATTTGGGGGAAGGAAAATTAGAACTAAAGATCCAGAGCACAGCTAATATTTATTAGGAAACATCGTAAAAGCTATAATTATTCAAAAAGATCAATTACCAAAATATTTTTTTTAAAAAAAAATCCTTTGATTAAATTTTCTATATTCATTCCTTCAATCTCTTGCCCCATTATATATTTAAAGTAATTTGAATTTAATTTCTTACAAAACTTACAACACTCAAAATCATCAGTTTTTAAACTCTAACTAACGCCTACATAATCAAATTATCAATATATCATTTAATTATAATTAACACAGATATTGACCCATTTAAATCATCAAGTGTCCCTTTGGTTCATGGAATCGGATGTAATGTAATGTAATATAATGATGATTATATGGATTTGTTGGGTTCATCATTAGAGAAATATTCCCATAGGGCTGCAGGTTATTTTATGGCAGGAATCGAGTCTAGGGCATCATGAGATTTACCAACCATCTACGGGGCTGCAGGTTATTTTATGGCAGGATTGTAATGGGGATATTCCCATAGGTGATAACTGAGGTGTCTCTTTTGTATCAAAAAAAAAAAAAAAGGAAATATGATGCATATGCATAAAATTGGTTTACATCGAACATGAGAATTCATGAGAATAATATAACAAGAGACAAAATTACCCTTATCTACTCATATATGTATAATGTATACATTAGGTTTATGATAATTCTTTCAATTTGTGTAATGTACACTTTGAGTACATAATAAGTTTTTAATATTTAATGGTGAAAATATTATGCATGGTACATGTTAACTTACCGTTAATCTACTAAAAATATTCTGGAAAAATTAAATAGAAAAACAAAGAAAAGAAACAGAGGAGCTGTGCGGCGAAGCAGTGCGATTGGCCGAGAGGATCTGAGGCCAAGGAAGATTAGACGAGTTCTTTGCTATATAATGCCCATCTCTCTCATGAAGCACGATGCTCTGTTATTAAGGAAGCATTGAGCCAGAAGGTTATAACATTTTTTTTTTATGAATGCATTTATGACGTGCAAGTTTGGGTTACAAACACTACTAGAAAAAGTCAAATTTGCTACGGACTTTTGCGACGGAAAAAAATCCATCGCAAAAAACAAAATTTTGCGACGGAGGAATAGTTCGTCGCATTATTTGCGACGGACGTCCGGTCCGTCGCAATTTGCGACGGATCGGAACGTCCGTCGCAAAAGGGCGGACCCATACGGTCCGCCCGTTTGCGACGGACCCTTCGTTCCGTCGCAAAAGGGCAGACAGCAGGGGTTTGCCCTTTTGCGACGGACCGAAGGGTCCGTCGCAAAGTGTCGGTGGCCGCAGGCGGATTTAACAAGAAAGGGAGAGTCTTTGGATACGGTGCCTCTGCTGGCCGACTGAAGCAATCAAAGCGCTCCTCATCCAGCAGTGAAGGTGTTTCTCCAGGTACACGTAATACATTTCATATTGATAATTTCCATTCTCTTGTCTATTCAAATGAAGTACAAATAATAAAGATACTTCATAATGTATTTGCAGATGAGCTGAAGAAGATGAAAGCGTTGGTGGAGCAGCAAGCAACACAGATGAGTCAGCAACAGGACATCATGAGGCAGGAGATGCTTCAGGAACGGGAGAGGATGGAGCTTGCGATGCAACAGGAACGGGAGAGGATGCGACATCAGATGGATCAGCAAGCGGAGATGATGAGACAGATGCAGCTTCAACTCCTGTCCCTCATGACACACAAGGGCTCGGGGTCGGCTCCCTGGTGATGATGACCATGCGGGTGATGATGATGATGATGACAATCTTTGTTGTTTAGACTATTTTTTTGTATTTGCTCCTTACAACATTATTATATATATTCTGTTTTCTATATGTAAACTCTTTTTATTATATATTCATGATACTTTTGCAATCAATTTTCACGAAAAAAAAATAAAATAAAAACGATTAAAAAAATTTAAAAATATATAATTTTTTTACTTTTGCTACGGAAAACAATTCCGTAGCAAATTGCTACGGAAAACAATTCCGTAGCAAATTGCTACGGAATTTGAAATCCGTAGCAATTTGCTCTGATTGAAATTCCGTAGCAATTTGCTACGGATTAGAATTCCGTAGCAAAGTTTGCTACGGATTTTGAAATCCGTAGCAAAAATTGCTACGGAAATAAAATCCGTAGCAATTTGCTACGGATTTTCCAAATCCGTAGCAAATTGCTACGGGGTTTTTGATACGGAAAAAATCCGTAGCAAATTGATTTTGCTACGGAATTTTGGCATTTTTCTGTAGCAAAACCGATTTGCTACGGATTTTTTCCGTAGCAAAAATCAATTTTTTTTGTAGTGAAATGAAAGTATCTTAATAATATCATTAATCTTTTAAAAGGTAGGATAAATCCCAAAACACATATTTGGTCATAGTAATGGTTTTTATATATAAGACTTTTTAACAAGTTTACAGTGTATTGTTATAACCTTCTTTGATACATCTATTTTTTTTTTTTGATATAAAAATTTTAGGAAAGGGGTCGGGCTCACCTACAGTCCAAGGGCAGGACGCTTTAGTTCCGCTCCGCAGGGCATACTGGGTTAGAGAGTACACATGCCTCCACCTCTTCCCAGCGTTTCCACTGCTTTACATCACATGCCTCCCCCAACTAATTAACAGTGATGGAGATGAACATTATAAGGAATTAATGGGCCTAAGGAATTTGTCCCAAGTTTGGTCCTTTTTTCAATAGATATATATGTATGTAAGTGACAAAAATTGAGAGAAATTGGGTTGAATTTAATGAAATTTAAAAATTATTATTGGTTCTAGAAATAGAATGTGGGAGAAAATATTGGAGGTTTAATCTAGGAGTAGATTTAGTATTTTTAAATTTTTATTTTGGTAATTGACCCTCCTAAATATCATCCGCTCTGTCTTTCATTATAATTTTAGTAAACAAGTTAAAACTAACATCCATCACAATATTAGTTGAGATTGAGAAAATTAACTTTTCTTTAAGATTAAATTCTTTTGTTTTGGTCGCACATTAAGATTAAATTTAATAGAATTCTAATTAGTAGTTAACATCCATATTAGAAAACCACTAGTATCACCATCCAACACCAAAAGGCTCTAGGGCGGGGTTGCCACTATAAAAAAAATTGTCAATTAGTAGCGGTAAAAAAACCCGCTACAAATATGAGATTTTGTAACGGTTTATTTCAAACTCACTACAAATTTGCAATGGCAACATTCACGCTTGTTAGCAACGAACTTTGCAGCGGTTATAAGAAATTAATAGCTACAAAAACGCGATTTTGACCGCTACACAATGTCTTTTTTTGGTAATGTACTCTAAGTAGAAGACGAAAACATTCCAACATCCAGTTTTTGATCAAGTTAATTGTTCATTTTTTAGTAAAAGTTACACTGAGTTTTATCTAAATTTAATAAAAATATTAAACTGATAAATAATAAGTATTGAACGATTGTCAGAAGATAAATTACAGATTTAGTATAATGAAGGGTTGATTTTTTTTTTAATGAAAATCAAATGCATTAATAATTGAAAAGCTTTTACATCAGATGTCCAAAATCATACAATAACACAAGTTGGATGAATGTAAAAGCCTATGGTCTAAACTATTGAATGCTAAAATACCATTAACAATAAAATGACTTAGAAGCAAGCTGATATCCTGATAGGCAATGTAGATAAAGGTAATGAATAAGGCCTATTCTAATGTGGTTTTCAATTAAAAAAATGCTTTTAAATATTTTTATAATATTTGTTTTAAAATGTCTGTTTTCAAAATAAAAAGTAATATCTGTATAATTAAAGGAAAATGACTAATTTCATAAACAACATACATAGATGGATATGAAAAGTAGGCTCACTCCAATAATTTATTCTCATATAATATTATATTACTACATCTGCTCATTAATATAAGATCTTTTTTTATAGTGCAATTTACTCTACAAATGAGATCTTATATTAAGGATGAGAGGTAGTATTTTTTATAGGGATGATTATATTATCCATCATAAGTCATGAACAGTAGTATGGCTTATTTCTTAAAGTACTCCCTGTAATAATATATTCAGGAGCCACACTAGTTTGTTATATACATAATTTTACATATTATTCATCATCATGTAGAGAAGACGCTGCGTGAGATGAAGTATTGGATATTAACGATTATGATCAACTGATGCACAGCAACAGAAGTGATTATCAGGTGGAATGCATTCTCCTATTGTGTAGTGAAGTTCTATGCAGAAAGTATTACAATCTCTAACATCAGAACATGTTGCTGGACAGTACTGTTCTTGACAACCTGCACATTGATAATTTAATAATTAATAACAATAATAATCCAATTAGAATATCACATGATATATAGTTTAACTCTAAAACTGGCAAAAAAAATTGCAGACATTGAAAATTTAAGTTAATGTTCATAAAACATTCTCAAGTGCTGATGTATTAAGCTCAGTTTTTAAAATAATAATGATTATTAAAAAAAATCATTTGGTAAGGCTAGTAGTAGTGTGTTAGGGTTATACGACCAAAAGGATGCTATATAAAATGAAGGGATTCGATGAAATTAAAATTTTGTATAAAATTAAAAGACTAAAATTATAACTATTAGTCAGTAGTTTTAATTTGCACATACCAAATGAGAACATAAGCATGGTCACTACAGCTGCAAGCATAAATTTCTTTGCAATGGTTGATGATGAGGAAGAGGAAGGAGGAAGGGCCATTGTTGGGGATTTGCTGCAAAACATACCAAGGATATGTGTCAAGTTCTACATTTATGTATGCGTGGATACATATATATAGACTCACACATTCATGTACATATTAATTAATTAGGATTTGGTATACTAATATGTAGGCGATCACTTATGTTATGAATCAATTATTCAAGCATATATTTAAGGTTGTCAAAATTGTGAGTTTAAGTAAAATCGTAGCAAGAATGTAAAATCGGATTATGAACTCGAATCGTAAATTTGTAAGAGTTTACTTATATTAATAAATAGGTGTTAAACATATATAAAAAAATGACCATAGTTTAATTTAAATATATTTTAGATGAGAATAACTAAAATTAAATCCATCAACATTTATAATTTATCATATTCAATAAAGAAGTTTCTATAAAGTTTATATATAAAGTCACTGAATATAATCAAAATGAACAGAATAACACGAGTGTAAGAACGAGTTGACACAATTTTATAAAGTAAAACTATAAAATGGTAAATTCGTAAGTTTAACTGAGTTTAAAGTTAGTACGAGTTTAAGTATAATTTGACTCGATTTTGTAAGTTAGAAACGTAAAACCAGTAAACTCGGAGAGTCAACTCACGAGTTTGACAACAATACATATTTTCATTAATTTTCCAATTTAAACAGTGGCATAATATGGTTTGATTTTTTTTTTTCATAACGTTGGTTACTTTATTGCCGAGGATAAATCTACAAAAACTTCACAGGAAAAAATATAGCCAAAGATTCTGTAAATGCACATGTCATATCAAATAATAAAGAGTAGGTATATATCGAGTAATAAATAGTGAGTAAGATATCGTTCCCACGAGAATTTAGTACCAACAATACAATTGAGTAATAACTTTATACATTTACTTAAGTTAAATCAACACAATTTGAATCAAAGATGACTAAAAAAAACAATCAAATCTAAGTAAGACCAAGGATAAGGGTGATTCTAGATCTTAAGCAATGACTTGGATTATTATAGCCTTAATTACTTCTTAGTGCCTAATTTCACCCCTTAATTGCATCTAAAGTTATATTTTCCAGTTTAGGACTCTTATTTACCCAAGATTGTCTTTCGATCCACTAAAATGCATTCTAATATGGTAATCCCTAATTTCTTAGATGAATATTATTTAATTGGATTAATTTGAGTGCAAGCATATGAGACTATGTAGAGCTAGTAGGTATATGTTTATCTTACAAGCGAATTAAGTGCAAAAACTTAATCCAACACGATTTAATTATATTGAAGGTCTATTATAAATTTTTTTATGTCTATGCTCCTTTAAAATACAAAATCAAATTCCAATCAAATTTCTCATCTTTCAGAACAATTAAGCTCAAAATTGAATCAATAAGTTAACCTAACATTATAACAATTAAAAAGAAGAAATTATCATCCACTAATCCATAACCAAACTAAATAATCCAAAATCAAGGTTTAACTACATAAACTAAACATTGTCATGAACAAAATAATAGCTAACCAAAGACAAAATAAAAGATAAATGAGAAATAAAAACTCAATGCTGAATTTTTATCCATGCTGTAGATTTTAATTTCTATATCTCCAAACTTTAATCTCCCTCCATTAAAATTATGAGTTCTTGCATGGCCGTCACCAACCAAGAAAATAGAACATACCGTCTTCTCTTTACGCCTCACATATATATAGGAATATATTGTCTCCTCTCAACTTCCAAAACAATGTCGTTCCTATCAATGAAAAGAAAAGTAAATAATACTAATGATAATAAATCTGAATCTTTCTTATTTTTTTTATTTGAGAAAACTTCTCATTATTATTATTTATTGCTTCTTTCCTAAGTTTAAAATTTCTATTTTGATTTGAAATCCCACAAATGATGTACTAAATTGATATCTCATAAAATATCAAGAAAGTTTCTTCAATAATATAACATTGATTATTTCGTAAATATATCAAACATCACTGTTATATGGTTAAAATTTGACGTCTCTTATAAATCATTCTAGGGTGTCCACGACCAGTATTGATTTAGGAAGGCTTTGTAGATGAACACCCGAGATTATTATGGATTGGATTTAATTCTAAGTGTGTGCGTATGTGTGTGTATATATATATATATATATATATCTTCTTCTTTTTTTTTCTGGATTATGTATTTGATGGAAAGGTAAGAAAAATTTCTTATTAGAAGCAGAATTAAGTATCAAAGCAAATAAAAGTAGTAAGAAACCAGAATAATTTTCTCATTAGTTTTTCTCTTTGTTGATAGATATCAAGGGTATCCTCCGCCGACAGCAAAAGAAAAAGTTATAAAGTGCCTACCAAGTTTAAAATGCCGTTTTATATGTAGATGAATAATATTGGTGTGGAGTTTGGGGACAGAAAATATTTAGGATTTGATTCTACAACCTTTAGGTCATATGACAACAACCTTACTATATAAAGACTCGCCATCTATTAACTTTAAATAATTATCAAAAAATAACTCGTTACACCCTCCAAAAAAAAATGTAGTAATACCAAACACTATGCATGTAATCAATATTACGTTGCATTCTCATTGCATTACAACACACTAAAGGGTGCAATGGCATTGAACAAAACGGGCCCTAAATCCTAAAGTGTCATTAATGCATTGAATGACACCTTAATCACTAATTAATGACTCTTGACACATGTTCTTATATAATAAAAAAAATTATAAAATTAAATAGAAAAATTGACTCAGATAAAGTAAATGAACTCTAATTGGACTGAAATTCAAGTAACACCTTTTGTAACTCTCAACAAGCATCTTTGTAAAACCCTAAAAATTTCAGTAAGTAAGGCCTAGTAAAAATAGGTGAATATGAGGTCCCAAACACCTTGTATTGAATTTATCTTGTTATTAGGGTAATTTCTCTTGAAATTAGATAATGTGCAGTTAGGTCCCTAAAACATTTGATAATTTGCAAATAGGTCCCTAAAATATTTATGGGTTATAAAATACCCTAAAAATATTGTAAAGAGGAAAATAAATATTTATTTGAAATAGGGAAGAATATTGTCCCTAATTTAGGCAATTTATTAAATTATTAAATTGAAAAAATTAAAGGAGAAAAATCAAAAAGTATTGTGGGGCCATAATTGACCCCATGATTTTAAATATTTTACATGGAGCGTAAAATACCAATGTCAGTAAAAAGTTTGTGAGATAATGATTAATTCTAAATAAGAAAATTATCCACAATTAGTAAGTGATTAATTAAATAATTATTGGCTAATTATTTAAACATAAACAAGGGAATAATCATGGTAAATTATGTAAAACCCTTTAATTAGTGGTTAATATCTAAAATTAGCATAAAATATATTTTCTAATTAATTGGAAAAGATTAAGAAAAATAAATGAGATTAAGTGTGTGAAAATGCCTAATCCTAAAAAGTTGTTAATCAAGTGATTAGAGCACTAATTAAACTTGTAAATCAAATTAGATAAATTAAATAATTACTAATGGTCAAGATTTAATCTTGGAAATCAAAATCAAAGGTCTAGGATTTATTCTAGTAATTTTAAATGCCTAAATCCTTGTTAATAGCTATTGGCCAATGGTAGAATTTTGGGAAAATAAATATAAGATAATTGGAATATTAAAAATTAATTAAAACAGAAAAATAAAATAAAAATAAATAAAAAGAAGTTCTGGCCGAATTTTGAGCAAAAAATGGGATAAGATTGAAGCAAAATAATATCATGATATTTTGTAGCAAGTTGCAATATAAAATTAATAAAAATGAATATTCTATGGAATATTCTGTAAAAAGCAAATAGGATAAATGACCACCGATAGAGATTAAATCTTATCCAGAAAACCATGAACTAAGTTTCTAAGGTCAGAGTATTTTATAGACAAGTGAATTTTTATCTCGGATTGAGCTGTCTCAGAAGTCATTTCCGAGACCGGCGGAATGCCTTTGTAATAAGACGAAAAAGAAATAAGGCAGATAGTAGAAATGAAAACCTATAGAAAATAAATCCTAACTCAATATCTGGGGATGAGTTGATAAACAACTGGACGTTTTATGAATCAGTGAATTTTTGTCCAAAAGTTGACATTACCAGAAGCGATTTTCGTAATCGAAGGCGATATCCGAAAATCTTCAGCGAAATAGGAGAGGCCCTGAATGGGATCAAAAATTTAGTTAACCCAAGTATTTTGAAATAGGAAGAAGAGATCTTCAAGACTATGTTCCCGGAATTTTGAGATTTTATAAGATTACGCGATTAGGACACCGAACAGGGACTTTATCGGTATAAAACTTCTTGAAGAAGTAAGTGACATCATCAAAGTACATGGGTGACATCATTGGCATGACATCATGGCCTTGAATGATGATGTAAGGAGGTAGGTTGGATGGCCAAGATGAAGCCACTTCAACAAAGTGCGATCCTACGGTCCAGAATCCGTTTGGTAAAGCATGAATAGTGCACCGAATTTTCTCTATAAATAGGCCATTGCTCTCATTGAGTTTTTCACACCAAATCCTCTTAAGGATTTTGAAAGTAGAGATAGAAGTTAGAGAGAGAAGCTCTGGAGAAGTTGTAGTGAAGTTCTTCAACGGGTAAGTTCTTCGGTTCATAGTTTTAGTTCGGTAATTCTTGAAGTTCTAGAGTAGATGTTGTTTTGATCTTTAATCTTCCAAGTATGAGTAGATATCATTTTTTAGGGGTAATTAAGGTATTAATTTCGAAAATAATGTTGGAGGAAGAGTTATGGCAAAATTCTGGAAGATTAGGGTCAAAGTAACGAAGTGCTGGCGAAATTCCGCCGATTAGGGGGTCAGGGGTAAAATGGTCATTTATGACTAAAATCTCCGTCGTAATGATAGATCCTTAACAAATCCGTTGTTATCTTGATAGGACATCCCTGATTACGTTCTGACCAACTGTCGTACCGTATTCCGCCAGAAATACCGTATAACGTCAACAAAGGTACGTTCGCGTACTGTAACACTAACTGATATTTATGGTATGCATGTATATTGTTAGGTGTATTGTATGAGTAGAGTTGTTATGCTGTTAGAGGATGATTGAACGTATGCATGCACTGAGAGTGGTATATCTGTATTAACTGGGAGTGGTATGTCCTGATTCACTAGGAGTGGTACATCTGCATTCGCGGGAGTGGTACATCTGCATTGGGTTGCGTGCTATTATGCTGTTATGTTGTGATTGATTGTAGTCCATGTACTGTATATGTAAATATGAGGTTAACTGTTACCTGGGGTCCGATTGCAATGGACCTCAGCCCTTAACATAGCTTCAAGGTCGGAAGGACCGAGGACCGAGGATAGAGGCAAGCAGTCCGCATAGAAGACCCGACTGAAGACTTCCTTTTGATGTTCCGGCGGAAGCCTTCCTTTTGTTGTACATCACTTTTGAAATACTCAGTTACTGTACCGCTGTTGTAACTAACCAGACTTATGGCATTTTATATATATATCAGTTACTTTTATGCTCCGGTGCTCTACTTTGATGATTTGAAATGATGTTTTAAAAGAAAAAATTTATACTACTTTTGAAAAGTGGGATGTTACAATCTTTAAATCTATTGGTACTCTTTCAAGCACTATTCAAGTTCATGAATTCTCCTTGTACATTAGGACTTACATTTAGACAAAAATATGCAAGATTATGGCTCTGTTTGCATCCTCCAAGTGTATATTTACGTCTTCAACCTTATACGATGATTTAGACTCTCAATACATACTTTAGTCTCTTAAAAATAAATCACTTCACTTGGGTTTTCCTCCACTAGAATGACTTGAATCCGAGTGATGACTTGATAACATCTCATACAATTCGCATGAAGATTTGGTAATAGAGAACAATGACAAATCCTACACCTGAAAATGTTAAAATAGATTAGGGGTGTGTGTGTATTAAAGCCATAAAACAGCTTAAGCAAGTGAGGTGTATGTATGTTGGCATAAGCACCATACACAGTACAAGTTGTTGGCAACAACACCTACATAAACACAACAAACGTATAGTTTGAGTCGCGCCTAAGGGCACTGTCCTTAGGAGAAATTCCACAACCCCTTAATAAATTAGGAAGCGGTGTAATACCCGGATAAATAAAATGGCTATTTCTGATAGGTGAATATGTGGTATCAATTTCTGTATTGAATTTATGGTATTTAAGAGGGGAAAATCTCTTAGAAATTAGGGAAAAAGATTATGGAGTCAAAATGACCGAAATACCCCTGGGATGCATAAAAAGCCTAAGAAAATTATGAAAAATCCTAGGAGGCAGTAAAATAATTATTAAAATTAAGAGAGTATATTTTCTCTAATTTTGGTAATTTATTAAAATATAACCTCGGAAAAATAAAAGGGGGAAGAATAAAAAAGTATTGTAATGACCAAAATGCCCCCGTAAATGTTAATATAATGCATGAGACATAAAACACTAATGTCAGTGCAAAAGTTATGAGGTAATGAGTTGTTCTAATTAATAAAATTATCAACAATTAGTAAGGAATTAATTAAGTAATTTTTGGCTAATTACTTAAGCATAAACAAAGGAAAATTCAAAGATAATTATGTAAAACCCAATAATTAGTGATTTATGGCTAAAAATTAGCATAAATATATTTTCTAATTAATTGGAAAATATGAAGAAAAATTGGTGAGATTAAGTAATTTTAAGCCTAAATGTAAGAATGGACCAATAAGGGAATTTTGGGAAATTTTTAAGAAAATTGAAATAAATAATTAATTAATTAATTAAAAAATAAAAATTAAAAAATAATTAAAAAGGGCCAGCCGAAATTTGAGGGAAAATATGGATAAGAATGAGAGGAAAATATCATGATATTATATGGGCAAGTTGTAATATTTTAATAATATAATTTATGTAAAAAACAAATAGGATAAATGACCACGGATAGAAATTAAATCCTATCTAGAAAACCATGGACAAGATTTCTAAAGTCAGAGAAGAATATTAATGAGTGAGTTTTTATCTCGGACTGGACTGTTTCAGAAGTCATTTCCGTGATCGGTAGAATACTTAAGTAATAAGACGAAATAGGGTAATCTATGATAGAGGCAGATAGTCACAAGTTGGAATTCGAAGAAAATAAATTGTAACTCAACATCTGGGAATGAGTTGAGAAATATCTGGACATATTTGGAATCAGTAAATTTTTGTCCAGAGGTTGATGATTCCGGAAGTTCGTTCCGTAATCGGCACGTTTTTCCGTAAAACTTTTGCAGGACCGGAGAATACCTGGAAGGGATCAAAAACTTAGTTAACACAGACATTTTTAGTGAGTGAGAAATGATCTTCAAAGTTGTGATTCTGAATTTCTGAGATTTTCCGAGATCACGCGATTCGGACACCGATCGGGGAATTTTATCGGGCCGGGAGCATAAAGTACCATGTGACATCATCAAAGATGATGTCACAATGTGCCACCTAAGGGGGGGAGGTCGGCCAAGAGGGGTTGGAGGGCCAAGATTGAGCCACTAAGTCCTGGGAATTACGCAGCGAAGCTCTGAGTAAGTTTTTCGGTCATTAGTCTTAAGTTTCGGTAGTTAGAGTAGAAATGTTAGATTAGTCTTTAATCTTCCAAGTATGATTAGATATCATATGATAGGGGTATTTTAGTCTTAAATTTCGAAAATCATGGTGGGGTCGAAGTTCTGGCAAAATTTTGGAAAGTCGGAGTCAAAGTAGCGAAGCTCTGGCGAAATTACGGCGATTAGGGGAATAGGGGCAAAATGGTAATTTTTACCTAAAAATGTCTGTTATGATGTCAGATATTGATAATACTGATGTTATCATTATAAGATATCAGTAATCTCGATCTGCTGTCGTTACGCTGTCCGACGTGCATTGTCCACCATTGTTTAGTCAAAAGTGCAATTTCCGTCAAAACGTACCAGAAGTATCGTATATCGTCAACAGAGGTACGAACGCGTACTGTAACACTAATCTTGTGCTGCTTAAGTACATATATGTGATAGATACGTTCAGAGATTGATATACAGACAGTTTTACACGGGTTATAGTCATAATAATGCCGTTATGTTTTCCTAGCGCTGAGGACACGAGTGGTGAGATCCAATGTGGTAAATTGGATCTCAGCTGTAGCTTCAGGGTCCGGAGGACCGAGAATTGGAGTCGGGGGGAAGCAGCATGAATAGACCGCTAGCCGGAGAATTTATATTCCGCTTTTGCGTTTACTTTTGAAACAGTAGGATGACTGTATTATCAATAATATGTTACACTATGGTTTACAGTTGAATATGTATCAGTTACTCTTTCGCTCCAATGCTCTACTCTGATTGAAAAAAAAAAATCCGCTTTTAAAATGGGATGTTACAAGCGGCACTCTCCAGGATAAAACAAATGGCTGGCCTTCCTGCAGAAAGTAAGATGATAAAACAACATAAAGATAACAGTGTAACTTAGAAGAAAAGAGAGGAGAAGAGTTCGGGGATAGAGCTCAGTGTTACTTGACCTCGATGCTTAGTGCTTACCTTAGACCGTGCACTGCCTTTTATAATAAGCAGAGAATATGTGATCATTGAGCAGCTATAATGACTATTAATAACGGAATAATGACAATTAAAATGGTAGTTACAAAACAAGGATTTATGAAGATTTAGTACGATAAAACCATTCAAATTTCATTAGAATCGACTAATCAAATCACATTAAAACTCCAACGGTTAGATCAAATACTCCTCTTATTAGCTTTTTGACTAACTCAAGCTCACAGTTTATTATACACTACGGCATTCCTCTCGGCTAATTTAATTCTTCCCAAGGTTTGTTAATGGATTCGCAGGTCAACTTTTTGATCTTTCAAAATCAATCGAAATAACTTCACAAATTTTAAGTTAGCTTATTCACATGTACATCATATCTCAAACAATTTTCAATCACACCATTGTTTTTATCCACAATGACTATTGCCATTTGGCAATCACAACTCACATCGACACAGCTATGTTTGGTTGGAGGTGGGGAGGGAGGGAGGGGAGATGCCCCTCCTTAGTGTGAAAAGTCAGATATGCCCATGATGTGACATGCTTTCAAAGTTAATGTACGGAAAACAATGCAAAAAGCTATGTAATTTTTAAAATTTCTCATGGGTAATTTTGTCAAAAATTTTCCTCCCCTTCTCTCCCTCCAAGGACGGATCGCCATGGCTCCCCCAAAAAAAAAATTATCCTAAATTTTTAATACAGATTTGATTTTTTTATACATTTAACCTAAAAATTTATATATTAAGCTTACAAATTTATACCTTTGGCCCTCCAAAATATTTTTTCTTAAAAATTAGTTAATGAGTATACATTTGGCCCCCAAAAAAAATTTCTTTCAAGGTCCGTCCCTGTCTCCCTCCCCTAACCTCCCCTCAAACCAAACATAGGTTAAGTGTCAATTATACACAAAAATACTTGCTAAGAAGTTTTCAACAACTTAGCTTTTAAATATAGTTATCTTTAAAGTAATAAACCCTGGTTTAAACAATATTTTAATTTTGGCTACTAGTGGATTTTTTTCATATAAAACTAAAATTCAGTTCACATCCGTGTATCTTAATATAACATGAATCCACTATTTATGATACCGATATTATTTATAGTACTCCTCCAATATTTCAATCTCCTCATAAGAGTGCATATTCAAATATGTGCTCAATCTCCTCATATAGTACAAGCTATATCATAAGGAATTAATGTCTATTAATTAATGCAACAAATTCTCAAAAAATTGTGCAAATTGAGCTGCAAATTAAAATTACTTCAAACCATGCTATAATCATAAGGAATATTCACACACATTATTAAACCAAGATAATTATAGAGCTTCAAATTATGAAAATCTCACATTTAGCTACTCTAGATAAATTATTAAATTTTCATACCACATAATTATTGTTTCAAGCAACACAAAAAAATTGATAATTTGCAAAATTTACTCTTAGCAGCAAATAACAAAGCCTCCAGACAATTAATTTTAAATCACAACTTGACTTTATCAAATGAGGCTAGAAACAATTGGCAACCATAAAATTTATAAGGTACCCTGCATATTAGGCACTCCCACACTTTCAAATATTTCAATTATATTTCACAGCTTTGCAATAATAATTGTAATTAAATTAGAATCTTATCACATATCCCTTTCCATTCTAATTAAATTAGAATATTCCTCAAATATTTTCACTCTAGAATCCAAATTATAGAGTTTATTTACCCAAACTGTCAAGCACCACGCATGCATTGTGAAGAAAATAGTTCACCCATATAATAAATTGCCTCCAGAAAATGAGTTTATAAATGTGAGTATAAAATTTCATTCACACCTCCACATCAGTCAATTAATAATGGTCTACACATATTAGAGCCACTAACCGTTGGTACTCTCCCAAAAAGAAAATTACCGTTGCCATGTTAAAATAATAAATTTAGGACGCGAAATTATTGCAAGGGCATTACAAATTATTGACACCCATTTAATGTGCTCATTAACCAAAAGCAATAAAACCTCCAACCAACAGTGATAATAACAATGTAGAAACAAAGATAACAATCATTTTGTAACAGTTTAGCAAAGTTGTCAATAAACCTCCAATGGGATGGAATTGAATTCAGTAACTTATTTAGCTTCTTTAATCTCTCCAAAAGAAGTCAACTGTGTCTTATAATTAGGACCGGAGGTAGTATTTAAAACCCATAACCAAACACATGGCATTTAAGCTGTGGCAAAAATGAAGGCATAAGTCATAAGTCCTAACCATAGCAACCAATGAGGAGCACACACAACTAGCAATAACATTGGCCTAAACCAAGAACCACGTTGCACAATAAAAAAACACGTACCATTTTCTCAAATCCACTGGATGTAGGAACAAGCAACTTAAATGCAGATTAAAACCGCAGACCCCATCATACCATTAAAGGATGTTAATCCTTACGAATATTTTAAACAGACGCGTACCTTATTTCAATTCAATCAATATATATATGCGACACTTTGATCTCGTTAAAAAATTCCTCGTCATGCCATTATACCGGATTTGTTGAAGACAATATCGCAGCAATGGTTACATACGCTCAAAAGGTTAGTAAGAAATAATTTAAAGAACAAGTTACTGGAACTCTGATTTTCCAACGAACATGGTGATGATAAGCACAAAATATTGGAGCAAACAATTTTGACAATCATTTGACGAAACGGAGAGACCAGAACAAACTATGTTTCATCTCCTTTCCTTCCTTTTTCTTTTTTTTCTACTTTGGTGTTTTGTTTTGGGTTTCAAAATGGATTTTTCTGATGCACAGAACGATAGCAAACTGTATATGGGCAAGGATTTCATCAAAAGGTTGTAAAGATACAAATTAAAAACTTTAATTATCAGACCCAGTTGAAGACGTGATTATAGATCCTTTATTCTAGCAGATCAAATTAGAGGCAGAGATTGAAAGTAAACTTTTCTCATTTCCTTTGTAATCAACCAAATAAATTGGAAACACCCATCATGATGCGCTCCCAAAGTTAGCAAGTGTAATATCCCAGCTTTTGCTTTACCGTATATTTTGAAGGGAAAAACACTTCTCATGTTGTAGGAGAAGTGTATTCTCATGTCACACACACAGGAAATTGTGGGACCCACACACATATATATATAATTAGCATTATATATATGTGTGGGTCCCATCATTTCATGTGTGTGTAGAAATCTTTTTCTTCTCATGCAACATGAGAAATTTAAACCCTATTATGAAATATTCAATAAAGCGCCAAAATTTAATATATTGTGATATTATTAATTTATTGAATATTTGTTATTAGGATGATTTTTTTTTTTTTTTTGATATAGTTATTAAGTTGAATTGGGTCAACAATAATAACAAAACTCCAACACAAATTGGGTTTTATTTAGTTTATGGACTTTAATCCAAAATAAAGGATGAAGAAAACTTTGGAGAAAGTCCAAGGTTTTGGCCCAATTACAAGAAGAATAGAAAGGAAATTTGGGATATTTATGAGGCTTAGGGTCACGACCCAAAAGAAAAAGGATGAAAGCATTTGGACCCTTAAAATGGGCCATGTATTAGGCCTAAAATAATGAAGAAAGAGAAACAAAATGGACTCTTATGGGAGGCCCAAACACACACCCAAGGCCCACACAACACAACACAGAGACAGTTCCATTCCTTGCATGCCCTCCACGTACACATTCCCCTTCTCTCATTCCTAAGAGAGATAGGGTTGAAGATGTGTCTCATTTTAGACCTATTTCGTTGTGTACTGTGCATTATAAATGTGTCACGAAAGTGTTAGCTACGAGATTGAGAAGCGTCATGAATGACATCATTTCCCCCTTCCAGTCTAGTTTTATCAAAGGAAGATGCATTCAAGACAACATTATTGTGGGGCAAGAGATCCTACATATTATGGGGAAACATAGGAATAAGAAGGGGCTTATGGCTATGAAGATTGACCTTGAGAAGGCGTATGATAGGATCAACTGGGTTTTTCTGAGACGAGTCTTACTTGATGTTGGCCTCGGAAGGGAGCTGGTGGAAATTATTATGGTGTGTCTCTTCGGTTTCATATAATGTGTTATGGAATGGTGCTAGAACCGAATTTTTTACTCCTATGAGGGGAGTTAGACAAGGGGACCCGCTTTCCCCCCTTCTTTTTGTTTTATGTATGGATAGGTTATCTCATTTGATTTGTGATGCAGTCGAAGATGGTAGGTGGGATCCTATCTATGTTACAAGAGGTGGACCTAAAGTGTCTCATCTAATGTTTGCGGATGATTTACTGTTATTTGGGGTGGCTTAGAGACAAGCCACTTGTATGTTGAACTGCTGCGGGAATTCATGGAAGCTTCGGGAGGGAGGGTCAACTTTGATAAGTCATCTGTGTTTTTCCCCAGTGCCTTTACATACTAAAATGCAAGTAAAGGCAATAACTCATATGCATATATCTTGTGAGATTGGTAGATATCTTGGCGTCCGTTATCTCGAAACGAAGGCCTAGGGAGAAGTTCCGGTATGTTATTGTGAGTCAAAGCAAAGTTGAGTGTTTGGAAGGCTAACTGTTTATCTATGGCTGGAAGAATTACTCTTGCTAAATCGGTTATTAGCACTATTCCTATGTATACTATGTTAGTTGCAAATCTTCGATGAGCATATGCAGGGAAGTTGAACGGTTGCAAAGAAACTTTATATGGGGGCACGATGGGGTGGGTAAGCATTTCCATCCTGTTGGTTGGGAGCTAATTACGAGTCCCAAGGAGTTCGGAGGTTTGGGGTTTAGAAGACTGAGCTCGGTTAATCAAGCTTGTGGTGCTAAACTTGCGTGGAAGTTAATTCAGGGGGCGAAGGGTTTATGGGCTGAGGTCCTCTGTAATCGTTACATGCTGAGGGATTCAGAATCTCTATTATCGGCGTACCCTGGGGATTCTAAGCTATGGAAATTTATTTGTGATCAGAAGGAGGTAGTTGACCTAGGGTCAAAGTGGTTAGTTCGTAATGGTTTGGTCGTGAATTTCTTTCATGACTGTTGGGTGGGGACAATATTAAGCTCATTGATTGTTGTCTTCGGCCCTTGTCTGTGGAGGAAGAGGAGTCGGTGGTGTCTGAATGGGTGGAAGGAGGTATGTGGGATGTAAGTAAAATCTCTTCTGTCGTCAATCCTGATGGTTTGAGGAGAGTCTTAGCGGTTCTCCCTCCTAGATCGGAGGCTGATTTTGATTCACTGGTTTGGGGTGCTTCTGGGGATGGCCAATTCTCTATTAGGAGTGCTTATCTCCTTATTGAACCCAACTCCCCCTCTCAGCGAGATACTGTATTTAAGGCTATATGGAAGTGGAATGGAGCGGAGAGAATCAGGATTTTTATGTGGAAGGTGGCGCTGAACAAGTTACCTACTAATCTCTTGGGATCTTTTCTTTGGGGTGGCTATTTGGAAATTCTGGAATTGGAGGAATCAATGTATTTTTGATGATAACTTTGTTAAACCTTGTAACCCGGGGCTGGTTATTTCTTCTCTTTGGACCCGTTTTGTTGTTGTTAATGGTCCTTTGAGTCTTTTGAGGTCAGCAGGTACTGATCATGGCCCTCAGTGGGAGAAACCACCTTTTGGCTGGTTGAAGTTAAATGTTGATGGGGCAAGTGCGTTCCATTCAGCGAAGGCAGGTTGCGGAGGTGTGATTCGAGATTGTTTGGGCAATTGGATGGTGGGGTTTACTAGGTCCATTGGTGTTTGTAACGCCACCACGGCGGAGGAATGGGCTATTGTTGAAGGGTTGCAGCTGGCTTGGGATTTGGGCTACAAGAAGATTATTCTAGAGTCGGATGCGGATTATGTTATTAATATGCTTCTTGACTTGTCTTGTAATTCTTGTAGTAATTTAGTGTTGAAAGCCAGAGAGTTGTTGGTTTCATCGTGGCAGGTGGATGTTAGAGTTATTCCTAGGGTGTCTAATAGGATAGCGGACGCCTTGGCCAAAAGGGCATTTCTAGTTCTATGATTACGGATGAGTGTCCGGGTAGCTTGAGATCTTGGGTTGACCAAGAGTGTGTGGGATTTAATTCCCCTCCTGTGTAATTTCCTTTATTTCCTTGTAGGCTTTTATGCCTTCATTTATAGCAAAAAAAAAAAAAAAAAAAAAAAAAAAAACAACACACACACAAACACCTACAGTCATTCCCTCTCTCCACGGCTCCACCGGACACTACTTTTTTTTTTTTTTGGGACAAAGCTCCACCGGACACTACACACACACATACACTACACAATACTTCCTCCATCTCCTTTCTCTCATTTCAGTTTTCCTTTTTCCTTCTCGTAAGCTCCCTCTTTTTCACCAAACTTCAAACAACCACCATCTACACTTCTCCATCATCCTCCTCCTTTCTTCCTCTTCTCTTCAAATCATCAACAACCTCCTTCAACTCATCCCTTTCCAACGGTCATCATCATCATTTTCCTCAAAGAAGACGATCGACCCACAGTTAGAAGAAGGAATCACAAGAGATTCAATAAGTTTGCAAAGAAAGTTGCAAATCCTTCTTCATCTCCTTATGCATGTCGTTTTGATGAGTTCAAATCCAACATGCATGAGTTGTTCTGGGTTTTAGGCCGAAGGTTGAGCAAGAAAGGAGAAGAGAAAGTGACCACAAAAGTCAAAAACAAGAACTAGTGGTAAGATCATCAACCTTCTCTAGGAAATTTTGGAGTTTTGTTGGAAAACCCAAATTTTTGGTCTCTCAAAACTAAAAGGATTTTTGTAATTTTGAGGTCACCAACATGTTCACCACTAAAAATAGTGTGGGAATATGGTGATGAATGAAATTTTAAAAGCGTCTTGAAATATAAGATCACAAGCTCTTTAAAGAAGTCAAAATTTCCAGTTTTTGGTTTCTGGAGTCAATCGGTGTTCATGCATGGTTTGACCGAGCTAATGAACCCATAGAATTATGAAATTTTCCAGAAAGATAGTAGGGACGTGTAGCTTTAATTTGGTGGGTATTTTGTAATTTTCTGAGCTCTGAAAAAGGAGATACGATTTTTACAAAATGACCCTAATTTCTCGAAGATAAAACTGAGCAGTAAGATTGTGTGAGATGTTTGAATGAGTAAATGAACCCATAAAATTATGAGATTTTCCATATTGAAAGAGGACACAGAGAGATATAATTTGATATGTGATTTGAAATTTTTTAAGTTTTGTGTCATGAGATATCGATTTTTAAAGTTAAGCAAAGTTTTTGAAAAAATTTCTAGTTGACATTTTCGAAGACTGGGAATATGGGAATATGTGGCGTACGATAAAATCATGAAATTTTCTAGATTGATAGAGTATGGATAAAGCTTTAATTTGATATAAAATGGGTATTTGTCTGAGAGATATCGATTTTTGAATTTAGGTTAAGCTTCTAGATAGTTGAATTTGAACAGTGATAATGTGGCTAGTTTTAAAATATTAAAACAAAATTTTTCAGAATGGCAGACGACGTGTAGAGCTTTTTGATGAGATGACGCATAATGAGTAATTTTGGAGCTCTGTGCAATAAAATATAGATTTTTGAAATAAAGTAAGTTTCTGGAAACTTATACAGGGCAGTGAAGGAAAGATTAAAAACTGGTATTAATCTAATGTGTTCTCACCAGTGAGATTATTTTTTGACGAAAATAGGCTTACCTCTGAATGAACACGTGAGAGTTGGAAGCACACTAATCAGAGTTGTGTGCAATTAAATATGAATTTTTGAAGTTTAGAAAAATTCTGACCAGTTAAGGGATTAATTCAGAAATGAAGAAATTAAAGCCTAGAAGTAATATGTTTTTCCAAAAAGGGTTTTTAAGTAATTTCATATATAAAGACAATCCTTTTAACTTCCCCAAATATCATGAATAATAATAAAGTACAATTGTACTATTATAGGATTTTCGGGAGCGCACGTATTACGAACGAAGCATTTGGACGATATTAAAGCTAATATACGGATAGGTGGTAACTTTAATATTCTATGGTTTGTGTATGTTATATATGTTTAATTATCATGATTGTGGGGTCGTGTCTTGTGCACGGGTTATTTACATACAATATTTTTGTTATTTGGCCAATAGCATATCCCTTCTTATGTGTTGAGGACTTGAAACTGGTAAGGTTCTACGTTTATATTTTCTTGTGTGTTGAGGAACTCAGGACTGGAACTCGTAGGATCCTATGTATATTTTCCTAGCACTATGAAATTCGGAACTTATTCAATCCTGTGTTAACTATTTGGACTTGTAGAGTCCATTCGCAGTTAACATGACATGTATGATAGACTGTTTACTGTTACTGTGCAATGTTGATGATGTATGCTAAATTGCTCTTCTTGAATTCTGGTTATTTTATTATCATATTTTGCATATGAATTACATAGAGATTATTAACTTGTTATCTTGTGATTCAATTTTGAATCCCAAACACTAAAGCTTCAGGTAGTGACCCGAGAAGAAAGGGGAAGACTGTTTTGTAAGATGGCCGGAAGAATGTGGAACTCAGTAGGAGTTCTTTTATTTTGTATATATATTTAATTTTAATATATTTTGGATGATGTATAAGGATGGTTTTAAGTTTTTAATTTTTGGGGATGATTGTAATTAATTAAATATCCCAGTGGGGATTAATTTTTATTCAAAGCCAAGTTTATAATTTGTTTAAATTATCAGTTACTCATGATCCATACTGCTCTTATGTGTAGTATCTTTGATATAGGATTATAGTTATAACAGAGCCTTACAAGGGATATCTCCTAAGATTATTGGCTTCCACACCATAAACTGTACAAATAGTTGGCGGCAACACCTATATAAACACAACAAATGTATAGTTTGAGTCGTGTCGGCAAAGTCTTTAGGAGATATTCCGTAACCCCAAGTAAATTAGGAAGTATCCTTCCCTAGGATAAAATGAGCACTTCTTGTGCAGAGACAGAATAGTAGAAAGATAATATTGTAACTCAAAAGAAAAGAGAGGCAGATAGGAGATTGGGGATAAAGCTCGGTGTCACATGACTTCGGTGCTATAGCGATAATGACTATTAACAACGGCTTAATGACAATTAAAATGATAGTTACAAAATTTATGAAGATTTAATGCATTAAAACCATTTAAATGCCCTTAAAAATGACTAATTAAATCACATTAAAACTCCAATAGTCAAATCAAAGACTCATTTTATTAGTCTTTTTACTGACTCAAACTCACATTTTATTATACATATATCAATTTTAAGTTATATGAGACTTCTTCCTCTTGCACGCATAATTTACAACAATATATACTAATGATAATTGGTCCGCTATAGTTGTGGCATTGTAGGTCTTCGTGTTGAGTTTGGTGAATAATAATTAGCTTACACAGTTGACACTAAATTATATATTCATATATTTGGAGAGAAAGCGACCCAAAAATAGGTGCTTGGTAGAAAATATATTCTTCTCTCGTATGACGTATCCTTTCAATAGCAGGAACAAGAACTTCTATTTTTTATTAAAAAAGAAAGCAAGCAAAAAAGAAAGACCAAGGAATCTTGGCTATTTACATATTTTTATAGACTTCAGTAATTCTTAAATTAAACCAAAGTAGAGATGTTTGAAAAAAATACCATTTTCAGATACATGACTTCTGTAAACACTACCCTTTTGTTAACACTTACAGCCAATAATTTTTTGACCCCTACTGATTTCTTTATTATTGATGCGTATCTAATTAACCATTGAATATATCATATAGCCAACAATTACACACACAGACACACACACATTTTGTGTGTATTATAGAGCTAGCTCTTATATATCTAGTATTGATCAAACACATCCCAAGGTTTATTCAGATTATAGGTTGTGTTTAATTCATAGCTAAGCAGCAATGAATGGCAACAAATCTGCAGTAAAAGGAAACAGCTCAAGTGACCACAAACCCTCCAAAGGTGGCTGGAATGCTGCCATCTTCATCATATGTATATGCTCTCTCTCATCCAAAACGTGTGTGTATTAATTAACAAAAGCGAATTACAGAGATATATATGGTTAATAATTTTTTTTGAAATTAATGCAGTCGTGGAGATGGCAGAGAGATTTGCGTACTATGGTTTAGTTGGAAACTTGATAAGTTACCTAACCAATGTTCTGAAAGAGCCAGTAGTGGCAGCTGTAAAGGATGTCAACACATGGCGTGGTGTCTCCTTCGTGTTCCCTTTGTTCGGAGCCTTCATTGCTGATTCTTATCTTGGTCGTTTCAAGACCATTGTCTTCGCTTCTATCATCTATCTCTCAGTATATACACATTTATCTACACCCACTATTTAATTTCGTCCCGAACGCCAACAACTGTCGTTCTTAATATAAAAGATGATTAATTTACAAACTCCATGCACGCATGCAGGGAATGGTTTTGGTGATGATATCAGCGTCGTCAGTGACTCCTGAGGGAAGTCGAAGGTTAGTGTTGTTCATAGCACTTTACATATTAGCAATGGGGGAAGGAGGCCACAAGCCATGCATTCAAACATTTGCTGCCGATCAGTTCAACGAGTCATCGCCTCAGGAAATAATGGCTAAGACCTCTTTCTTCAATTGGTGGTACTTGGGCATAGTCTTTGGTGCTTTATCTTCAACCGTGGGTGTTACTTATGTTGAGGTATTTCATCATTTTTCCAAGAAACCATCTTTCATCATGATTTTCTTAAAATTCAGCGAATAAGAAAAAAATAATTTTTGCCAACATTAGAAAGAGTGAGTCATTAACCAAGATGAATTTTTTTGGGGGAAATTACGTAGTATTATTATTATTTTATTTTTTTTGCAATCCGTCTTATTTATTGTCTTCCTTGAATTTTGTAAATTTAGGATGATATTGGATGGGACATAGGGTTTGGCATAATAGCCGCAGCTCTTGCCATCGCATTTGGGATTTTCTTGTTAGGCATAAGAAGATATAAAAAACAAGGGCCACTGGGAAGCCCTTTCACTACCGCGGCACAAGTGTTAGTAGCAGCGGTGCGAAAGCGGCGCGTGGATGAGACGCGCGATGGAAGAGGTATTTGTTATGGAGATACTGCGAATGGCTTTATACTTGCCGAGCCTCAAACGACGACTCACGCCCGCACGGAACATCTTAGGTACTCTTGAATAATTATCATTAAAATTGGGTTCACTCCTGCCATAGATATAATAACTAAATAAGTAATTTACAGATATTAACAAAATTAGTTAGATTAGTTAATTGTAAAATATTTATATTGATTTTCTTAAAGTATCCCCTTTAATTATTTGCATATTGAAAATTACTTCCACAGATAAAAACTTTCTTTATATGTGTAATCAATATATAGGAATATTTTAGATAAAATTATAATTTTATGAAATGAAGTGGATTGAGATTTTATATTTAGAATTAAAACAAACTTCTCAACAAGTTTCTCACATTTAGGACTAGAGGGATATATATATATATATATATATATATATATATATATATATATATATATATATATATATATATAAAATTTGGTCCTTTTGATAATTGAGTTCAGTTTGAAAAAATAAATTATCCATATTATAAGTCCACTGAGAGAGTAACTAATGACAGAGTTATAATTTTACCTCTATTAAATTTAGAGAGAGAAGAAATAGGTAAAACACAATGTATAAAGTATTTTGCTTATATCCATTCATAAATGAGGATAAAATTGAAAAAAAAAAAATCAATATAAAATACATTTAATGAGTTAACTAATTTTCATTGATATCTAAGAATTAGTAAATTTAACTTATAAACTGACTAGAGGGTATATATAGCTATTTGATTTTTCGAGCATTGTCAAGTAGACCAGGGTAGCTCCTCCGAAAAAAATGTTTTACTTGAGACTTCATGCTTAAATGAAAAATCCTTTCCACTTAGACTCACATCGTTTTAGACATGGATTAATGTGTTATAGCCGGTTCCAAGCCCAAATAAAGGGTAAAGGTCGTGTTAGACTCTCGACAACCAAAATAAAACTATGTTGAATATCTTATAAACCTGGATCAACTAATATGGAGTAGTAGTTAGTTTTCTTATCCTTTTTATTACATCTATTGGATAATACACTAAGACTTTGCACTTTTTGCTTCAGGTATTTGGACAAGGCAATGATACTTGATGATATTGATGCATCAAGCAACAGAAGAAACCCTTGGAGACTATGCACATTAAAGCAAGTAGAAGAAATGAAGCAAGTGTTTGGCCTCATACCCATATGGCTAGCATTTTTGTTCTGCAGTGTAATTGGAGCTCAAATGTCAACCTTCTTCACCAAACAAGGCAGTACAATGGTGAGATCCATTGGGCCACACTTCAATATTCCTCCAGCATCACTCTTGGGTGTCTCTTGCCTCGCAGCTATCATAGTAATCCCAATCTATGACAGACTCTTGGTGCCTCAAATGAGAAAATTCACAGGCAAGCCCTCAGGCATCACCATACTTCAAAGAATAGGCATTGGCCAATTCATTTCTATTATATACATACTTGTGGCTGCCCTAGTTGAGACCAAAAGGGTTAAAGCTGCAAGTGATCACAATCTCTTGGACGATTCAGAGGCAACAGTACCAATTAGCATTTGGTGGTTGCTTCCTCAGTACATTCTGTGTGGGTTTTCTGATGCTTTTGGAATTGTGGGGTTTCAGCATTTGTTCTACGATCAAATGCCAGAATCTATGAGAAGCGTTGGGGGTGCACTTTATATTGGTATTTTTGGGGCTGCAAGCTTTTTAAGTAATGGTATTATATATATTGTGGAGACATCAAGCAAAGGAAGATGGCTTGGGGATAATCATCTCAATAGGTCACATCTGGATTATTTTTATTATTTGCTTGCTGGTTTAGGGGTTTTGAATTTAGGTCTTTATGTTGTTGTTGCAAAGCGATATGTGTACCAAAAAGCCTCTGAAAATTACAATTTATAGACTATAATTAGATAGATAGATTAGATGGGCCATTTTCATATCTGATCTTGAGTGTAATGAATAAGGCACATTGTTCACAACTTGAACATAGTTTATTTTGATGTAAATCTTATATTTGGTATTGATTTAAAATCCTAATCAATACTTAGAAGTGCACTTCCTTTATAAATATATCACCTCTGATTCTTAATATAAGAGCTAGTTGAAATGGATTTGATCCTAAATATGAGAGACCTCAATCTCCCAAAGTTATAACTCTTACCTCAAAGTATCCATATTAATTGCACATAAATATTAAAGAAGTTTCCATATGAATGTAGTTATGATTAAAAAGGACATTTTGGTATACACCCTCTGATCCCAGGAGCTAGATGACTACTTTATAAATATTAAGAAAATTAATCGAGTCAATTATTTGTAACAAATATATCTTAGACACAAAGTTCATATTGTAAATTTATGAATGGTTTATATTTAAAAAAAAAAACATAGTCAACATGAATGATTTTTTATTCACACTAGCTTGTTGATTGGGAGTGTGCTTTTTATTTCTTATTTTTAATGTAGCTTGCTTAGTGAGGGAGCCTGGTAAGTCAGTAAGGATGAAGAGTAAATCATATTATTCATAACTTGAAAACATGGTACTTTTAGAAATTTCGTATTCTATTGTTGTTGGCCTCATGAATTTTGTTATGGATTCAAATAATGGGCCTACCAGAGGAAGGCCCAATAGAAGGACTCCTGGCGGGAAGCCTCCCACAAGTCAGGCGCTCCGTCAGCCACCTCACAATGTGCCGAGACTCCAGCAATTGTGCAGGAATGGAAAGGCGCACGATCAGGGCTGAGAAGGAGGCACGATCACAGTGGAAGGACTCAAGGTAAACAAAACCCTAGGTAACCTCTATATATAGGAGGTTATCTCCCAGGTATGGACTCACGCTGAACATTACATTCTTATAGTTCTGTTCCACTGTGCACACACATCACCCTCAGGCGAAAGCCACCCCTGTGTAGCACAGTGATCCACCGGTGACCACTGCTATCTCCCCCATAGATACCAGTGGACGCTACCTTTGATCCAATATCAACCATACCTAGCCCCAAAGGCTAGACACTTGTGTTCTACTACAGAACATTGGCGCCGACCGTGGGGATCGTCAACAACTCGATTCCTAAAATCAGAAAGCTATTCGTAACCACTGAATATGGCCGCCAGCACTAGAAGTCGCACCAATGCAACGCGACCACCCGCCGCCACTAGATGAACCACAGCAGCCTTCTAACCCGGGACGGTTTCGCGACACTCGACCCGGTAGACCGGAGCGAGATGGTGGGAAGAAACCAATCGATATCGAGACGAGAGGACACCGCCAATTCTCCCCATCCAAATCGGGAATTACACCAGGCCCGTCAAGGAATTCAAGTGGAGGGTTTTCCTCATCCTTCTCGAGAATTCTGTGGAGGCAGGAGGAGCGAGAGAAGAGGCCTCATGAGACGAGAGAAAGACAACTCCGGAGTGAAGGTCAGAATGGTGAAAGCTCGAACCGGATCGCTGGATCAGATTTTGTGCAGATCAACCAGGATGAAAATCGGAGAGGAGAGCATGTCGTGATTGGTGAACAAAAAGACCGGGAGAAGGAAGCCAGTCACAAGATCCAGCATGAAACGGTTAAAAGCACGGACACCGTGGCTAAGAGCCGGGTCGCCAAGGAACGTATCGACAAGGAACAGCATGTTGCATCCCCGCCTCCCAAAAAGACGTTGGGCGAGGCGGATGAAGATAGAATTTTGGGTCAGTTCACGGATAAAGTTATGGCGGCGGTATATCCTAAGGGATTGAATTCGAGGAGTTACCCAAGTATGATGGAACCCAGGACCCTTGATACACCCGAACAACTTCAAAATGGAGATTATGGTCAAGGGGATAAACGGAGACGTGGTACCCCGACTTTTTGCAGAACGTTCGGGGAGCGGCGCAGATTATGGTTTCATTCGTTGCCATATTTGTCTATCCCAAACATGAAGACTTTGGAACAAAAGTTTCGACGCATTTCGCAACCGGATGGCGGCGGCAAGAAAACGAGTTCCAATTGGCTCAAGTTAGGCAAGGATCGGGAGAAGCTTTGAGCAAATACCTTGATCGCTTCAACAATGTAGCATTGCAGATTCCGGATCGAAGGAAGAGGTAAACTTGCATTGTATAATAGCTGGATTGGATGTCTCATCCCGGCTAAAGAAGTCTATCATGAAACGGCGGCCTACATCCTTGGCCGACTTTCATGATAGGTCTCAGCAATATCTGGATTTAGAGCAAATGGAGAGGGCGGGCAACGCCGGAAAGAAAAGGCAAAGAGCCCACCGCGCCGAGAGAGGGAAAACCGGAAAGAAATCACCAAGATGCTTACGAAAGACTCCGCGTAGCCTAGAAAGCGGTGGTAAAACCAGGGAACCCGGGTTTGTGAGATATACACCGTTAAAAATCTCCCGTGCAAAACTATGGAAAGAAGTCGGCGCGACCGAAATGAAGAAGGTGGAAAGACCTCGGGCTCTCGGTAAGAGAGCAACGGCCGACAAAACCAGGTTTTGTGAATTTCATGATCAGCATGGTCACACAACAGAACAGTGTTGGGACTTGAAGAATACGGTGGAGAAATTCATCCGTGAGGGGAAACTCCAAAGATTGTGATTCAGACCCAAGGAAAGCAGGGCGGCAAGCGACAGGTGGAAGACCGGAGTAGGAGTCCACAGCTTGACAAGAGGAAAAAGGAGCAGAAAAAGAAGTCTGATGATAGCGATGAGGAATTCCCCGACGCTAAGTACGATTTGCAATGTTATTAGCGGAGGCTTTGGCGGCGGAGGATTCATCTAGCCAGAGACGGAAGTATTTGAAGGAAGTATTGTCGATTAAAGATGCTCCAACATTTAAAAAGGACATGAACAAGCCCGAATCTCCTGTGTTATGTTTCACGGACGAGGATTTGAAAGACGTTGCCCCGGGGCATCATGACGGGTTGGTGATAACGGGAACACTGGTCAATTGCCGCGTGAAAAGATTTTCGTGGATAATGGAAGTGCCGTGGACATCATCCTCTGGGATGCGTTTAAGAGAATGAATTTTGATTCCGACGTGTTAAAACCATGCGGGACCATGTTAACCGGGTTCAATGGTCGGGACACTCGTCCAAAAGGGTACGTAGATCTTAAGCTAACCTTGGGGATAGGAATGCTTTCAAGACAGAGAGAGTCCGATTTATAGTTGCAGACTTTCCTTCTTCTTACAACGTGATCCTGGGACGACCAACGATTCACAATTGGGATATGTTGGTATCGTCGAAGCACCAAAAGCTTAAGATGATTAGCAGGAAAAATAAAATCGTTACGGTAAAAGGAGACCAGAAAGAATCTCGTCAGTGTTACTTCAACACAGTCAAGAAAGATTCAACCCGGCCAACGCACCCGGTCGCGGACACGCGTGGGAAGTCGGTAAATTTGGTCGAGTTGGATCTTCGCAAAGAGGAGAAAATGCAAAAGACGGAACCAACTGGAGAGCTGGAGGATTTCCTTCTTGGTACGAGCACAGTCAAATCACTAAAATTGGCAAGGCTTTGGATCCGGGATGAGAGAAGAGCTCGAAACACTCCTCGGGAACAATAGAGACGTATTCGCATGGCAACCTTCGGAGATACCGGGATCGATCCAGACTTTTGTTGTCATGAGCTAGCAATCCGACCGGGTCTACCCGGTGTCCCGAAAAGCGGAAGCTCGGGAAGACAGCGAAACGCTTTGGAAGCACATGTTGCAGAGCTGTTAGAAGCCGGCTTTATCCGAGAAATACAGTACACCACATGGTTATCTAATGTGGTCCTGGTGAAAAAACCAAATGGGAAGTGGAGGGTTTGCACAGATTTTAAAGATTTAAATAAAGTGTGCCCAAAAGACTCCTTTTCGATGCCTAATATTGACCAGTTAGTGGACAGTTCTTCCGGTTTTCGGTTATTATCATTTATGGACGCATACTCCGGGTATAATCAGATTGCTATGCACCCAGAGGACCAGGCGAAGACGGCATTCATCACCGAGAAGGCGAATTACTGTTATAACGTGATGCCTTTCGGATTAAAAAATGCAGGAGCCACGTACCAGAGAATGATGAACCGAGTTTTTGAAGATCAGATTGGTCGGAATGTGGAAGTGTATATTGACGACATGATTGTCAAATCTTTGAATGAGGCCAACCACATTGATGATTTACGGCAGACATTCGACAAGCTCAGAAGGTATAGGATTCGCCTCAATCCGGCGAAGTGCGCTTTCGGAGTGCCGTCAGGAAAGTTCCTAGGATTCTTGCTGACAAACAGAGGCATAGAGGTTAACCCTGACAAATGCCAAGCAGTTTTAGACATGCAGCCCCGCGGAACAAAAGGAAGTTCAACAGTGGCTGGACGATTGGCCGCATTGACCCGTTTCTTGCCTAAATCCGCGGAGAGCTCTCTTAGTTCTTTAAATTGTTGAAAAAGGAAGCATCCGGGGATGGACGGGTGAATGCGAAGCGGCGTTTGGCAAAATCAAGCGGTGTTTATCTGCACCTCCGTGATCGACCGGACCCGGGTAGGAGAAAGCTTAATCCTATACTTATCGGTAGGGAACGAGGGCATAAGCGCCGCTGGTTAGGGAAACAACGGAAGGCCAGAGTCCTATATACTTTGTAGGAAGAGCTTTGCAAGGCTCAGAGTTGCGGTATCAGAAGGTAGAAAAAATGGCATTTGCGTTACTAATAGCAGCAAGGCGGCTTCGACCGTACTTCCAGAGCCATCCTGTCACTGTTCGCTCGCAAATCAATGGGACCTACCAGGCGAAAGGACCGTTGATGATCAAATACCTGGGAAAGGTAAAGGAGGTTATTATGGAGTTTGACGAGGTCACAATAGCACACATTCCAAGAGGAGATAATGTTAGGGCCGATGTTTTATCCAAATTGGCAAGCACCAAGAGCCCTGGAAGTCATCGCACCATTGTACAACAAAATCTTCGAGAACCTAGTTGCGTGATGCTTATTTCGAGATAGTGGCGATTGGAGGAAACCCATTGTAGATTACATTGAGAGAGGAATTCTGCCGGACGAGTCATTAGAGGCGAAAAAAATCATGAGATCGGCGGCCTCGTATACACTTGTTAATGACCAGTTGTACCGAAAAGGAATGCATTCTCCAATGATGAAATGCTTGGCGGCGAATGAGGCCCAGTATGTCTTGCTGGAAATTCATGAAGGAATAAATGGTCACCACATGGGGGCTAAGGCTTTGGCCAGGAAGGCGACGGGTGGTTACTTTTGGCCCACCTTAGCAGCCGATGCTAAGACTCATGTCCAAAAATGCGACAGTTGTCAAAGGCATGTGATTTCAATATTAAGCATCACTTCGCGTCAAGTAGAGCATCCACAATCTAATGGGCAGGCAGAGGCGGCTAATAAGATCATTGTGGATGGGCTAAGAAAGCGGGTGGAAGATGCCACATCTAGCTGGGTGGACCAGTTGCCTTATACCTTATGGGGATATCGAACGAGTGTCCAGACATCAACCGGTGAAACGCCTTTCAAGCTGACGTATGGGTGCGAAGCCATGATTCGGTTGAGATTGGAGAATCATCTTGGAGGCGAGTCACGGCACCGCAAAATGAAGAAGAAAACGGTAATGCGATTGCCGTCGAGCTAGATCTGATAGACGAAGTTCGAACTGCGGCGCATTGCCGAGATTTAGCAGCCAAGCAACTAATATCAACACGTTACAACCAGAAGGTTCGACCTCGGGCTTTTGACAAAGGGAGCCTCGTACTTCGAAGCGGCGACATTGGCAATAAGAATGCTCTTGAAGGAAAGCTAGCTCCTAACAGGGAAGGCCCATACCGAGTCACCGAGAACCTTGGTAAAGGCGCTTACAAGCTAGAAACGCTGCAAAGCAAGGCGATAAAGCGAACATGGAACGCGGATAAGTTGAAAGTTTATTATAGTGAAACATTCAGATCGGATGTCGGCAAGCTTCGAAAGTGGCGTGTGTAGTTCTTTTCTTTTTAAACGTGTGGCGTTTCGTAAACGCGGATGGATGAATAAAGAATGACCGATCCCAGTTTTTACGATAGAGTTGTCAAAAATCCGGTTTCCAAAATCATGTGTGATAAAAACATGTAGAAATCAGGATGCCTAAAAATCCGGTTTCCACAATCATGTACGATAAAAACATGTAGAAACCAGGATACTTAAAAATCCGGTTTCCAAAATCATGTACGATAAAAACATGTAGGAACCAGGATATTGAAAAATCCGGTCTCCAAAATCATGTACGATAAAAACATGTAGGAACCAAGATATTGAAAAATCCGGTTTCTAAGATCATGTACGATAAAAACATGTAGGAACCAGGATATTGAAAAATCCGGTCTCCAAAATCATGTACGATAAAAACATGGAGGAACCAGGATATTGAAAAATCCGGTTTCCAAAATCATGTACGATGAAACATGTAGAAACCAGGGTACTTAAAAATCCAGTTTCCAAAATCATGTGCGATAAAAACATGTAGAAGCCAGGATACATGTACGATGAAAACACGTTGAAACCGGGATGTTTAAGAATTCGGTTTCCAAAATCGTGTAAGGTGAAAACACGTAGAGGCCAGGATGTTTAAGAATCCGGTTTCCAAAATCGTGTAAGTTGGAAACGTGTAAAAGCTGGGATAGTAAAAAATCCGGTTTCCAACATTAAGCATTCCGCTTTAATTCAACAACACAAGCAATTACGGGTGAAAAGCGATAAAACTACAGTACGGTAGGCCGGGAGAAAAAGTAAGGATTTACATTGCAAAAAAAAAAATATCTGTCCGAGCGGTGCACATAAAAGCCCCTGGTGCTTTACTAAAAGAAAAAGTGAGAAGCAGTTAAACCCGCGAATGTGTCGGGGAAGATGACTCGGCATCACTATCTTCGCCACCAGGAGGAATCAACCTACCTTTGCCGCTAACATAAGCCTGAAGATGTAACCCGGCAGTATTCAGATTGACAGTGGGATTGAGCACCCGAATCTGAGCCACAGCATTTTCAAAAGATAAACGCCCGATTGTTTGTATTTTGCAATCTTCGTTCGTGCAGTGGCCAGCTCGTCATCTTTTTCTTTAAGAACACCGGCAAGGTGCTCATTGTCCGAGATCATTTTTTCTTTAAGAAGCATATCCTCCCGACAAATGTTTGATAGGCGGAGTACCTCGGCTTGGGCGTGGGCTAACTCAGTTTGCTTGGCATCTAATCCAAGCTGGGCCAATTTCAATTCAGCTTGAGTGTTGGCCAGATTGTTTTGTGAGAAAGACAAGTTGGTTTCAGCAATAGCAATATGTTCCACCGCGGTGACAAATCTTTTGTTAAGGGCAGCCAAGTCTGTACGCGCCTTCTCTTTCTCAGCTCGGGTTATCTCCAGCTCCTGTTGGGCCTGGTCCCTCTCGGAAGTAACCTTGGGTAGATCTGCGTTGCTTTTCAAATTGTGGTTCTCAGAAAGGAGTTCATTCTTTTCTTTCCTCTCAAGCTCGAGACTACTGTTCAACGTGGAGATTTCTTGCTTCAAGTCATTCACGGACCTTAGCCGAAGAGCGTTCGAATCCCGAGAGCAGCGTAAGGCCGAATTAAGGAAGCCGCCTTGTAGGCTTGTCGTTCCATCTCAATCCACTGGAGTTTTCTTCATTAGAAGGCATGGAGGGGAGTACGGTTGAGCAGCGGACGCATAAGGTCTCGAATAGCTCCGTTTACCCCCTCTGACCAAAGTGCTCCTCCATTCATAGTATCATGGCTGTGAGGGATCGAAAAGGAGGATGGCACCGAGTTGGTGGATGAAGTAGGTACGGGACCCGTGGTAGGAGTCTCTCTAATGGGCGAGGCCTCGGCAGGATAGAAGTAGGAACCTCTCTAACAGGTGAGGGCGGTGCAGGAATCACAATGGTTTCTTCTCCAACAACGTTTTTGCTTTTGGGCACCCGCCTCCTTTTTTCACCATGTTTTGGTCCACCTTTGGGCGCGGAACGCTTTCGGAGTTTTTTCACAATACCTGCTCCCTCTGGGATTGAAACTCCGCCACTCACGGTGGGCTCATCTGCTAATGAGGGGGCAAGTGCTTTAGCAGGGTTGATGGCCGCTTCCGCAGCGGCGCCCTCGTCAAAGGCTTCAAGAAACTCAGGTCTTCCCATCGGACGTCCTGCGTGGAAACAACAAACGATGTCAGTCGTGGTAATAATGGACAGTATATACGTCTGCAAAATTTTTTAATTGCACATAATCCCATACTCTTTTGTCCGCGTCTACGAACAAGAACGGTGGGAATGTGATCGGCAGGTCCATCAAAGATTTAAGTGTCTTTGGAAAGCTCGGTAAGTTTCACAACTGACGCTTCCTCGGTTTCAGTAAGGCGGGAGGGGGCGAAGTCGGCGGTTTTGAACTTATGGTGGGTATTTGTCCAATACAAAGGGAATACACCTTCTAACTCCCCACACTTATCAGGGCGAAGGAACCACGGACACTTAAAAGGGTGGGCTTCGACTTTTACGAACGCTTTTTTAAAGTCAGAGGAAGCCTTATTGAGTACCCTTCGCCATCTCTCACGCCAAGTGAAGGAAAGTCCGTGTCGATCAGGGTGTTCTTCACCTCGGTCACCCTACAATGGACAACTTTCTTGGGAGAGTTGGGATTCCGGACTGACATGGAAGAACTACAATCATCCACGGAAGGTGATGATTGCATCTGAGAAGATGATGCCATCTAAACCTAGATAATGCAAGGAAAGGGCAAGGTTAGCACACAAGCCACACTCGTAGGGGCCAATCATATCAAAAACAAGAGCAGTTTAAAGCTAGCCCAGGCACATTGCATCTCTCGGGAAATGCTATCAGTGGGATCAGAACAATTCCTGGGTTGGCAGAAGGAAAAATTGGGGACGTAACAACCAAATTAAAAACCTATCAATTGGACAAAGAAGATGGCAATCTAACAGGAGTAAGGAGCAAAGACTACTCGGACGAAACAGATATGCCAAAAACTCAAATAAATATATCCAAGATAGCGACGCAAGGCTCGGAAAATTTTTCGCGTATATCGATGCTGTGGAACCAAAAAGATATAAAAGTTAAGGAAAATACGATCTTACCTGACTGAGGAATTCAGCGAAACAAAGACAAAAACGATTAGGTTGCTGCGGAAGCTCTTGCAGAAAAACAAAGGAGAAGCAGGCGTTGCTCTTTTCTTGGCAGCAGGCGGTGGCTCAACGAAGAAATATATAGTTTTTGATTTTCAAAAATTGAGAAACTCTTGAATTCAAAACGTCAAGAAGAGTGATAGCCACGCGCGAGAAGGCAGAGTCCAGAGGTTATGTGGATTTCTCTCTTGTGAATTCAAAACGTCAAGAAGAGTGATGGCCACGCGCGCGAAGGCAGAGTTCAGAGGTTATGTGGATTTCTCTCTTTTAAATTCAAAACGTCAAGAAGAGTGATGGCCACGCGCGAGGAGGCAGGGTCCAGATTTTGTACGAATTTCTCTCTGAAGCGACGTGCGCATTAATTCGGTTCGGTTTTCAAACGCCTATTGACAGGTGCGCAGGTTTAGAGGCATGGTTACACGTTACAACGTGTCAGTTTGGCTGAAAGAAATATGTCTTTTCACATTCAACTAAGGCATTTCAATTGAAGTCCGCCAGCAATAGCAATTCGGTATGGGTCACAGCGGTTAAGACCGGGATGATATAATCGAAGCAGCAGGGCATTGCGATTTTCGGTGGTTTTCTAAACGCGGGTTGCTTAGGAATGCAATACACCGGGATACGAGAAAAACGTAAAGTCCAAACAGCCGAGTTAGTTAGGAAATCAAATGCGGAATATGGACATTTGCACAAGAGGAATTAAGCAACAGATACAAGTGGATAACAGGATAGCCTTTTATTGATGCTCAAACAGGTAACATGGTTTTCTTACAAAGAAACAAGTTGGCTAGCTCATTTACAAAGACAATTACAACAACACAGTACAACAAGTGGGCCAAAGTTTGTAAAGGACATTTATGAACACACTAATTACAACAGTTGATGGTGGCTAGCTATCCATCACGCCTTGAATGGGTTAGCTTGCGCCGGAGACTGCATTGTTATTAGGTGGAACCATCTTGTTGCCTGAAGTTCCCACCAAATATGCAGCAGACCCTAGGAATGCTTAGAGGAGTCCAGGGGAACTGCTAATCGGGCCTCGGGCCTCCCTTGATGGAGGAAAATTCGACTAGAAGATGCTCAAATACAGCTTGATCTCCCCAGGACCCTATACGACATTGAACCAGACGTGAAGACTGGCAAATGCGTTTGGGATCCCAGGCGCCCACCATGGAATATGCTTGAAGACTGGCAAACGCGTTCGAAACCAAGGTTGTAGTCCTTGGAGGGCTTCTTTTCTTTTCGATCGTTGTCTTTTTCCCCACATGACCGGAAGAATGAAGGACGCTGAAGTTCTCACTGGTAAGCTCATCATCCTTAGCAGCATTTGTTAGAAAAGAAAAGGTGGGGCAGACCAGTGGCACAAGAAGATGAGGAGTGATGAAATTATTTATAGCCCAGGGGGATCGTGAGGGTCAGGCAGCAGTGGGTGGGACGTTTAAGAGAGGACGTTTCAGTCCCCATGACGTTTCAGTTTCCACTGAAAGAAATTATTACTAACGTTAAGAAACGTAAGTAAGCAGCAGTGGTCGCACACAACATTAAATGAGGATAGGTTGGAAAAATGGTGATGCAGAGTTCCAAGAAAAGGAATAATGGCATAGTGTCGGATGAGAAGCGATACGCCATACGCCAGGTGTCCCCATCCACCAAAAATTGGGGGACAGCGGCTGGATAGGAAATCCTCAAAAAGACAAAAGTCAATACAGTTCGGCGGGCAAAACGACAGGCGAGTAAAGCAAGTAAGCTGTTGGTGAAAAGCAAACATGGCAGCGTTATTACAAAAACAGCTAGGGGTCGCGGTAAAGAAACCCGGTAAAAGACAAAGCCCGAGACTAATCCCTGAGGTCCTGTAGATAAGGCAAGTCGGGAATTAGTTCTTGGAACTTAGCCAAAACCGAGATAGACACAACGGGTAGAGCCCGAGATAGAAAAATCTCAGCGGCTCGAAACCCGAACTCCCGAGCTTGGGGGCAAGCGTTATGGATTCAAATAATGGGCCTACAGAGGAAGGCCCAATAGAAGGACTCTGGCGGAAGCCTCCCACAAGTCGGGCGCTCCGTCGGCCACCTCACAATGTGCCGAGACTCCGGCAATTGTGCGGGAATGGAAAGGCGCACGATCGGGGTGAGAAGGAGGCACGATCACGGTGGAAGGACTCAAGGTAAACAAAACCCTAGGTAACCTCTATATATAGGAGGTTATCTCCTGTATGGACTCACGCCGAACATTACATTCTTATAGTTACGTTCCACTTTGTGCACACACATCACCCTCGCGAAAGCCACCCCTGTGTAGCACAGTGATCCACCGGTGACCACTGCTATCTCCCCCATAGATACCAGTGGACGCTACCTTTGATCCAATATCAACCATACCTAGCCCCAAAGGCTAGACACTTGTGTTCTACTACAGAACAAATTTATATATATCCAAGATGGGTAGGGATGAAATTCGAAAAGCAGGTTTGGGAAGAAGTTCGTTGCTAATATAAAGAGTAAAATATTTTTGAGCTTTTTTTAAAAAAAAAAATCCACATAAACATACGAAGATGTTTTGAATTTTTTTTTTTTTAAATATTCTTTATAATTGTTAGTTAAAATTATAGAATTATACCAAAAGATTTCAACGCTCCTCTTCGATCCCTCATTACTTCTTCACGATTTTAAAAAGCATCGAAAAAAGGAGGTACCTTACTACCTTATACCCCAAAGTGGAAATACCTTGCAGCGAAAGTATGGTGGGCCCATCCGGTCTTAGGCTCGGGTGGATACACCAAATGAGGATGCTAGTCCATAGGGGTGGATTATGAAGTCCCACGTTAACTAAGGAGGGAAACAAAAGACATTATAATAGTTCAAATACCTCCCTCTCAACGCGTTTTAAATATAATACTTTAGTGTACTCCCTCTGATATTAAAGAAGTTTATTTTAGTCCTAAAAATATAATACTTCAATATATTTTATGTCCTTTTTTTTTTCTCTTCAATTAGTTCTGCAAAGTCATGAGGATTAACTTGATGAAAAATACTCATGCAATTTCTCAAACTGATTTAACTAAGAATATCTATTCATTAATACTAATTAATTTTATTTTACTTTTTAAAATGTTGCTTGTTGGATTTTTGGGTCTAAATCCCATGGTTATGAATAAGAAGTGGGTTGGAAAAGAAGAGGAAAAAAAATGTGAAATGGGTGTGTGGGTAGAAGTCCCACATTGAACAAAATAAGAGAAGTGGAAGGGTATATATATAAGCCTCCACTTCACCTCTCTAGTTTGCTTTGTGGCACACCACTTTTGTGGAGGTGTGGGACTTCGTCAACCACACGCGCGTGCCTATGTCCTGAATTTTTCACTAATTCATTTTTTGCCCCTTTGTGTTTCTCCAAACTAACACTAGTATCGGATCGTCATTTTCAAAATAGAAAAGTTGGGAACGTCGTTTCCATAACAGAAACAATGCAACCAGTAATGGTTCGCCAACATCATTCCGTTTCATCTCGTTTGATTGCTCGTCGCGTCCATTCACCGGTGAACGTCCATGTCCATCTAACTAACTTCTTGACGTCTATAAATAGACGAGGGGATGACAGAAAATCTACTCAATTTTCGTCACTCAGCTACCATACATACAATATTTTGCATTCTGCCATTTTCCTTATGCTGTGTGATTACTCTACATTTGGTTGTGTTCGTGGGGGCTCCTAATCGACAATGCCATCTTTTTGGAGACGCAATCCTGAAATCTTGGGAGACAATTGTTCGTGATCCTTGGACATCCATATAGAGAGAACAAATTGTTTTGTAGAAGACTCATTGGTAAGTTACTTTATTTAACATTGACTAGACGTAAAATAGCTTATTCGGTGCAAGTGTTAAGTCAATTTATGCAAACACCCAAAGAGTCACACATGAAAACAACCCTCAGATTGGTGTATAACAAATATATAGATCCCCCTGTATTGGGATCTGTTGTTATAACCAAATTGTACCGCGTAATCTTTTAAAAGGCGTTCTTAATGAGTTATTTCAGCTCCATGCATTCTTTTTTTTACTTCAAATTAAATGGAGTAGAACTTTAAATTATTCCACTTTTTTATCATTTATTATTATTATTATTATATATTATTATTATATTTTTTATATATATATGGAATCAGACCCACTAATTAAGTAGATCTGATTCCCTTTATTCACGCCACCTAGTGGCGTGGACTTTCTTCACGTCACTTTAGTGGCGTGAACCTTTTTTACGTCACTAGTGGCGTAAATATTAGTTTGATAAAATGTTTGGAATGTGTTTTAATTATGTAAAAAAAATTATTTTGGTGCTTTTCCCTACAAATTTACTGTCTTTTAATGCGATTTACTTATTTTAGTGATTCCTATTTATTATTTCCCTACATAACTGTATGCATGATTTTGGTCAGAAGCATTAATAATGTGATGTCACTCCCAAGAATTCATAAATGTATTAAGAAGAGAATCCGATTTATTGACCCCTGACAATTATTTATGAGCCAAAGCAACCCCATCGAGTTGACTAACCGTTATACAGAAAAGCAACATTTTCTCATGTACCACTTTGTTATTTATCCATTTTGATTTTTATTATAAGTCCAATTCAAGAGTAATAGATGCATTTTTTACATATTCTCTCTCATATTTTATACTCATATTCTCTTATATTTGTTACTCATTCTCTCTTATACTACTCTGGTTCTATTTATAAGTCTCTTTTGACCAAATCACATATACCACTCTGGTCCTATTTATAAGTCCAGTTTGATTAAATCTCACATACCAAGGAAAAGTAGTTATCTCAATGATTATGAGGTAAATTTTCAACTTTGCCATCATTTATGATTGTGTATTTTTCAACTGTTTCTTCTCTCTCTATCTTTATGAGTACAATTAATATGAGCAAAATTGTCACAATCTCATTTATTACATGGAACTGGACTTATAAATAGGACCAAATTTTTTGGTCAAACTGGACTTATAAATAGGACCAGAGTGGTACCAAGGAGAGGTAGGTAACTCAATGATTATGGTGTAAATTTTCAACTTTACCCTCATTTATGAATGGGTACCTTTCAACTCTTTATTCTCTCTCTATTTTCATTGGTACAATAATATGGGCAAAATTGTCAAAATCTCATTTATTTGGTCAAAATGGACTTATAAATAGGACCAAATTTTTTTATCAAATGGGACTTATAAATAGGACCAGAGTGGTATACTCTTTTCATAAATAGAGTTATATTTGGAGGAAACATGACATTGTTGACTCATTTATTTTATTATTTTTAACTAATCTTAACCTCCCGTTCTTTTGCGTAATAAAGATAAAAGTTGCCTATAAAAGGGACCAGAGAGAATAATAAACAAAAAGAATTAATATGTTGACTTTTGAGACCAATCATATATAACGGAAAAATTGAAAAATTAGTTCATAATTAATGGTTAACTAATTGTCATTGGTATGTGAGAGTTAGTTAATTTGGACTCACAAATTGGACCAGAGTGGTAGAGCTGATTCTATATGCTTCCTTCAATCTATAATATAAGACACTTCAACTAATTTATTAGAAGTAAGGTTGGCAAAAGAAAAATTATCGGACCTAAGAAATGATAGTTAGCTCATTAAATATGCCTTCAATTGATTTTTTTTTTTCAATTTTACCCATTACAAATGAGAAAGAACATAAAAAAAAATTCACATTTTAAGCATTAACTACATATGCGAAATTGACAAACAAGTATTAATTACTCTCTAATTGATTTATATTATGGACTAAGGCATTCTTCTAAAAATGACTTATATTGTGGACCTAAAGGAAGATAAGCAACAAGTTATGGATCCCTAATTAATTTTAGGTCTCTTTTATCTCTTTTCTCCACTTATTTTCTCTCATCTCTTTTTTTAAGTAGTGTGTTCCTCACTCGCCCTCTTTATAACACTATCGTCCTTATTATAAATCCACTTTTAGAAGAAACTTTTCACCCTAAATATAAGTTCACTTACATGTTATTAAATAAAGAGAGAGAGAGAGAAATAATAAGGGTGTTGAGAATACCAAATTTAGAAATATTAATTAAGTATTATTATTATTAGAGATATCATTTAGCATTTTTTAGGATTAGATATTGTAATACCCTAAAAACCTGTATCATAATTTGGTAAAATTATGCCTATAGAAAGAAGGTGAACATGTGGTGTCAACTGTTGAGTCATGATTATCTCACTTTCTAAGGAAAAATCTCTAGGAAATTAGAGAATTTAAGGGCCAAAGTGCCAAAATGACGAAAATGCCCCTAAGGGACATAAAGGACTTAGAAAAATTATGAAAAATCCTAAAAGGCAGTAAAATGATCAACTGAATTAAGGGAACATATTATCTCTAATTATGGTAAGTTAGTAAATTATTAAATTGGAGAAATTATATAACAAGGTGCAAAAAGTAATAAAAGACCAAAATACCCTTGCAAATTATAGAATGATGTAAGAGGCATGGAAATGCTAATGTTAATGCAAGAGTATGAAGAAAATGAGGTGATGTAAATAAGAAAATTATCAACTTGTGATAATTAAGTGATTAAGTAATTTCTAGCTAATTACTTAAGTCTCGAGCAAAGGAAATTATGAAATAATTATGTAAAGCTCAAAAATTGGTGGAAAAGGTTTAAAATTAGTAAAAATATATTTACTAATTAATTGGAAATTTTGAAGAAAAATAGTTGAGTTTAGGTATTTTTAAGCCTAAATACAAGTTTGGACCAATAGGAAAATCATATAAGAAATTATATAAAATAATTATTTAATAATTATTTTATATTAAATAAAATATAAAACGAAAAAGAAAAAAAAAGAGAGGATCAGATGTTGTCCGGATTTCCCAAGAAAGATTGAAGATAGAAATGGAAAATTTATATATGATATTAGTTGTAAAGTATTATTATTATATAATATAATTTATTATGATGAATAGTAATGTTAAAATTAGGAAACGGATCCTATCTAGAGATCTAGGAATAGGAATTCCAAGGTTGAGGTAAAATATTGATCAGTGAGTTTTTACCTTCAAGTGACCTCTTACAGAAATCAATTCTGAGTCCGTTTGTGCATTTTCCTAATAAAACAAAATAGGGAAAAATGCATATAGGCATATTTTTGGATTTAAAGAAAATAAATTCTAACTCAACATCTAGGAATGAGTTTGAATTTATATGAACATATTTGGAATCGGTGAAATTTTTCGAGGAAGTTGGTGATTCCGAAATACGTTTCAACACCGGACGCATTCGGACACGTTTTCGAGAAAACGTCAAGCTGGATCTGTTGGAACCCTATTTGGGATCAAAATTTAGGTTAACTTGGACATTTCTAGTAAGTGAGAACATGTCTTCAAAGTTGTAAATCCAGAATTTTGAGATTTTTCCGAAACCACGCGAATCGGGCACCGATCGGAAATCCACCCGCATAGGGCATAAAGTAAGGTGATCACCATTTTGGACCACTCCCTTGCTGCCACATCAGCTGCTGCATGTCGACCAAGAGAGGGAAAGGAGAGAGAAAAACTTGTTCAAGAAGTTTTCTAAAATGAAAAGGAAAATTACAAAGAAAGAAAGGGAAATTACAACTTTGGACCCAAAAAAATTGCCTATAAATAAGGGGGAGGGGGTCTTCAAATTCTCACATCCATTTCCCTTGCTCTTACCGAAATTAGAGTGAGAAAGTAGAGAGAAAAGCTCTGGGGGAAGTTCTGCAGAAATCTTCAACGGGTAAGTCTTTAGTCTTTAGTCTTTAGCTCTTTAGTTCGGTAGTTAGTAGAATTGTTAGATGGTTTTAGCAAGTAGGGAGTGAGATTCCTACTATTGATTTTTAGGCCTCATTGCATTGAAAAATATGCCTGACGAGGTAAAAACATAGTAGGGATTGAGTCCCCGAAAGTTGAAATCTTCGTAGTTCTTTCAATAGTTAGAGTAGTAATGCTAGAATAGCCTTTATGTTTCAAAGTATGATTAGATATCATATGATAGGGCTATTTTAGTCTAGAATTTCGAAAATCATAATTGCGTCGAAGTTCTGGCGAAATTTCGGGAAGAAAATTTGTAAGAGTAACGAAGTGCTGGCGAAATTCCGCCAATTAGGGGCATAGGGGCAAAATGGTAATTTTTACCTAAAATACCAGTTATTGTGTCAAATCACTAATGGAAGTGATATTACTCTTATAGGACGTCGAAATCCTAATTTCTTTGCCGTTCTGTCACTGTCCAACGTGCATTGTCGGACAAACCATTGTTTTCCGTCGAAAATACGATCCGCCATAAACATCTACGTACATCAGCGAAGGTACGTTCGCATACTGTAACACTAATCTAGTGCTGCTCATATACATATATGTGATAAGTACATTCACGGATAGAGATTCTGTTAGGGGTCACCGAGATACATTCACGGTTAGAGACTCTGTTCAGGGTTACCGATTATACATACAGTTTCACGCGGGTTATAGAGATATTAATATCGTTAGAGTTTTCCTAGTGCTGAGGACACGACCGATCATCGTGGCACTGGTTTTTGTGCAGGCTATTATTGTGTAGGACTTATACATACTGCTTTAACGCTTATGTTCATCTCGTGTCACAATCATGCAATCATGCATCGCTATATGCATAAGTGATATCTCTTTGTTATGTTACGAATATCTCGTCATCCGTATACTGTTTTATTTGAGCATAAGGTTAATGTTACACGAGATTCAATTCGATAAATTGAATCTCAGCTATAGCTTCAGGTTTAGGAGGACCACGGATCGGAGATCGAGGCAAGTTGCACGAGTAAGCTCATAGTTGGAGGGCATGTAGCACGAGTGAGCTCTGAGACGGAGTTGTCACTTTATCGTTTTACGTAATTACCTATGAGAACAATAGGATGTTGTATCAACATTGTATTACACTCTGGTTATCATTTTAATGGGAATCAGTTGCTCTTACGCTCCAAGGCTCGACTCTGATTTAAAAAAAAAAAAAAATTGGCTCTGAAATTGGGATGTTACAGATATGAATATTATATTTTAGAAATATATCTTTATGATATTATGATTTGATTAGATTAGATTATGATAGATTTTAGGGTTAAGGTTAGAATATTAATTTGTCTATACAACTGCATCTTTGCATTCTCTTTTACTCTTAAATATCAATAATATTCATAGCATTTCTCGTGTGTTTCAATGTGATCCTTCAAACTCAACAAAGAGGGAAAGCTTGAAAACTTTAAACATATTTAATTTCTTAACTAACAATCATTAGTACATGAGAATTAGTTAAAATGAATTTATAATAACAACCTGGTTAATAAGGACATACTAAGACAAAAAAAATATTGCATCTCTTACCCAGTTGTTACTTTTGACTTATTTTAACCAACAGTTACTTTTGCATAATTTAAGTATTTATTGCGTATAAAAAGCAGCGAGGAGGATATATTTTTGTCCTTCCTCGTTCATAAATTGATCCATAGCCAATTTAATGTGGCAGCCATGGCTGAGACTAGAGCTCCAAGCAACAGGTCTTGTTCAAGTGATGAGAGACCCTCTAGAGGAGGCTGGAGTGCCGCCATCTTCATCATTTGTAAGCTCTCTGTTTCAACCTTCTTCTTCAATATATATATATATATATATATATATATATATATATATATATATATATATATATATATATATATATATATATTCTTGATTTGGTTTTTCAATTAGAATAAATCAATTCATTTTAGCACTGTGGAAACGGGTTAATTAATTAGCTCGCTTGTTCCCAAACTAATTTTTATCATCAACAGCTCTCTCATACTTTCACAGAAGCTAAAACTTATTGAACTTTTCTTCCTCTTCTATCATTAACAAACAGTTTTTGACCCCATAAACTAAAAACTCTTGAATTGATACGTGGCAGAAACTTTAATCTGAAAATCTAAATAAAATTAATGAGCGTAACCTTTCAATTGATAATTTATTCAAAAATTTGGTTGTACGTGAATGCACGCAGTTGTGGAGATGGCAGAGAGATTCGCGTTTTACGGATTAAGTGGGAACTTGGTGACTTACCTGACCAATGTCTTGGGAGAGACAACAGCGGCAGCTGCTAAGAATGTTAACACCTGGGTTGGTGTCTCCTTTGTGTTTCCTTTGGTTGGAGCCTACATCGCCGACGCCTACCTCGGCCGTTTCAACACCATCTTTGTCTCTTCCATCATCTATTTCTTGGTATGTATATATATCCTACTTCCCCAAAACATGCACTTGTTCTGGCTATTTACTTGTTAGATCCCGTGTGTCTTGACTTAAAACTTGAAGTTAAGTGCAGGGAACGGTTTTGTTGACGCTGTCGGTGTCGGTGTCAGTGATTGGTATGCATAGCAGAAAGTTGGTATTTTTCGTATCACTTTACATATTGGCAATAGGAGAAGGAGGACACAAGCCTTGTGTTCAAACATTTGCAGCTGATCAGTTTGATGAAACATCCCCACAAGAGAGAATGGCCAAAAACTCTTTCTTCAATTGGTGGTATTTAGGACTTATAACCGGAGTTGTATCTGCCTTTGTGGTTGTCATTTATCTTCAGGTATCATAACACCTCAACTCACTCTTTCGTGACATGCATGCCAGTAATCGTATTTGGATTCTTTAGGCCATTTACCAACCTTGAAAGTTGAAACTCAAGCCTAAGGACCAACTTAACTTACTATGTCTTTCAAATTTATAACTAGTTTTTTTAATCTCTATAAAATTTAGTTCCTCCAGTTAGAAGCACAGGGGTAATAGAAATTGGGCTATAGACTATAGATTATAGTTATAACTTTTAAGGACATGTTGGGTTTAGGGAAAATGAGAGAAGGGAAAGAGAAAATTGGATTTTCCAGCCGGCGGCGGCCATTTGTCATTTCCATAGGAAAATATTTTTCCTGGCCTAGTAATTCTAAGCCATACGATTGAAAGTGGGTTCCCACTAGAATTGGTGGGAACCAAATTTCAAGTAGGGAGAGAAAATGCCTAAAGACACAAGTTCCTTGATGTGACCTTGGATGTGATATAAAAAGGTAAATGAATCACATAAACATTTAAATAATATTTTTACTTTAGGGCAAAATGGTTTTTTGGCTTATTTGTCTATTTCATTTTCTTCAAACTAATTTTTTTTTTCCTATCAACCTATTTTCTTTTCTAGGGCAAACCAAACAGCTATGTGGCAAAGTATTTTCAATTCTTTTCGTTTCCATTTTATTTTTTTCTTACATTTTTTTTTATCCAAACGGGCCTTAAGGAATCAAGAGTAGTTGGATTTTTTTTTTTTTTTGTATCCCACCCGATTTACTGAAACCTTTGATTCTGACTAATCCGGATTTCGCCTCGCGTCAGGCCCACGGTCGTAGGGGAAGAGCTCTCAACACTATTTTCTCCATAGGAAACAGCAAAAATAATGGCCCAGTTAATTGGGCCAGCCCGTCAGTTTGGGCTGGATTTATTCTTAAATCTTTTTATCAATCTGGATACAATTTTTTTTTATACAAGGCGAGGAGAGGGGGGATCGAACTAAGGACCTAAAGGGGGGAAACAATTCCCAATACCACTGCACTACTAATAGTGATGGTTCAATCTGGATACAGTTGGATCAACTGCAAGCCTCATCCAGCCCAACAGGGCCACCTGTTCTGGGTAGAGCCCAAAGACTAGTCAAGACTGTGTACACTACCTTGAGTTAAAGTCTCAGGAGAAATATATAAAAAAAAACAAAAACAAAAGTCTCAGGAGAAATTATATTAAAGAATATAGATATTAAAATTAATCAAGAAAAATAATTTTATAAATAATAATTAATTTTTGAGTACTAGATTTACTGTAAAGTTTAATTAGAAAATTTTACCTCAAAGACTAGTAAAGTTACAGTTCTAAATTTTATATAATAATATTACTAAATTCTTGCATTTTTTGGTAAAACCTTATAATAATTTTAGTCTCTAAAATCATTTAATCTTTTTTATTTTGAAAGATACGAGTTGTAGCTTTTCTTTGAACCTCATTTTGTTTCCTCATCGTAAAATCTAACTTTGTAGTTATATTGTTGACATTTTGTGGATTTAGGATAATGTGGGGTGGACTGTAGGGTTTGGCATATTGGCGGTGGCTATAGCTGTGGCTTTTGGTATTTTCTTGATTGGTACAAAAAAGTATAAAAAACAAGGGCCCCTCGGGAGTCCGTTCACTATGGTGGCGCAAGTGTTAGTAGCAGCTGTTCGAAAGCGGCACATAGATGAGATGCGCAATGGAAAGGGTGTTTATTATGGAAACAAGATGTTGCATGGTGATATGATTTTGGAGGCTCAAACTAGAGAATTGGCTCGAACAAAACATTTTAGGTATTATGAATCATCTCTACTATATATATATATTAACTTTCTCTAATACCAACCTTTGAATTTGTTTCAAAATGAAAAAAAAAAAATGTAAATATAACCTTAATTGAAACTATGGATTGAATCCTGCAAAGTTAAAAGAAAAGGAATATTGTATCAAATTTTAATTGGGGGGAAATTAAAAAAAGTAATAATTAATATCCCACAAGGTGACCTTTAATAATGACTACTCTTTTCTTCTAAAAAAATGTGAGTAAGGATCGGAGTACATTTTAAGATTTAATAAATGTAGTTTTACACGTGTTTCAGATTTTTGGACAAGGCAATGATAATTGATGAAAAGGATGCATCAAGCAACAATAGAAATCCTTGGAGGCTATGCTCATTAAACCAAGTGGAAGAAATAAAGCTAGTGTTAGGCCTCTTACCCATATGGCTAACATGCTTGTACTTCAATTTAGCGCAGGCTCAAATGTCAACCTTCTTCACCAAACAAGGCAGCACAATGATTAGATCACTAGGACCTCATCACTTCACTATCCCACCAGCTTCACTTCAAAGCTTCTCCTGCTTCGTCGTCATCGTCTTCATCCCAATCTATGACAGATTCCTTGTTCCTCTGCTAAGAAAATTCACAGGCAAACCCACAGGCATCACAATGCTTCAAAGAATAGGCATTGGCTTGTTCCTTTCTGCTCTAACCATGCTTGTGGCTGCCCTAGTAGAGTCCAAAAGGGTCGAAGTAGCAAGTGATTATAATCTCTTGGACAATCCAAAGGCAATATTACCAATTAGGGTTTGGTGGTTGCTTCCTCAGTACATACTGATAGGGTTTGTAGATGCTTTTTCAATTGTAGGGCTTCAACACTTGTGCTATGATCAGATGCCAGAGGCTATGAGAAGCTTGGGAGCCGCATTTTATATCAGTAATGCTGGTGTTGCAAACTTTATGAGTAGTGCTCTTATATCTATTGTGGAAGCAGCAAGCAAAAAGAAATGGCTTGGGAATAATTTGAATAGGTCACATTTGGATTATTACTATTTTCTGCTTGCTGGGATAGGGTTTTTGAATTTGGTTGTTTATGTTGTTGTTGCGAAGAGGTATGTCTACAAAAAAGTTGAAGGATTTGATGAAAGAAATTAAAAGAGGAAGAGATGAGGGATTTTAATGGACGTACCAATCATCCTGATGAAGAAAATGCCTTGGTTAAGTCAGCAGTACTTGTATTGATATAGCGTCTTTTATTTTTTTGCTCTTTTTTTATTTTTAAAAAAAAACAGATGAGGCATCTTAGCTGCTGCTAAGAATAAGAATTAAGGTGTTAATAATTGGTTAGTTGGTGTGAAGGGATAGTGATCCCTACCAAGTAAAGAGAGGGGAGTGTCTCTTTAGAGGGGTAACTTGGGTCTCCCTCATAATCCTTCTCCCAAATCAGGGATGATTAGCGTAAACCCTAGTGATCAGTTAGATTGTTGTATGAACATTATTCCTTTATAATCTATAATACATATACTATCTTTAGTTCTAAATATAAGATCTAGTTGAGTTTTTCTTGGATATATTAAAGAAGCTAAATAAGTTATGAAGGCATTACATTTATTAGCTGATGTAGTTGTATATATATTGATCTCTAACTACAAAAAAATTTCGGTTCAGCGACAGAATTCCGTGGTAATTCTGTCGGTGATAATCACTGACGGAACTCCGTCAGTAATATGTCTTCTACCATGGTTTTTTCTGCGACATGCGTTTTCCGTCAGAAATCCAATTATCGACGGAATTTTATTGGTAATCTAGCGTTTTTTTTTAGTTATGCAACCTGAATTCTTTATATTCACACACACACATAGTATATAAGGAGAAATAAGAAAAAGTATGTACGAGTATAATTTAGAAAATGTCATGGAAGAAAATATAGGTAAAAGTATATTAGTAGTCAGTAATGGCAAATACCCTTGTATATAAAGGTATATAGCAATATATCTCAATTTCTAATTTCAAAAAATTACATGTAAACCTTAAAAGCTCAGTTATAAATCACAAAATATTTAGCTATAACTAAATTTTAATAGTTGTGAAAGTTTTGTTGATATTTGAAAATCAGTTATATCTATAAAATCCAATAAATAATTTAGCTATAAATCCCAAAAGTTCAATTCCCCTGTAACGTACAACTTATTTGTAACTAATCTTTCTATATTTACAATTAAGTTTCTAACACTTCCATCAGTGCTTCTTAAGATTTTGTAAATGAGAAAATCCGTGAAAAGTTTCTATTTAAAAATTTTAGGGAAAATTCTATATAAATATCTTATGAATTTGCAAAACTCTCAGGAGCCTTCCAAATTTGTTAATGGACTTAAAGGTACCAAGGACCATATGAGTATTTACAAATTCGTGTGAAATTACTCTTTTGCTCGTAGTTTTAAATAAATTAAAAAAATAAAAATGACCCTTGCCGGAGGGCCGCCAGCGATGGTTTTTTTTTTTTTTTGGAGGGGGCTGGGTTTTTTTTTTCCTTAAGAAAAAAGATTCATTAAAAGTGTGAATAAAAAAAAGATTCATTGAAAGTGTGAGAGGTGAGGTTCGAACCACCCCACCCATGCCTCCATGGGGCCACTAGGCCACTTGATTTCTTTAATATATATATATATATATATATATATATATATATATATATATATATATATATATATATATATAATTTTTTACATTTTTTTAACGGTAACTACAAATCTTTCAACGCCATTTACAAAATTTCCAATGGCATTTACGACTTTTTTTTAGGTTTACCTTTTTTGCCTCTGAGGGAAAAACAAAAAAATAATTCATTATAACAAATCTTTCAACGGAATTTACAAATCTTTCAACAGCATTTACGATTTTTTTTAGGTTTACCTTTTTGCCTATGAGGGAAAAACAAAAAAATAATTATTATAACAAATCTTTCAACTGTAGTTACAAATCTGTCAATAGCATTTACAAAATTTTCAACGACATTTAAAACTTTTTTTTTAGGTTTACCTTTTTTGCCTCCGAAGGAAAAACAAAAAAAATAATGCATTAATATTACAAATCTTTCAACGGAAGTTACAAATCTTTCTACGACATTTACAAAAATTTCAACAGCATTTACGACTTTTTTTTGTTTACCTTTTTCGCCTCTGAAGGAACAAAAAATATTATCACAAATCTTTCAACGGAAGTTACAAATCTTTTAACGGCATTTACGACTTGTTTTTTAGGTTTATCTTTTTTGCTTCTGAGAGAGAAACAAAAAAAAATCGTAAATACCATTGAAAATTTTGTAAATGTCGTTAAAAGATTTGTGATAATGCATTATTATTTTTTGTTTTCCCCTCAGAGGCAAAAAGGTAAACCTAAAAAAAAAATCATAAATGTTGTTGAAAGATTTGTAAATTCCGTTGAAAAATTTGTAACTACCGTTGAAAGATTTGTTATAATGATTTTTTTTCCCTCAGAGGCAAAAAAGGTAAACCTAAAAAAAAAAGTCGTAAATGCCGTTGAAAGATTTGTAAATTCCGTTGAAAGATTTGTAAATACCGTTGAAATATTTGTTATAATAAATTGTTTTTTTGTTTTTCCCTCCGAGGCAAAAAAGGTAAACCTAAAACAAAAGTCATAAATACCGTTGAAAGATTTGTAAATTCCGTTGAAAGATTTGTTATAATGATTTTTTTTTTCCCTCAGAGGCTAAAAAGGTAAACCTCAAAAAAAAGTCGTAAATGTCGTTGAAAGATTTGTAACTACCGTTGAAAAAATGTTAAGAATAATATATATATTTATTAAAGAACCTTGGGCCACTTGGCCCCATGAAGGTGTGGGGGGTGGGGTTCGAACCCCACCTCCTATACTTTCAATGAATCTTTTTTTTTTTTCTAAAAAAAAAACCAAAAAAATAATAAACTATCTTCTGTGGTCGGCGGCGGCCATCTGGCAAGTGTCACTTTTTTTTTAAAATTTATTTAAAATTAAGGGTAAAAGGGTAATTTCACCCAAATTTGTAAATCCCTATATGGTCCATGGTATCTTTAAGTTCTTTAACAAATTCGGGGGCTCCTGAGGGTTTTACAAATTCATAAGGTATTTATATGAGATTTTTCCAAAGTTTTATTAGTTAAAAAGATCTATATTCGAGTACTAATTTATATATAATAATGCAGAGTACAATTTTTTATTTTTTGTGTGTAAAAACATATAATATCCTTGTTCCCTATAAATTTTTTAAATAATCTTTTTTACCCACTTTCCCCTTACAAATTTACTGTCTTTTAATCAAGGTTCTGAAATCCGGACCGATCACTGAACCGGTCGGGGTACTGGGTTAAGGGTTAGTGGGTCAGACCGGGGTCAACCCGGGCTAGACCGGTGAGGTATAAAAAATTGGAAAATAATTAATTTCTTATCACACCAACCTAAATTTGACATACTATATATCATTTCAATATTTTAGATCAGTAGCAAAATAACCATATACTTTAATACTTGTGACATATTCAGATATTCCTAACAATTTTCTTTACAACCTACATTTGAGACAATATATTCATGATAACAAAATATCAAAAACAAGTATATGATGATAAAATATTCTCAAGCAGGATCCTTTTTAACACCAGGATGTGTGGGTGGATTGCTAGACTCGAGATTAGGAGTGGTAGTATTCTAGGCACCTTCATTATTAAAACATTCAACAATAATAAACCTGAAGCTCTGCACAATGGAACGAAGCTCTAAATCGAGATGAACAAAGCTCTTTCATGGTTTCACCTCAAGAAATAAACAGTAGTGTGAGGCAAAATTTCAAAAAAAAAAACCTAAAAAAATAAAATAAAATTGTCTGATCGGGTCACCCTGGTAACCCGTCCGGGTCACACCGGATTTCACCGGGTTGGACCGGGTTAGACCGGTTTAACCCTAAACCGGACCGATTTCACGGCCGGTTAGCCACGTCCGGTTTCACAAACCTTTTAATGCGATTTACTTATTTTAGTGATTCCTATTTATTACTATATGCATGATTTTGGTCAAAAGCATTAATTATGTGATGTCACTCCCAAGAATTCATAAATGTATTGAGAAGAGAATCCGATTTAATTACACCTGACAATCATTTATGAGCCAAAGCAACCCCATCGAGTTGGCGGAAGGAGATATTGGATGCGGCTTAGGTCCGCTGCCTCATTTGCTCCGCTGCCGTCCTATACCCAAAGTGGCGTCGTTTTGGAGCAAAGTAATGAGCAAGTTCCCCTCTTCTTCTTCTTTTTTTTCTTTTTAAAAATATGTTTCAAGGCATTGAATTGTACTGAAAAAGATACTTCATAATTCTAACTGCTACTGAAAAAAAATATTTCATGATCTTGAAAAAAATATTTCACGGGACTGATTGGTACTAACAAGATACTTTAGGATACTGAATGGTACTAAAAAATACCTCATGATCTTAGAAAATTGTTTTAGGATCTTCAAAAAATATTTCAAGGCATGAACTGGTACTAACAACATACTTCAGGATACTCACTGGTACTGAAAAAAATACCTTTAGATCTTGAAAAATTATTTTAGGATCTGGAAAAAATATTTCAGAGCACTAAATGGTACTAACAAGATACTTTATGATACTTACTGGTACTAAAACATACTTCATGATCTTGAAAAATTATTTTAGGATATTGAAAAAATATTTTAGGAAACTGACTAGTACTAATAAGATACTTTAGGATATTGAAAAATACCTCAGGATCTTAAAAACTATTTCAGGTACAGACTGATACTAAAAATATACTTGAGTAAATTTTTTGAAGATCCTAAAATAATTTTCCAATATCATGAGGTATTTTTTTCAGTACATTAGTATCCTAAAGTATCTTGTTAGTACCAGTCGTCCCCTAAAATATTTTTTTCAAGATCTTAAAATAATTTTTCAAGATCATGAAAAAAAATTTCAGTAGCCATCAGTATCCTGAAGTATCTTTTTAAAACCATTCAGTGCCCTGAAATAATTTTTCTTAAAAAAAAAAGAAAAGAGGGGAACTTGCTCATTACTTTGCTCCAAAACGACGCCACTTTGGGTATAGGACGGCAGCGGAGCAAATGAGGCAGCGGACCTAAGCCGCATCTGGAGATATTCTGCCCATCACTCTCTACCCATCCCTCCCCATCTTTAATCCTGACCGTCAAAATCTTGATCCAAGAGCTCAGAGATTTTTTTAAAAAAACCGCATGCGGTAAAAATAACTGATATGCAGTTTTTAAAAAAATTATTCTGGGCCCTTGGATCAAGATTTGGACGGGCAGGATTTGCCGATAATGAGGGATGGGTAGAGAGCCGATAATGAGAGGATCCGGACTCTCGAGTTGACTAAACTTTATACAGAAAAGCAACATATTCTGACATACTATTGTTGTTATTTATAAGTTTATTTTGATAAAAAAAAATTATTATAAATGCAATTTCGGAGTAAAAGATACATTTTTTAATTTTTTTTATCCTAATTAATTGTACTCCCTCTAGTCCTTTTCACAAGTAACTCTCTCTATTAAGACTGATCATTTTTATAAGCAACTTTATCCTTGTATTTCAAAAATTAAACTATGTTTTTCTTTTTTACCCCTATTAAATACATATTTTTATAATGATTATCCCTATTCACAATTAATTCTCTTTCATTTAATCATTCTCTCATATTTTATATTCATACTCTTTCATATTTGTTACTCATTTTCTCTCTCATATACTCTTTTCATAAATAGGGCTATATTGAAGGAAACATGACATTTTTGACACATTTATTATTTTTAACTAATCTTAAGTCTTAACATCCAGTTCTTTTGCGTAATAAAAATAATAGTTGCTTATAAAAAAGACCAGAGGGAATAATAAACAAAAAGAATTTATTTATGTTGACTTTGGAGATCAATTATATATAAGGGGAAATTGGCCATAATTAATGGTTAACTAATTGTCATTTATATGTGAGAGTTAGTTAATTTGGATTTACACAATGGACCGGAAGTAGTAGAGCTGATTCTATATGCTTCCTCCAATTGATAATATAAAACACTTGAACTAATTTATTAGAAGTAAGGTTGGCAAAAAAAATTATTAGACATAATAAATTGTAGTTAGCTCATTAAGTATGCCTTAAATTAATTTTTTTAATAACTTTACTCATATTAAATTAGGTTTAAAATGAGAGAGAACATACAAAAAGTCACATTTAAGCATTAATTATATATGCAAAATTGACAAACAAGCATTAATTACTCTCCAACTTACTTATATTATGGACCAAAGTATTTTTCTAAAAGTGACTTATATTGTGTACCTAAGAGAATATAAGCAACAAGTTGCATTGGTCTAAGAATTTTATGCAGTTTTTCATTTTTATCCCCAATTAATTATAGGTCTCTTTTATCTCTTTTCTCCACTTATTTTCTCTCATGTTTTTTTCTACTCACTCTTTCCCTCACTCCCCATCTTTATATCATCATGGTCCTTATTATTAATTCAATTTTCAAAGAAACTTTTCACCCTAAATATAAGTTCACTTACATGTTAAATACAGAGAGGGAGAAATTTAATAAGGGCAAGCTTAAAAAGCTTTAAACATATTTAATGGCTTAACTAACAATCATTAGTATACGAGAATTAGTTAAAATGAATTTATAATAAGAACCAAGGTGGTCAATAAGTACATACTTAGAAGAAAAAATTATATCACTTAATCCCTCCAGTCCTCGACATAAGATGGAGTTGACTTTTTTGGGAGAAATTAATGAAACTAAATAAATTACTTATCATATTTTATATTGTGTATCCTTAGATTATATATCAGTTTATTTTATTAGTCAAACTAATTAGTTTAAAGAAAAAATAAAAATACTCTAAAATAATTTAATTAGCTTTCTTTATATCTCTAAACAAGTCAACTATGTCTTATATTTAGGGTAGGGGTGGATTACCATTTATCACTTTAATTTAAGTATTTATTGCTTATAAAAAGCAGCGAGGAGTATATATTTTTCTTCTTTCTCGTTCATAAATTGATCCATAGCCAATTTACTGTGGCAACCATGGCTGAGACTAGAGCTCCAAGCAACAGCTCTTGTTCAAGTGATGATGAGAGACCCTCTAGAGGTGGCTGGAGTGCCGCCATCTTCATCATCTGTAAGCTCTCTGTTTCAACCTTCTTCTTCAATGATAAATTTATGTCCATGATTTGGTTTTTCAATCAGAATATATCAATTCATTTTAGCACTGTAGAAACGGGTTAATTAATTAGCTCACTTGTTCCCAAACTAATTTTCATCATCAACAGCTCTCTCACATTTTCACAGAAGCTAAAACTTGTTGAACTTTTCTTCCCCTTCTATCATTAACAAACAGTTTTTGAACCCATAAACTAAAAACTCTTGAATTGATACGAGGCACAAACTTTTAATACGAAAATGTTAATAAAATTATTGAGCGTAACCTTTCAATTATTAATTTATCCAAAAATTTGGTTGTGCGTAAATGCACGTAGTTGTGGAGATGGCAGAGAGATTCGCGTTTTACGGATTAAGTGGGAACTTGGTGACTTACCTGACCAATGTCTTGGGAGAGACAACAGCGGTAGCTGCTAAGAATGTTAACACCTGGGTTGGTGTCTCCTTGGTGTTTCCTTTGGTCGGAGCCTACATTGCCGACGCCTACCTTGGTCGTTTCAACACCATCTTTGTCTCTTCCATCATCTATTTCTTGGTATGCATATATATCCTACTTTCCCAAAACATGCACCTGTTCTGGGTATTTACTTGTTAGATATCCCGTGTGTCATGACTTAAAACTTGAAGTTAAGTGCAGGGAATGGTTTTGTTGACGCTGTCGGTGTCAGTGGTTGGTATGCATAGCAGAAAGTTGGTATTTTTCGTATCACTTTACATATTGGCAATAGGAGAAGGAGGACACAAGCCTTGTGTTCAAACATTTGCAGCTGATCAGTTTGATGAAACATCCCCAAAAGAGAGAATGGCCAAAAACTCTTTCTTCAATTGGTGGACCTTAGGACTTATAACCGGAGTTGTATCTGCCCTTGTGGTTGTCATTTATCTTCAGGTATCGTAACACCTCAACCCACTCTTTTGTAACATGCAAGTAATGCCAGTAATCGAATTTGGATTCTTTAGGCCATTTACCAACCTTGAAAGTTGAAACTCAAGCCATAAAGACCAACTCAACTTACTCTGTTTTCTAAATTTATAACTAATTTGACTTTTTTTTTTAATCTCTATAAAATTTAGTTCCTACAATTAATTAGAAGGAGGGGTAATAGACTATAGATTATAGTTCTAACTTCTAGGGAAAGAGAAATTGGGATTTCCTAACTGGTAGTGGCCTTTTAGTTCGTCATTTCTATAGGAAAATATTTTCCTGAGCCTATTAATTCTAAGCCATATGATTGAAAATGGGTTCCTACCAAAATTGGTGGGAATCAATTTTCTAGTAGGGTGGGAAAATGCCTAAAGGCATAAGTCCCTTAATATGACCTTGGATGTAATATAAAAAGGTAAGTGAGTCTCGTGAACATTTAAATAATATTTTTATTCTAGGGTAAAATGGTCTTTTGGTTTATTTTTCTACTTCACTTTCTTCAAATCGAAACAAAAATTTTCCTATCAACCCTTTTTTTTTTTTAGGGCAAACCAAATAGCTTTGTAGCAAAATATTTTCCATCTATTTCATTTTTTTTCCTTTCCATTTTATTTTTTCTAACATTTTTTTTTTTAAATCCAAACGGGCCCTAAGACATCAAGAGCAGCTGGAATTCTTGGGTACCATAGGAAGCAGCAAAAATAATGGCCAGGTTAATTGGGCCCGCCCGTCAGTTTGGGGTGGATTTATTCTTAAATCTTTTCATTAAGCCATCCAGTTGGATCAAGTGCAAGCCTCATCCAGCCCAACAGGGCCACCTGTTCTGGGTCGAGCCCAAAAACAAGTCAAGATTGGGTACACTACCTTGAGTTAAAGTCTATAACCTCCCATTGTCCTTAGGTTCAACTGGCAAAGGGGTCGAACACTCTTACCAAAAGGGAGAGAGTTTGATCCTGGAGTTAGTTAAGGCTCTGGGAGAGGCATCCTATAGGTCTACAAAGCAATGGTAACCCAGGTTAAGGTGAAGGCATGTGATGTGTACTCTTAGTCTTGAATTCCTTGTGCAGTGGGCTCCAAGCGCCCTGCCCTTGGACTGTGAGTGAGCACAACCCCTCTTCTCTCTCTCTATATATATATATATAAAGGATAAATTATAACAAAAAAAAGTATTTGGAGAAATTATACTAAAGAATATAGACATTAAAATTAATTAAGTAAAATAATTTTAGAAATAGTAATTAATTTTGAGGACTAGATTTACTGTAAATTTTAATTATAAAAATTAACCTAAGACTAGTAAAGTTACAGTTCTAAATTTTAAATAATAATATTACTAAATTCTTGCATTTTTTAGTAAAACCTTATAATAATTTGAGTCTCTAAAATCATTTAATTAATCTCTTTTATTTTGAAAGATAGGAGTTGTAGCTTTTCTTTGAACCTCATTTTGTTTCCTCATCGTAAAATCTAACTTTGTAGTTATTTTGTTGACGTTTTGTGGATTTAGGATAATGTGGGGTGGACTGTAGGGTTTGGCATATTGGCGGTGGCTATAGCTGTGGCTTTTGGTATTTTCTTGATTGGTACAAAAAAGTATAAAAAACAAGGGCCACTCGGGAGTCCGTTCACTATGGTGGCGCAAGTGTTCGTAGCAGCTGTTCGAAAGCGGCGCGTAGATGAGATGCGCAATGGAAAGGGTGTTTATTATGGAAACAAGATCTTGCATGGTGATGTGATTTTGGAGGCTCAAACTAGAGAATTGGCTCGAACAAAACATTTAAGGTATTATGAATTTTATTTATATATAAATTAACTTTCTCTGATACCAACCACCTCGTTGAAATCAAAGGACGGTGGTTAAATCATTGAATTTGTTTCAAAATGAAAAAAAAAAAATTGTAAATATAACCTTTATTGAAACTATGGATTGAATCCTGCAAAGTTAAAAGAAAAGGAATATTGTATCAAATTTTAAATATGGGGAAATTAAAAAAACAGTAATTAATATCCCAAAAGGTGACTTATAATAATGACTACGCATTTCTTCTAAATTTTAATAAATGTAGTTTTACACGTGTTTCAGATTTTTGGACAAGGCAATGATAATTGATGAAAAGGATGCATCAAGCAACAATAGAAATCCTTGGAGGCTATGCTCATTAAACCAAGTGGAAGAAATAAAGCTAGTGTTAGGCCTCATACCCATATGGCTAACATGCTTGTCCTTCAATTTAGCGCAGGCTCAAATGTCAACCTTCTTCACCAAACAAGGCAGCACAATGATTAGATCACTAGGACCTCATCACTTCACTATCCCACCAGCTTCACTTCAATGCATCTTCGGCTTCGTCCTCATCGTTTTCATCCCAGTCTACGACAGACTCCTTGTTCCTCTGCTAAGAAAATTCACTGGCAAACCCACAGGCATCACAATGCTTCAAAGAATAGGCATTGGCTTGTTCCTTTCTGCTCTAACCATGCTTGTGGCTGCCCTAGTAGAGTCCAAAAGGGTTGGAGTAGCAAGTGATTATAATCTCTTGGATAATCCAAAGGCAATATTACCAATTAGGGTTTGGTGGTTGCTTCCTCAATACATACTGCTAGGGTTTGCAGATGCTTTTTCAATTGTAGGGCTTCAACACTTGTGCTATGATCAGATGCCAGAGGCTATGAAAAGCTTGGGAGCTGCATTTTATATCAGTAATGCTGGTGTTGCAAACTTTATGAGTAGTGCTCTAATATCTATTGTGGAAGCAGCAAGCAAAAAGAAATGGCTTGGGAATAATCTGAATAGGTCTCATCTGGATTCCTTCTATTTTCTGCTTGCAGGAATAGGGTTATTGAATTTGGTTGTTTATGTTGTTGTTGCTAAGAGGTATGTTTACAAAAAGGTTGAAGGATTTGATGAAAGAAAAGAGGAAGAGATGAAGGATTTTAATGGACATACCAATCATCATGATGAAGAAAATGCCATTGGTTAAGTCAGCAGTACTTGTATTGATATAGCATCTTTTATTTTTTTCTCTTTTTTTTTAAAGAAAAAAGAAAAAAAGCAGATGGGCCATAGGCTGCTGCAAAGAATAAGAATAAAGGTGTTAATAATTGGTTAGTTGGTGTGAAGGGATAGTGATCCCTACCAAGTAAAGAGAGTGGAGTATCTTTCTAGAGGGAGGGTAACTTGGGTCTCCCTCATAACCATAGAGTTTAAGGTCTCTCATGTCTGGGATGATTATCATAAACCCTAGCGATTTAGATTGTTCTATGAACATTATTGCTCTTTTATCATCTATAATACATACTACCTCTGATCCTAAATTTATCCAGTTGAATTTTTTTAGAAAAATTAAGAAAGCTAAATAAATTACTTAATCATATCATATATTGTGTATTATTATATTATATATCAGTTTATAAGTCAAACTAATTAAATTGGATAAAAAAATAAAAAATAAAAATACTTTAAAGTATTTTAATTAGCATTTTTAACCTTTCTAAAAAAGTTAATTGAGTCTTATATTTAGAATGAGAGGGTATTATTCTTTATCTTGGTTCTTCTTATCTCTCTTTAATCACTATAGTTTACATAATATATGACATTCTATCAATTTTTATATTTTAGATTAATTAGGCAACGAGCTCCATCATTACACAGAGCTCATCAAACTAAATGCCACCATTATTCATTTAGAAATAATTGTCACTCTAATAAGAAATACAATTATTTTACAAACATGTCATTTAGAAAAGCAAAGCTAAGTGCTGTTAGAAATGTAGCTACATAAATTACAATTAAGGGTGGACACTCAATAAGTTCAAGTACATATATTTTAATAATAAAAGTATATTATGATAAAAATAATTACAATGTCGCATCCTTCTAGGCCTTTTTTTTTTTTGGAATTCTATCATAATTACCTTATTATTAATGGTATCAAATGCATCTTTTTCAATATAAGTCACTAAAAAATCATTCAACCATTCATCTCTCATCCAATTATGAAGTGCAATCTTGACGTATTAAGGGTGAACACTTAATTTAAGGGTGGACAATCATTTAAACATGTATTAAATTTTTTTTTTAAAAAGGCTTCCCAAATTCAAGGGGGGCACTTGCCCCCCCCCCCAAACCTTCAACGTAGGTCCGCCTATGGGGGTGGAGTCCGGATTTGAAATTAGGGGGTGAAAATTACAGAATAGAACCTAGTGGATCCAGGATTTGAAACCAGGAGGTGAAAATTACAAAATTTGACCCATAAGTTTAGGAAATTATATTTTAGCTTTATAAAATTTCAATATTTGCAATTTAGTAATCCCCTCTAAAAGTTTTATAGAAGGACTAAAATAAAAATATTGAAATATTTATAAAACTACAATATAATTTTTTAAACTTATGGATCCAATTCTATAATTTTAGGGGGCCACCCCGCCCCCTAATTCGGCCACATCATGTGAGAAAGTAGAAAAAGTCTCACATCAGGTAGCTAGAGTTGATTTCAAAAAGACGTATATATATAATAATGAAAGAACCAATAAACTCGTTACCTTAAAGTTTTGAGTTAAGATTGTTCCAGTTGTCGATCAAGAGACCTTCACAAATTGCCATCATATTCACAATTGTGTTAGGAATATAATTATAAGGTAAAACCACCAAATGTAAAATCAAACACGCACATATGGGGGAAAAAAAAAAAACAAGAGAATCAAGGTCACGTTGCGTTGCAGGAATATTAAAAGTACAGGATTCTTATTTGGTCGCAAGCAACACTTGCAAAGTTAAGATCTTTTGTCTTTATGCACAAATGTAAAACGCTAATTAAAGCATTGTTAAACGTAATAATATGGAGATCACTTTCATCCAAATACATACATATAGAGAGGGGTCAGCATGTTACCCTTTGAAAACGACTAGGAGCAAAGTAACTTTAAAAAGTATAGTCCTTTATAGAAATTTTAATTATAAGAATCCTCAAATATTATTAATAATCATATGGGTGGATCATTTTCCTCACAAAAATATATCTTGCCTATCAAGAGAGATGCTTTTGCTTTTGCACATTGATCTTATTTCTATTTACAGCAAGCATGTATTGACTTTATAATACCTTATGATTCCTTATCATGTAGGCTGATCTGAATATATATATATATATATATATATATACACACACACACACATTGTTGTCAAACTCGCGAGTTGACTCTTCGAGTTTACCGTTTTACGTTCCTACATTACTGAATCGAGTTAAGTCTCTAGTAAAATTGTGTCAGCTGTAAACTCAGATGAACTCACGAGTTTACACACTAAATTTACCGTTTTTACGTTTGTAACTTACAAAATTGTGTTAATTTTTTTTTTTTTTTCAATTTTGTCATCCTCAACAACTTTATATATGAATTTTATAGAAATTTCTTTATTAAATATAATAAATTATGAGTGTTGATATATTTAATTTCAATTATTTGGATTTAAAATATATTTAAATCAAATTATTGTCATTTTTATATTTAAATTATTTAATTATACATTGTTAATACATATTTAATGATAAAAGTAAACTCTTACAAGTTTACCGATTCGAGTTTACGATACGAGTTTATGTCACTATCACGAGAGTTTGCTTAGACTCGTGAATTTGATGACAACCTTGTATACACACACATACATGCTTTGATTTTGTTTCAGATTCACCCTTGTAATTACGTACTGACCAATTATAATTAATGGTAAATTATAAAGCCATTAACATTTATAGCAGATCTAGTTGTGTATATATTGATCTTTATAAGCTGCTCAAATCCTTTATATTCATATATATACATATGATCTATATATAGAGAGCATATTAAGAGAAATAAGGAAAAATATGTATGAATATAATTTAGACACACCCACACAAATAAATATGCAAGGTTGTCAAACTCACGAGTTTAAGTAAACTCGTGATAGTAACATAAACTCGTATCGTGAATTCGAATCGTAAACTCGTAAGAGTTTACTTTGTAATACTCGGATTTTATTATCTGGAATATTATAAATAAATTGGATATTTCTGATAAGTGAAGTTTTGACCTTAAGACTTGTGTAATTATAGTATATTTTTCTAAGTTGAATTCTGTAGGAAATTAGAGAATTTAAGGACCAAAGTGCCAAAATGACGAAAATGCCCACAAGGGACATAAATGACTTAGGAAAATTGTGAAAAATCGTAAAAGGCAATAAAATGGCCAAGTGAATTATGAGAGTATATTATCTCTAATTATGGTAATTAAATAAATTATGAACTTGGAGAAGTTGAATAATAATGCGCAAAAAGTATTGAAATGGCTAAAATACCCTTGTAAATTCTAATATGATGAAGGAGACATGAAAAAACAAATGTCAATGCAAATGATATGAGGAAATGAGGCATTCTAATTAAGAAAATTATCAACAAGTGATAATAAAGTAATTAGGTAATTATTGGCTAATTACTTAAGCATAAGCAAAGGAAATTCATGAATAATTATGTAGAACCCTAAAATTAGTGGTTTTTGGCTTAAAATTAGTAAAAATATATTTGTTAATTAATTGGAAATTTTGGAGAAAAATAGTTGAGTTTATATATTTTTAAGCCTAAATGCAAGAATGGACCAATGGGAAAATTCTGTAAAAAATTATGTAAAAATAATTATTTAATTAATTAAATAATTAATTAAAATAAAAAAAACGAAATAAAAAAAAATGGGCAGAAAAAAAACGGACACGTTTTTCGAGGAACTTCAGACTGACAGTTAGAGCCCTATATGGAATAAAAATTTAGGTTAACTTGAACATTTCTAATGAGTGAGGAAATGTCTTCAAAGTTGTAAATTCAGAATTTTGAGATTTTTCCGAAATTACGCGAATCGGGTACCGATCGGGGAAATCGGTCTGGAAAGCTTCTGGAAGGTGACACGTGGCCACCTCCCATTGGCCAATCCCTCTTGAATTTCGGCCAAGTGTGAAATAAAAAAGGGAAGAAAGGGTTTTTTTGAAAAGTTGCTTTGGACGGTCCAGATCGCTTCTCACAAAGTTGATCCGACGGCCGAAATCCTTCCTCCGTTTCTGTAAATACCCCCCTCCCTTTGCATTTTTCACTCCATTCTCAAGCAAGAATTCGAAATCTAGAGAGAGAAAGAAGAGAGAGAAGATCTGGAAAAAAATTGTGCAGAAGTCTTCAACGGGTAAATTCCTCGGTCCTTAGTTTTGAAGTTCTAGTCTTTAGTTCCGTAGTTAGATTCAGTAAGTAGGGAGTGAGATTCTGTAATACCCCAAAAGCTGACTTAGGGAAAATATCATAAATGGGAGATGTACCTATTGAAAATAGGTGAATATGAGGTTTCAAACACCTTGTATTGAGTTTACCTTGTTGTTAAGGTAATTTCTCTTGAAATTAGATACTTTGCAATTTGGTCCCTAAAACGTTTGGGAATTTGCAAATAGGTCCCTAAACACATTATGGGTTATAAATACCCTGTGAAAGCTATAAAAGAAGCAAGTAAAAATCTATTTGAAATAGGGAAGGATATTGTCCCTAATTTAGGTAATTTATTAAGTTACAAACTTGGAGAAATGATAGAAGAATGCTCAAAAAGTGGTAAAAGACCAAAATACCCTCACAAATTCTAGTATAATGAAAGAGGCATGAAAACACAAGTGTTAATGCAAAATTATGAAGGTAATGAGGTGTTCTAAGTAAGAAAATTATCAACTTGTGATAATTAAGTAATTAAGTAATATTGGGCTAATTACTTAAGCATAAGCAAAAGAAATTCGGAGATAATTATGTAAAACCCTAAAATTAGTGGTTTTTGGCCAAGAATTAGTAAAAACATATTTACTAATTAATTGGAAATTTTGAGAAAAATAGATGAGTTTAGGTATTTTTAAGCCTAAATACAAATTTGGACCAATTGGAAAATTATGTAAGAAATTATATAAAATAATTATTAAATAATTATTTTATATTAAATAAAATATAAAAACGAAAATTAAAGAAAATGATCAGATTTTTGGCTGGACAAAATCTTAGAAATGGAAGAAGATAAGAATTTTAATCAATGTAATATGCAAGTTGTAATATTTTATTAATATAATTAATTAAAGTAAAATTATGTGAATAGTAAAATGGGAAATAGGAAACGGATCCTATCTAGAGATCTAGGAATGGGATTCCCAAAGTCAAGGTAAAATATTAATCAGTGGGTTTTTATCTTCCGTTAAACTCTTGCGGAAGTTAATTCAAGCCGTTTGTGCTTTTTCCTAATAAGACGAAATAGGAAATTTCGAGAAAAGGCCGGATAGCCAAAAGGACGAAAAGGTTATGTTGTGACATTTGGAAAAGAATTGGGAATTTTCATGAACATATTTGGATTCGGTGAATTTTTCGAAGAGATGAGTGTTTCGAAAACAAGTTTCGACACCGGACGCGTTTGGACACGTTTTCGAGAAAGACTCAACTGGACTGTTGGAGCCCTATATGGAATCAAAATATAGGTTAACTTGGACATTTCTACTAAGTGAGGAAATGGTTTCAAAGTTGTAAATCCAGAATTTTGAGATTTTTCCGAAATCACGCGAATCGGGCACCGATCGGAGAAATCGATCTCAAAGCTTCTGGAAGGTGACACGTGGCCACCTCCCATTGGCCAAACCCTTTATTTTTGGGCCTGAATTTCGTTCAAGTGTGAATGCAAAGAAGGGAAAAAGGGTTTTTTGAAAAGTTGCTTTGGACGGTCCAGATCGCTTCTCACAAAGTTGATCCGACGGCCGAAACCCTACCTCCTTTTCTATAAATACCCACCCCTCCCCTTTGGTTTTTCTCACATTTGAGAAGCAAGATCTGATTTAGAGAGAGAAAGAAGAGAGAGGAGCTCGGGAAATTCTGCAATGAAGCTCTGGGTAAGTTTTCCTGCATCGAGCTTTAAGCTTTCGTAGTTCTTTCAATAGTTAGAGTAGTAATGCTAGAGTAGCCTTTATTTTTCAAAGTATGATTAGATATCATATGATAGGGCTATTTTAGTCTAGAATTTCGAAAATCATAATTGCGTCGAAGTTCTGGCGAAATTTCGGGAAGAAAACTTGTAAGAGTAATGAAGTCTTTGGCGAAATTCCGCCGATTAGGGGTAGAAGGGCAAAATGGTAATTTTTACCTAAAATGCCGATTATAATGTCAAATCACTAATGAAAGTGATATTACTCTTATAGGACGTCGAAATCCTAATTTGTCAGCCGTTACGTTTGCCCGACGAGCCGTTGTTGGAGATTTCACGATTTTCCGTAAACGTGCTAGAAATATCGTAATCCGTCAATGAAGGTACGTTCGCGTCATCGTAACACTAACTCGATGGTTATTGTATGAATATGTGCGTTTCTCTCCGTCATGTGTGTACTCGATTGTACTTTTGTCCGTACTCGATTGTCTCTGTTGTGCGTACTTGATTTATCTTGTTATGCGTTATACATCCGATCGTATTATTCTCTGTCATGTCATACATCCGACAAGATCACTATCCATTATGCCTTAACCTTACATCCGATTGTATTGTTTCGCCGTGCATATCCGATTATGTACATTCCTCATTGTGCTTTAACCCTACATCCGATTGTATTGTTATTGCCATACATATCGATTATGTATTCCCTATGTCCGATCATAGTAAATGTTGCCAAGATATTTGAATGTCTCATCGTACATATATGTTGTATATAAACATGAGGTTAATCGTTACCCGAGATCCAATGTGGTAAATTGGATCTCACTCTTAACATAGCGTCGAGTTCGGGAGGACCGAGGATCAAGGAGAAGGACAAGCGCAAGACGCTTAGGAGTAGCGACCGAGGACCTCTTTCGTTATACTTTTGAAACACTCTTGTACCGCTGTTTAAACAGCAAGACATGCTACCATGGGTATTTTTAATATATATATCAGTTACTCAATCGCTCCGGTGCACTACTCTGATCATTTTGAAATGATGTTTTAAAAAAAAAAAATTATACTGCTTGTGAAAAGTCGGGATGTTACAGATTCCTACTATTGTTTTAGGCCTCATTGCATTGAAAGATGCCTGAAGAGGTAAAACTTGGTAGGGATTGAGTTCTCGAAAAGTGGAAGTTAAAGTAACGAAGTGCCGGTGAAATTCCGCCAATTAGGGGTATAGGGGCAAAATGGTAATTTTTACCTAAAATGCCAGTTATAATGCCAAAACACTAATAAAAGTGATATTGCTCTTATAGGACTTCAGAAACTCTGATCTGCTGCCGTTACGCTGTCCAACGTGCCGCTGTCGGACAAACCGCTGTTTTCCGTCAGAAAGTACAGTTTCCGCCAGAAACATCTACGTACGTCAAAGAAGGTACGGACGCGCATCGTAACACTAATCCTATAGCTCTCATATACATATATGTCATAGATACGTTCATATACCGGCTCGCTTGGGGTCGTCGTTATACATACAAACCTTGTACGGGTTATAGACATGATAATACCGCTTTGAGTTTTCCTAGCGCCGAGGACACGTGATCGTGGCACGAGTTAATGTGCAGAGCTATATCTGTGTAGGACTTTACATACCGCTTTATGCTTATGTCCCGTCTCGTGTCACAATGTTGTTGTGTAGGACCTTACATACCGATCCATGCTTATGTTCATCTCGTGTCACACTTATCGATGAGATGTTGTTGTTATGTCATGAATATCTGTTGTCTATATATTGTTTTATTTGAGCATAAGGTTAACCGTTACCTGAGATTCAATGCGGTGAATTGAATCTCAGCTGTAGCTTCAGGATCCGGAAGACCACGGATCGGTGCTAAGGACAAGCAGCAGGAGTAGGCTACCGACCGAAGTTATCTTATCACTTTCTGTACTTACCTTTGAACAATAGTTTACTTTTGGAACAGTAGGATCACTGTAATGTCAATACTATATTACACTATGGTTCATATTTTGTTATGATCAGTTACTCTTTCGCTCCCATGCTCTACTCTGATTGAAAAAAAAAAAATTCCGCTTTAAAAATTGGGATGTTACATACTTTCACCATTAAATTGGTTTTAATAGTATATAATTAAATAATTAAAATATAAAATATAACAGTTTGATTTAAATATATTTAAATCCAAATAATTGAAATTAATTCCCCAACATTCAAAATTTATCTTATATAATAAAGAAATTTCTATAAAATATATATATAAAGCTGCTAAACATAATCAAATTGAAGAAATTAATATGATTTTAAAAGTGAGTTAATACAGTTTTGTAAGTTAGAAACGTAAAAGCGGTAAACTCGGCATATAAACTCGTGAGTTTAACCGAGTTTACAGTAGTCATAAGTTTACAGTGACTCAACTCGAGTTTGTAAATTAGAAACGTAAAAACGGTAAAATCGGAGAGTCAATTCGTGAGTTTGATAACAATGCTTACATGAATATACATATCATTTGGGGGAAAAAAGAAAAGGACAAATCAAGATCACCAAATAAAATAATAATACAGTATTAAAATATAATGAATTTAAAAAATGTCATGGAAAAACCAAGGTAAAAATATAAAAGTTAATTGTGGAAAACACCCTGATATAAGCAATATAGTTCAATTATGCTAATTTCAAAAAATTAATCGTAAACTTTTTTGGGTCAAAAATTGTAAATTTTAAAAGCTCAGCTATAAATTACAAAATATTTAGTTACAAGTAAATAGTAGTAGTTGTGAAAGTTTTGTTAGTTGATATTTGAAACACAGGTATAAATCTGATCCGTAATTTAGCTATAAATCCATTGTTGTCAAATTTGCCAGTGAGTTTAGCGTTTTTACTTTTTAGCTTATAAAATCAAGTGGAATCACTGGTAAACTCATGATCATTGTAAACTCAGTTAAACTTACGAGTTAATATATATATCGAGGTTACCATTTTTACATTTTTAACTTACAAAACCGTGTTAATTCACCTTTGAACTCATGTTATCTTATTCGATTTGATCATGTTCAATGGCTTTAAATATAAGTTTCAAAGTTATTTCTTTGTTAAATATGATAAATTATAAATGTCGATAGATTTAATTTCAATTATTTGAATTTAAAAAATATTGAAACCAATTTGTTGTTATTTCTTATATTTTGTTTGTTTAATTATACAATATTGATATATATTTTAAAGTAAAAATAAACTCTTACGAGTTTACCATTCGACTTCACGATACTCAGGGGCGGAGCCAGGGGGTGCTAGGGGTGGCCCCCGCCCCCTTGAAATTACAGAATTCTACCCAAATTTTTAAAAAATTATACTTCAGCCTTATACAGATTTTAATATTTTTACTTTAGTCCTTACTATTTGTTTGATGAAGGGACTAAAATGGAATGCTGAAATGTTTGTAGGGCTAAAATATAATTTCATAAACATTTGAGTTGTTTTCCATAATATTCACCCCCTAAATGTAATTTCTGGCTCCGCCCCTGACGATACTGTTACAAGTTTGCATAAACTTAGCGAGTTTGATAACCTTGTATAAATCCCAAAAGTTCAGTTCAATTCCCCTATAATTTACAACTTATTTTCACCTAATCTTCCTATATAGTTACAGCTAAATTGTAATAGTTGTGAAATTTTGTGGATATTTGAAACTCAGTCATAAATCTGATCCATAATTTAGCTATAAATCCCGATCAAAGTTCAGTTCAATTCCCCTATGATTTATAACTTATCTTCACCTAATCGTCCTATATTTAGGATTAAGTTCAATTTCTAACACTCAGTATCGGAGCTCTCTAAGATTTGCAAATGAGACAAGCAGTAATGTTCCTCTTTAAAAAAATTATTGGCCAAAAAGGCCTGAATTTAAGTATCAGTGCTTTCTAAATATGAAATCATGGAGTACTAATATTTTGTATGTATAAAAACATATCATATCCTTTTAACCAAAAAATAATTTTTTATAGAAAAACTTTTGACCAATTTTCAATTGAAAAAAATTTACGTTCCTTTAATGTGATTTGCTCCTTTTAGTGATCTCTATATATTATTTTCAATAAAGAACTATATGCATGAATTGGGGCCGTAGATAGAAGCATTATGAGATGTCACTCTCAAGGGATTAATAAAATAATGCATTATTAAGGAAGAGAATCCGATTTCATAAACACCCAACATATTAGGATCTGAAACTACCCTCATCTAGTTGACTAAACAAAATATAAATATGTATTTTTCTCCTTCGTCCTCATCCTCAAATTGTTCCATAGCTCTAATAATTTAGCAGCCATGGTTGAGACTACAGCTCCAAGCAACAACTCTGGTTCAAGTGATGATAGACCCTCTAGAGGTGGATGGCGTGCCGCCATCTTTATCATTTGTAAGCTTTGTTTCAACCTCCTCCTTCTCTTCTACATATATATATATATCTTCTTGTTTTAATTTTTCATAATTAGATTCAATTCATTTTAGCACTCGTGGAAACGGTTTATTTAATTAGCTCTTGGTTCCCAAACTAATTTTTCATCATCAACAGCTCTCACGTTTTCACAGAAATTTAAGTATACGATCCCCAATTTGGATATGAAGATGGCAATATGGTTTTGGCCTGAACTTGAGCTCCTCTTGTAAAATTATTTTACATGGTTAGATTTGAGTTTTGGTAGTTTTGTTTGTGTATGGAACTAATCTTTCTGAAATCTTCTTCACAAATACTTGTAGTTTCTGCCCTATAAACTTTACTCTTTGAATTGATACGGGGCACAAATTTTAATAGGAAGCAGTCTTCTAAAAAGGGGTAAAACAAGACTGAAAAGAAGGCTCAATCAAGTTATATTGAATGAGATTTTTTTCCTACCCAGCCAAAATCTGGGTACTATAATATAGTATCTTGCCTATATATATGAGGCTATTTGATGGAAACATTTAATTATTGAGGTGATGAAATGATATAGTTGTAGAGATGGCAGAGAGATTTGCCTTTTATGGATTAAGTGGGAACTTGGTGAGTTACCTCACCAATGTCTTAGAAGAGACAATAGCAGAAGCTGCCAAGAATGTCAACACGTGGGTTGGTGTTTCCTTTGTCTTCCCTTTGCTCGGAGCCTTCATCTCCGACTCCTACCTTGGCCGTTTCAACACCATCATTGTCTCTTCCATCATCTATTTCCTGGTATGAATGTATATAGAATTATATTCCTACTTTCCCAAATATCAATTAGGGACTATACATCAGCTTAACTCAAAACCTTAAGTGAATTGCAGGGAATGGTTTTGTTAACGCTATCAGTATCAGTGATTGGTATGCAGAGGAGGAAGTTGGTGTTCTTTATAGCACTTTACATATTGGCGGTAGGAGAAGGAGGACACAAGCCAAGTGTACAAACATTTGCAGCTGATCAGTTTGATGAAACATCACCTCAAGAGAGAATGACCAAAAACTCTTTCTTCAATTGGTGGTACTTGGGACTTATAACCGGCGCCTTATCTGCCATTATTTTTGTCATTTATCTTCAGGTACTTCAATTCTTTCTACATTTTATCCCTATTAGGCTCTATATTACACTTCCCACTTGACGATTCATTTATTTGTATACTTTTCTCCCCCACAACATTGACCTTCTTTTCATAATCTTCTGAAATTATTTTTTATTAAAAAATGTTGGGCTATAGACAATAATTTTAAGGCGTAAAAGGACTATACTTGCTAGGTTCTCTCTTCTTTACTTCTCATCCTCTCTTTATAAAAAAATGTAAATAATAATTTTTTTATTTTTTATTTTTGCCAACAAATGTAAATAATCGATGCTATCAACAAATGTAAATAATCGATGCTATCTAACGATGGGAAGGGAAAATAACAGAACCACTGCCCATCAAAAACAGCTGGGATCCTTGGGTCCCAAAGGAAGCAGCAAAGTAATGGGCCAGTAAATTGGGCCGGCTCATCAATTTGGGCTAGGCTTATTCTCAATAGCTTTCCGTTGAGCCCAACCGGCCCTCGATCCTATTGGGTTGTCAGGAGTCAGGACTTATTCTTTTCATCAAGACTGTTGGATCAATTGTACGTTAGTCTTACCTAGCCCGATAGGCCCAAAATTAGACTTCGGCCGAGCCCAAAACAAGTCAAGATTATGTATACACCTATGCTCACGAGCCTATTATCCAATATAGAATATTACCCCTTTATTTGACCGTCAGTGTATATTAATTTGAGTTAAAGTCTCAGGAGAAATTATATTTAAGAATATAAATATTAAAAATTGATAAAATAATTTTAGAAATAGTACTACTTTTAACGAATAAATTTACTATCAGATTTAATTAGAAAAGTTACCATCAAAGACTAGTACGGTTAAAGTTCTAAAATTTATATAGAAGTAATAAAAAAAAATTATAACATTTTTCTGTAAAAACTTATAACAATTTTATTATTTCTAATATCATTTCATCTTCAATTTTTAAATATGAGCTCTAATTTTTCTTTAACCCTAATTTTATTTCCTCATTGTACGTAAAAACTAACTTCGCATTTATTTGTTGACATTTTGTGGATTTAGGATAATGTTGGGTGGACCGTAGGGTTTGGCATATTGGCGGTGGCTATAGCGGTGTCTTTTGGTATTTTCTTGATTGGTATAAAAAAGTATAAAAAACAAGGGCCACTGGGGAGTCCGTTCACTACGGTGGCGCAAGTGCTAGTAGCAGCTATTCGGAAGCGGCACGTGAATGAGACGCGCAATGGAAAGGGTATTTATTATGGAAACAAGACAATGCATGGTGATATGGTTTTGGAGACTCAAACTAGAGTCTTGGCTCGCACTAAACGTTTCAGGTATTATCAATTGGCTCTGCTCTTTATAAATACACACACACACTCTTCGGTCCCTATTATAATCTGTAAGAGTTTTGGGTGTGCCCTAGAATTCGACCAACTCATTAAAGTACCCACACAAACCGATGCAGACCCCGAACACATTACAGAGCAAATACACCATAGACGGAAAAAGAATGATAGAATAATCTTTAGAGGAAATGAATAGACTTATATTTTAGGTATATTATCTCACGTAATCCTTAAACCTTGATGCACACTCACACACACATACATATAGGGTTCCCCGTGTCTCTTCCTCAATTGATATATCCCTCTCTTCCTCAATTGATATATCCCTTCTTTATCAGAAAACATATTATATCGGTTTAATGATGCAAATTAGAATGATTGGGGAATATCACAATCATCTTTCTATTATTTATTCTTTGACTCCAATACTATTGGGTTTGGGCTCTGATACATCAAGGGTGGTACTAACAAAATGTGATTAACTCTATATCAATTGATTAACTCTAATACATCAAGGTGATACCGATGTTGGACGGCTCGCCCTGCCCAACATCGGTATCACCTAGGAGAAAGAGAGATTTCACCCTACCCTTAGATCGTAGGTGAACCAACCCCTTTCCTAAAATTTTTATATAAAAAAAAAATCTATAAATATGATTGATTTCTTTTCAAAATTTATTCATATTTAAAATCATCATAAATTATATCATGAAGAGCGAAAGAGGAATATTGCATCCAACTTTAAATAAGGGCAATCTTAAAAGAAATGTAATTAATATCGTACTTGATTTATAACAAGTACATACCATGCATTCCTTCTAAAAACTCATTATCTCATAATGGGATTGGAAGAAGTAATTCTTAAGATTTAATAAATGTAGTTTTACACTTTGTTTCAGATTTTTGGACAAGGCAATGATCATTGATGAAAGGGATGCATCAAGCAACACAAGAAATCCTTGGAGGCTATGCTCATTGAACCAAGTGGAAGAAATAAAGCTAGTGTTAGGCCTCATACCCATATGGCTAACAAGCTTGTACTTCAACTTAGTGCAGGCTCAAACATCAACCTTTTTCACCAAACAAGGCAGCACAATGATTAGATCACTAGGACCTCATCACTTCACTATCCCACCAGCTTCACTTCAATGCTTCTCCGGCTTCGTCGTCATCATTTTCATCCCGGTCTACGACAGACTCCTCGTTCCTCTGGTAAGAAAATTCACTGGCAAACCCACAGGCATCACAATACTTCAAAGAATAGGTATTGGCTTGTTCCTTTCTGCTCTAACCATGCTTGTGTCTGCCCTAGTAGAGTTCAAAAGAGTTAAAATAGCAAGTGATCATAATCTCTTGGACAGTCCAAAGGCAATATTGCCAATTAGGGTTTGGTGGTTACTTCCTCAGTATATTCTGCTAGGGTTTGTAGATGTTTTATCCATTATAGGGCTTCAACACTTGTGCTATGATCAGATGCCAGAGGCTATGAGAAGCTTGGGAGCCGCATTTTATATCAGTAATGCTGGTGTTGCAAACTTTATCAGTAGTGCTCTTATATCTATTGTGGAAGCAGCAAGCAAAAAGAAATGGCTTGGGAATAATTTGAATAGGTCACATTTGGATTATTACTATTTTCTGCTTGCTGGGATAGGGTTTTTGAATTTGGTTGTTTATGTTGTTGTTGCGAAGAGATATGTTTACAAAAAAGTTGAAGGATTTGATGAAAGAAAAGAGGATGAGCTGAGGGATTTTAATGGACGTATCCTTCAACATGCATGAGGAAGAAAATGCCTTGGTTAAGTCAGCATTTGTTGTATTGACTATTGATATGGTTTTTTTTTTTTTCTTCAAATCAGATGGGGTATTGGCCGCTGCTTAGAGTAAGAATAACTAGTATGATTTGCTATCAATTTTATAGTTTAGATTAATTAGGTTTGGGCTCCACTCGTTATGTCTATATACATATATATACTACTAAGAAATAAGAAATTTGGGATGGATTTGCTATTTGTGACTGCAGGACGGATTTAGGATCTTTATAATGGACATGATGCACGACGGGGAAGGGGAAAGGGAGAGGAGAGAAGATGAGAGAAGAGGCACAAGGAGATGAGAGAGGAGAGATAGAGAAAAAGAGAGGATGAGACAACAAAAAAGGAGAGAGAAAAACTAGACGAATAAAAGGAGGAGAAAAATACGGGATATGATATTGTCACTACCAATTTTATGTCACTATCACTTTTTCTTCGTTAGATCAGAATCTCAATAGGAGAGAGAAATGATAAAGGTATATGAGATTCTGATCTAACAGTGAAAAAGTGGTAGTGACTTGGTAGTGACATAAAATTGGTAGTGACAATATCTTATTTTGAAAAATATATGGGGTGAAAACTCAATAATTTATATTATTCAATCATGAGTTATACAAAACGAGATATATTGCAATTTATTTATAGCCTTAATTGAAACCCTAGAAATTAAAAGAGAACATTATGGAAATCTTAAAATTAAATGTGAATATCAACTAATAATAAAGATAACGATAAATCAACATTAAAACAAAATATTTCTAAGTCTTCTCATTAATCTTCAAATCTCCTTGATAGTCTTCAAATCTTCTAGAATACTCTTCATTTAATATTTTTCTTTGGTACGTTAAATAAACTCATTGTCTTAAGATTTTTGGGTTAAGATTAGTGGCGGACCCAGCTTTTAATATTTATATGTGCACAATTGCTGCCCCAAATTTTTTTTAAGGAAAATTTTAAATGCATTTAAAACAAAAGAATATGAACAAGAAAAGAAAAGAAAACTTCAATTTAACATAGAAAAATAATAATCAAGAGTCAATTAAACTATTACAACAGAATGATTACAAAAACATTCTTCATAAGGAGGAAAAACTTGGGAAAAAAAAAGAAAAGAAATGAGCTTGGGAAAAAAATAGGCTAATAGATTTTACCAGTGACTTCGAGGTTCAAATTGGTGACCTCTTTGTTTGTAGACAATTGATCTACCATTGAACTAGAGACCTAATGATGCTAATAGATTTTAGCTAAAATATATACATATCTTAAAAACTTCTGTCTGCACTTGCAATCACCTACACCAACATGGGTCCGCTACTGGTTAAGATGTTGTGTCATGCCCACTTCTATAAGGTAAAACCACCAAATGTCAAAAATCAAACACGCACATATGGCAATAACGAGAGAATCAAGGTCACGTTGTGTTGCAGAAATGTTAAAAGTAAAGGATTATTTTTTGTCGCATTTGGTGGCAAACAAAACTTTCAATGAAATCCTAATATATTTCACAAGTCTTGAAAAGTGTCAGCCATCTCTATAATTTTATGTTATTAAAAAATCCATGTCTTATTTTTCATTGAAAGTACCACTCAACTATATAAGCTTTTGGCTGGTCTGATAAGATCTTTTGACTTTTATGCACAAATGCAAAACGCTAATTAAATTATTGACTTACAAATTAAAGCTTTTAATTGTATAAATACGTGCCCGGCGGCTTGAGTATGTAACCCGCGGATTAACTATTGAGTCTTGTTTAAACAACTTGGACGCAAAGTCATCACCTTCCTCCGATTATGGGTTGGGAAATAAATTGTTCCTTTTATTTTTCTCTATTTGATGTCTGCAAAATTAAACTTACGAGTTTAAGTAAACTCGTAATAGTGATATAAAATCGTATTGTGAACTCGAGTCGTAAACTCATAAGAATTTACTTTTATTATTAATTATACTAGTGTATAATTAAATAATTAAAATATAAAAATAACAACAATTTGATTTAAATATATTTTAAATCCAAATAATTAAAATTAATTATATCAACATTCATCATTTATCATATTTAACAAAGAAATTTCTATAAAATTTATATATAAAGACGCTGAGCATAATCAAATAAAGAAATTAAATTTACACAATTTTAATAGTAAGTTAACATGGTTTTGTAAGTTAGAAACGTAAAAACGGTAAATTCAGTGTATAAACTCATGAGTTTAATCGAGTTTATAACTGACACGAGTTTACCAGTGACTCGACTCATTTTTGTAAGCTAGCTAGAAAAATAAAAACGGTAAACTCGAAGAGTCAACTTGCGAGTTTGACAACAATGTCTGCGACTACTCATTAATCTAAATTTGAGTATTATTATATCAAAATAGGAATATAACTTTCCTAATTTGATTTTTCCCCCTTTAAATTATCAACTTGCTTAAAGAATATCAATTTTTTTTATACCCGATCCAATTATTTTTTATGACATATATGTTATTCTAGGATTAATACACACACATATTTATCAGTTTAGTTAAAAAATAAAAATGGGGAAGTAGATGAGAAAAAAGAGAGGAAAGGAACGTATAGAGTATAGACATTTGATGTTTTTAAAAAACTTAATTAAATCTCAATCAAATCATCGTTGTGATATTAAAAGAAAACCTTTGTAACATACATGACTCGTGCAAACATTATACATCCTTCTATTAATTAACGTTGAAAGCCAACTTATAATATACTCTACCTCTTTTTTATTGATATCTTATACGGGATGATTAAGAGATCCTCTAAAATATATATTTTAAGTGAAGTATAAAGAGAATAATAAATCTCACTATTTTGTGAACCCCAGAGATGTATATTATCATCATGAACCATTTCTCCATCTCTCTTTACAATAATAATCGTAGAGATAATAACATATATGCCTAGCTAGCAATTATGTACACTCTTTAAACGTGGTCTCAACATTCATTGACATATATATCATGACTTTCGTCCAAAAAAAAAAACATATATATCATGACTTAATATCCAATAAGCAAAATCTCAAGTTAATTTGAGCCTATGAAAAAAAAGAAAGTCTTATTAGAAGTTCTTTCCTTTATTGTGACCCAAGTCAACTAATTATTATTTACGGTATTTATTATTATAATGATAAATTAACAAATTTACATAGTTTAACTTAAAAAATATTTAAAATTAGGCAATACTTTAAAAATATTTAAATTATCCTCAATAAAATTCATTAATTAGAAAAAGTTACTTAGTTAAGAAGTATAAAATTAAAGCATATATAGGACATCTAGAGAAAAAAAGTTGATTAAAAAAAAAAGGAAAAATAGCACATATACTCATCTAGGCATATATCTAGCTAGTTTCCGTAGCATCAAAAGTCTAAGAAATCATTTGCATAAATAATTAACAAATTATGACCATTTTACCCCTAATTACACTTAATTCAATACAAATGTTTCTAACCCAAATTAGTGCTTAATCATGCAATAATGTCCTAGGAAATGCATTAAAAACCCCAATTTAATATGAAAAATTATATAAAAATATGGTTAAATAAGAGAAACGGTTGATAATATTGTTAATAAATGGGGTAAAATTGGGAAATTCGTTAATTTAGGAGATATTTAATGAAATTAAATAATTTTCTTTGGTATGTGAGAATCAGATAAATTCGACTTATAAAAATATATAGAGAGGTAAGTGTTTAGACTTTTTTATTTTATTTTGGTTTACTCAATTTTATTCAAATTCCCTTTGACGGGGCATAATTCACTACTACAAATAAGGGTTTCTACTTCCCTAAGAGACGTCCTTATTTTTAAAAAGGAAGTAAAACGTGAACGTAGTGGCATTTTTGTAAAATAAATACTGATATGTTCAAATGTGGCGTCCTAAAACTATAATTAGAACGTCTAAAATAAATTAAGGCGTCCTAATTAAAAACATTTAAGGACGCCTTATTTAATTCATTTTGCTCCAAAATTTAATGTTTTAGCGCCATCGCGAATTCATTAGTTGAAAATTTTGTTTATTGGCGTCCTGATTAAAGTTCAGGACGCCTTAATTTATTTTTCAGCGTCTTGATACGTTTTCAGGACGCCTTAATAACAATAGTGGCGTCCTGATAAATCAGGACGCCCTAAAAAATTTTAAGGCGACCTGATATTGGTTCAGGACGCCTTAATGTTTTTTTGGCGTCCTAAATCATAAATCATTTACTCGGATCGTCACTCTCCTCGATCAGTCCGACGATAGACTTTCATTTACTCCCTCTCCCCAAATCTTCTCACCTGCGCCGCCTCCTTCCCCAAATCCTCTCGTCGTGGCCATTTTCGCCGGCGTCCGTCACTGCCTCGCCGCTCCTCCGTCCCTGTCTTGCCTCTCCTCCGTCTCTCACACTCGTGGCTCTCTCCTCGGAACTACTGTAAGTTTGTAAGTCTTCTCGACCTAAAAAGTTTGTTGGTGTCTGCTCATAGCTTCTGATTCCTCAATCACCTATTTTGGCATTCTCAGGTCCACGTACACCGGTTGTTGACGTCGTTTTCCATTGAGTGAGCGTCTCACTCCGCCTCCTTCTGAAACCCAAACCCACCAAGCCCTATCACTGGTTCGTCTCCTAATCACTTCCATTGTTAGGTAATGCTTGTTCTTCTTGTTCTTTGATTTCTTTTTCACCTTAATTGCTGGATTTTACTTACTCTGTTTAGGATTAGGATTTCCATTTAGATAATGCTACAATTGAATCGATTTTCCTATTTACATTTACATTAGAGTGCATTTGGTATATTAAGATTGTATTTTCTTTAATACTTGGCCTTGTGAGTTTCTTGTGCATTTTGAACCCTTGTAACATATATATATATAGATGTAACATGGTGGAGGGAAGTTTTAGAGCATTTTCTGAATAAAGGATACTTGATGTAATATTTCCATGCATTGCTTTGGTTTGGTGACTCTTTTATATTGTTTTAGAGTGTTTTACATGTCTCTTGAAAATTATAGAAGTTTGGTAATGTTGGTAATGTTCTGACTAAAATTTTGGTAATGTTGTAAATGTATGAATTCAATATATTGAGCAATAGAAGTGAGGCAACGGTTTGTTGAATTACTTGAAATGGTTTGTTATGAACTTGACTGTTGTTGGAAATGTCTTAGGTGATAATAAAATGGGTCGTCGTTGGATGAATGCTTTGAGAACTAGTGAAGAATATGAAAATGAGGTGGAAGAGTTTATTGAATTTGCTAGAAGGAATGTGGCTACAAAAAATGGGATGTATTATTGTCCATGTACGTTAATTGTTTAAATGGGATTCGAAGGGATATTCCTGATATAAGGGATCACCTAATTTGTGATGGAATAAACCTTCGATACACAACGTGGATATGGCATGGTGAGGAAGTAAGTACCGGTCGGCCCACGAAAATGAACTAGAGGTAGATGATGATGGAATGGAGAGGATGATTCATGATGTTGAGGTAGAATCTTTTGCACAATCGCATGAATATGATAGCGTCCGGAGTGATGCAGAGACACCTTTGTTCCATGGGTGTACTAAGTATACACGGTTGACTGGGACCTTACATTTGGTCAACTTAAAGGCAACTTGTGGGTGGACCGATAGCAATTTCATGTCGCTGCTTGAATTGTTGTGTGATATGTTGCCAGATGATAATGTACTTCCAAATCGTATGTATGAGGCGAAGAAAATCTTGTCTACCATGGGCATGGAGTATGAAAAGATACACAGCTGCCCTAATGACTGCATATTGTACAGAAATGAGTATGAATGCCTTAGTAATTGTCTGAAGTGTAAAACTTCAAGATACAAAGTGAAGAAAGGTGGTGGTTCTGGAGATAAGACAACAAAAAGGCAACCATTGAAGGCATTGTGGTATCTTCCAATAATACCGCGGTTTAAGCGTCTGTTTACTAGTGAGGCAACAACGAAGAAGTTGAGATGACATTTTGATGAGAGAGTATCCGATGGAAAATATCTTCGGCACCTGGCTGACTCTCTGCAATGGAAGAAAATAGACGAAATGTTCCCTCAATTTGGCAGTGAGCCCAGAAATCTTCGGCTGGGGCTTTGTACAGATGGCTTCAATTCGTATCGAACTCTTAGTAGCAGCACCCATAGTGCATGGCCGGTTCTCCTTGTAATATACAACTTATCTCCCTGGCTATGTATGAAACGCAAGTTCGTGATGCTTTCTATGATGATTTCTAGACCAAAACAGCCCGAGAACAATATCGATGTGTACTTGGCGCCTTTGATTGAGGATTTGAAGAAGTTGTGGGAGGAAGGCGTAGATGTGTTTGATGCATATAAGAAGGAGTCCTTCAAGTTGCGTGCAATGATATTTACCACGATAAACGAATTTCCTGCATACGGAAATTTGTCAGGGTACAGTGTGAAGGGGCATAAAGCATGTCCAATATGTGAAGCAGACACAAACTTCCATCAACTAAAGCACGGGAAAAAAACGGTCTACCTCGGTCACAGGAGGTTTCTTCCTCCGTTCCACCCATATCGTAAGTTAAGAAAGTGTTTTAACGGCTTACCGGAGCATAGAGCGGCTCCAAAGGCCTTGACCGGAGAGGAAGTTTATAGTCGGGTGAAAATATCAGTTATATTGGGTAAGCAGCAAATGATTGCGGGTCAGAAGAATATATGGAAGAAGAGATCAATTTTCTTTGATCTTCCATATTGGTGTAGTCTTGATGTGAGACACAATCTCGATGTGATGCATGTGGAGAAAAACGTTTGCGATAGCCTTGTCAGTACTCTTTTGCACATACCAAGGAAGACTAAGGATGAAATTAATTCGAGACTAGACCTGATTGATATGGGAATAAGAGAACGGTTACATCCACAAGTAATGGAAGATGGTAAGAGGGCATACATGGAGCTAGCAGCTCATACACTATCAAAAGCGGAGAAAAAAAGTTTGTATGGGTGTCTATATGACATTAAGGTTCCAAAAGGATATTCTTCTAATTTGAGAAGATGTGTTTCAATGGACGATTTGAAGTTAGTGGGAATGAAGTCTCATGATTATCATGTGTTGATGCAACAACTATTACCAGTAGCTATTAGAGGCATTATGAAAGATGAAGTGTGAACCACTATAACAAGATTGAGTATTTTCTTTAATGCTATCTGTAACAAAGTCATTGACATTGAAAAGCTGGATGAATTGGAAAATGAGAGTTCTATTATTTTGTCCCAACTAGAGATGCATTTTCCTCCTGCATTTTTTGATATAATGGTGCATCTGATAGTGCACTTGGTAAGGGAGGTAAGGCTCTGCGGTCCAGTTTACCTGAGGTGGATATACCCTTTCGAGCGATACATGAAGATCTTAAAAGGGTATTCTAAAAATCCTTATCGACCGAAAGCCTCAATAGTTGAGAGATATGTAGTTGAAGAGGCTATGGACTTCTGTAAGGATTATCTATCAGGGGCGACGATACAATCTCAGCATGACGAGGGGATAAGCGAGGGAACTCGAGGAATCGATCGAAGAATATGCCTCGTGAAGAGGTGTTGCAAGCACACTTGTACATCCTGAACAATATGGAAGTAGTTCAACCATACATTGATGAACACAGAAAGAGTTTGAAGAATATGAATCCTAGGAAGAACGACATGCAGATAGCTAATGAGCAAAATAATACATTCATAAAGTGGTTCCAGCAGAAGGTATTGCACGAGACCAGTGTGTTGGATACAATTGAGTGGTTAGCCTAGGGGCCTTCTTTTCAGGTCATCACATGGAGCGGTTATGATATAAACGGATATTCTTTCTACACAAAAGACTAAGATGACAGAAGTTCTGTGCAAAATAGTGGGGTAATGGTTGAAGCTGAATCCATGCACTTTTCGAGTTCGAAAGACAAAAACCCGGTGTTAGCATCAATGACTTATTATAGAGTTATTGAAGAAATATGAGAGATGAGCTACAACAAGTTCAAAGTTGCTTTATTGAAATGTAAGTGGGTTAGCAATAATGCTGTTGTCATAGATCCTAAATTTGGATTTGTCTCAGTTGACCTTCAACGAATTGGTCATAGAGATGAGTCATTCATTCTAGCAAGCCAGGCGAAACAAGTGTTTTATGTTACAGACCCTGCTGATGAAAAAAATGTCTATTGTACTTCAAAGTAAAAAACAGAAGTATGGTGGAAGAATGCCTGAACCTTGACGACACACTCCCTTTCTCAACAAATCCACCTATAACACGTGAAGTAGAATTGGTAGATGATGAAGAATATGCTACAAGAAAGGATCATTGTGAAGGAATATGGGAAACCATATGAAGATTGCACACTTATGTACGTGATCGCTCCATGATTCTCAAATTATGTACGTGAAGAATATGTACGTGATCGCTCCATGATTATCAAATTATGATATTTTTGTAGATTGCACACTTGAGTTTTTAATTATTTCATTCACTTCATTGGTTTATCTTATGGCTTGTTTTCCAATTTACAGTTTTTTGATAGTGTTGCTCCGTTCTTGGATGAAGAAGTCGATACGGTTCGAGACGTTTTGGCTAGACATCTTCTGCAATACCTATAGGTTTTTATGTGAATTTGACATTGTTGTTGGCCGGTAGTGCACTAGTTCAAATATATAGTGCGAATTTGACATTGTGTTCATCCTCATGTATTTCATTTTGACATTATATTGTTGTTGATGCTCATCATGTATTTCAAATGTATAGTAGTGCACTAGTTTATATATGTCTCACTGTTTAATCAGCCTGATATGTTAATGAAGGAAGGTTGTTTTTAAACTATGGCTAGTGGATTGTAAATATTGTATTTCTGTTTTGCAGACAATTTGAGAATTATATAAATATATAGTAGCCATTTAAAAAAAAACTAAAATAAGGCGTCTTGAAATTAAATTCAAGACGCCAAAAAATAATTTAAGAAGTCCTTAAATAAACTAAGGACGCCTCATAATAGTTTAAAAAAAAAACTAAAAAAGGCGTTCTGAAATACAATTGAGGACGCTAAAAAATTCAATAAGGAGTCCTCAAAATAAGTTAAGGACGCCTCATGTACGATCCATCTTTTCAGGACTGCTCATATGATGCGTCCTTAATATAATTCAGGACGCCTCATATTAGGCGTCCTCAACATAATTCAGGACGCCTCATATGAGGTGTCCTGAAATTAATTCAGGTTATATTAAGGACGCCTCATATGAGGCGTCCTGAAATTAATTCAGGACGCCAAACGTTAAAAAAACAACTACCCTGCCTGAGACGTCCTTCTGAAAAAAGACGTTAATTGAGTCTTATTTTAGTGATTTTTTTCGTTTTTTTGTAGTAGTGATTTATTTGATTGTGCAGAAATGTTAAAAGCAAATGCACTGGTTTTGCATATAAAGCTAATTGTGTGGCCAACATTAATTGTTAGCAACTATCAAAATCGATCATAGGTTCCAATCGTGAATTTTGGGGCAAGGAATCTTCCTCCTTTGCTAATATTCCACACTAAACGACTCAAAGTCTCTGTCAGTTATGAAGTGAAGCATTTGAGAGGGGTTGACTCTAGGGGCCTACATAAATTAAAACCAAACTGATACCTACCAGCAGATGGAAATTCAAATTTAGACTATATGAAATAATTTATTTCAAAGTTTAAATAAAGATATCAAATGATGTGAATCAGCACTGTCTCTTCAACTTCAACTTATGACTCTTCAACTTCAAGTGATTTTTTAAAATTTCCAAGTGAACCAATTTACAACAGTGTGAGCTAAAAGGATTAAGCAAGCTTTAAATGGGCTAAGTGCACAGGGGGGCGGAGCTTGGGATAAAAATTTGAGGGGGTCAAATAGTAATGGGGGAATTCGCTGCCCCCGAAAAATTTTTTTAAGGAAAGTTTTATATGCATTAAAAAACAAAAGAATATAAATCAGAAAAGAAAAGAATATAAAAAAATACACCACAAACATTGGAAGTCAAGAGGCTTTAATTTATGTGATTGTGAATCTTTGGTTCAACCATAAACTTCATGTAATTGAACACCACAACATTGGAAGGCAAGAGGCTGAGGTTTAGAATGAAAAATCAATTAATTTCATCCAAAGATGTAGTGTAAAATGAGTAAAATCATACTAAAGAATACACCACAAAAGTAAATTTCACTGATAAGCTAAAAATTTCAGGTAATTAGAATGAAATATAGAAAAAAAAAATGACAAGATTAAAATAAATAATACAAGACCTAAATGAAACACAAATTGAATTATAAGCCCCAGAGATATAAAAAGAGGGGGGGAAATTGAGGGGGGTCAAAATTTAATTTTACATTATATTCAATTTTTTTAACAAAAAAATTCCAAACAAATTTTTTTTTTTTGGGGGGCCATGGCCCCCACCAGTCCAAGAGACTTTGACGAATCAAATGGCAATTGAATCAAAAAATCTTAATGACAAAAAGTCACATTCATAAAATATATACTCCGCTGGTTCTTAATATAAGATATCATATATAGTGTAATTTACATTATAAATGAGATCTTATACTAATAATTAGAGGTAGTAATTAATTTTTAACAATATTGAAACTCACTTATAAAACAAAACTGTAGTTTTATTTTAATTGAATAGATCAAACGTATGTGAGATATATATATATATATATATATATATATATATATATATATATATATATATATATATATATATATATATGTCATCCGCATCCTCTCTGCTCATCAGCGACTATATCACTTGTATGTCATAATCATGACTCATTCAACAAGAAAACTATATGTTAAATTCCTCTCTCAGTTTGTGTCTATAAACTTTATGGAAAATATCATTCGTTGTTTTTTTGGTCAAGAGTGGAAAATATCATTCTTGCTGATAGGCCTAGTTAGAAATTATTGTGAATGTGTACGGACACTTAATTAGCCATATAGGACAGATTGGTCAGTCAAGGCACATGCTCTGATTTTCATTGGTCATGATATAAGAATACAAAGCTCGTTGTCAGCATCAGGAAAAAAAGAACTTCTCCTTTCTGCATTTTAGCGGAATTAAGATTTTTTTGTTTGTGTTCATAGAATTAGTGAGGGGATTAGGGGCTGCCCCAAATTTTTTTTAAGAAAAGTTTTAAATGCATTAAAAAATAAAAAAATATAAAAAAGAAAAGAAAAGAAAGTAAAACTTCAACTTAACATAAAAATAAGAATTAAGTGTCAATTAAGTTATTACAATAAAACGATTACAAAAGCATTTTTCGATTCTTTATTCTTTGAAAATATTGCATTATATCTTCATCATCAATCTTATCAAACATATCACGTTTAACATAAGTTAGCATGCATGAGTCAAACCAATCATCACTTGTCCGATTGCACAACTTATCCTTAACAAAAGTCAGTTGCAAAAAAAGAACCCGCTGAACACTAGCAGTTGCTACCGCTCTAATTGACGAAATTAGAATAAACTCTTACATCAACAATAAAATTATCAAGACTTGAAGAAAGAAAAGGAAAATCTACAGGCTCATCAAACTCTAAAGGATAGAATCTAGGAAATTCAATTTACTCATATTGATACTCTATCAATGATAATTAAGATGGAGAGGGAATAAAAAAGTCAAGAAAAATGAGTAAAGTGTTTAAAAAACATATGTCATTATATAACTCAATTAACTCTATAATGTGTGTTTGAATTAGGTATACAAACTGTTTTTCCAACATGATTTATAATGTATGAGGTAAGTATGTAAAATAAGTTTTGTCTCAATTTAGTGTGACATATTTTGCCCACACTAATACAGAAACAGGCTCATATTAAGGATCGAATGGAGCATGTTTTGGTAAAAATCTTTGAGTATGGAACTGTTTGTTTTGTTAGAGAGATGTGAGGCATGAATTGACATGGTGATTATTGAGGGTGTTATTCTTTGAAGAGAAAAATAAAAAATGAAAAAGAAGGAAGTAGTAAGAAAAGTTGTGGTGGAGGAAAGGACGCATAGGAGGAAGTAAAAAAGGAGGAGCCTTGGTCACTGTCAGGCAATAAAACGCGCGGGGCCAATGGCTATTGCGTGGGTCGTTTAGCCTTCGTACGACACTGATTGTGACCCCTTTCAAAAATACTCCATTTTGATCCTTATTGTAAGACACTAACTAACAATTCTCACAAATCAATGTTAAAGTCAATAAACTTGTGATACAATTTAAGTAACTTTCAATATTATCCTTATTAATTATACTAAACTCTAATATTATATAATGATTACTCTCACCTATTACCCTTATTAATTAGGGGTATATATAAAAACATATAATTAATGTTTCTTTAGGAACAAGAAAATATCTTATAAAAAAAATCAAATAAACTTATTAGTTGTTGTCGGGAGTATTGTGTACTGTGCCCTCAGCCTCTCTGTCTGCTTTCATTTATTAAAAAAAGAAAGAAGAGAAAAGTCAAAATTTGTGTCTATACATTCGAACACGTACGCAAGTGTAACTTCGTCACTGTCCTATATCATGCATGATGTACAATGCTCAAAAAACAACTGAAAGATTTTGGATGTATTTGGAATCAAATTGACTCGTTGAACTGTTAGAATACTCATACGAAACTGGAGCACTATTGTAGACTCCAATCATGTTATACGGCAAATCTACCATAGGGAAGAAGAGAACCCACAGAGAAAAAAAGAGTAAGTTATAAATGCAGGAAAAAGTAATCAATTTCTCTGAATGTGTTGTACTTGTTCACAGCTGAAGCTTATCATGCCTATATAGTATTTCAGAGTCTACACATAATTAAGTACTTCTTAGGTGTTCATATCTCTATTTAGAGATATGAGCATATATATATATATTAATATATTTTATTTATTTATATTTAAATTATATGTTATTTTTTGAGTTTTTTTTTTGTGCACCTAGTATCTCAAATTAATTAGTTTCCAATTTTGCATTTGCCTGTAACACTAGTATTATAGAAATTAATTAATTTGAGATACTAGGTACAAAAAAATATCGGAAAGCAGCATATAGTTTAAATCTAAATAAATATAATATATAAAAAAATAAAATAAAATATATATATATATGCTCATATCTATAATTAGATATATATGAGCACCTAAGAAGCACATAATTATGTGCATATAACGTGGACTCTAGTATTCCACCTACCCCTTCTTCAACCAATATACCGTTTTTTTAACAGACGTATTGTATCTGTTTAACATTACAAATCTGAATAATTGGGGACTATCAAAGTTATATATATACACCCAAGTTTTTCTATTATTTATATTTTGACCCCAATATTGTTGGGCTTGGACCTTAATCCACCAAGTGTGTTGCCATGGTTCTTAATCTTATCAAATTCTTAAAGAACACTTTTAGCTGATCTATGAATAGGAAGATGGGATGTGGCATCCAACATATTGGGATGAGGATTCTCTCCTCATCATTTTTCTCATTTTCCTTCATTAGCTCATCAGGGTCATTGATTGGGAAGGTGAGAGAAAGGTTAAAGTGGTATTGTGGTTGATTGGATGGATAGGATTTAAAGATGATGAGGGATAATGAGAAAGAGATAATGAGAGAAACCCAACCTAGGAATGCCCAAATAAAGATATTTATATACAAAAGGTCACAATATGTATTAGAAGCCCCAGTCACCATAGGACAAAATATACATGTGGGGACTAAATTGTGCAATATTATTTATATATGTAGGTGAAGTATGTATGTGTAGTTACTTGTGTGGCGCCCATCACAAGTCGTCTACGTACCATACAGTCTGGCTTTTAATTAAGATTCTCTTTGATATGTCGAAATGTCAAATTTCACAAGCACAGATTTTGAATACCAATTTGTGTGGTGAAGATTGTTAGCAACCGTCAAGATCATGAATTGATGAGTGACCAAGTCCAATATAATCGTGTGTTTCGTCGGGAAAGGAATCTTAATCTTTTTTTCTGATTTTCGGAGTAAACGACTTAGAGCATATTTGGTACATGAAAAATTAAACAATGAAAAAGGAAATTGCCTGTTTTTCATCTGTAACTCTGTAAGTACGTTTGGTAACACCTGCTTTCCAAAAAACCATTTTCATACATCATGAGATTTTCCTTAACCCTATATTTGGATAAAGAGAAAATTAGGGGTCGAAGAATATTAGGAGAAAAAACTCCAAAAAGTAGCAAACTTCTTTATCATTTTGGAAAGTTTTTTCTTAGTATTCTCTCTCCTCTTATTTTCTCCTCACTTCTCTCTCCATCCAAACATACACAAAATTAACGTGGAGAATCGCTTCCTCACTCCTCAGGTTATACGGAGAGTCCAATTGTCTTATGTTTGAAATTTCCACTTCTTCAGGTTATAGGGAGAGTCCAATTGTCGCGTGTTTGAAATTTCCAAATAGACCTTATTCATCGAGGTCATCGTGTGCTCAAACACTGCAGGCACCACTAGACTCACCGAGGTGAGAGGGGAAGTGAAAGGTAAAGTCATGATCAGCAATGCAAAGGAAAATGATTATGGCATAGACTCGCAGTAGATGGTATAGGAAAAACTATTGCTCTGGTTTTGAAGTATGGCAGACATAACAGGAAGTTTCTTCTAATTTTCATATATCCAAGAATATGGGAAAATGACATAAGAATATTACTTCAATTTTAAAATCTTTTTAACAACAACAACAGTAATGAGATTAATAAGAACACTAAAGTAATTAAAAACTCATTTTGTTGAGAAATCACCTATTTGAGATTTTGAAGTTCAAGTGGCATTTTTTTGAAATTTTTCCCAAACAGATAGCCATGAATATAAGTAACTAGCAGCTGGACAGTACGTAACGTTGAATTAAAGTCAACTTATATTAATTTCTGCTGATTTCTTTATAGTTAGTCTACACGTTATATGTATAAATGACGACACACCAACTTTAATTTCTTCCCATTCTCAGAGCTAAACCAACTTCATAGTCATATAGCCATGGATACAACAAATGAAGCTTCAAAGAAAGCCAATTCTTCAAGTAATGATAATTACTACAAACCGTCAACAGGTGGCTGGAATGCTGTCATCATTCTCATATGTAAGCTCCCTCTTTCTATTTTCTACCATTTAATTTTCTCTCACATCATCAAACTTAATATATATATTTTTTCTTTTAACAACAAGAAAGGCATTTGTATATTATTCCTTTTTGAGTGAATTATAAAAAAAATTCATAAATTTTGCCAAACTTTTATTACATTACACATCTGTATATTTTTTTCATATCATTTCAAAAAATAATCTGACTATACTGTGAAAATAGAAAATCCAATAAAAAAACTTTAAATTTTGAGTGAATCAATCCATAATGCTTGAGCGTAAGAAAAATTAAATGTCTGCACACAGATCCCACATGCAATATTCGAATATTAAATGGAACAAATTAAAATGATGATACTCTACGTTCATTATATTAATTACTCGCACAAAATCAAAATTTGAAACCTATTTCACATAAACCTTGAAATTAAACGCAGTTGTGGAGATGGCAGAGAGATTTGCATTCTATGGTTTAACTGGGAACTTGATAACTTTACTCACCAATGATCTGAAAGAGACAACATCGATTGCTGCTAAGATCGTCAACACTTGGGTTGGTGTCTCCTTCGTCTTCCCTTTGCTTGGAGCCTTCATAGCTGATTCCTACCTCGGTCGTTTCAATACCATCATCTTCTCTTCCACCATCTATTTCTTGGTACTTAAGTATACAAAGTCTGAGAAATGATCTACTTTATTACTTTGTTATTTAATGATGTTAACATATATAAAAACATGAATTTTTACGACAGGGGATGATTTTGTTGACAGTATCGGTATCGGTTATTCCACTGGAGAGTCGAAAAGCAGTGTTTTTCGTAGCACTTTATATATTGGCGATAGGAGAAGCAGGACGGAGGGCGATCATTCAAACATTTGCAGTGAATCAATTTGAAGAGTCATCGTCGTCATTACAAGAGACGAGAATTGCTAAGAGCTCCTTCTTCAATTGGTGGTACTTTGCAGCTATAATTGGTCATGTTTCTGCCTTTTCCATTGTCATTTATGTCCAGGTATTTCTTATATATCCTTCTACTTCATCAATTCCCATTTCATACAATAATTTAACCACACGGGAAATAGAATATGTCTTCACGTACTTATATGATAGAATGGTTTTTAAAAGTATGGTTGGCCGGTATGCAATTAATAGAACCTTAGTATAATGTAATTTATTAAGAACTCTAATGTACCAATTAAACATGCCTCACCAAGGAATCCATTTCCATTTCTGATTCTTTCTTCATAAATCTTGCATACCAAACACCGCATTAGGTCTAAGAAATTGATTTATCCAATGACAATATAATCATAAAAACTTTTGTTATAAGATAAGTTGCAGATTTTATTTTTAAAAGTTGTAATAAAGGAGGTTTAGTCACAAATTATTAGGAGTGACCTATAAGGACTAAAATACTTAATTTACAATTGAAACCCTCATATTTACAATGACTTGTACCCATTTTTTAATATTTAACCATTATTAAGTTGGTGTTTTGGGACTTTAGTGTCATTTCTGAACCCACATCTTGGGATATAAATCACATTTTCATCAATTGGTATAAACTATTTTTAGTTACACACGCTAGAAGGGCCCCTTAGGCTTTGTTTGGGAGTTCCATTTTGGAGGGAAAGAGAATGGAAGGGAAGAGAGGGTTTTGGTAGTCCCTTCCCTTATTTGCAAGTTTTAAAAATAAGAAAGGAGGGAATCAGAGATTTTTACAAATCCCCCAAAACCCTCATTCTTCTAAAAAATAAAATTCCCCCAAATATGGGGGGTTTTAAGAGGGGAAATAGATTAATTACTTTATTACCCTTATTCACCACCACCCCGCCACCGCCACCACCACCCACCACCACCACACCACCACCACCACACCACCCCACCACCACCACTGCCACCACACCACCCCACCGCTACCGCTGCCGCCACCGCCACCACCCCACATAAATAATTTTTTGAATATAAAAATTACATAAATACTTTTTTTAGAAAATTTAAATTTATTTGCAGAGTATAATAATTATATTAATTATTAAAGAAAAGGACAAAATGGTAAAAATAACTCATTAATCCTCTATCTTCCTCCCTTACTATTTTTTTAACTCCCAAATAAGGGGAGGAAATATCCTTCATTTCCCTTCCATCCCCTCCCCTCCATTCTCCTTGCATTCCTTTCCTTCCAAACTCCCAAACAAAGCCTTAGGGAATATTAGAATCTACCCATACAACTCAGGAAATTTTAAAAGAAAGATGCTCCTCAATTAAATTATATTACCTCGGTCATAAATAAAAGACCTAGTTGACTCTTTTTAGAAAGATTAAGAAAGCTAAATAAATTACTTAATCATATCATATGTTGTATATGATTAAATTATATATCAGTTCATAAATTAAACAAATTAGTTTGAAGAAAACGATAAATATAAATACTTTAAAATAATTTAATTAACTCTCTTAATCTTCCCAAAAAAGTCAACTGAATTTTATATTTAGGACAGGAGGTAGTAGTAATAAAGTTTCCCATGTTTTGTTATACTCTCTCCCATCGTTAATAGAAGAAATAATTATTTAATTTGATTAAATTAAGAAAGTTACTTAAGTTAGTTAATATGACATATATTTTTAAAAATATCCTGATCATCTTTCTTAATCAATTCTCTTATTCCCCTTCTTTGATTTTTGTTAAGAAAATATCAATAGGTTTAAATGAGGAAAATATAAAAAAAAAAAATTATATTTATGCCTAAGATCAACTATCTACATATGTCAAGGATCGGAGGAGTAATATGTTAACGTATAGCGCTTACAGAATTTTTTACTCCCTTAGTTGGCATTTTATTTCATGAATACACAGGACAACGTTGGGTGGACTACCGGCTTCAGCATATTAGCTGCGGCTTTGGCTGTCGCATTTGCTGTTTTCTTCTGTGGTATGAACAAGTATCGCAGCCAAGTGCCGCTCGGAAGTCCCTTCACGTCGCTAGCACAGGTCTTAGTAGCCGCCGCTAGAAAGTGGCGCGTCTCATCCACGCTCCATTCCAGAGGTGTTTGTTATGGAGGCACTATCAATGACGATTTACTAGCGGAGCCCCAATATATGGCTTTGAGTCAAACAAAAAAGTTTAGGTAACGACAATTAATGAAGCACTATCCCTCAAATTATATTAATTCTTAATTACCGTTTCTGACCCCGTTTATTTTTAAATAATAAAACAATGATATACCTTGGATCATATTAACTCCTAACTATATAATTACTGCGAGTTTCACCCCAAAAAAAGCATTTATTAATTATTCATATTTTTTGTTACATTTAATGGATTTAAGTTAAACCTTGGATGCATGACTAATTGACTATACCCATATTCTATATACCTGACCACCTACACCAGCCTTAAATGGCTAATAATACTACATATTCGTAGTCAAATTTATCTTTCAATAACAAAAAAATTATATACTTCTAGTAACAATCGAATTGTATCAACAGTACGTACCCACCTAATAAAAAATTAGTATTATATATATATCCTACATATTTATTCTTAAGTTGTAGTCTAGCGGGTATATATACTTTGTTATAAATTTTAAACTTTTTCGATAGAGAAGATCTCTTTAATTATATATCTATTGAATATGACCCATCTTGCCTGAATAATCAGATTTTTGGACAAAGCAATGATAATTGACGACATTGATGCATCAAGAAAAACTAGAGATCCTTGGAGGCTATGCTCATTAAACCAAGTGGAAGAAACAAAGCAAGCCCTACGTTTGACCCCAATATGGTTAACCTTCTTGTATAACAGTGTAGCCCTAGCTCAGCTCTCAACCTTCTTCACCAAACAAGCCACCACACTGACTCGATCCATTACCATTGGGCCCCACCACTTCACCATCCCCCCAGCATCACTCCAATGCGTCACAGGCCTCACCATCATCCTCATAATCCCAATCTATGACAGACTCTTCATCCGGCTGGCCGGAAAATTCACCGGCACCACCATGCTTCAAAGAATAGGCGTTGGCCTGTTCTTTTCTGTTCTAACCATGCTTGTGGCTGCCCTAGTTGAGACCAAAAGGGTTAAATTAGCAAGTGATTACAATCTCTTGGATGATTCAGAGGCAATGTTGCCAATTAGGGTTTGGTGGTTGCTTCCTCAGTATATTCTGAGTGGTGTTTCTGAAGCTTTTGGGATTGTGGGGCTTCAACATTTTCTGTATGATCAATTGCCAGAAGCTAAGAGAAGCTTAGGAGCTGTGTTTTGTATTTGTAATTTGGGGATTGGGAACTTTATTAGCAGTGGGATTATAAATGCTGTGGAGGTTTTAAGCAAAGGAAAATGGCTGGGGAATAATTACTTGAATAGGTCTCGTCTTGATTTGTTCTATTTTCTACTTGCTGGATTAGGGTTTTTGAATTTAGGTCTTTTTGTTTTTGTTGCTAAGCGATATGTGAACCGAAGTTCCCCCGAAAATTACACTGACGACTCAAAGCCTTGAAAAATGTATACTTGCAGATCTCCTAATGAAGGGCCTTTTGAGAAATTTCTGCCATTTTTTTTTTTTTTGGAGTTTCATATTATTATTTATAGTTGGTGGCAGCACATACGGGAAAGTTTCCAAATTTCAACTGTGTTTACTTAGGTTATGCTGTATGAGCAATCCCACTTCTCATTTGATTGTTTTATCAGTTCAACGTCACATCTTAATATATGTACACTTGATCTCTTTTTGCCACTAGCAATATAATGTGGGACTTCTTTTGACACGCACCCATATAATGACCACAACATTATTTATACCTTTCTCAATAAAAATAAACCAAGTATGGAGTGAATATGTAAAAAGAAAAGTGACAACCGAGATATGAGTTGGCGACAAAGCCACCGAGCAGAGGGAACATAGATGAAATGCCGACCCTAGCGTTGATGTTCTTGGCCTCCATCGTAATCGGCTCATGATATGAAGAGCATTTGTGAGGTTAGTTATCTGCTAGAATATATATCAAGTTGTTGTAAGTTTAATTGATCTGTTATTTGTTGTAACTGACTGAGTTACTGTGACACAGCCACGTGTCCTTCGATCCAGGTGGCTATATAATCATTTACCCCTCTTACACATAACAATATCACATTTTCTTCCTCTGGTATCCTGGTTGAGCCTCCAATCGGGCTTTAGAGAATTTTTCCAAAAAAGCACATGTTTGTTACGCTGTGCTTTTCAACCAATCCGGGCTTATCTCAAGCTCAATTTGGGAGCTTTTCTCCTTCTCAAAAGCAACTTGTCGCATGGGCCCATAGAAGTAATGGCACTTTCCATTGAAGTTGCTTCTCTCTCTCTCGGATGTTGCAGAAAGCTCTCTTCTCTCTCTCGGATGTTGCAGAAAGCTCTCTTCTCTCTCTCTATCTTTCTCGCCTTCGATAAACTTGCAGAAAGCTCTCTTCGCTGGAACTGCATGATGATTAATGAGAGACCTACGGACACGCTTCTCTTCTTCAAATCAGATTAATGAGAGTTGCATAATAACACTCTCTTCTCTCTCTCGCTCACTCGCACGGATCTGCAAGAAGAGTCATTGCAGTAATGACTTGCTTCTCTGTCTCTCACTCCGAGCTATTGCTGGTAAGATCTTACCTTTTGCCAATTGGAGCTGCTTTCTCTTTCCTCCTTCACAGAGAAAACCTAACCAGCTTGAACCATGGAACCTACATTCTCTTCCTTGCGTCACTCTCTCTATAACTGCATTCCCAGTTCTTGCTCATATCCATGCAGAGCTCAAGCTGATCAACACAGAAATTGGCAAAATCACTCTTTCTTCGGCTTTAATCAACGACATGTTTGCTTGGGTACTTTTTTTTAGCTTTAGCCGTTGTTTTGGCTGAGAATCAATCTGCTTCATTTGCTTCTCTTTGGGTTGTCATGTCAAGTGCAACTTTTGTAGGGTTTTGTATATTTGCTGTGAGACCAGCTGTTTCATGGATAATCTCAAGAACACCAGAAGGAGAAGGATTTAGTGATGTTCATACATGTTTGATTCTTTTTGGGTTTATTACTGATGCCATTGGGAGACCCACTTTATTTTTGAAATTTTTGTGTATGATTTTGTAATTTTAATTTTTCTCTTACAGTTATCTCAGAAACCACTTATGCTACCGCTATTTCAAATAAGTTTCAATTTCATAAAAACTACTAGTTATGCTACCGCCAATCCAAACATAAATTAACACAATCTGACTTTTACATAAATCATATTACAAATAAGTTCTTTTTCCCACTGTTATCCCAAACACACACTTTACCTTCCTTCCTTCTTTCTCATTCTATCACATGGTATCCAGAGCCTCTCCTCCGTCCATGGCTTCCAATTCATCTTCTTTCTTCTTCTGAATCTGAGAGTGATGTTGTAGCTTTCTCTTACTCCATTTCCGTCAAGCTAGACGATTCTAATTTTTTGATATGGAGGCAACATGTTCTCGATGCTGTCAAGGTCTATGCTCTTGAATATTTTCTTGAATTATCGATTCCTCCACCTGAACAACATGAATATTGTGATGGTCAAGTTATCGTTATTACTTCTAAGTTTGTGCGGTGGATGCGTCAGGATCAATTGCTTATGTCCTGGCTTCTTTCATCGATGTCTGATTCAGTGCTAACTCGTACTGTTGGTTGTGCAACCAAAACTCAAATTTGGGAGCGTATCACCACCTTCTTTGCTTCGTAGACGAGAGCTAAGGTGAAACAGCTCGACAGCACCTTCAAGAATACAAAGAAAGAAAACTCACCGATGAGTGAGTATTTGCTGAAGATCAAGGCAAGTATTGATGCCTTAGCTTCCATTGGCTCGCCAATCGCGATTTCTAATCAACTCGACTTTGTCTTCGATGGTCTATATGAAGATTATGATCCATTCATAACTTCAATTTGAACTTGGCTAGAGCCTTATACTGTAGCAAAAATTGAAGCGCTACTCATGGCACAAGAAGCTCGCAACGAGAAGCATCATCGTGTTGTTCCAATAACCTCTGAAGCTTCCATGATCTTTGCAAATATTGCTCAGACTCGTGCGACTCAACTGAATTGTGGTGGCCGTCATCGTGATCGGAATGGAGGTCGTTCGATTGGGCGTGGTAACAATACTCCTAATCTCTCTTGCTTCAAAGTTGATTGTCACTGGTCACGTTATGGCAAGTTGTTGGCAGAGGTTTGATGAATCCTTCCAAGGTCTTTCTATTACTGATTCAACTTTGAGTTCTTCTGCATCTTCTAGTCACTCTGCTCTCATTGCAACTTCTGATATGGTTGCTGATCCACCTTGGTACTTTGGCTCGAAAGCAACAAGTCATTTGAATCATGATGCTTCCAACTTAGCTGAATCATCCACCTATAATGGTGCTGAGCAAGTTTACATTGGTGATGGTGCATGTTTGTATATTAAATATATTTGTAATTCTATCATTCATCATGACTCTACCTCTCTTAAGTTGATGAATGTTTTACATGTGCCAAGTATTATTAAGAACTTGATTTCAATTTACAAGTTCTGTTTTGAAAATCATGTTTCGGTTGAATTTGACTCCAAATAGTGCCGCGTCAGGGATCCCAAACTAGAAAGATTTTGTATCAATGCAGTGTACAGAATGGGATGTATCCTACGCTAGACCTTAGATTTAAGAAATCATCTAAAGCTTTTGAAACTTGTTTTTCTGCTGTTGTTTCTAATAAAAGCTATATTTCCAATTTGAGTGTTGCATTCTATAATTCTTTTCAATTGTGGCACAACATATTAGGACCTCCATCCTCTCATATTGCTGAATATGTTATGAACCTTTGTAATATCTCTTTGAATAAAACATCTCTTCCTGATTTTTACAAAGCATGTGCAATGGGCAAATCACATAAACAACCATTCTATAGATCAGAAATTGTTTATTCTGCTCCTTTTGAGATGGTTTACTCTGAGTTATGAGGACTTGCACGTTGCACCTATCCAAATGAGAGAGGGATGAAAATAGCAAGTGACGTAGGGAAGTATCTTGGTTTTCCTTTAACTAGACAAAGGAAGAGTAGAGAGACCTTCAGATATGTGGTAGACCGTGTTAAGGATAAGCTTTCATCTTGGAAATTAAAACTGAGAACAGAAACGACTTCCGTCCAATAGGGGAAATAATTGCATTACCAAAACAATATGGAGGACAAAGTCTAAAGAAAATGGTTTCTGTTAATAGAGCTTTTGGGGAGAAGTTAGCATGGTGTTTGGTTAAAGGTTCAGAGGGTTTCTGGGCTGAGGTTTTAAACAAGAAATATATGATTAGGAGGGATACCTCTTTGCTGAATGCAAGACCGACGGACTCAAACCCTTGGAAATTCATCTGCAAACAGAATGAGATAATTGATGCTGGAACTAAATGGCAGATTAGAAATGGGAAATCTGTTAATTTCTTTCTTGATTTTTGGCTATTCCAGAAAAGGACGATTAAAGAATTTTGCATTAAACCTTTAGATTCAGAGGACGAAGAAAGTAAAGTAGCTGACAGGGTGCTATATGGTACATGGGATTTTACTCGTCTTGCTCATGTTGTTTCGGGAGAGGTAATTCAGAGACTCATTGCAATATTACCCCCTATGGAAGGAGCTGGGGAAGATGTAATGGTACGGAATGAGACATCACATGGGCATTTCTCAGTCAAGAGTTCCTATTATATGATTGAAAAGCCACCGTCATGGTTCTATAGCAAAACTCATAAAGGTATTTGGGCTTGGCAAGGAGCTGAGAGGATCAGAGTCTTCTTATGGTTAGTCTACAATAATAGGCTAGCTACAAACGAGTGGAGGAGTAGGTGGTCGTCTAACTCATCTTACTGTCACTAATGTGATGCTGGAGTAGAAGATGAAATGCATATATTTCGAGATTGTTACTATGCTAAACAAATTTGGCATACTCTAATCCACCCAAGGTATGTCTCGGCTTTCTTCTCTTAAAGATTGGATGTGTTTCAATCTTAAAAGGGAATTGGGAGTACATAGTCTTGAGAATTGGAGTTTAATATGGGGAGATGCTATTTGGCTCTTGTGGACATGGAGGAATAATAGTGTTATGGACTCAAATAATGGGCCTGGCAGACATAAGGCCCAATTAAAGTACCGCAGGCGGGAATCTCCTTTCAATCAGGTACATGATTAATTACCCATGGAATATGCCTATAATTGAGGCGCCGTACAGGTAATGGAGCAGGCATTCACAGGACGTGGGAGGCGCATAACGATGGTGGCAGGATGCAAGGCAAGGAGAACGAAACCCTAGGTAATCTCTATAAATAGGAGGTTGCCCATCAGGTGTGTTCCCTACGTTCAACATTCCATTCTTTACCATTCAGTCTCACTGTGCACACACACCACCCCTCTGGCGAAAAGCCTACCCGTGTAAGCACAGTGATCACTGAGCATTCTCTGATATCTCCTTCATAGATATCAATGGATGATCCTTTCTTCTTTGGTGCTCTACTCTTAAGACACCGTTGAGGAAATCTTTGATTCGATATTAATACCTCCTAGCCCATTGAGGCTAGACATTTGTGTTCTACATCAGAACATTGGCGCCGACCGTGGGGAACCGTAAACTTCGATTCCCAGAATCATAAAAAGCTACTGGTAACCACTGAAGATGGCCGTAAGCACCAGGAGTCACGCTCAGATACCTGGGCGGGAACAACTGCTGGAGGGACAACCTCAACCGTTACTCCAGGAGCAAACAATCCAATATTCGAACTCAGTCGCTTCGGAGTAGAGCCACGCTGCTGGAGGGACCGAGGTCGAAATGGAGGATACAACTCACTCTCTCCTCATCCCGGTTTGGGATTCCAGCAGGGGCAGCGAGTAGTCTAGGTTCAGGGTATCCCTCAACCTCTTCCCGAGTTCCAGATTGATAATCCCGACATTCGCTTGCTGCATAATGCTTTGGGATCCCTGGTCCGAAGAATGGACAACATGGAAAAATGGCACTAGCTTCAAAGAGATGAGGATTCCCGACTCATCCGAGAGGAGTTGGAGCGTCATAATACCGTATGGCGGAAGGAGGAGCAGAAGAAGATGCAGCAAAGGATGGAGGAGCAGTACGAGGCAAGAGCGAAACAAGCTCTGAGTGAAGGGCCGAATGGCGCTGGTTCAAACCGGGCTGCTAACTCGGCCTCTATGCATGTCAACCAAGAAGAACCTTGAGGGAAGAAGGTGGTCGTTACAGATCAAGCTAAGATCTTGAGATTGGAAGTTGGTCACAAGGTCGTACGAGAACCAACTCGGAGTGGTGACACAACAGCGACAGAAAAAAAAAGTCTCCGGGTTGCCGAGGCCGATCAAACTCAGTTGAGAGGAAAGCAGCCTGTTGAAGATCCAGTCATCAAAGTGGGAGCAACCACGCCCCCATCGCTCGACAAATCTACAATGTTGGTAGAGGAAGTCGGTGAGGACTGATTTTAGGTCAAGTCAATCATGTAACATCCCGTCTCAACAATACCTTTCTAAAGTTATAAATGATCCCGTTTTCTAAAGTGATTTTTTTTTTCAATCAGAGTAGAGCATTGGAGCGAAAGAGTAACTGACTTGCATTCAAACAGTAACCATAGTGTAACATAGTAATGATTACAGTCATTCTAGTGTTCGAATATAAAATACGGAAAGTGGTAAAGATATCTTCGGCTGATCGTCTACTCCTGCTATTTTCCCCGGTCTCCAATTCTCGGTCCTCAAGACCCTGAAGCTACCGCTGAGATCCAATTTACCACATTGGATCTCAGGTAACGGTTAACCTTATGCCCAAACAACACAGTATACAAACAACAGATATTCTAGACTATACAACAGTGTATCAGTACATAAGCATACAACAGATGCATGATCAATATGACGACAGAACATAAGCACAGAGTAATATGCAAAGCCTCATAAGGTAAACAATAACAACAACAGCCTGCACATAAACCAGTGCCACGATATCCACTCGTGTCCTCAGCGCTAGGAAAACATAACGGCATTATTATGACTATAACCCGTGTAAAACTGTCTGTATATCGGTCTACGAACGTATCTATCACATATATGCATTTAAGCAGCACATGATTAGTGTTACAGTACGCGTCCGTACCTCCGTTGACGATTTACGGTAATTCTGGTACGTTTTGACGAAAACTGCACTGTTGACGGAAACAGCGGGTTGACAGCGGCACGTCGGACAGCGTAACGACAGCAGATCAAGGTTTCTGATATCCTATAATGATAACATCGCATTTATCAATATTTGACATCATAACAGGCATTTTAGGTAAAAATTACCATTTTGCCCCTATACCCCTAATCGTCGTAATTTCGCCAGCGCTTCGCTACTTTGACTCCGACTTTCCAAAATTTTGCCAGAACTTTGACCCAATCATGATTTTCGAAATTCCCACTTAAAATACCCCTATCATATGATATCTAATCATACTCGGAAGATTAAAGACTAATCTAACATTTCTACACTAACTACCGAAACTTAAGACTAAACACCGAAAAACTTACTCAGAGCTTCGCTGCAGAATTCCCCGGACTTCTCCCTTCCTTCCTTGCTCTCTCAAATTTCGGCCTAAGATCTTGAGAATGGTGTGAAGAATGAAGTGAAGAGGGGGTATTTATAGTGAAATTTGGGACACTATTCACTTTTACTGCACCGGATCTCAGTAGTCGGATCGAAACTTTTGAAATGGCAACATCTTGGCCCTCCATTCCTCTTGGTCGACATGCAGCCCTTAGGTGGCACAAAAATGATGTCATGGATGACATAGGTTGCTTGTTAAGAAGCCTAAGCCGGTAGAATTTCCCGATCGTTGTCCGAATCGCGTAATCGCGTAAAATCTCAGAAATTCGGAATTACAACTTTGAAGACATTTTCTCACTTACTAAAAATGTTGGTCTAAACAAATTTTTGATCCCATTCAGGTATTCTCCGGTCCTGCTGAAGTTTTACGGAAAAACGTGTCGGTTACGGAATCAACTTCCGGAATTGCCAACCTCTGGACAAAAATTCACTGATTCCAAATATGTCCAGGAAATTCTCAACTTACTTCTAGATGTTGAGTTATAATTTATTTTCTACAGGTTTCCATTTGGGACTATCTGCCTTTTTCACAGATAACCCTATTTCGTCTTATTACCTACGTATTCTTCCGACTTCGGAAATGACTTCTGAGACAGTCCAGTCCGAGATAAAAATTCACTTATTTATTTTCTTCTCTGACTTTAAAAATCTTGTTCATGGTTTTCTAGATAGGATTTTATTTCTATGCTTGGTCATTTATCCTATCATATAAATTATATTAATATTTTAATTGCAACTTGCAAAATATCATGATATTTCAAAATTCATTCCTATCCCCATTTTTTTGTCCAATTTCGGCTGCCCCCATTTGTTTGGATTTTAAATGGATTTGTGAATTTTTTTCATAATTTATTTAATTATTTAATTCGATTTTCTCAAAAATTTCCCAAAATTCTCTTATTGGTCCATTCTTGCATTTAGGCTTAAAAATAGCTAATCTCATCAATTTTTCTTCAAAATTTCCAATTAATTAGGAAATATACTTATGCTAATTTTTTAGCCATTACCACTAATTTTAGGGTTCCACATAATTATCATTGAATTTTTCTTCGTTTATGCTTAAGTAATTAGCCAATAATTACTTAATTAATTCCTTACTAGTTGTTGATAATTTTCTCAATTAGAATTACTTCTTTCCTCATAACTTTTGCATTGACATTAGTATTCTATGTCCTATGCATTTTAATAACATTTACGGGGACCTTTTTGTCTTTATAATACTTTTTGATTCCCTTCTTATGATTTTCTCAAGGTGATAATTTATTAAATTACTAAAATTAGAGACAATATTTTCCCTTAATTTTAATAATTATTTTACTGCCTCCTAGGATTTTTCACAATTTCCCTAGGCTATCTAAGCATCCCAGGGGTATTTTGGTCATTTTGACCCCTTATTCTTTTTCCCCAATTTCTAAGGGATTTTTCCCTTATAAATACGATAAATTCAATACAGAAATTGATATCACATATTCACTTATCAAAAATAGCCATTTTATTTATCCGGGTATTACATTTCTCCCCCCGTTAAACAAAATTTCGCCCCCGAAATTTACTCTATCGTAACTAAACTCCGGGCCATGAACTCCGGATACTTCTCCTTCATCTCTCTCACAGTTTCCCAAGTTGCCTCTTCGGGTGATAAACCCTTCCAGACTACCTTCACTATCGGTATTGTCTTGTTTCTGAGCCGTTTCTCCTTGTGATCGATGATCTGCTCCCGCTCGACGACGAATGTATTATCATGTCGTACTTCCACGTCCTCGTACTCGATGACATGATCACGGTCTGGTTGGTACTTCTTCAATTGTGACACGTGGAAAACGTCGTGGAGATTACTCAGGTTCGGGGGTAGGGCTATCTGATAAGCTACTTGTCCTCCATAACGGTGATTGACACTTCCGCCCATACAATGCCTCGAACGGGGCCATTTGTATACTTGCATGATAACTGTTGTTATATGCAAACTCGGCTAGCGAAAGATGTCGATCCCAACTTCCTTTGAAATCTAGGGCACATGCTCGCAACATATCCTCCAGCGTCTGGATCGTTCTCTCAGATTGACCGTCAGTTTGAGGGTGATAAGCCGAACTGAACCTCAGCTTGGTACCCATACCTTCATGTATTGCCTTCCAGAAACGGGATTGGAACCGCGCATCCCGGTCAGAGATAATACTCTTAGGGACACCGTGTAGCCTCACGATCTCTTTGATATAAATCTCCGCCAATCGTTCCGGAGAGTAGTGGATACTGATGGGAATGAAGTGTGCTGACTTAGTTAATCGGTCAACCACAACCCAGATCGTATCATGATTTCTGATCTTGGGCAAACCCACCACAAAATCCATGGCTATGTTCTCCCATTTCCATTCCGGCAGTTCTAGTCCTTGCAAAAGACCAGGGGGTCGATGGTGTTCAATCTTCACTTTTTGACAAGTCAAGCATTTGGCCACGTAGTCGGCTACATCTTTCTTCAACCCGGGCCACCAAAGTTCGGATTTCATACTCTGGTACATCTTGACCATGCCTGGATGTAGAGTATACTTACTCTTATGAGCCTCATCCAGTATCTTCCGCCTCAATTCATCAACTGGCGGTATGTAGACTCGCTTTTTATACCTGACCAAACCACTAGGTGATAGGTCATGGTCTTGGGTCTCACCTCGAGAGATCTTCTCACGAATCTCGATAGCCCAATCATCTTGCTTCTGAGCTTTGTCAACTTCGTCTCTCAGATCATACTCCCCTTGACTCACAAGAAGAGTTGCAAGATAGGCATCAGCTGGTGCGTGAAGACCCATGCAAATTTGATTGGATAGATTCAGATCTCTGAAATCTTCCAGTAGTTTCTGCTCTTGTATCATCATGTATGCCACCTGCACCGTCTTTCTACTAAGAGCATCAGCAACGACATTTGCTTTACCCGGATGATACTTGATCTCCAGGTCGTAGTCTTTAATCAGCTCCATCCAGCGATCTTTGTCTCATGTTGAGTTCTCGTTGATCGAAGAGTACTTCGTGCTCTTGTGGTCACGGTATAATTCTACAGTTACACCGTACAAGTAGTGCCTCCATATCTTCAAAGCGAACACGATGGCCGCAAGCTCTAAATCGTGTGTAGGGTAATTCAACTCGTGAGTTTACAGCTGACGAGAGGCATAAGCCACCACTCTGTCCTGTTGCATTAGGACACATCCCAACCCCTGCCCATTGGCATCACTATAGACAACATAAGTCTCATCTCGGATCTCGGGATGATTAACACCGTGTTGTAGTCAACCTCTCCCTCGGTCTCGAAAGCTCTCCTCGCGTCGTCTCCCCATACAAAGGGTTGGTTCTTCCTTGTAAGCTTCGTCAATGGTAAGGCTAGACGCGAGAAATCTCGTATGAATCTGCGGTAGTATCCCGCCAGACCCAGAAAACTACGTATCTCCGTCACTGTTTCTGGCCGTTTCCAGTCCAGAACTGCTTCCACCTTGCCTGGATCAACTGCAACTCCGCCACTTGATATCACATGGCCCAGAAATTTTACTTCCGGCAGCCAAAATTCGCATTTGCTAAGCTTAGCATAGAGTTTCTTTTCACGGAGTATGCACAATACTTGTCGCAGATGGTCTTCGTGCTCTTCTTTGCTCTTCCTGGTCCTGAAAGCCGTCTTGGGAATATCGCCATCTTTAACTCGCAACTGATGGTATCCCGAACGCAGGTCAATCTTCGAAAAGACAGTAGAACCAGATAGCTGATCCAAAAGATCATCAATCCGTGGAAGTGGATATTTGTTTTTGACTGTTACTTTGTTTAGTTCACGGTAGTCGATACAGAGTCGAAGGCTCCCGTCTTTCTTTTTCACGAACAACACTGGGGCTCCCCATGGTGATACACTGGGTCGAATGAACCCCTTAGCTAGCAATTCTTCTAGTTGCTTCTTCAACTCCTGCATCTCGTTCGGTGCCATACGATACGGCGCTTTTGATATTGATCCTGTACCAGGCATCAATTCAATCGTGAACTCCACTTCTCGGATAGGAGGTAGCTCGGTGAGATCCTCCGGAAACACATCAGGAAATTCATTGGCTACAGGAATATCCTCGAGAGAAAGGTCAGCTTCTGCCTTGACTGAGAAGAATACCATGTACGCTTGGCATCCCTGCTTCATGCATCTATCAGCTTCTGTAGCAGAGAGAAAGTTCAGGCTCACATCAACCTTGTCTCTGCTAGGTGAATCGGGAAATGATATCCGTTTGCTGCCACAGTCGATCATTGCACCGTTTGCCGTCAGCCAGTTTAAACCGAGTATGACGTCGATGCCATGAAGTGGTAATCGGATAAGGTCTACTTTTGAAACTCGCCCATCCACATTTGCAGTACAATCAACACATGCATCAGAAGCTAAAGATTTTACACCTAGTGGTGTAGATACTACCAAATCATATGGTAACCTATAGGCATGCATCCCTAAACGATTTGCACAATCATAGGAAATAAACGAATGACTAGCACCCGAATCATACAATGCCTGCAATAGATTTCCATTAAGGTAAATTGTACCTTGGACCATCTCCGGAGACTTCCTTGCCTCTGTATCTGTCAGCGCAAAGATTCGGCCGGCGCTCTGAGGTCTTGCCTCTGCAGCCTTCTCGGGGCAATCCCTGCTGATATGTCCAGGCTTCTGACATCTGAAACAGATTTGCTTCCCATCACAGTTGGCTCCTGGATGGTACTTCTTGCATTTTGGACATGTTTGGGATCCCGGCTGCCTGGGATTGTTCTGTTGCCCATCTTGATACGGCCTCTTGTTTCCGCCTTGGTTATTGTTCCATGGCGCCTTCCTCTTCTGTGAGGACCCTCCGTGGTTAGACCCACCGCGACCAGCATTGTTCCCTTCCTGGCTTCGGAACCTGCGCAGTTCTTTCAGGTTGCGCTCGGTCAGTCTGCAGGACTCCACAGCTTGAGCCATGTTAGGGAACTGTTGAGATACTAGTCTCGCCCTAATGTCATACTTCAGTCCGTACACCAGCCTGTTAGCCTTCCAGCTTTCGTTCACGTTGCTTTTCAGATACGATGAGTATCTTGATAGGTTGGTGAAACGAGCGAAGTAGTCATCAAATGATTCTTCATTTCCCTGCTGGATATGCAGAAATTCCTCCTCCTTAATCACTTGTATCGAGGGAGGGAAATATTGCTCGTTGAATTTTTCCAGGAACATCTCCCAAGTAACAGGGCTCTGCAAGGTTGTGGAAACACTCTTCCACCATCTGTGAGCATCGCCTTCTAGCTTGTAGATGGCCAGCTGCGCCTTCCGATTTCCCGGGCACTCGATGACTTCAAAAATATTTTGTAGACTTAGAAGCCAATCCTCAGCCAATTCATTTTTCCCTCGGAAACCGGGTGGCTTAAGCTTGCAGAACTGGTTGACCCAGCTTTCTGTGGTCCTTTCTCTTTGTTCGCGCCTAGGTGGTGATTGGGATCTCTCAGACCCCTCAGATTCTTCATTATGTTCTTCATTTTGATTGTCATCATACTCTTCTTCTTCATCATTGTTGTCATCTTCTTCATTTTCTCGTTCCTCCTCGTGTTGCCGTGCTTCCAATTGTCTTTGAGCTTCCTGGTCTTGTTGGTTTTGTCTTGCCAAGAGGGCATCAATCAGAGCTCTTTGCTCCTGTAGGGTTCTACGCATTTCTTCTATCTCGTCATGACCTGGTTGGTTTGGTATTTGGTTCCGTCCAACCTGAGGCTGTCTGCCTCCTCTCCTACCTCGGCCTCGTCCTCGGCCTCGGCCTCTTGGTGCACCGGCACCTCTTATGATGGCCATGTTTTATCTTTTTCCTTTATTTATAATAACAGATATATAAATATCAGAGATTGCACAATAATTGACACTCAAACATATATATTTTCATATATTGCATCAAGTTTGTACAATAGGAAACGATTCGGTCATATCCTAATACAAGTCGTATTTTACAAAACTTTATTCAAAACGTATTCTACAACCCCTCGGGTTTCCTAGATACACACTATATTATACTAGCTTCTACTAGTCTTCCACAGCTTTCTCCGACTGTTGTTTCTACATGTGCTGCCGTACCAAACACTTCAGGTAACGGAAATAGACTCGAACGTCCACGATAGGCCCCTCGTCCAGCATCTCATTGATGATCCTTGCCCAGCGTTGGGTTCGAGGGAAGTAATACAGGGTGGATCTGATCCAATCCCCGGCTGGATGACGGCCATACACGGCCTGGTAGTTTTTGGCTAGACTCAAAAACATCAGGTATTGCTCCTTATAGGTTTCGGTGCTGTCCACAGCACTTAAGTAATATGACTCTAACAACTGTGTTAGCGTCACATTGTCATTTAGGATGTAGTGGTAGTCATCGAAAAAGGCTTCCTCATTATCTAGGTTTTGGATTTCTGGGTAGTCGAAGTTGTCACCCACTGATGAATGGGTTGACCCGTTAGGACTTCCTGGTTGGTTCTCAGGTTCTAACTCGTCCATAAAATCATCAGGGTTTGGAATAGGATAGTATCCTGGTTCGAAATCATAGTAATTACTCGGGGTTTTGGGATCAGTGTCTTCCGAAGCAGGGTGGTACTCGGGCTCCGGATCACTAAGAAGGCCATCGTAATATACTTGGATTGGGTTGGCCATAACCACTGGGGGTTCGGGTTCTGGTGGAGGGTAGATAGGATCGGGATTCATCCTGTGGCCCACCATTGCTGGCACCACCGATCTACGTGCGATATGTCTCCACATTCCACAACGAAGGACGTAGGGGTTTTCATCTCTGTCCATCTTTACACATTACACCAGTGGTCATATCAGTACTCATTTTCAAAAACGTGCTCAAAATTTAAAAGGCTTTTGAACATAACTCCGTTATCCGAACAGAATGGCCAGGTAAGTGTCTACCATGGGGGCCTCACCGACTTATACGGCGACTTATGGCACACCCACGTAGACTAGCCTTGCCTTCGGCACCAAACTGTTCGTAGTAACATAGTCGGGTTCATGCCAGAATGAATGCTCTGATACCAAAAATGTAACATCCCGTTTTCTAAAGCGAATTTTTTTTCCAATCAGAGTAGAGCATTGGAGCGAAAGAGTAACTGATTTTCATTCAAACAGCAACCATAGTGTAATATAGTAATGATTACAGTCATTCTAGTGTTCGAATATAAAATACGGAAAGCGGTAAAGATATCTTCGGCTGATCGTCTACTCCTGCTGTTTTCCCCGGTCTCCAATTCTCGGTCCTCCGGACCCTGAAGCTATAGCTGAGATCCAATTTACCACATTGGATCTCAGGTAACGGTTAACCTTATGCCCAAACAACACAGTATACAGACAACAGATATTCTAGACAATACAGCAGTATATCAGTACATAAGCATACAGCAGATGCATGATCAATATGACGACAGAACATAAGCACAGAGCAATATGCAAAGCCTCATAAGGTAAACAATAACAACAACAGCTTGCACATAAACCAGTGCCACGATATCCACTCGTGTCCTCAGCGCTAGGAAAACATAACGGCATTATTATGACTTGTATATCGGTCTACGAACGTATCTATCACATATATGCATTTAAGCAACACAGGATTAGTGTTACAGTACGCGTCCGTACCTCCGTTGACGATTTACAGTAATTCTGGTACGTTTTGACGAAAACTGCGTTGTTGACGAAACAGAGGGTTGACAGCGGCACGTCGGACAGCGTAACGACAGCAGATCAAGGTTACTGATATCCTATAATGATAACATCACATTTATCAATATTTGACATCATAACAGGCATTTTAGGTAAAAATTACCATTTTGCCCCTATACCCCTAATCGCCGTAATTTCGCCAGCGCTTCGCTACTTTGACTCCGACTTTCCAAAATTTTGCCAGAACTTTGACCCAATCATGATTTTCGAAATTCCCACTTAAAATACCCCTATCATATGATATCTAATCATACTCGGAAGATTAAAGACTAATCTAACATTTCTATGCTAACTACCCCGGTAAAATTCCCCGATCGGTGTCCGAATCGCGTAATCGCGTAAAATCTCAGAAATTCGGAATCATAACTTTGAAGACCCTTCCTCACTCACTAAAAATGCTTGGTCTAAACAAATTTTTGATCCCGTCCAGGTATTCTCCGGTCCTGCTGAAGTTTTACGGAAAAACGTGTCGGTTACGGAATCAATTTCCGGAATTGCCTACCTCTGGACAAAAATTCACTGATTCCAAATATGTCCAGGAAATTCTCAACTTACTTCTAGATGTTGAGTTATAATTTATTTTCTACAGGTTTTCATTTGGGACTATATGCCTTTTTCACAGATAACCCTATTTCGTCTTATTACCTACGTATTCTTCCGACTTCGGAAATGACTTCTGAGACAGTCCAGTCCGAGATAAAAATTCACTTATTTATTTTCCTCTCTGACTTTAGAAATCTTGTTCATGGTTCTCTAGATAGGATTTTATTTCTATCCGTGGTCATTTATCCTATTATAAATTATATTAATATTTAAATCTGAATTTTCCTTCGTTTATACTTAAGTAATTAGCCAATAATTACTTAATTAATTCCTTACTAGTTGTTGATAATTTTCTTAATTAAGACAACTCCTTATCTCATAACTTTTGCACTGACATTAGTATTCTATGTCCTATGCATTTTAATAACATTTACGGGGGCATTTTGGTCATTATAATACTTTTTGATTCCCTTCTTATAATTTTTCTAAGTTGATAATTTATTAAATTACTAAAATTAGAGACAACATTCTCTCTTAATTTTAATAATTATTTTACTGCCTCCTAGGATTTTTCACAATTTCCCTAGGCTATCTAAGCATCCCAGGGGTATTTTGGTCATTTTGACCCCTTATTCTTTTTCCCCAATTTCTAAGGGATTTTCCCCTGATAAATATGATAAATTCAATACAGAAATTGATATCACATATTCACCTATCAAAAATAGCCATTTTATTTATCCGGGTATTACAAGGACGAGCAATGTTGGGATCTCAGGGATGCTGTGGAGAAGTTTGTCCGTGAGGGGAAACTCCAGAAGTATGTCATCCAGACCCAGGGCAAGCAGGGTAACAAGCGACAAGGGGAAGGCCGATGCAAGAGCCCACCTTCAGAAAAGAGAAGAAGATACCTGAAAAAGAAGGCCGAGGACAGTGATGATGAGTTTCCTGAAGCCAAGTATGACTGTAATGTAATCGGTGGAGGCTTTGGTGGTGGAGGGGACTCAACAAGTCAGCGACGGAAATACCTTAGGGAGGTATTGTCAATCCGAGATCACCCGAAGTTCAAAGAAGATTCGGGTAGACCCGATCTTCCCGTGCTGAGCTTTACCAACAAAGACTTGGAAGATGTCGCACCTGGACACCATGACGGGTTGGTAATAATGGGAACTTTGGTCAATTGCCGCGTTAAGAAGATTTTTGTGGATAATGGGAGTGCAGTTGACATCATACTTTGGGACGCGTTCAAGCGGATGAACTTTGACTCGGATATTTTGAAGCCATGTAAAACGACCTTGACCGGTTTCAATGGGCAGGATACTCGTCCAAAGGGGTATGTTGATCTTAAGCTAACTTTGGGAGATGAGCATGTGTTTAAATCTGAGAGGGTTCGGTTTGTGGTTGCTGATTTCCCCTCCTCGTATAATATAATCTTGGGCCGACCAACTATTCACAATTGGGATATGTTGGTATCGATTAAGCATCAGAAGCTGAAGATGTTCAACAGAAAGAATAAAGTTGTGACCGTGAAGGGGGATCAAAGGGAGTCCCGACAATGCTACTTCAATACGGTTAAGGAAGCCAAGGGTGATCCAGCCTACTTATCGCGGGCCAGTACGAGCAAAGTCCCCGAGGCAAGTTTGGCGGGAAAGTCGGTAAACTTGGTGGAATTGGATTTGCGCGAGGAGGAGAAAATGCGAAAGACTGAACCCAATGGCGAGCTGGAGGACCTAGTTCTTGGTACGAAGCCATGACACGTTACAAAGATTGGTAGGACACTTGATCCCAAGATACGAGAGGAGCTGGAGAGGTTCTTGCAGGATAAAAAAAATGTGTTTGCTTGGCATCCATCTGAGATAACCGGAATCGACCCAAATTTCTGTTGCCACCAGCTCGCGATTCGACCGGGGTCCACCCTGGTATCCCAAAAGAAGAGAAAACTCGGTGAGGACAGGCGGAAAGCCCTGGAGGCACACGTGGCAGAATTGTTGGAAGCCGATTTCATCCGGGAAATACAGTACACCACGTGGCTATCTAATGTTGTCCTTGTCAAGAAGCCTAATGGAAAGTGGAGAGTCTGCACTGATTACAAGGATTTGAACAAAGTATGCCTGAAGGACTCCTTTCCAATGCCGAATATTGATCAACTCGTTCATAACTCTTCCGGGTTTCAGTTGCTGTCTTTCATGGATGCATATTCTGGTTACAATCAGATTGCCATGCATCCGGAGGACCAAGCAAAGACGACATTCATTACTGAAAGGGCGAACTACTGTTATAATGTGATGTCTTTCGGTTTGAAGAATGCGGGAGCCACATACCAAAGAATGATGAATCGGGTCTTCGAAGACCAGTTGGGAAAAAATGTGGAGGTATACATAGACGATATGATCGTCAAGTCTTTGAGTAGAGTCAACCACGTGCAGGACCTACAACAAACCTTTGACAAGTTGAGACAATACAGAATTTGACTCAACCCGGCAAAATGCGCTTTCAGGGTCCTGGCTGGAATGTTCCTCGGGTTTTTGCTGACAAACAGAGGTATTGAAGTGAACCCGAACAAGTTTCAGGCCGTGTTGAACATGAAGGCTCCTCAAAGCAAGAAAGAGGTCCAGCAGCTGACTAGACGATTGGCAGCGTTAACTCGGTTTTTACCCAAGTCAGCCGAGAACTCTCTCCCATTTTTTAAATTGTTGAAGAAGGAGGCGTCGGGCGGTTGGAACGCAGAATGTGATGCGGATTTCGCAAAGATTAAGCAATGTTTATCCACACCACCGGTGTTGACCAGGCCAGAGGTAGGAGAGAATATGATATTATATTTATCAGTGGGTAACGACGCTGTGAGCGCGGTGTTGGTCAGAGAAACCGCGGAGGGCCAGAGTCCAGTCTATTTTGCAAGCCGGGCTTTGCAAAGTTCGGAGTTACGATACCAAAAGTTGGAGAAAATGACATTTTCCCTACTGATAGCAGCTAGACAGCTCCGTCCTTATTTCCAAAGTCATCCTATTGTCGTCCATATAAATCAGCCAATTCGGCAAGTTCTTCATAAGCCGGATTTAGCAGGGCGAATGGTAAGTTGGGCTATTGAGCTATCCGAGTTCGATATTGTATATGAAGTTCGGCACGCCATTAAGTCCCAAGCTTTGGCAAATTTTGTAATGGAATTAACCTCGGCATAAGGAGGTGAAGCTCAGGACACTTGGAATTTGTTCGTAGATGGGTCGTCAAATGTTAAAGGAAGTGGAGCTGGAATCATTGTTGAAAGTCCCGAGGGTATCTCGCTGGAACTTTCCCTACACTTCAACTTTTCCACCTCAAACAACCAAGCTGAATATGAGGCTTTAATTGCTGGCCTGCTTCAAGCAAAAGAAAGTGGAGCTCGTCGAGTAAAGGTTTCTATTGATTCTCAATTGGTAGCTTCCCAGATCAACTGAACATGCCAGGACAAAGGACCCCTAATGATCAAATACTTGGGGAAGGTAAGGGAAATCATCACGAAATTTGACGAAGTAACCATAATGCACATTCTGAGAGGAGAAAACATGAGGGATGATGTTTTATCTAAATTGGCGAGCACGAAAAGCCCAGGAAATCACCGCACTATTGTCCAACAGAGCCTTTTGGAACCAAGTTGCGTGATGATCATCTCAGAGACCAGTGATTGGAGAAAACCCATTGCTGATTACCTGGAGAGAGGAATCCTCCCCGATGAGCCACTAGAAGCAAAAAAGCTGACGAGAACGGCGGCTTCCTATGCGCTTGTTAATGATCAGTTGTACAGGAAGGGTTTTCATTCTCCAATGATGAAATGCCTCGCGGAAAATGAAGCCCGGTATGTCCTTACCGAGATACACGAAGGAATAAATGGTCACCCCATGGGAGCAAAGGCCTTGGCTAGAAAAGCAGTGTGAGCTGGATATTTCTGGCCCACCATGGCAGTAGATTCGAAGGATCATGTTCAAAAATGTGATAGCTGCCAAAAGCATGCTAACACTATCAAGTCACCTCCAACCCAGCTGCATGTAATTTCAGCACCATGGCCATTTTTTAAATGGGGAATGGACTTGCTAGGACCATTCAAACGAGCTGCTGGACAATTACGATGGCTCATTGTGACAGTGGATTACTTCACAAAGTGGATTGAGGTAGATCCTGTCGCCACGATCACGTCACCTCGGGTGCAGAAGTTCTTGCAGAAGATTATTATATCACGGTTTGGAATACCAGCAGAGATTGTCACAGACAACGGAACCCAGTTTATTGACAAAGGCTTTCAAAAGTTGGTATCTGATTTCCACATCCAACAACACTTCGCGTCTGTAGAGCATACGCAATCCATTGGACAAGCTGAAGCAACCAATAAAGTCATAGTGGGCGGATGGAAGATGCTACGTCTAGTTGGGTAGACCAACTGCCTTATGTCTTGTAGGGATACCGGACTAGCATCCAATCTTCAACGGGAGAAACACCCTTTAGGTTAACATATGGATGTGAGGCCATGATCCCGGTAGAGATCGGAGAATCGTCTTGGCGAAAAGTTATAGCCCTTCAGAATGAAGAGGAAAACAACGATGCAATCGCGGTTGAGTTAGATTTGGTGGATGAAGTCTGAATTGCGGCACATTGCCGAGACTTGGCAGCTAAACAACTCATCTCAACCCGATATAACAAGAAGGTGCGACCTCGGTTATTTGAGAAGGGAAGCCTCGTCCTTCGGAGGGCTGACATTGGCAACAAAAATGCTACGGAGGGAAAGCTTGCTCCTAATTGGGAAGGTCCTTATCGAGTTACGGAGAATCTCGGGAAAGGAGCTTACAAGTTGGAGACGCTGCAGAAGAAAGCTGTGAAGCGAACATGGAATGCAGACAAGCTGAAGGCTTATTATAGTTGAAGCCCAAACTTGAAAGAGTGCGATGCCGTCAAAAGATCATGTAATGAGTTTACTTGTTTGAAACTGATATGGTTTTTCCTGAAAGACGTGTTGTAATGACAAATCCATGAATTAAAGGGTTTTTTAGCCCTATTTCTGCAAACTGAACTGCTGTCTACTTTATGATGATACAACATCCAGGGTAACTAAACCCATTTTCCAAAATCACGTTCGAAGTAAACATGTAGAAGTCAGGATATTCAAGTCCGACTTCCAAAATCATGTCCAAGGTAAACATGTAGAAGTCAGGGTAATGAAACCCGATTTCCAAAATCATGTTCAATTTAAACATGCAGAAGTCAGGGTAATGAAACCCGACTCCCAAAATCATGTTCAATATAAAACATGTAGAAGTCAGGGTAATGAAACCTGACTTCCAAGATCATGTTCAATTTAAACATGTAGAAGTCAGGGTAATGAAAACCGACTTCCAAAATCATGTCCAATGTAAACATGTAGAAGTCAGGGTAATGAAATCTGACTTCCAAAATCATGTTCAATATAAAACATGTAGAAGTCAGGGTAATGAAACCCGACTTCCAAAATCATGTTCAATATAACACATGTAGAAGTCAGGGTAATGAAATCCGACTTCCAAAATCATGTTCAATTTAAACATGTAGAAGTCAGGGTAATGAAACCTGGCTTCCAAAATCATGTTCAATATAAACATGTAGAGGGCAGGGTAGTGAAATCCGCCTTCAAAAATCGTGTACAAGTTAAATCAAGTTTGAAGTCTAAGTATAAAACTCATTTTTCAAGTGCGTGAAAATCACTTGATTCACAGGGACATATTGATATGGAGGTTAGTGTCAACATTAGCAAAATCAACTCGGTGCACATGGAAAGCAAACACTTCTTGCGTAAATTGTTGCTTACATACATTAAGTTATGGCCTACGGCCAGGAAATTACAAAAACAAGAAAAACTCATATGCGAAACTGGCTCCTATCCCAGGGTCCCATACGAAGTTGAACCAGATAGGTGAAGACTGGAAACTACATCTGGGACGCCAGAGGTCCATCAAGCGACGTAGATGAAGACTGGCAACTATATCGAGAGTCAAAGCCGCAAGATAGTAGCTTGTAGGGCCATTTTTTCTTTCGAAATAGTAATTTTACTCCCCACACTGTTGAAAGGTGGAAGGCTTCATAAGGGATGATAGAGTTTGAAACTCTCACCAGTAAACTCATCATTCTTATGGGATATTTGCCCAGGAAGAAAGTAAGGAGGCAAACCAGATTTGTGATAGGGTGAGTGGCCCAGGAAGAATTTATAGGCCAGGAGGACTCCAGGCGGCATGAGACAATAAATGCTAGTTATGTGGAAACGGAAGGGTCACGCGGCAGTAAGGCTGTTTTTATATGAACGACGGTTTCCTTTCCAAGAAAAAGAATAATGACTGTGGTTAAAGGGCGTAAGCATTAAATGCGTGCGAAGACCAAGGGCGGCCGAAAGTGGCCAATAAATGCGAAGATATGATCGTACAATATCAGATAGGTAAAGCGAACAGTCATCAAATTTGAATATGCCACGTGTCTCCATCTCACCAAAGATTGGGGACAACATACGTATAGAAAGTTTGAAACAAGAAACTCAGTATAATTCGGATGAGACAATCTCAGGTGCTATGAAGACACTAGGATAATTATGTAAATTCGGTTAACTGAGCATAGGAAATTGACAAGCTGATTAAACGTGCTATGCCAAAATAAATAAAGCCTTACGTGCTGCGGAGATACCCGGATATCTATTCCAAAAGGAACCCGGTGAGTGCCTAATAAAGTGATAAGTTGGGAACCAGTTCCTAACTCTTGATGAATCCTGTATAAACCAAGTAGGAAGAGACCGGGGTGGCGAGCAAGTAATCTCGGCAGCTCAGAAACCTAAACTTCCGAACTTGGGGGCAACTGTTATGGACTCAAATAATGGGCCTGGCAGACATAAGGCCCAATTAAAGTACCGCAGGCGGGAATCTCCTTTCAATCAGGTACATGATTAATTACCCATGGAATATGCCTATAATTGAGGCGCCGTACAGGTAATGGAGCAGGCACTCACAGGACGTGGGAGGCGTATAACGATGGTGGCAGGATGCAAGGCAAGGAGAACGAAACCCTAGGTAATCTCTATAAATAGGAGGTTGCCCATCAGGTGTGTTCCCTACGTTCAATATTTCATTCTTTACCATTCAGTCTCACTGTGCATACACACCACCCCTCTGGCGAAAAGCCTACCCGTGTAAGCACAGTGATCGCTGAGCATTCTTTGATGTCTCCTTCATAGATATCAGTGGATGATCCTTTCTTCTTTGGTGCTCTACTCTTAAGACACCGTTGAGGAAATCTTTGATCCGATATTAATACCTCCTAGCCCATTGAGGCTAGACATTTGTGTTCTACATCAGAACAAATAGTATTTTCAATGAAGACTTTCAAAAACCAGTAGATCCTGCTGTACGTTGTTATTAAAAGATCTTGGAAACTTTTATGTGTGAAGGCTGATGCAGAATTTGAAAATGAGACGCTGTGTTTCAAGAACCATTAGATGGCTTCCTCCGCCTACAAATTGGGCTAAACTAAATGTAGATGGAGCAGTGGTATCTAATAGGAGGAAAGCAGGATGCGGAGGTGTTATTAGAGATCACAGAGGAAAGTGGGTATCGGGTTTTACTCATTTGTTGGGACACTGTGGGGTATATGAGGAGGAGGAATGGGATGTATTGATGGGACTTAAGTTAGCATGGGAAAAAGGATTTAAGAAGGTCCTTAGCTTGTTGAATCAGACTCTAAAATGGTAGTTGATAAGCTACTGCATGGGAGGGACGATTCAACTAGCAGTATGGTATTCTTACAGATCAGAAGTATGCTTCTTTGGAATTGGGAGCTGAAGTTGCAGTATATATCTCGTGAGCAGAATGCTCTAGCAAATGCGCATTTCACAATCCTCTATTTTGAATGTTTGTCTGGAAAGGATAAGGACAATGTTGATGAACGATGGTATAAGACTTGATCCTCTTTTAGATGATATTAATATATAAGGGCCGATGCCTCTCTTTTTACCAAGAAAAAAAAAACAAAAAAAAGTGAGTGGACTTAATTTGATGTGAGAAAGTGAAAAAAGTCCCATCAGATAGAGTTGAGTTCAAAACGAAGTATGTATATAATAATGAAAGAACCCATAAACTCGTTACCTTAAAGTTTTGAGTTAAGATTGTATCCGAAAAACAAGTTTTGAGTTAAGATTGTTCAAGTTGTCGATCAAGACACCTTCACAAAAATTGTCATCATGTTCACAATTGTGTTAGGAATATGATTTTAAGGTAAAACCACCAAATGTAAAATCAAACACGCACATATGGAAAAAAAAACGAGAGAATCAAGTTACAAAGTTAAGATATTTTGTCTTTATGCACAAATGTAAAACGCTAATTAAATCATTCTTAAATGTAATGATATAAAGATCACTTTCATCCAAATATATATACATATAGTGAGGGATCATCACGTTACCCTTTTGAAAACGACTAGGAGCAAAGTAAACTTTTAAGAATTATAGTCCTTTATAAAAATTAAAATTATAAGAATCCTAAAAAATTATTAAAAATCATATGGATGGATCATTTTCTTCACAAAAATATATCTTGCGTATTTTTTTTGGGTCGAAAATATCTTGCGTATCAAGAGAGATGCTTTTGCTTTTGCGCATTGATATTTCTATTTACAACAAGCATATATTGACTTTACAACACCTGATTCGAGTGGGGTTTCTCTCATTATTTTCTTCTCATAATATTGTATTCATTGTTAGATTAAAACAATATATGGTTTAGATTCAATACTTTATAAAATTATTTCTATAAGTATAAATAAGTAAATTTAAACTCTTAAAATCTGATCTATACCCTTCATAATTGCAATCCGTAATAAATAAATTTTAACTTATAAAATATAATAATAATAATAATAATAATAATAATAATAATAATTTTAAAATATTAAATATAAACGTCCATGTCGTGATCTAAGGATAGAGATAAGATGATGAGAAAGAGAACAATGAGAGTATCCTCTTCCCTGCTGATTCCTTTTCATGTAGGTTGATTTGATATCATATGCTTTGATTTTTTTTTTTTTCATATTCAACCTTGTAATTACGTATTGACCAATTATAAATAATGATAAATTATAAAGCCATTGACATGATCTAGTTTTATATATTGATCTTTATATACCGCCCAAATCTTTTAGATACATACATACATACATATATATTATTGTCAAACTCGCGGGTTGACTCTCCGAGTTTACCAATTTTACGTTCATAGCTTACAAAATCGTTTCCGTTTGTATTTAAACTTGTGCTAGCCATAAACTCTGTTAAACTTGTGAATTTACACGTTGAATTTATCGTTTTTATGTTTTTATCTTACAAAATTGTGTCAATTCACTTTTAAACTCGTATTAGTTTGCTTGTTTTGATTATGTTCAATGGTTTTATATATGAACTTGATATAAATTTCTTTGTTCAATATGATAAATTATAAATATTGATGGATTTAATTTCAATTATTCATATTTAAAATATATTAAAATTAAATTATTTTCATTTTTTTTAATTTTAATCATTTTATTGTATATTTTTAACACCTATTTATTAATTAAAGTAAACTCTTACCAATTTACGAATCAAGTTTACCATCCGAGTTTACATTATTGTCACGAGTTTATTAAAATTGGCAAGTTTAAGTTTGACACACACAGTATATTAAGAGAAATAAGGAAAAATATGTATGAATATAATTTTGACACACACACACACGCATATAAATACCATTTGGAAAAAGATAAAAGAAAATGACAAATCAAGGTCACCGAATAAAATAATAATACAGTATTAAAATATTATGAATTTAAAAAATATCATGGAAGAACCAAGGTAAATATATAAAAATTAATTATGGAAAACACCCTTATATATACATATATACATATATATATATATATATATATATATAGTAAATTTTAAAAGCTCAGTTATAAATTACAAAATATTTAGTTACAAGTAAATTGTAGTAGTTGAGAAAGTTTTGTTGATATTTGAAACTCAGACATAAATCTGATCCGTAATTTATCTATAAATCCCAAAAGTGCAGTTCAATTCCCCTGTGATTTACAACTTATTTGCACCTAATCTTCCTATATTTACAATTAAGTTTTAATTTCTAACACTCAGTAGCAAGGCTTTCTAAGATTTGCAAATGAGAAAAGTAGTAAACTGTTCATCTTTGAAAATTTTATTGGCCGAAAGGGCCTGAATTCAAGTTTCGGTGCTTTCAAAATATGAAATTATGCAGTCATGCAGAGTACTAATATTTTGTATGTATAAAAACATATCATATCTTTTTAGCTAATAAATAATTTTTTATAGAAAAACTTTTCACCAATTTTCAATGGAAAAAAAAATTACATTCCTTTAATGTGATTTACTCTTTTTAGTGATCCGTATATATTATTTTCAATAAATAACTATATGCATGAGTTGTGGGTAGAAGCATTATGAGATGTCACTTTCAAGGGATTAATAAAATAATGTATTAAGGAAGAGAATCAGATTTGATAAACACCTAACAATTATTTATATTATGATCCAAAGCTACCCTCATCTAGTCGACTAAACAAAATATTAATATATATTTTTCTCCTTCCTCATTCTCAAATTATTCCATAACTCTATTAATTTAGCAGCCATGGTTGAGACTACAGCTCCAAGCAACAACTCTTGCTCAAGTGATGATAGAGCCTCTAGAAGGGGCTGGAGTGCCGCCATCTTCATCATTTGTAAACTCTGTTTCAACCTCCTTCTTCTCTTCTATACACACATATAATCTTGTTTTAATTTTTCATAATTAGATTCAATTCATTTTAGCACTTGTGGAGACAGTTTATTTAATTAGCTCCTTGTTCCCAAACTAATTTTTCATCATCAACAGCTCTCACGTTTTCACAGAAATTTAAGTATACGATCTCCAATTTGGATATGAAGATGGTGATATGGTTATAGCCTGAACTTGAGCTCCTCTTGTAAAATTAGTTTACATAATCAGATCTGAGTTTTGGTTGTTTTGTTTGCGTATGGAACTAATCTTTCTGAAATTTTCTTCACAAATACTCGTAGTTTTTGCCCCATAAGCTTTACTCTTCGAACTGATACGTGGCACAAATTTTAATAGGAAGTAGTCTTCTGAAAAGAGGTAGAACAAGACTCAAAAGAAGGCTCAATCAAGTTATATTGAATGGGATTTTTTTCCCCCTAACAAGCCCAAAATCTGGGCACTATAATATAATATGTTGCCTATATATGAGGCTATTTGATGGAGACATTTAATTATTGAGGTGATGAAATGTAGTTGTGGAGATGACAGTGAGTTTCGCGTTTTATGGATTAAGTATCTCGCTGGTTCGTGAACAACATTTGTAGTGGTTTATTTATACAAACCGCTACAACTGTGGCGTCAGTTTGGCGCCTTATGTATGACACGCCATTAGTGGTGGTTTATTTATAGTAGTTTATATGAAAGAAAACTGTTACAAAGTTTCACGATGCACAAGGTAAGGTTTCTTCATTTGTAGCAGTTGATGTAACAATCTTTGTTAAACTACTAAAAATGTGAGTTAAACCGCTAAAAATGAGAAGTCCTTAAACATTTCGCCAAATAAAAGTTATACAAAAATAATTAAAAAATAAATTATTTATTTTTTAAAAAATACGTTCATATTTGTGGCGGTTATTTAACTAAACCCTTACAAAGTGTGTAATATTGAAATTTGAATAAACCGCTACAAAGTGTGTAGTTTTGAAATTTGAATATTTCAAATCCTGCCAACGTTCATTAATTTGTAGCGGTTTTTAGTATAAATGCTACAGAATGTGAAATTTTGAAATTTATTTTTTTTAAGAAAATAAATTCCAATGAATATAACTGCTACAAAAACTATCACATAAACCGCTACAAAATTCGTTACATCAACCGCTACACAAGTTCCGCATATCCTTATAAATACTCCAACTATACCTCATTTCACATACTCCTTCATTTCTTTCCACCCCTTCTCTCTCATTTCTTCCCACCCCTACAAAATCTTTGATTTCAATGTTTTATTTTTTTCCTTCTTATAATATTGATACTAATTTTTTTTTTTCTTATCCAGAACTTTAAGGATATTTCCTTAACATTCCTTCTATCATCATCAACATTCTTTTCCATAATCAAATATCATCTAGTAGACAACATAATTTTTTTGTTCAGAGGCGGACAACATAATAAGTCCGTATTATCTACACATTCTTATTATTATACCTACATAATATTTATACTTATCTAATTTAGGTTAATCATTTTTTAAGAATATTAATTATTATCATTTAATTTGTCACTTAAATAATAAAATGTTCAACATAATATTGTAACAATGGACTCAAATTATGTTTTTTCCCCCAATTTTGCAATATTTAATTCAAATTTGGCTTAAATATTTGGATGGGGGATGAATGGTTGAATGATTGTTTAGTGCCTTATATTAAAAAAGATGTATTTGATAGCATTGATAATAAGACAATTATGGTGGAATTCCAAAAAATAAGGCATAGAAGGATGACATTGTAATTATTTTTATTGTGATATGTTTTTGTTATTAAAATATATGTACTTGAACTTATACAATATTATGCTCACCCTTCATTGTACTTTATGTAGCTTCATTTCTAACCGTACTTAACCTTGCTTTTCTAAATGACAGGTTTGTAAAATAAATGTCTCTCTTATTACATCATCAAGATTCACTTGATTTCATGAATATTTTTTTGATATTCTTTTCTTTTATTGTTTATATTCTTTTGTTTTTTAATGCATTTAAAACTTTACTTTAAAAAAAAATCAGAGGTGTTGCCTCGAATCCCCCACTACTGGTGCCCACCCTTCATAAATTTTCTGGATCTGCCCCGAATGAGGCTATTTAATAGAGACATTTAATTATTGAGGTGATGAAATGTAGTTGTGGAGATGGCAGAGAGATTTTCGTTTTATGGATTAAGTGGGAACTTGGTGAGTTACCTCACCAATGTCTTGGAAGAGACAATATCAGAAGCTGCTAAGAATGTCAACACGTGGGTTGGTGTCTCCTTTGTCTTCCCTTTGCTCGGAGCCTTCATCTTCGACTCCTACCTTGGCCGTTTCAACACCATCATCGTCTCTTCCATCATCTATTTCCTGGTATGAATGTATATATAATTTATATTCCTACTTCTCCAAATATGAATTAGGGACGATACATCATCTTAACTTAAAACCTTAAGTGTATTGCAGGGAATGGTTTTGTTAACACTATCGGTATCAATGATTGGTATGCAGAGCAGAAAGTTGGTGTTCTTTATAGCACTTTACATATTGGCAGTAGGAGAATGAGGACACAAGCCAACTGTACAAACATTTGCAGCTGATTAGTTTGATGAAACATCGCCTCAAGAGAGAATGGCCAAAAGCTCTTTCTTGAACTGGTGGTACTTAGGACTTATAACTGGCGCCTTATCTTCCATTATTGTTGTCATTTATCTTCTGGTACTTCAATTCTTTCTACATTTTGTCCCGATTAGGTTATATATCACACTTTGTAACATCCCAACTTTTCAAAAGCAGTATAATTTTTTTTTTCATCAGAGTAGAGCACCGGAGCGATTGAGTAACTGATATGTATATATATAAAATGCCGTAAGTCTGGCTAGATACAAAAGCGGTACAAAAACCATGTTGTTCAAAAGTATAATACAACAGAAAGAAATCTTCAATCAAGAAATCTTCAACCGGATCTTCTACGTGGCCTGCTTGCTTCTCTCCTCGGCCCTTGGTCCTCCGGACCCTGAAGCTATAGCTGAGATCCAATTTAGCGCATTGGATCTCAGGTAACGGTTAACCTCATGCTCAAATACAACAGTATACGGATGGCAGATATTCATGAACAATAATGACAACACATAAACATAGAGCAGTTGGTATAATCGGTAACCCTTAACAGAGTCTCTATCCGTGAATGTATAATCGGTGACCCTAAATAGGATCTCTATCCGTGAATGTATAATCGGTGACCCTAAATAGAATCTCTATCCGTGAATGTATAATCGGTGACCCTAATAGAATCCCTATCCGAGTCGGTGACCCTAGACAGAGCCTCCATCCGAGTCGGTGACCCTAAACAGAGCCTCTATCCGGGGTTGTATCTATCACATATGGTAAACCTAAGTACAATTCCATAGGCACGGTGCATATAGCACCGAATAGAATGGCCAGGCAGACATTTTAGGTAAAAATTACCATTTTGCCCCTATTCCCCTAATCGGCGTAATTTCGCCAGAGCTTCGCTACTTTGACTCCGACTTTCCAAAATTTTGCTAGAACTCTGACCCCACCATGATTTTCGAATTTCATATTTAAAATAAAACTAAAGATCTATCTAGCATTCCTACTAAAACTACCGAAAGAACTAAAGACTAAAGACCGGAACAATTACCCAGAGCTTCGCTGCAAAATTCCCCGGACTCCTTCCCTCTCCAGAGCTCCTCCTTCTCTCTTCTCTCTAGGAAATTTCAACGAGAGAAGTGATTTTTGGTGTGAAGAATACAAAGGGAGGAGCTTGCTATTTATAGAGTTTTTGTGAGGGCATTTTGGTCTTTTTCCAATCTTCCAACTTTTAATTTTGGCCACATAACACATCTTTTTTGCTCAAGTCACTTCTCCACCACAAAAACTCCTCCAAAACCATGCTCCCCTCACCCAAGGTCATTATTGCATTGTCACCAACTTTTGCTTTATGGTCTTGCACCGATAAAGTTTCTGATCGGTGTCCGAATCGCGTAATCTCGGAAAATCTCAAAAATCCGGAATAACAACCTGGAAGACCTTTTCTTTCTCATTAGAAATGTATAAGCTAACCTAATTTTTGATTCCATACAGGGTCTCAACGGTCCTGCTGAAGTTTACTGAAAAGCGTCTTACATACGTAACGAAATTAGGAAGCTACCGCCTATGGACAAGAATGCACTGATTCCAAGTATGTCCAGGAAAACTCTCAACTCTTCCCCAGATGTCGCATCATGAAATTTAGATCCTTAAGTTTCAACTTGGCTATCCGGTTTTTTCTCAGAATTTCCCTATTTCGTCTTATTAGGAAAATGCTCTACCGGCCTCGGAATTGACTTCCGGAAAAGTCTAACAGAAGGTAAAAATCCACTGATCAATATTTTACCTTGACTTTGAAATTTCCATTCCTAATTCTCTCGATAGGATACGTTTCCTATTTATTCCATTACTATTCACCATATTTAATTATATTATATAATATTAAAACTTTGCAAAAATATCATGATACTTTTACTCTTGTTCTTATCTTCATTTTTTTTTCTTTTTCTTGGGCAAATTTCGGCTGGCCCTATTTATTATTTAATAAATATTTATTTTTTATTTAATTAATTATTTAATGATTTATTTATTTAAATTTTCTCAAAAATTTCACAAAAATCCCTAATTGGCTCATTCTTGTATTTAGGCTTAAAAATACCTAAACTCATCTATTTTTCTCAAAAATTTCCAATTAATTAGAAAATATATTTTTACTAATTTTAAGCCAAAAACCACTAATTTTAGGGTTTTACATAATTATTCATGAATTTCCTTTGCTTATGCTTAAGTAATTAGCCAATAAATACCTAATTACTTCCTTATCAATAGTTGATAATTTTCTCAATTAGAATTACTCCTTATCTCATAACTTGTGTATTGACATTAGTATTCTATGCCCCATGCACTTTAATAACATTTACGGGGGCATTTTGGTCATTAATAATACTTTTTGATTCCCTTCTTATAATTTTTCCAAGGTGATACTTTATTAAATTACTAAAATTAGAGATAATATACTCTCCTAATTTTAATAATTATTTTACTGCCTTCTAGGATTTTTCATAATTTTCCTAAGTTACTTATGTCCTATAAGGGCATTTTCGTCATTTGGCACTTTGGCACTTAAATTCTCTAAGTTCCAAGAAATTTTCCCTTAGAAAATAAGATAAATTTAACATATTCTTTGAGACCACATGTTCACCTATTTTTAATAGATATTATTTCACCAATTTATAATACAGATTCTTAGGGTATTACACACTTCCCAACTGATGATTCATTTATTTGTATACTTTTCTCCCCCACAACATTGACCTTCTTTCCATTTTCTTCCGACATTATACAAGTTTTTATCAAAAAATGTTGGGTTGTAGACAATAATTTTAAGGCATAAAAAGGGTTATACTAGCTAGAGCTGGGAATCAAGGTCGGTCTGGCCCTACAGGGCCGGTCCATGAAAGGTCAGGGCCTAGGGTAAGGAAAACATATGTTTTTCAAAGACCGACCTAAGAGCATCAGGGCCAGGGCCGGCCCGCAGGGCCTAAAATTTACTATTCCAAATTTTAACTATTTTTCCTCGGGTTTTTTTTCCAAAGAAATATAATTAGTAAATTACAACAATTAAAGTTCTATTATATCAAATAAATATTGTCTACATTAATATCCAAACAACACAAATCATCCAACAAATAAACACATTCACTAATTTATAATAAAAAATAAATCATTGTCCACAAATAACTCACATAAGACATAAGAAGCATATCACTAAGCAACATTAGATAACTCACATAAAACATAAAAAAGCATACCACTAAACTTAACCTCACATTACAGTATACAATAATTTTTTATTAAATTGCACTAAAGTTTGAATCATATGCAACCAACCCTTTGATCTTCAAAACTTGATAATTAATCCTCTACTTATAAGCAATTTAAGATTAAGCAAATAATCTCCTTATTGAGATCATTATTTCACAAACAACAACATTACTCTACTGAAAAGAACCTCCACGAACCCCATTTTATACAAAATAACTCCCTTAAATTTTAAGATAAGTATGTACCATCCTCATAAACTTGAGGTCTTATTTTTCCAGTTGTTCTGTTTAAGCTATTACAAAGGATAATACATGACAATTACCATCAACAAATTGAACCATTAACATCAGTCAAATGATTATACAACAAATTCAATCGAACAAGTGAAATACCAAAGACTTGTGTCAAGACTTTTGTTGTGTTTAACTCTTCATTTTTTGGTTTTCATCATAACTCCTTCTTCATTTAGAAGAGATAGATTTAATGCAAAAATATAATAATAGAACACATTGTTCTCCAATATTGTAATACCCTAAAAATCTATATCATAATCTGGTAAAGTTAAACCTATAGAAAGTAGGTGAATATGGGATATCAAATATTAAGTTATAATTATTTTATTTTCTAAAGAGAAATCTCTTGGAAATTAGAGAATTTAAGGGCCAAAGTGCCAATGACGAAAATGCCCCTAAGGGACATAAATAACTTAGGAAAAATTGTGAAAAATCCTAAAAGGCAATGAAATAATTATTAAAATTGAGAGAGTATATTATCTCTAATTGTGGTAATTTGATAAATTACAAACTTGGAGAAATTGAATAAGAATGCTCAAAAAGCATTAAAATGATTAAAATACCCTTGTAAATTATAAAATAATGCAGAAGACATGGAAATGAAAATGTCAGAGCTAGAATTGTGAGGCAAGGGGATGTTCTAATTAAGAAAATTATCAAATTGTGATAATTAAGTAATTAAGTAATATTGGGCTAATTACTTAAGCTTAAGTAAAGGAAATTCAGAGATAATTATGTAAAGCTCAAAAATTAGCGGAAAATGGTTGAAAATTAGTAAAAGTATATTTACTAATTAATTGGAAATTTTTGAGAAAAATAGTTGAGTTTAGGTATTTTTAAGCCTAAATGCAAGAATAGACCAACAGGAAAATTTTGTAAAAAAATTATGTAAAAAAATTATTTAATTAATTAAAATAATTAATTAAATAATTAATCAAATAAAAAAATAATAAAAAACGAAATAAAAAAAGGAAAAAAAAAATTCTTGCAACTTGCAAATATTTAAATAATATAATTAATTAAAGTGAAAAATGATGAATAGTAATTTAAAAATTAAGAAACGGATCCTATCTAGAGATCTAGGAATAGGAATTCCAAAGTCAGGGTAAAATATTGCTCAGTGAGTTTTTACCTTCAAGTGACCTCTTCCGGAAGTTAATTCCGACGTCGATTGTGCTTTTCCTAATAAAACAAAATAGGGAAAAATGTAGATAGGCACATTTTTGGATATGAAGAAAATAAATTATAACTCAACATCTAGGAATGAGTTTGAATTTATCTAGACATATTTGGAATCAGTGAATTTTTCTGAAGAAGTTGATGATTCCAAAAATGCGTTCTGAAACCGGACACGTTCAGACACGCTTTTCGAGAAAACTTCAACTGGACTGTTGGAACCCTGTAAGAGACCGAAATCTAAGTTAAATTAGATATTATTGATGAGGAAGAGAAGATCTTCAGAGTTATGAATTCAGAAGTTTGAGATTTCTTCGAAATCACGCGAATCGGGTACCGATCGGGGAAATTCTATTAGACCGGGCATAAAGTAAGATGATCACCATTTTTGGACCACTCCCTTGCTGCCACATCACTCCCCTTATGTCGACCAACACCCTTTCATGGACAAGAATTTTACAACATTTTGGTCTTATTTTTCCATGGTTATAATCAAAGAGAAAATTACAACTTTGGGCACAAAGTTGGTTTGTGAAAATTGCACAACTTGCCCACTTATTGCCTATATAAAGGCATGCCTCTCTTCACAAAATCTCACACCATTTTCCCTTGTTTGGCCGAGCCTAGAGGGAGAAAGAAGAGAGAGAAGCTCTGGAAAAATTTTGAAGAAGTCTTCAACAGGTAAGTTCTTCGGTCTTTAGCTTTTAAGTTCTAGTTTTTAGTTCGGTAGTTGGTAGAATTGTTAGTTAGATTTAGGAAGTAGGGGATGAAATTACTATTCTTGTTTTTAGGCCTCATTGCATTGAAAACTATGCCTGAAGAGGTAAAAACATGGTAGGGATCGAGTCTCCGAAAAGTTGAAACTTTTGTAGTTCTTTCAAAAGTAGGGGTTGTAATGCTAGAATAGCCTTTAAATTTTCAAGTATGATTGGATATCATATGGGAGGGCTATTTTAGTCTTTATTTTCGAAAATCAAAATGGCGTCGAAGTTCTGACAAAATTTTGGAAAATCGGAGCCAAAGTAACGAAGTGCTGGCGAAATTCCGCCAATTAGGGGTATAGGGACAAAATGGTAATTTTTACCTAAAATGCCAGTTATGATGTCAAATCACTAATAAAAGTGATATTACTCTTATAGGACGTCAGAAATTCTAGTTTGCTACCGTTACACTGTCCGACGAGCCGTTGTTGGACGTTTCGCCATTTTCCGTAAAACGTGCCATTTCCGTCAAAGTACCGAAGTACCATCAAACGAAGGTATGTTCGCGGCGTACTGTAATACTGACTCTGATGCTTATAGTCTGCTTATATATGATACGGATAGTTTCATAAGCCATGGGTGGAACTCGTTCGGGTCATGCACAGTGACTAAGGTAATAAACTTAGATAATCACTTACAACTTCACGGGTTATGGTTTTGATAATACCGTTATGTTTTCCTAGCGCCGAGGACACGACCGTACATCGTGGCACCGGTGAATAGTGCAGCAGATAACTTTGCTTGTAGGGTAGTTGTTATTTAATGATCAAGGATCATTGCTGTATTTCTAGAAATATATGTCGATCATATACTGTTATATAAGCATGAGGTTAACCGTTACCTGAGATCCGATAAACATTGGATCTCAGCTCTTACTATAGCATCACATCAAGGTCCAGAGAGAGACCAAGGACGGAGGATAAAGAGTAAGCAGAGCGGACAAGACACATGAAGATGAAGACCACGTGAAGACCGAGTAATGATCGGCCGAGAAGATTTAAAGTCGTAAACAGATAATGTATTAATCTTTATGAACAGGCGGATACGCCACTGTTATTGTTATAATCAGTTACTCAATGTTTTGTTCCGATGCTCTACTCTGATTTAAAAAAAAAAAAAAATTGGCTCTGAAATTGGGATGTTACAAATATTATCAAAGGTATCACAGAGTGCAAACATCAACTAATAAGAATTTCCTTCAACTTAGGCGGACATAGGTTTCCATTTATATTCAAAAGTCCGTGTTTAAAAAAACAAAAAAAGCTACAGTGAAAAGGGCCAGCCCGATTAAGCCCGAGGTCCTGCAGGGTCAATTTCAAATTTCTCGTCTATTTTTCAGGCCTAGCCCTTGACGGGCTAAGGCCTAAACGGGCTCGGCCCAATTTCACGACTCTAATACTAGCTAAGTTCTCTCTTCTTTACTTCTCATCCTCTCTTTTTTCAACCACTACATCAACATTTAGAGGCTCATCAAGAGTCAAGACCACCAAATAAAATAAATAATATTTAAATATTATGAATTTAAAAAATGTCATGGAAGAACCAAGGAAAAATATATAATTTAATAATGGATGATACCCTTAAACTGTTTAGAACAAATTTTAGCATTTTGAACTTAATATTTTTTTAAAAAATAATTTAAAACTATCAATAGTTTTTTTAAAAATAAATGTAAATAATCTTTTTCGTTTTTTTTTGGCCAACAGATGTAAATAATCGATGCTATCTAACTATGGGAAGGAAAAAAAAAAACAGAACCACTGCCCATAAAAAAAAAAAAAAAAGAAGGTAGGATCCTTGGGTCCCATAGGAAGCAGCAAAAGTAATCGGGCATAAAATTGGGCCGGCTCATCAGTTTGGGCTAGGCTTATTCTTGATAGATTTCTGTTGAGCCCACAAGGCCCACGAAACTACTGGGTTGTCAAGACTTATGCCTTTCATTAAGACTGTTGGACAAAGTATCCGTTAGTCTTATCTAGCCCGTTAGGCCCAAAACATGTCAAGATTTTGTATTCACCTATTCTCACGAGCCTATTATTATTTTTTTTTTTTTTGCTCAGAACACGAGCCTATTATTCAATATAGAAGATTACCCCTATTTTTTTTCCCACCCGGTTCACCCAGAGCTTTGCCCTGGCTAATCCGGATCCGACCCGCGTCACGCACCTGACTATGGTGGGAGAGTCTCCCAGCGGGGCTTTTTTGCATTCACAAAGCTCAAATTCGAGACCTTGCTTAAGCGACACAAGCCGCTTACCACTTGTGCCAACCCTCATTGGTAGAAGATTACCCCTTTATTTGACCATCAGTCGTATATTAATTTGAGTTAAAGTCTCAGGAGAAATTATATTTAAGAATATAAATATTAAAACTTCTTAAAATAATTTTATAAATAGTAATACTTTTAAGGAATAAATTTACTATCAAATTTAATTAGAAAAGTTACCATCAAAGACTAGTAAAGTTACAGTTCCAAAATTTATATAGTAGTAATAATAATAAAATTATTATAATTTTAGTAATTTTAAAATAATTTCATCAGCAATTTTTAAATATTCTAGTTTTTTCTTTAATCCTCATTTTGTTTCTCATTGTACGTAACAACTAACTTTGTATTTATTTGTTGACATTTAATTAGAAAAGTTACCATCAAAGACTAGTAAAGTTACAGTTCTAAAATTTATATGGTAGTAATAATAATAAAAATTTCTAGCATTTTTTTTTGTAAAAAATTATAATAATTTTAGTAGTTTTAAAATAATTTCATCTGCAATTTTTAAATATGAGCTCTAGTTTTTCTTTAATCCTCATTTTGTTTCCTCATTGTACGTAACAACTAACTTTGTATTTATTTGTTGACATTTTGTGAATTTAGGATCATGTTGGGTGGACCGTAGGGTTTGGCGTATTGCCTGTGGCTATAGCTGTAGCTTTTGGTATTTTCTTGATTGGTATTAAAAAGTATAAAAAACAAGGGCCATTATTGGGGAGTCCGTTCACTATGGTGGCGCAAGTGCTAGTAGCAGCTATTCGGAAGTGGCACGTAAATGAGGCACACAATGGAAAGGGTATTTATTATGGGAACAAGTCAATGCATGATAGTATGGTTTTGGAGACTCAAACTAGAGTCTTGGTTCGCACTAAACATTTCAGGTATTAAGAATTGTCTCTGCTCTTTATAAATACATACAATCTCTTCGGTCTCTATTATAAGTCATCCTGAACACTTCTCAACAAGATCTGTAAGAATTTGTGGCATATCTTAAATTCAACCGACTCATTAAAGTACTTACACGAAATCGGAGCACTGCTACGGATCCTGAGCACATTACCCAGCAAATACACCATACGCGGAAAAAGAAGGATAGAATAATCTTTAGAGAAAATGAACAGACATATATTTTAGGTATATTATCCTATGTAACCCTTGAACCATTATGCACTCACGTGTATATATAAGGTCCTTAGTGTCCCTTCCTCAATTGATATGTCTTTTCTCTACCAGAAAACAAGTTGTATCGCTTTAATGATACAAATTAGAATGATTGGGGAATATCACAATCATCTATCCAAACTTTTCTATTATTTATACTTTGACCTCAATGCTATTGAGCTTGGGCCCTAATCTATCAAGGATGGGGCTAGTAAAATATGATTAAGTCTATATATTTGCTTGATTTCTTTTCAAAATTTATTCATATTTAGAATCATCATAAATTATACATGAAGAGTGAAAGAGGAATATTGCATCAAACTTTAAATAGGGGCGATCTTTGAAAAAATATAATTAACATCCTACTCGATTTATAACAAGTACCATGATTTCCTTCCAAAAAGTCATTATCTCATAATGGGATTGGAAGAAGTAATTCTTAAGATTTAATAAATGTCGTTTTACGCTTTGTTTAGATTTTTGGACAAGGCAATGATCATTGATGAAAAGGATACATCAAGCAACACAAAAAATCCTTGGAGGCTATGCTCATTGAAGCAAGTGGAAGAAATAAAGCTAGTGTTAGGCCTCATACCCATATGGCTAACAAGCTTGTACTTCAACTTAGTGCAGGCTCAAACAAGTGAACAACAACCTTCTTCACCAAACAAGGCAGCACAATGATTAGATCACTAGGACCTCATCACTTCACTATCCCACCAGCTTCACTTCAATGCTTCTCTGGATTCGTCGTCATCGTTTTCATCCCGGTCTACGACAGACTCCTCGTTCCTCTGTTAAGAAAATTCACTGGCAAACCCACAGGCATCACAATGCTTCAAAGAATAGGCATTGGCTTGTTCCTTTCTGCTCTAACCATGCTTGTTTCTGCCCTAGTAGAGTCCAAAAGAGTTAAAATAGCTGGTGATCATAATCTCTTGGACAGACCAAAGGCAATATTGCCAAATATTTAGGGTTTGGTGGTTACTTCCTCAGTATATTCTGCTAGGGCTTGTAGATGTTTTATCTATTATAGGGCTTCAACACTTGTGCTATGATCAGATGCCAGAGGCTATGAGAAGCTTGGGAGCCACATTTTATACCAGTAATGCTGGTGTAGCAAACTTTATCAGTTGTGCTCTTTTATATCTATTGTGGAAGCAGCAAGCAAAAAGAAATGGCTTGGGAATAATTTGAATAGGTCACATTTGGATTATTACTATTTTCTGCTTGCCGGGATAGGGGTTTTGAATTTGGTTGTCTATGTTGTTGTTGCGAAGAGGTATGTTTACAAAAAAGTTGAAGGTTTTGATGAAAGAAAAGAGGACGAGCTGAGGGATTTTAATTGACATATCCTTTAACATGATGAAGAAAATGCTCTTGGTTAAGTCAGCATTTGTTGTATTGACTATATATTGATAAGAAATAAGAAATTTGGGTTGGATTTGCTATCCCATTTGAGACAACTTTGTGACTGCAGGACGGATTTGCGATCTTAATAATGGACATAATGCACGACGGGGAAGAGGAAAGGGAGAGGAGAGAAGAAGAGAGAAGAGGTAGAAGGAGATGAGAGAGGAGAGATAGAGAGAAAGAGAGGATGGAAGACAACAAAAAATGAAAGAGAAAAACTAGACGAATGGAGAGAGGAGAGAAATATAGAGGGTGAAAGCTCAATAATTCATATTATTCAATCATGAGTTATACAAAATGAGATATACTGCAAGCTATCTATAGCCTTAACTTAAACCCTAAAAATTAAAAAAGAACATTATGGAAATCATAAAATTAAATGCCAATATCAATTAATAATAAAGATAACAATAAATCAACATTAAAACAAAAAATTTCTAAATCTTCTCATTAATCTTCAAATCTTCTAGAATATTCCTCACTTAATCTTTTTCTTCCTATTTTCAATTCTATCATGATATACATAGTATGGATTGGTACGTTAAATAAACTCATTGTCTTAAGATTTTAGGGTTAAGATGTGGTATCATGCCTACTTCTATGAAACTTGTTACTGTCCAAACTGGATTATGCCTCTTTCGGGGTGCTCACTAGGCCCAACAAGTGATATGTATGTGAAGACAATGGAAAAAAGCTCATGTTGGAAGCCTGCAAAGGAGAGAAGAAAAAAGAGTTGTCGCCTATGTCGATTAGGTTATAGGGATGCCAAATGTGAGTGGACTTCACTCGATATAAGAAAGTAGAAGAAGTTTCAAATCAGATAGAGTTGAGCAGATAAATATTAGAGCTTAGAGGTACTGCCTCCAATATTTATTATGTGATCTAGTAACTATATCTTATATTAATGACAGCAGATAGCATAAAACAGCGAATCCCAAAAAAACTTGTTACCTTAAAGTTTTGAGTTAAGATTATTCAACTTTGACCAAGAGACCTCCACAAATTGCCATCATCTCGAGTTCTCGACAGCTGTCCTAGGAAATATCAGGTAAAAACACCAAATGTAAAAAACCAAACACGCACATATGGTAATAACGAGAGAATCAAGGTCACGTTGTGTTGCAGAAATGTTAAAAGTAAAGGATTGTTTTTTGTCGCATTTGGCCGCAAACAAAACTTTCAATGAAATCTTAATATATTTCACAAGTCTTGAAAAGTGTCCCGCCATCTCTATCTCCATACAAGTAATTAATGAGATTTGTTGTAATTTTATGTTATTAAAAAAACCAAGTATTATTTTACTAAAAAAATCCATGTATTATTTTTCATTGTAAGTACAACTCAACTATATAAGTTTTTGGCTGGTTAATTAAGATCTTTTGACTTTATGCACACATGTAAAACGCTAATTAAATTATTGACTTAAAAATTGAAAGCTTTTAATTGTATAAATACGTGCCGGCTAGAGTATGTAACCCGCGGATTAACTATTGAGTCTTGTTTAAACAACTTGGACGCAAAGTCATCATCACCTTCCTCTGATTGTGGGTTGGGAAAGAAATTGTTCCTTTTATTTTTCTCTATTTGATGTCTGCGACTACTCATTAATCTAAATTTTGAGTATTATCATATCAAAATAGGGATATAACTTTCCTAATTTGATTTTTTTTTTCCCATTCAGATCATCAACTTGCTTAAAGAATATCAATTTTTTTTTTCTACCTGATCCAATTATTTTTTATGACATATTTATTATTCTAGGATTAATACACACACACACATATTTTTCAGTTCAGTTAAAAAATAAAAATGGGGAAGTAGATGAGAAAAAAAAAATTGAAAGGAACGTTTAGACATTTGATGTTTTTAAAAACTTAATTAAATCTCAATCAAATAAACATTGTGATATTAAAAGAAGACCTTTGTAACATACATGACTCGTGCAAACATTATACATCGTTCTATTAACGTTGAAAGGCAACTTATAATATACTCTACCTCTTTTTTATTGATATCTTACACGGGATGATTAAGAGATCCTCTAAAATATATATTTTAAATGAAGTATAAAGAGAATAATAAATCTCACTATTTTGTGAACCCCAGAGATATATATTATCATCATGAACCATTTCTCCATCTCTCTTTACAATAATAATTGTAGAGATAATAACATATATGCCTAGCTAACAATTATGAACCATTTCCTTTATTTTGACCCAAGTCAAAACTAATTATTATTTACGGTATTTATTATTATAATGATAAATTAACAAATTTACATAGTTTAACTTTAAGAAAATATTTAAAATTAGGCAGTACTTTAAAAATGTTTAATTTATCCTCAATAAAATTCATTAATTAGAAGAAGTTACTTAGTTAAGAAGTATAAAAGCATAGGACACCTAGAGAAAAAAAGTTAATTAAAAAAAAGGAAAAATAGCACATCTACTCATCCAGCCTCTAGGCATATATATCTAGCTAGTTTGGCAGACATAACAGCAAGTTTCTTCTAATTTTCATATATCCAAGCAGATAGCCAGGAATATAAGTAATTAATAGCTGGACAGTACATAACGTTGAATTAAAGCCAACTTATATTAATTTCTGCTGATTTCTTTATAGTTAGTCTAAACATTATATGTATAAATGACACACCAACTTTAATTTCTTCCCATTCTCAGAGCTAAACCAACTTCATAATCATATAGCCATGGATACAACAAATGAAGCTTCAAAGAAAGCCAATTCTTCAAGTAATGATAATTATTTCGAATGCTCAACAGGTGGCTGGAATGCTGTCATTATTCTCATATGTAAGCTCTCTTTCTATTTTCTACCCTTTAATTTTCTCTCATATCATCAAACTTAATATATATATATATTTTTTTCTTTTAACAACAAGAAAGGCATTTGTATATTATTCCTTTTTGAGTGAATTATAAATTTTTTTCATAAATTTTGCCAAACTTTTATTACATTACACATCTGTATATTTTTTCATATCATTTCAAAAAATAATCTGTCTATATTGTGAAAATAGAAAATCCAATAAAAAAAATTTCAATTTTGATTGAATCAATCAATAATGCTTGAGCTTAAGAAAAATTAAATGTCTCTGCACACATATCCCGCATGCGATATTCGAAAATTAAATGGATCGAACAAATTAAAACTGATGATACTCTAGTTCATTATATTGATTAATCTCGCACAAAATCAAAATTTGAAACCTATTTCACATACACGTTGAAATTAAACGCAGTTGTGGAGATGGCAGAGAGATTTGCATTCTATGGTTTAACTGGGAACTTGATAACTTTACTCAACAATGATCTGAAAGAGACAACATCGATTGCTGCTAAGATCGTCAACACTTGGGTTGGTGTCTCGTTCGTCTTCCCTTTGCTTGGAGCCTTCATAGCTGATTCCTACCTTGGTCGTTTCAACACCATCATCATCTCTTCTACCATCTATTTCTTGGTACTTAAGTATACATAGTCTGACAAATGATATACTTTATTACTTTGTTATTTAATATAATGATGTTAACATATATAAAAACATTAATTTTTACGACAGGGGATGATTTTGTTGACAGTATCGGTATCGGTTATTCCATTGGAGAGTCGAAAAGCAGTGTTTTTCGTAGCACTTTATATATTGGCGATAGGAGAAGCAGGACAGAGGGCGATCATTCAAACATTTGCAGTGAATCAATTTGACGAGTCATCGTCGTCATTACAAGAGACGAGAATTGCTAAGAGCTCCTTCTTCAATTGGTGGTACTTTGCAGCTATAATTGGTCATGTTTCTGCCCTTTCCATTGTTACTTATGTCCAGGTATTTCTTATATATCCATCTACTTCCTCAATTCCCATTACATACAATAATTTATCCACACGGGAAATCGAATATGTCTTGACGTACCTATATGATAGAATTGTTTTTGAAGGAATTAGAACTGAATGGTTGGTATGCAATTAATAGAACCTTAGTATAATGTAATTTATGAAGAACTCTAATGTACCAATTAAACTTGCGTCACCATGGAATCCATTTCCATTTCTGATTCTTTCTTCATAAATCTTGCATACCAAACACCGCATTAGGTCTAAGAAATTAATTTATTCATTGACAATATAATCCTAAAAACTTTTGTTATAAGATAAGTTGCAAATTTTAATTTTAAAAGTTGTAATATAGGAGGTTTAGTCACAAATTAATTATTAGGAGTGACCTATAAGATTTAAATACTTAATTTACAATTGAAACCCTCATGTTTACAATCACTTGTGCCGATTTTTCAATGTTTAACCATTATTAAGTTGGTGTTTTGGGACTTTAGTGTCATTTCCGAACCCACATCTTGGGATATAAATCACATTCTCATCAATTGGTATAAATTATTTGTAGTTATACACACGCTAGATCTAGAAGGGCCCCAAAGGGAATATTAGAATATATCCATACAACTCTGGAAATTCTAAAAGAAAGATGCTCTGCAATTAAATTATACTACATCGGTCCTAAATATAAAACCTAATTGACTCTTTTTAGAAAAAATAAGAAAGTTAAATAAGTTACTTAATCATATCATATATTGTATATGATTAAATTATATATCAGTTTATAAGTCAAACAAACTACTTTGGAGAAAAAACAATAAATATAGATACTTTAAAATAATTTAATTAATTTCCTTAATTTTCTAAAAAAAGTTAACCGGGTCTTATATTTAAAACAGAATGTAGTAGTAATGAAGTGTCCCATGTTTTATTATACTTCCTCCTGTCGTTAATATAAGACATAATTATCTAATTTAATTAGATTAATAAAATTAGTTAATAATACATGTGTTTTTTAAAACACGCGGGTCATCTTTCTCAATTCTCTCATTCACCCACTTTGATTATTGTTGAGAGAGTAACAATGGGAGTAAATTAGGAAAATATTGAAAAATATAAAAAAAACATATCTTATATTTATGATCAAAATTAACCCTCTAAATATATTCTATATTAAGGATAGGGGGAGTAATATATTAACGTATAGTGCTTACAGAAGTTTTTACTCTCTTGGTTGGCATTTTATTTCATGCATACATAGGACAACGTTGGGTGGGCTACCGGCTTCAGCATATTAGCAGCGGCTTTGGCTGTTGCATTTGCTGTTTTCTGCTGTGGCATGAACAAGTATCGCAGCCAAGTGCCGCTAGGAAGTCCCTTCACGTCGCTAGCACAGGTCTTAGTAGCCGCCGCTAGAAAGTGGCGCGTCTCACCCACGCTCCATGGAAGAGGTGTTTGTTATGGAGGCACTATCAATGACGATCCACTAGCGGAGCCTCAATATATGACTTTGAGTCGGACAAAAAAGTTTAGGTAACGACAATTAATGAAGTACTACCCCTAAAATTATACTCCCTCTGGTCCTAATTATAGGAGCAAATTTTGGAGTTGGTTTTGGTCCTAATTATAAGAGCAAGTTTTAACTTTTGTCAATTTTTTCCTATAATACCCCTATTTATACTTATTATTATGAGCATTTATATATGTGTGTGTACATATATATGTATATCTGTGTTTATGTGTGTCAATATATATATTTGTAGATATATGTGTGTGTCTATATATATATCTATATCTGTGCGTGCGTGTGTGCGTGTGTGCGTGTGTGCGTGTGTGCGTGTGTGTGTGTGTGTGCGCGCGCGCGTGTGCGTGTGTGTGTAAATAGATCTATATGTATACACACATATATGTTTATATAGCAAGACCATTATTTCAATTAGAAAGCGTATGGAAAGGAAATTAGATCTATATGTATACACATGGCTATATAAAAAGCAACTTGTGTGTGTGTGTGCGTGTGTGTGTGTAAATAGATCTATATGTATACACACATATATGTTTATATAGCAAGACCATTATTTCAATTAGAAAGCGTATGGAAAGGAAATTAGATCTATATGTATACACATGGCTATATAAAAAGCAACTAATATACGTATATACTAAACTAATATGTCATGGATGTCTAACGTAAGGCAAATTAGAAACACTTATAATTAGGACAACTTGTGTCATTTTAAATTTATATAATGACATTTTAGGAAAATTAGTAAAATTAACTAATTTAACTTCTCTCCTTAATTTCCCCAAAATCGGTTAAATTGCTCTTATAATTAGGACCGGAGGGAGTATCAATTCTTAATTACCATTTCTGACCCTGTTTATTTTTAAATAATAAAACAATGATATACCTTGGATCATATTAATTCTTAACTATACTCACTGCGAGTTTCACCCCAAAAAAAAGCATTTATTAATTATTCATATGCATGACTATACCCATATTCTATATACCTGACCACTTACACCAGCCTTAAATGGCTAATAATACTACATATTAGTAGCCAAATTTATTTTTAAATAACAAAAAAATGATATACTTCTAGTAACAATCGAATTGTATCAACAGTACGTACCCACCTAATAAAAAAATAGTATTATATATATATCCTACATATTTATTTTTAAGTTGTAGTCTAGCGGGTATATATACTTTGTTATAAATTTTAAACTTTTTCGATAGAGAAGATCTCTTTAATTATATATCTATTGAATATGACCCATCTTGCCTGAATAATCAGATTTTTGGACAAAGCAATGATAATTGACGACATTGATGCATCAAGAAAAACTAGAGATCCTTGGAGGCTATGCTCATTAAACCAAGTGGAAGAAACAAAGCAAGCCCTACGTTTGACCCCAATATGGTTAACCTTCTTGTATAACAGTGTAGCCCTAGCTCAGCTCTCAACCTTCTTCACCAAACAAGCCACCACACTGACTCGATCCATTACCATTGGGCCCCACCACTTCACCATCCCCCCAGCATCACTCCAATGCGTCACAGGCCTCACCATCATCCTCATAATCCCAATCTATGACAGACTCTTCATCCGGCTGGCCGGAAAATTCACCGGCATCACCATGCTTCAAAGAGTAGGCGTTGGCCTGTTCTTTTCTGTTCTAACCATGCTTGTGGCTGCCCTAGTTGAGACCAAAAGGGTTAAATTAGCAAGTGATTACAATCTCTTGGATGATTCAGAGGCAATGTTGCCAATTAGGGTTTGGTGGTTGCTTCCTCAGTATATTCTGAGTGGTGTTTCTGAAGCTTTTGGGATTGTGGGGCTTCAACATTTTCTGTATGATCAATTGCCAGAAGCTAAGAGAAGCTTAGGAGCTGCGTTTTGTATTTGTAATTTGGGGATTGGGAACTTTATTAGTAGTGGGATTATATATGTTGTGGAGGTTTTAAGCAAAGGAAAATGGCTTGGGAATAATTATTTGAATAGGTCTCGTCTTGATTTGTTCTATTTTCTGCTTGCTGGATTAGGGCTTTTGAATTTAGGTCTTTTTGTTTTTGTTGCTAAGCGATATGTGTACCGAAATGCCCCCGAAAATTACACTGACGACTCAGAGCCTTGAAAGATGTTTACTTGTACATCTCCTATTGAAGGGCCTTTTGAGAAATTTCTGCCATTTTTTTTTTTTTTTTGGGAGTTTCATATTATTATTTATAGTTAGTGTTAGCACATACGGAAAATTTCCAAATTTCAACTGTGTTTACTTAGGTTATGCTGCATGAGCAATCCCACTTCTCATTTGATTGTTTTATCAGTTCAACGTCACATCTTAATATATATACACTTGATCTCTTTTTCCCACTAGCAATATAATGCGGGACTTCTTTTGACACGCACCCATATAATGACTACGAAATTATTTATACCTTTCTCAATAAAAATAAACCAAGTATGGAGTGAATAAGTAAAAAGAAAAGTGACGAACTAGATATGAGTTGGCGACAAAGCCGCCGAGCAGAGGGAACATAGATGAAATGCCGACCCAAGTGTTGATGTTCTTGGCCTCCATCGTAATCGGCTCATGAAGAGCATTTGTGAGGTTAGTTATCGGCTAGAATATAGGATAAAGATGCAAAAATACACATGTGTTTTATCCCGAGAAGCGCCCAACACCAAGTGTTTTTTTTAGGTGCAAAAATATACATGAACTTTCAAAATGAGGGCAAAAATACCATCTCCATTAATCTTAGTGACGTTGACCGTTAGTTTGACCCAAAACGCTGACATGGAAGCTGATTTGGCTATAATAATATACTTGTTGGCTGTGGAAAAAATAAATAAAACTAAGATATAAATTTGAAAACCTATTATCCATCATCAACGATCCGACTCAGCTCCAGTTACGGGTGGAAACAGGTCAGGTCAGGCTAGACTTCACCCTTAACAGGCCAGACCTGTTATGTAAGGAAGTAGTTTGAGCCTGGCCTATGGCCTGTTATAGGCTTATTTTTGGGTCTGAGTCTGACCTGTATACAGGCCTGGCCTGGCCTGTGGCCTGTTAGAGAGGCCTATAATCTTTAAGCTGCTTAAAAGTCCTCATAACATAAAAATTTAAAATGATAGCTTTCTCCAAGTATATGTAAATCAAACAAGCCCTTCATATGATACTTTGGAATCTCATATACAATTAGAGTAAATGGAAAATTACAAAAGTATGCAAAACCTAATCATTCTCAACAGCTATAAAAGGCTATTGTTTCAGAGATCACAAAAATGGATAATCTAAGCATCACATACAATCAGATAATATATCAAATTACAAAGATATGCAAAAGAAAGTGATTTTCAACAGCCATAATAATAATCTAAGTACCCTAGAAAAACAATGCGACAAGAGGGAGTACATACGATGCTGCAGTTGACATAGATGGGCCAACTACCACATCAATTTGTGCTGCTACTTTTTGGGGATTTTAGGAATCTTCAGGACCTATGAATGATGACAAGGAACAATTATCCGAATTAGAGCCCTAATCAATAGCCTCTACAATTGATGTAAGAAGAATTCCATGGGAAAATGCTATCAGCAGTTCACAGAGAGTTGAAAGGGGGAAGAAGATAGCAGAAACAATGACATAAATCTAAAGTTCCGTAAATAGGACTGAATTTCAAGAAATGTGATGAAGACTAAGAACCAAGAACCATATATGAACTACAAATAAAATCACTAGTGAGAAACTATATCATGATCATTTACAAGTCAATTATTCTGTATTAAATTCAGCTAGCATTCTTGCTAGAGAAAGCATATTGTAGACCAAAATGATAATTACGGTTACAATGCCTGGATGAGCTAATGCATAATATGCATTAGAGATTTAGAGGGCCCTAGTTGTTGCCTGTGATCTGATTATTGACGAGGTTGATTAGTAGTGCTTTTGATTCCAGCATACTCCACATTTACCTAAGTTTCAATAATTAAGGGGAAACAACTTAAAAGCTACTTAGATATATCTTGTTCGACAAACGCTTTTGGAGCCAACCAGATAACTATTTTGACGCAGGTCAGCAATTTCAAATGAAGACAAAAATATTCAAAGGCAACACCATACTACTCTACAGAATTAAAAACTCCCCAGCTTACTACCTTCAGAATAATGTGAATTTTCTTGCTATATCACAAAACACTCAAGAAAGGGGAGAAATAGACAATAATGGTGTCTGGGGACTCAAAAGAACACATAAAAAAGTCACAACCTAAAGATGAGACATTAATAAAAATAATCATGAGCAGAATCAGACTACTAAAAGGTGAATGCAAATCCTAATACTCTAAATCCCCAGCTAAATTCATTCATAATGAAAATAATCATGAGCAAAATCAGACTCTGAGAGTGAGAGCAATTAGGAAAGTAACAATCTCAAATTTGATGCAAGTTAGTAACATGACCCACTTTGAAACAGAGAATCTTAGAGGAACAAAGTCTTATCTACATTTCAAGAGGAAGTAGGACGATACATAACCCACACTAAGTCACCTCACCTAAACCTGATGCAACGTTGTACAGATCTGGAAGCTTTTTAATGAGAAAAATACCTAATGGCCAATCAATTCAACAAGATAGTAACATGACCCACTTTGAGAATACTAAAGGTAAAGTTAGTTCATTGAGAATGATAGTGAAAAAACTAGGAAATTTCCTGAGGATGAAATCAATTTGAAGCAGAAGAAAATCGAAGCCTACAATAGAAGAAGCAAACTAAGGTTGAGCCTGAGAGAGACGAGCTTCGACTATGAGACTGAGAGCAACGAGCGGATGCCGAAATTGAACTAGGAGCTTCGGCCGAACACTGAACCAGCAAAAGCGCCGAGACTGAGGCTCTGAGAGCGACGAGGAGCGAGATCTGAGAAACTGAGAGGCTGAGAGAGATGAGGAGCGAGATCTGAGAGACTGATTCGACCAAAACAAAATAGATCTGAGAGACTGAGAGTGAGAACGACGAGCGGCGGCCGAACGCTAAACCACCACAAGCAGCCGAGACTGAGACGAGATCGACGAGGCTGAAATCAACGAGACTGAGAGTGGAGTAAGCATGGCGTGAGATCGACGAGAATGAGGCTAGAATTGAAATTAGGGTTACTTGATTATTTTGAAAGAAGAAACATTTGATATTAATTACATATTTACAATTTTGCCCTCTTAACAGGCCTAACAGGCTTATTGAGAAGCCTAGACCTGGCCTATTTGTCTTAACAGGCCTTGAAATAGGCCTTGGCCTGGTCTTTTAGCCTGACAGGCCAGGCCTAATCAGGCTTTTAACAGGCCAAGCCACAGGCCCCTGGCCTATTTTCACCCCTAGCTCCAGCTTCCTTGCCTCCCCCTAAATGCAACCTTGGCTCCTTCTCACCGACCTTGCTTCCGACTTCTGTCCATTGCCGCATCCCCCTTGAGTGTCAGAGGCTTCGTCCGAACCAGTCATCGAAGTTTCGTCCAAGACTAGTTGCCGGAGGCTACCTTGATCATATGTCATTTTCGTCGAGGGTTTCCTACAAGTCAAGGTCGCGACGAGGAGATGAACTAGCACTGAGCCGGAGGTTTCTGCAAGGCCAGTCGCCCTCGCTCATCTATCCCTTTCGCCGAAGGTTACTGTAGGACCAGACTTGCCGTCCGTCTCTGCTCTTTCGACCGCCAGAGCCTCAGCTTCTCTACCCAGATATGGAGATCGTAAAGGCGAGCGTCTTTTCTCATGAGGAAGTTTCATCAATTTCTCAGATTTGGGCTATTTTCTCTCTTGTTTCTTCCATGGTTCTACATCCGTCACCTCCTTCTTTCTTCTTCCACAGTTTGCTCCCTTTTTTTGTTTTTAAATTTATTATTGTTTGATTATTTTGATTTTCTTCAAAATATATCTTTTGATTGTTAATTTATGGCTTGGTTTGGATGTTGTTGTAATATTTTTTTATTAGATGGCTGATGGTATTTTCCAATAACGGTGGCTGTAGTTCTATCAAAAGGGGTCACTCAAATCGACATATTTTTCAAGTCGTTTTGAAACACAGGATCTGAAATATCATAGATACAATTTTTGCCCCCAAAAAAATCACCTTCAAACCAAGTGTTTTCGTTTCTGCGACTCATGGTTCTCCCTTGATCCTGTGCAACTTGTTACCTATTATCTTTAAGAAACATGTTTGAGTAGAAGTGAGAAGAAGACGAGGTGCACCAAAATAGATTACTCCCTCGCTGCTGATTTAGCGTGGCTGGTCTAGGGAAAAGTTTGGTAAGAAAGGGGATAAATTTATGAATATACAGATGAAGAGGAATGGAGGAGGATGAATGAATAAGCACAATAAAAAAAATGTTGAGTATGCCAAAAGGGAATTATTGAGAAGAAGCTCGCCTTTGGAGGAGATGACAAGGGAAGCACAGCCAGTGACGGATGAATTCCAGCAAAAGAGTTAAGATTGATGAAACTCAGGAGGATGAAGGTTCTTTTGATTTCTACAGTAAATTTTTCTTTCTTGTCCTATTGTATTGCCAGCAAGACGAAGATTAGTTGAGTAAGCTTCCATGTCAGTGATTTAGGTCAAACTAACGGTCAATGTCACTAAGATTAACGGATCGGAGATGGTATTTTTGCCCTCATTTTGAAATTTTATATGTATTTTTGCACCTAAAAAAAACACTTGATGTTGGACGCTCCTCGGGGTAAAACACATGTGTATTTTTGCACCTTTACCCTAGAATATATATCAAGTTGTTGTAAGTTTAATTGATCTGTTATTTGTTATTTGTTGTAACTGACTGAGTTACTGTAACACAGCCACGTGTCCTTCCAGGTCATGTACCCCTCTTACACATAATAATATCACATTATATTCCTCTCAGATACTTTACCTTCTTCCCTTCTTTCTCATTCTATCACATTATCAAATTCCCCAAACCTGAGTACGCAAATCTCTCCACTAACTCCACACCTGGCAAGTGAGTGAGTCTGTGTGAGAGAGAGAGAGAGAGAAAGAGAGCAGGAGACGATCCACCCTTGCGTGTGGAAGGTTAATTGAAGAAGAAGGTGTTGTCGTTGTGGTTCACTGGAGACGGCCAAGGAGTTATTGAGAGAGAGAGAGAGAGAATGAAATGATGTGAAGTGAAAAAGAGTGAGTTGAATTGGAATGAAATGATGGAGGGTATTCATATGCAGAGATGGGTTGGCTGTTGGTGTGAGGAGAGATGTGACGATGAGTAAAGCTAGTTAGTCATCATCATACTAACTCAAACTCAACAATTTTATTCTTAAGACAGAGGGATTAATCTTAAACCTCATGCTTAATCAATAAAACTCTTTATAGCTTTGTAGAACTGTGAGAATGTAATGTTTCAAAATGAAATGAAATGTGATGAAGGTTAATGTGAATATGTTTTGGTATCACTGTAGATAAATGTATTTTTATATATACAATGACCAAAATATCTTTACCAAATAAGGAAATTAGTTCTTTTCCTTCTTCCTCGTCATCTTCTACCTCAAGAGGTTTGCCCATGGAAGAGTGTCGTCGGTAGGGATGATTGGCGACAATATTGAATGGGGTGGTCCAGTGCAAAAGGACTATGGAGGAGATAAGGGTTAATAATTTCTTTTTTCAAATTCTCACGTGTAATTCTCATTTATATGTCATAGCAGTATATTATATAAGATAATTAGTATTAAAAAAGTCCTTTTTACATTACATAAGCCTAATATCAGATATCTAAATCAATATTTAAATCAGAATTACATCTAATCCCCTCCCCTTTCGTGTAATTAAACCAATTAGACAATTAAGGAAAGTAATTGGTGTGGTTGGGATCGAGTACAAGATTCTGACCAATATAATATTTACACAATAGAAAGGAAAATTAAACCATATTTAACCACACACACATATATATATGAAACCTTAAAGTATGTTCTGTGTATTACAAAACATGGTACAAGTATTATATCAAATACATCTGAATATCAATTTAATCTATAAACCAAAACAAAACAAAAATCCATTAATGAAATCTCGCCATGCATTTTGCCCGATTGAATTCTCTGTTCATTCATTTAATACAATCTAATTTCAATTGTCCTTTAAACAATTCATCATGTGCTTAATGTAAAAACTAATTTGGGAGTTGACTTGGTCTTAAATGTAAAATATATTTTCTATATTTTTCAATCTTTTCCTAATTTACTTCTATCAATACTTCTTCAACAATAATCAAGTTAGAGAGATATGGACAGAATTAAAGAAAATGATTATGCTGTTTTATAAAAAACATATCATATTAACTAAATTTTTTAATATAATCAAATTAGATAAATAGGTCTTACATTAATGATCGGAGGAGTAATTTTTTCTTATTATAATATAATTCAATATTTTAAAAAATTTGAACCTCCCAAAATTAATCTAAATAATACATTACCTATAATACATGCACGAGTTGTTAATTATACCAATTTCTTTTCATAGATTGATATTCTACTTGATTTGGTTTTGGGATTACCATAAATTATAAAGCCATTTATTATATCGCGTATAATATATTTATATACGCGATATATTTATACTAAAGCAAGCCACTAAGGGTGTGCATGGCAACCATTCTGTTCCCCAGCACTGTTTTTGAGATGAAATTTTTTTTTTTCTGATTCTGTGCCTTGGAAGAGTTTTGAGAATCAGAATTACGTTTGTTAACTCATTTTATTTTTACTCCGAGAATCAGAATTACATTTGTTAACACATTTTATTTTTATTTATGTAATTTTTATATTCAAAAAATTATTTATGTGGTGGGGGTGGCGGCAGCGGCGGCGGCAAGGGTGGTGGTGGCGGTGAGGTGGCGGTGGCGGTGGCGGTGGTAGCGGCGGTGACAGTCGTGGTGGTGGCGATGAGGTGGGGGTAGCGACAGCGGCGGCAGCGAGGGTGGTGGTGGTGGTGGTGGCGGTGAGGTGGGGCGGCGGCGGTGGGGGTGGTGGCGGCGGCGGTTGTGGTGGTGGTAGTGGTAGTGGCGGTGTGGTGGTGGCGGTGGTCGCGGCAGCGGTGGTGGTGGCGGTGGCAGTGGCGGTGGCGATGAGGTGGGGATGGCGGCGGCGGTGGGGGTGGTGGTGGCGGCGGTGGCAGTGGTGGTGGAGGTGGCGGTGGCGATGGGGAGGGTAGTTGACACTGCGAAAGGTTTTCGATCGAGAGAAAGAAGAGAGGTTGTACATTAAGGAATAAATTCTGATTTTGTGCCCAGAAATAGAAAAGCATGAATTTTCTGCTTTTTTTTTTTTTTCTATTCCCCAGCACAAAAATTGAACCGATTCATCCCGGGAACAAAAAAAAAAAAACGGATTTACCAAACAGATTTCTCATCCATTTGTGTTCCGGGGAACAGAAATTAACAAAAAACACATTCTGAGAGCGTTACCATGCATACCCAAATCTCTTGTCATTCTCTCTGTGGGTTCATATAGCTAAAAAGCAGCCATGGATATCAAAACAGCTCCAATGGAAGCCAAGTCCATTTTTGATCATCATCACAAACCCTCTAGAGGTGGCTGGAATGCTGCCATATCTTCATCATCTGTAAGTTCTTTCTAATACTTTCACTAGTGCAAAATACTAATCTATAATTAATTTTTTTCATTTCGGGGGTTACGAAAATTACGCGAAATTCATGATCAATTTCTACATATATGTATGTGATATATTTTTACAGAGCATTAATATATTTTCACTCATGAACTTGAAAATGCAGTTGTGGAGGTGGCGGAGAGATTTGCGTTTTATGGTTTGGGAGGAAACTTGATAAGTTACCTAACCAATGTTCTGAAACAGCCAACAGCCGCAGCTGCAAGAAATGTCAACTTATGTGTTGGATTCTCCTTCTTGTTCCCTTTGTTTGGAGCTTTCATTGCTGATTCCTACGTTGGACGTTTCATCACCAACATCATCTCTTTCGTTGTCTATTTCTTGGTATATTATCTACCTTAACTTTGGAGTTGGCTTTCCTCCAATACCCCTTTCCATCCTTTTCCCTTCTTTTTTCTTTTCTACCATTGAATTAATATCTCAACTGTCCAGATTAATAATCATATGATAAAAATATTATTATATTTTTACCTTAAATATACAAAAATAATTTTAACAATTCAAATTTATTTTATTTATTGTATAAAAAATATTTTTGCATCTTTAAGGTAAAATTATAATAATGTTTTTATCATACGATAAATCTGAACCATTGATATCTTAATCCAATAATAAAAAAAAGAGAAAAAGATGGGAAGGGGTATAAGAAGATAAGTCAAGTCCCTTAACTTTTAGCAATTACTCCCTCCAGTCCTTATTATAAGGCACCAACTAACTTTTCTCACAAAGCAATAAAAGTAGTTAAAGTCAATAAAGTTGTCTTAGAATCTACGTAATTTTCATTATTATTCCTACTAATTGCCCTAAACTCTAATATTATATTAATTAGTACTCTCACCTATTACCTTTATTAATTAGAGGCAGACATGGAAAAAAATAATCAATGCTCATTGGGAACAAGTAAGTGTCTTATAAAAAGGACCAAATAAACTTATTAGTTGATGTCTTATAATAAGGATCAGATGGAGTACGTTTGTTGTTAATAATCTATTATTCTTATTTCTATTACACCCTATAAAGTGGCAAAAATGTTTTTTTTTTTTTTTGGGTTACATCGAACATGTATTTTTAAGAGACGCCTATTTCACGGTATTAATACAACATCAATGAAGTTAATAACACCATCAAATTTAGATCCAAGTCCTTATAAAATTAAAAAGACTGACACTCTAGACGTCATAAAGGATAGGGATGAAAAACAAGGAAAAGAAAGTACCAAACTAAAACTCATTAAAAGTATAAAACCACCTTGGATGGGTTTGATCCTTAAATTTATATTGAAAGAACTTATTCATTGTAATGAGTCCCACATCGGGGAGCCAAACTCTTGTAGTAAGGTTTATAAGTCTATTGGATTCTCCCTCCTCATAGGCTAGCTTTCGGGATTGGGCTCTCCCTTTGGGCTTGTGTTCATCACATTAGGTTTAGACGGCTCCAACAGCATAGTCACTTGCATCACACATTACTTCAAAAGGTAGTGACCAATCAGGAGCTACAATGATAGGAGTGAAGTCAATCTTCTTTTCGAGTTCTTCAAAAGCTTTCATACACTCCTCGATGCTGAAGGGGTGTCTTTCTCCGATAGAACTGTGAAAGGGGCTTTGAAATCTTGGAAAAATCTTTAATGAATCGACGATAGAAACCAGCATGGCCCAAGAAGCTTCTTACAACCTTTGACATTAGAAGGAGGGGGCAATGCTCAATCACGTAAATCTTAGCTCTGTCAACCTCTAAACCATTTTTAGAAACTTTATGACCCAAAACTATGCCTTCGATACCATGAAATGACACTTCTCCCAGATTGAGCACTAAGTTTGTCTCCTCACATCGCTTCAATACCCTTTCAGTTGATCAAGCACTCTTCAAATGATTCTCCAAATACTGAGAAATCATCCATGAACACTTCCATTATCTCTTCTATCATATCAGAGAATATACTCATCATACATCTTTGGAATGTGGCAGGAGCATTGCATAAACCAAATGGCATTCTTCTAAACGCAAAAGTCCCATAAGGACAGGTAAATGTTGTCTTCTCTTGATCTTCTGGAGCAACCACAATTTGATTATACCCCGAATATCCATCCAAGAAGCAAAAGAATTCTTTACCACCAAGCGGTCTAACATCCGATCAATAAAAGGAAGGAAATGATCTTTCCTTGTAGCATCATTCAACTTTCTATAATCCATGCAAATACGCCATGGCCGATGGCGTAGAGTAGGGATGAGCTCATCTTGCTCATTAGTAATCACTGTCATGCCCCCTTTTAGGAACACATTGCCTTGGTGACCCACGAGCTATCGAAATAGGGTAAATGATCCCAAAGATCTAACCATTTAATAATTTCCTTCTTGACCACTTCTTTCATCATAGGATTTAGCCTTCTCGATTACGGACAGATTTCTTGTGATCATCTTCCAAGAGTATCTTGTGCATTACAATTGATGGGCTTATACCTTTTATATCTCGCAATTGTCCAACCTAAAGCGCCTTTGTGGCCCCGATAACTTTCAACAACCGTTCTTTTGATCTCCAAATAAGGAAGAAGAAATGATAATGGGTAGTGTCTCGATTCACCCAAATATGCATATTGAAGATGTGGTGGTAGGGGTTTAAGCTCTAAGATTGGTGCATGTTCAATAGAAGGTCCAAAGAAGTAGTTTGCCTTGATTCAATCTCTAACAACTCAAACCGTGATGGTTTCTTGTAACAAGGAGAGGCTTCAAGTAACTTCTTACATTCAACTATATGCTCTTCCTCAATCTCATCTGTCCCAAGTAGAACTGAGAGCTAACGGTTCTTTTATAGAAAATAATTCTAAAGTCTCGTTGCAATTTTCTGAACACAGACAGTGGCATCAAGTTAACACTTGATCCTAGATCACATAATGCTCTTCCCTGAAACTTCTCTCCAATTATGCAAGGTATGGAAAAACTGCGGATCTTTCTCGTTTAAGGGGTAGCTTGTTGAGAAGAATAGCACTACACTCTTCGGTTAAGGCTACGGTTTCATAGTCACCAAACCTCCTCTTCTTACTTACCATCTCCTTTAGAAACTTCACATATTGAGGCATCTGCTCTAATGCTTCAAGGATAGGGATGTTAATGTGTAGTTGTTTGAAAATCCCCAAAACTTCTTATATTGCTCATTTAAAGCTTTCTTGAAATCTTTGAGGGAATGGTAAAGGTGGTACCCATTTAAGATTATCTGGCTTGCCTTCTTTTCACTTCACCCCGTTTAGACTCAACCTCTACTTTCTCTTCATCAACTTTTTCATTCACCTTCGTGCAACCTCTTCATCATCCTCTATAGTGACTATAGGATTTGTTTGATTATTAGAAACCGAGGGTTTCTTCATTGGTTGCGAATCTCGAGTAATTCCCTTCCATTTCTCAATGTAAGAGCTTTGCATTCCTCTCTCCCATCTCTACGAGGATTAGGCACAGATTACTTGGTAATTCTCTCTGTTGTAAAACATTCACAACATTTGCAAGTTGTCCCACTTGTACCTGAAGATTCTTGATAGATGAGTTTACTTCTACATTATTAGCGCTTAGCTTCTTGATAGATGAGTTTATACGCATTATTAGCGGCTTGATCTTGAGCACTCTTAAATTGAAAACTTACGGTGAGATATCATTGCTTCTAGATCAGATTTAGGTTCTTGGGTAGGAATGACTTCCTTTTCCAATTGATGAAAGCCAGGAGGTGGCACTTGTTTTGTATTAGTGCTTGATGCTTCATTAAGAGTCGCTCCATATTTCCAAGAGAGGTTGGGATTTTTCGCCACCAATTGTAGGTGTTTGAGTAGGGATTGTTCGGTTGTTGCCATAGTAGTTACTGCATAGTTCAGGTTCCATCTGTTGAGATATCAGGCATTGTCCATTATCATGGCCATTTCCACAGTACTCACAAGGGGCATGAACAGCATTTACCCCCACATGTCTACTATTAGATCGGTTGGCTTGAACTTCTAAGTGTTCAACCTTCTTATTGATTGTATTTAACATTGCCATCAGATTCGAGAGTCAACCGAGTGCCGAATATTTGAAGCAAGACCCACCTCTAGATTGTGACGAGGGCTCGCCTAACAAGCAACTTGAACCTCTCCCGTGCCTCATACGAGATGTTCACCAAAATGTTGATGAAATTAGTAAGAGTCCACAATCTTGTTATGTGGGAAAAACCTTGATCCGAACTTTTCTTCCGGTGTCTCCCACGAAGTTATTGCCTTCTTCCAAGTTGTTGAGCCATTCTTTGGCTTTCCCTTGTAGAGTAAGGAAAAAGCCGAAGGCGAATTACACCATTGGGCTACTGACTGGAGAGTTCAAGCATCTTAAGCATAGTCTCGCTTGATTTCAAATTGTTGGCTTGAAACTCGAGCACACCGATTCTGATTGATACCCCTTTGAGTTTGTGTTCATCACATTCATGCGCTTTGTTTAGACTATATATACTTTGTTGTCTTCAATTACCCACAATCAGAAGCTGAATATGCACACAGGGAATGGTTTTGCTGACACTATCAGTGTCAGTAATACCATCTCAGAGTCAAGAGATGGCGTTCTTCGCATCACTTTACATATTAGTGATTGGAGAATCAAGACACAAGCCTGGTGTTCAAACATTTGCAGCAGACCAGTTAGATGAAACATCCCCGCAAGAGAGAATGGCCAAGAACTCTTTCTTCAATTGGTGGTACCTAGGAATTAACGTTGGTTGTGTGTCTGCCGTTTTGGTTGTTACTTATGTCCAGGTGATTATCAATTAAACCTTGATTTAATTTCTTCTCCTTTAAACTTTTAAATGTGTGTGTATCTTCTATTGGATTAATTTTACATGCATTATTATTCAGGACAATGTTGGATGAGCTGCTTTGGCTGGCATTTGTGATTTTTCTGGCTGGCATAAAGAAATACAGAAAACAAGGGCCACTGGGAAGTCCTTTCTCCTCGGTGGCGCAAGTGTTAAGAGGCACTTGGATGAGACCGGCGATGGAAGAGATGTTTTCTATGGAGATACATTCATGGATGATGGAGACATGACTGTGAAGACTCAAACTAAAACCACATCTCGAACACAGCAATTTAGGTGATGATTTGAATTAATATTTCATATTGGAAAAATTAATCTTCGTCTCCTTATTATATTTTTGACTTTATTGTAGCTCAGTTCATTAACTTTGATTGGGTGCAATTTTATTCCCTCCAGTTTTGATTCAGTTGCAACTCAATCCTTAAACTTCTACTCGATGTAATCCCATCCATATAGTGCAACCATTTGAAATGTTAGTCTTTATATTTTAAAAAAAAAAAAAATATGTCATGAAATTTAGGGACTAAAGTTTCAAATGGTTAAGACCATACAAATTGAGTTGTACCAAGTCAAAATTTAAGGACATGAGTTCCAATCAGATCAATTATAGGAACCAAAACGTTAATTTTCCCTTTCATATTTCTCAACTACAACATATGAAACCAAGTATTTTTTAACACTTTTGACGTGCATGTTTCAGATTTTTGGATAAGGCAATGATAATTGACGACATTGATGCGTCAAGCAACAAAATAAATCCTTGGAGGCTATGCACATTAAAGCAAGTTGAAGAAATGAAGCAAGTGCTTGGCCTCATACCAGTATGGCTAACAAGCGTGTACTTTGGTATAGTCCATGCTCAAATGTCAACCTTCTTCACCAAACAAGGCAGTACAATGGTGAGATCCATAGGACCTAACTTCATTGTCCCACGCGACACTCCAATGCATCGCCGGCTTCGTCGTCATCACCATCCTCCCAATCTATGACCGAACTCTCGTGCCTCGGATAAGAAAATTCACAGGCAAACCCACAGGCATCACAATACTTCAAAGACCAGGGGTTGGCTTATCCTTTGCTGTTGTGGCCATGTTTGTGGCTGCCCTGCAGGTAGAGTCCAAAAGGGTTAAAACAGCAAGTGATCATAATCTTTTGGACAGTCCAAAGGCAATAGTGCCAATTAGTGTTTGGTGGCTGATTCCTCAGTATATTCTGCTAGGGTTTGTGGATGCATTTTGCATTGTAGGGACTCAACATTTGTTCTATGATCAGATGCCTGAGGATATGAGAAGCATTGGGGATGAATTTCATCTTGCAAATGGTGGTGTTGGAAACTTTATGAGTAGTGCTCTTATAACTGTTGTGGAAGGAGCAAGTAAAGGGAAATGGCTTGGTAATAATCTGAATAGGTCACACTTGGATTATTACTATTTTCTGCTTGCAGGAATAGGATTTTTGAATTTGGGTATTTATGTGCTTGTTGCTAATTAACAGGTATTTTTATAAAAATGTTGATGGATATGCATGATGGGAGAAAAGAGGAAGAGATGATGGGTTTGAAATGACATCACAACCGAACAATGTGATGGAAAAAAGCCTTGGTTATGAGAAAGGCATTTGAATTGAGTTGATAAGGTTTGTTTTCTTTTCGTTTTTATTTCTTTAAGAAAAATGAACCTTTGTTGTAACTTTAATTTTATAGTAATGTTTTGTCAACTATAATAAATTATATTTTGAGGTGAGTTTTAGTTTCGTTTCTCGATTAAGGTTAACGATTCGTTATTCAAGTTGAGTTTAGATCAAACACAAATATCCCTTCACATCCAATTAAGATTAAGATGACAGCGTGTTTGGCTCCTTACAACTTCCTTTTCTTCCTACATTTTTGTTTATGTAAGCTGCGTAGCTTATGCTGTACAACGTTATGCTTCTTTCTGTTAACATTTATAGTATATTCTTACATATGTATTTTTTTTCATATTATTTGTTTTTTTTAGCTTATCAATGTTTACATTCATTGTTTGCCAGAAGTATAGTTTGAATTTATATATATGGACAGCTTAATTATGCCCTGCATTGTTGATTCTGTTTAGTTTTGTGATTAATTTGTTTTGGGGTGTCTCAGCTGTTTATTTGTTGCCTTTGGAGAATTCACATGTTGCTTTCTTAAGATTTTTTAATCGGCGAATATTGCAGGGCTAGTCCCTGGAACTTCATTTATCCCATTCTTGCATTGATATTTTTTTTTGCTCGGAACATTCTTGCATTGATATAAAAGTATTAAAGTATTAAATTTATATATCAAATCTATGGGATAAGAATTCTCACAGTAACAGTTTTTGACAAAGGTTTGTACCCGCTACTTCTTTTTAGATGTGCCTCCATATTCCACAGAATATGGAGTGTTTACCAGCAACAGCCTTGAATTAATACCGACATGTATAAGTATTTAGATGCTTTAAATGTGCTTCCTCTCTGAAGGAAGAGATGGTTTTTTTTAATGTACTCTGTCCTGATGTGATTTCTTACCGTTTTTTTATAGGTTCTGTTTGAAATTAAGGCAACTACTTGGTGCCATGGAGAGGCAATATAAAAGAGGAAACATAATTTTCCACGATACAGAAATATAGTTTATTGTGTGATCATAATGTTCTAGTTCAGATTCTTTTTAACTACAGTCATCTGTGTTATCACTGTATTATGCTAATAGCTTTAGACATTTTGGAGTCCCAAGTTTTGGAAAAGGAAGCTGTACTTGAATGAAAGTCATTGTCTTTTTGTTTCTGGGATGGACTTCAGTTCAAATGTACTTTCTCAGGTTTTGGTCCATATGATTTCACAAATCTAGGCATTTCTCTCGGCCGACCATTAATACAATTAGTACAATGTGCAAGTTGTTTTCACCTTGCTTATGAATTTTAAGATTTTGTTTGGTATCCAATTCAGAATTTGAAAATATAAACTTCCCATTTGCAATGTTAATTGCAATTTGACAACTGTAGTTCTAATCATTTTATGTTCTTCTCAGCATTCTGGACTCTAAATTTTTTTTTTTTTTGGGTAGTATTGATTTATATGGGAGTACTACTTGATGATAAATGCTGTAGGAATGGGCTATACACTGTTCTCTGCCCTGCATTTTGAATATAACTTTTCCCTCAGTTTTAATCTCCTTACTAATTTTTGCTTATATGGTCTGGAAATTTTTAACTATAGCCCAAAACTACCATTTTGATCAATCTATGCACTGTTCTCTATCCTACATTTTGAATATAATTTTTCTTGCTGGCTGATGCCATTCTATCCTACAAGTATGGTGATTTCAAGATAACAAACAAGAGCAAAAACATAAGATAATTGTTAATGTGAAATTAATCCCCTAGCATCCGACAGGCTAGAGACTGTCCTCACCACACCAAATCAATACTTAATCTCTCATTGAACCTCACTCTCCAATATATATATATATTCACCCAACCAACAGACACTCTCACACACACACACATGCACACATGTGCGCACTGTTACTTACTCGCTTGGCCCATTAGTTAAAGTCCAATATCTGTATAACCCATATATTCTTGTTTGAAAATTATCATGCATGTCTTATCAAATTGTTTTTTTTTTATATCAAAAAAAAAAATATATCAAAAAATTGTTTTTTTTTTTTTTATCATGCATGCATTATTATATTGCCATCAAAATTTGAAGTTTTGGAGTGACAAGCACACAGGCAGAAGTTTTGCCTCTTGTCCTATTTATAGCGAAGAAAAAAAGGTTTATTTTATTTCTATATTTATAAGTGACATTTCATATAAATATTCAATTATACCCTTCAATCATCATTATGTTAACTTTATTTTTGTTGGATATTTTATATTAAATATTTATAAATTTAGAAAGTTGTTAAATTTTAAAATAGAATTAATATGGTTTAAGGTTTTTCTTGATCCATATAAAACATGCTCGAAGTGACTTACAAATAGTATTGGAGGAGTATATATGTAAATTTTGGATCCGGCTGAGGTCCTCTGCTCGTTCCCATCCTCTTCATGATACTGACTCAGTACTAAATTTTGACTCAAAACAACACATGCTGCCTGTTTTTTTTTTTACCAAGGTACTAAAAAGTTACTTCATGATACTGACTCAGTACTAAAAAAATATTTCATGATCTTGAAAAATTATTTTAGGATGTTGAAAAAATATTTCAGGATACTGACTGGTACTAAAAAGATACTTCAGGATGCTGACTGGGGATACTGGTTGGTACTAAAAAAATACTTCATGAAATTGAAAAATTATCTTAGGATCTTGAAGTATTTTTTTCAAGATCCTAATATAATTTTTCAAGATCATAAAGTATTTTTTTAGTAACAACCAGTATCCCCAGTCAGCGTCCTGGAGTATCTTTTTAGTACTAGTCAGTATCCTGAAATATTTTTTAAACATCCTAAAATAATTTTTCAAGATCATGAAGTACCTGTCAGTATTTTTTCAGTACTGGTCAGTATCCTAAAGTATCTTTTGAATACCCTGGATATTATTTAAAAAAAAAAAAAAGAGGCCGCATGTGTTGTTTTGTGTCAAAACGACGCAGCTTTAGGAGGATCGTAGAGAATGGGAATGAGCGGATCCATAAATTTCATCTGCCGCAGGACTAGGACTTTTAGTTCATGCTTAAAATAAAGGAAGCTAAACTAGCCAAATTAACTGCCGTTGGGATTCATTTTGAATTTGAAAATAAGCAGGAATATATTCAGGTGCCTATTCAATTCTTCATTGCAATGATGAGGAGAATGATTATATGGCAAAGAAGCATGGTTTTGTGATACTTAATGGGGCAGACTCATCAGCACTGTTGATGAGTGGGGGCAACCAATTATATTGTGATCTAAATACACGTTGTGCCTTGAATCACTCTCACTATCCCATATGATGTAGACCTGTCTCTTTCAAGGTCCAAGTCACATATTACCGGGTTAAAATGGTATGTGCATTTTCGCTCACCTCAATATCATCTTTTATATATATTCTTCATAAACTAATTCTTTATGATTCAATCAGAAAAAAGTTGTGACAATAATTATGAACTTTGAGGCAAAATATTTATCCCAAACGCACATCCAACTACTATTTTGTTTCAAAATAATTGTGGTTAATAAGAATTTTAATAAAGTATACTTATTTTGTATTATATTTTGCCCTTTATAAACAAATTAAAAATAATGAAGCTCAAGCTTACAAAGTATATTTTAGAATACAGTACATTGAATCCAAAATTTGAGAGATTTTTTTTTTTTGGATTGCTAAAAGAAAGAGATATGCAATGGCCAGGGACTTGGGAAATTTTTTGGACCAACTGATATAAAGATGTTTGTTCGATGCATCACTATCAGTACTATCACTATCATACATACTTGTTTTTTGCTTTGTTTTCTAAAAGAAACTACGCAAAGTCAGAATTTATTAGTGCAGGACTGCCAAAAAAAAATATTTCCTTGGCGCCTTACCAGAAACAAATAGACGTTACAAGTATTTTTAGAGTCATACGTATCTTTTGTTTCATAAAATTAAGATGTGGATTTCTTTTACACGCCACACCTATCTTCAATTGTGCTGAAATTCTAGACTTTTTCTCATTCACGTCTTACCTGCACAAAGCTTATCTATATAATTAGGACTCTTCTAAAATATAATAAAATTAAATGCTTATCTATCCTCTTTTTTTTTACAAAAAAAAATTAGATATCTTTTTCATGTTAAGACTTAAATAAAGGGCTTGCTGATGAGTTTTTCCTTATATAGTTTACGATTATATTGTGAAGAAATTACCTGAACTTAATACAATGATAGTGTGATTTTTTCTTAAAGTTCATTTTTGCTTGGTTTCTTTCCTTTTTCTAGTGGTAATGGTAACTATTATAGTGATCACACTCTTTGATTGATATATAGTAGAATTCCTGTTATTGTCATCAGTTTCCCAGTACTTCATCAATTTCCAATCTTTCTTTTTTTAAAAACAAAACTTCTCCAGTAAATAGATTCTCTAATATAATAGTCCTTTGTTTCTGTGCGCTGGTGATGATATTATTCTCTAGTTTAATGTTTTTCTTTCACGAAAGGAAAAAGAAAAAAGAAAATTGATTTGAGGGCCAAGATATCACGTATCCTTGAATGCTTGTCAATTTCTCTAAGATTTATTCATGATATAGATGTTGTTGTTTATAATGAATGACCTTTAATAATAGTGTTATATATATAGTTTGGTACTTTGAGGAAAACATGTCACGTCTGGAAAATACGAGAGAGTTAATGGAAAATAAACATTTGGGGATCGGATAAGGTTTACTTCTTGTCCATCATATTGGTGAGATTCCTCCAATTTGTTCTTCACTGGTTATTTGTATGTTTCAATGATTGACTTTTTCTGTAGAGCACATTAATGATTAATTATAAACCAATGTGTGTGTCTGTATATCTCGTGCCTGGTTTGGTTCCTATTGCTTCGAGAAGCACATGCTTCTTAAAAGAAAAGATAGAAACAAGCCATGTGAGCCCCATCATATGGCTGTTTTTATGATATCTGTAATATCCGGATATTTATTATCTGGAATATTATGAATAAAATGCATATTTCTGATAAGTGAAAATAATGTCTCTAGACTTGTGAAATTATAGTCTATTTTTCTAAGTTGATTTCTGCAGGAAATTAGAGAGTTTAAGGGCCAAAGTGCCAAAATGACGAAAATGCCCCTAAGGGCCAGGAATAACTTAGGAAAATTATGAAAAATCCTAAAAAGAAGTAAAATGACCAAGTGAATTAAGAGAGTATACTATCTCTAATTACGGTAATTTAATAAATTACAAACTTGGGAAAAATGAAAAAAAGAATGCTCATAAAGTATTAAAATGACCAAAATACCCTTGTAATTATGAAATGATACAAGAGGCATGAAAATTCTAATGCTAATACAAGAGTGTGAAGGTAATGAGACATCCTAATTAAGAAAAATACCAACTATGGTTAAGAGAGTAATTAAGTAATTAATGGCTAATTACTTAAGCATAAGCAAAGAAAATTCAGTAATAATTATGGGAAGCTCAAAAATTAGTGGAATATTAGTAAAAATATATTTACTAATTAATTGGAAATTTTTGTGAAAAATAGTTGAGTTTAGGTATTTTTAGGCCTAAATACAATAATGGACCAATTAGATAATTTTGTGGAATTTTTGGGAAAAAGTAAATAAATAAATGATTAAATAATTAAATAAATAAATAAATAAATAAAGATTTATTAAATAAATAAAGAGGGCAGCCGAAATTTGGGCCCAAGAAAAATAAAAATAAAATAAAAATGGAATAGAAAACAAGTTGTGCAAGTGGCTAATATTATATTAATATAATTAATTAAAGTAAAAAAATGTGAATAGTAATTTAAAAATTAGGAAACGGATCCTATCTAGAGATCTAGAAATAGGAATTTCAAGGTCAAGGTAAAATATTGATCAGTGAGTTTTTACCTTCAAGTGACCTCTTCCGGAAGTTAATTCCGAGATCGTTAGCACATTTTCCTAATAAGACAAAATAGGGAAAAATGCCTATAGGCATATTTTTGGATATGAAGAAAATAAATTCTAACTCAATATCTAGGAATGAGTTTGAATTTATTTAGACATATTTGGAATCAGTGAATTTTTCTGAAGAGATGGATGTTTCCAAAAACAAGTTTCGACACCGGACACGTTCGGATACGTTTTTCGAGAAAACTTCAACTGGATTATTGGAGGCCTATATGGAATCAAAATTTAGGTTAACTTGGACATTTCTACTAAGTGAGAACATGTCTTCAGAGTTGTAAATCCGGAATTTTGAGAATTCTCCGAAATCACGCGAATCGGGTACCGATCGGAGAAATTCTGCTAGACCGGGCATAAAGCAAGCCAAGTCATCATTTTTGGACCAATGGGAGGCTGCCACATCACCCTTGGAGGTCAGCCAAGAGGTGAAAAAGAAGGGCAAAAAGCTTGGTGAAAAGTTGGACATAAAGGGTAAAAACAAGAAGTCTTCAACGGGTAAGTCTTTCGGTCTTTAGTCTTTAGTTCGGTAGTTAGTAGAATTGTTAGTTAGATTTAGGAAGTAGGTGACAAGATTCCTATTCTTGTTTTAAGCCTTGTTTGCGTTGAAAAAATATGCAAAGGTATAAACATAGTAGGGATCGAGTCGCCGAAAAGTTGAAGCTTTCGCAGTTTTTCAAAAGTAAGGGTAGAATTTTGTTAGAATAGCCTTTAAATTTCAAGTATGATTGGGTATCATATGGGAGGGCTATTTTAGTCATCATTTTCAAAAATCATAGTTGCGTCGAAGTTCTGGCAAAATTTCGGGAAGAAAATTTGTCAGAGTAACGAAGTGCTGGCGAAATTCCGCCGATTAGGGGTAGAAGGGCAAAATTGTAATTTTTACCTAAAATGCCAGTTATAGTGTCAAATCACTAATAAAGGTGATATTATTCTTATAGGATATCAGAATCTCTGATTTGCTGCCGTCACGCTGTCCGACGAACCGCTGTTTGAAGTTCACGTTTTTCCGTGAGAGTACGTCTTCCACCGGTAGTACCTAATGTTGCCAACGAAGGTACGGACGCGTACTGTAACACTAATCTTGCACATCTTAAATACTTATATGTCAATGATATATTCGTAGACCGTTATACAGACAGTTATACGGGTTATAGTTTTGGTAACGCCGTTCCGTTTTCCTAGCGCTGAGGACACGAGTGAGTATCGTGGCACTGGTGAATAGTGCAGGCTGTTATTGTTAATGTTTTACCTTATGGGGCTTTACATATTGCTTTGTGCTTATATTCTGTCGGCATAATAATCATGCATCTATTGTATGCTTATGATATACTGTTGTATTAGCTCTAGAAATATCTGTTGTCTGTATACTGTATTGTTTGGGTATGAGGTTAACCGTTACCTGAGATTCAATATGATGAATTGAATCTCAGCTGTAGCTTCAGGGTCAGGAGGACCACGGCTCGGGGATCGAGGCAAGTACCCGGAGTAGGCGCAGCTGAAGACTATCTTTATCTTATCGTCTTCTGTTATTCTGTTACTCTATTATTCCGCTATTTCCTGTCTAAACCTTAGGACTACTGTAATCTATACAATGTTACACAATGGTTGATGTTTTGGCTATGAACCGATTACTCTTTCGCTCTATTGCTCTACATCTGATAAAAAAAAAAAAAAAAATTCACGTTTCAAAATGGGATGTTACAATATCTCTTATAGAAGCGTATGCTTCTCAGAGAAACTAGAGAGATCTGGCCTGTTTATGCAAATAAAGAAGGACGAGAAATTCTAATTTGAAATAAATAAATAAATATATATATATATATATATATATATATATATATATATATATATATATATATATATATATATATATATATTTTATTTTTATTTTTTTTATTTTTTTGCTTGATCCGCTTAGCTCCTTTAATTTGATAGCTATTGTAACAACAAAAAAACCAAGGTTGTTGGGGATTTAAAAAAAAAAATAAAGTAAGAAAAAATAATAGGACATCTAAGACATCCTATTCCTAGGTCGACTCAAGAAAAAAAAAATCTTTTATGTTTTGAAAAGAAGAAAACATTCAAATCAGGAAAAAGGCAAAGATATATAGAGTAAGATTGGTTGCATCAAATTTGGATGGCTTAGATTTAATATAATTTATTTTTTATATTTTTAATAATTTTTCATTTTGATGGATACAAAATTTAAAAAACAAATAATATTTTAATTGACATTATGTAAGGAAAAAAAATATTCAAAAATTAAATAAAAAACTTAAAATCTAAACCCTTTCAATTAGATTTACAGGATAAATGTCGTCACAGACTCAGTGATCAGCATTAAGCCGAAAACTCCGACTCGTGCATCTCTCTCTCTCTCACACACACAAAATAATAAGCTAATGAGAAATCTATGTTTTGTTTTTATTGATGAGAGTCTAAAGAGGAGCAGATTTGTGTGTCTGTGGCCCTTAAACGTAAACACTGTTCATTTCAATTCAAATCCTTTTCAACTTGATTCCCTAATCCCTGCCATATATGATTCATTCATTTTCTCACTGTTTTAAAAATTTTGACCACAATCGTGCAGCCATAACCTCAGTTCTGTTAGCTATAGCCTCAATCATTATTATATCTTCACCTAATCGCCTTTCTCTAATACCTCCTATAGCTTCTTTAACTCATCACCATAAGTAACTATTGATTAATATTGTGTTAAGAGTACTCGTTGGTAAATCTTATAAGTGAAGAGTGATTTATAAGTTTAAAGGACGCTTTTACTCAACAAACTATTCTTTCATATTGGACTCTCCTTTCAGATTTGTGATCGATGATAACAGATTGATGAAGGTACGTAAATCATGTATACTACTTGTATATATATGTTTTAGATTGTGGAACTAGATATTTATTGTAACACATAGGGCATAGCATCATATAAAGGAGGAATGGAAGCGGCCCTTGACAAGGATCATTCCCTGCACAAAACAAAAAAGCACCGTTTTGTGCCAAAACAATGATCAACTTCCCTTCTTTTCTTTTTTTTCTCTGGGCACTGACTGTTGCTAAAATAAATACTTCAGTATTGACTGGTATTCAAAAAAGCATTCGTGATCTTGAAAAATTATTTCAAAATACTGATTAATGCTAAAAAAAAAAATACTTCAGAATACTGACTTAGTACTGAAAAAATACCTCATGATCTTAAAAAATTATTTTAGAATCTTGAAAAAATATTTCAGGGTACTGACTGATATTAAAAATATACTTCAAAAAATTTTTTCAGTACCTTTCAGTATCCTAAAATATCTTTTTAGTACCAATCAGTACATTGAAATATTTTTTTAAGATTCTAAAATAATTTTCAAGATCACGAAAAAAAATTTCAGTATCTTTTTAGTAACAGTTAGTGCCAAAAAAAAAAATCAAAAGGAAGCTGTTCATTTTTTTTGGCACAAACCGGTGCCATTTTGTGCAGCGAATGGTCCTTGTTAAGGACCAAAGCCCCGCACAGGAGGAATACTAAGGTACTTTTTTAACAGTTGAGAAGTTGGCTTTACAATTTTAAATTTATTTCTTTTCAATTGCAAGTACTGAATTTTATTTCATCATAATATTAATTAGGTAATTCTATATGTGCTATAAGAAATAAACTTAATTATCAATTTCAATTCACTGCAAATAATACATCATTGAAAAATATGCAATCTTTATATATCAACATAAACGTTGGGTTAGAGTTTAACCTTAACGGAGAATTTAAAAAAACTAAATGATCCCCATACACACACACTGCACACACTAACACTGGAATGAAGGGACTAATTTTATTTTATAAAATTCTAGAATTTTATTTTTTTGGGAATATTCGAGATGCACTGTGGTGAAGATAGTGGTATGAAAAGGGAGAAGATGGAACATGTATCTGTCTTTTTTTTTTTGCTCAAGGAACATGTATCTGTCCAAACAACAAATTCATGGGTGGAGTCATTGAATGTAGGAAACAGAATTTTCAGGGAACAGTTGTGTTGCCTAGAAAGTTCCCTCCGTGTGGCAGGCCTCTGCTTTTCCACTTTCAGATGCCATTTTAGTCAATCACCATTCCTTCCTTTGCCTAGCATATAACATCCCATTATATATATATATATATATATATATATATATATATATATATATATATATATATATATATATATATATAAATTACCATTCAACACCATATACATCTCTCTCATATGCACATATACATAATCATGCTACCTCATATTTACAAATTTGGGAGACAGAAATTAAGATCTTATATTTAGAATAAAAGTAAATGTTTTATCTAGTTTTTATATTAGGAAGGGAGTAATAAAAAAAGAGTATGTCGTTGACATGATTATTATTATTAAAATAAATTATTAGGACTATGTAAAAGAGTGTGTGTAGAAACATGGGATGTCGGTAGCTTTATAGTCTAGTGGCATGTAAGTTTTTTCTGTGAGTAAGAAATTGCAGGTTCAATCATATTTATAAGTGGAACATGAAAAATGATAGGATGAAAAAATGAAATGGAACATGAGATGTATTTGGCATTGTGAGTGTGTTGTTGACACAGCATGATGCGAAAGATGGACCCTTTATTAGTCTGGTTGCAGATTTTGGTTCATATCATGTGCCCTCTCACTACTTAATTACTTCCCACTTTCACCATTTTGGTAGGGTTCTTGTGGATGTGGTGAGGCTTCGTGCAACCATGGAGTCCTCTTATTTAAGTAAATATAAATCCTCCAATTAAACATATATAAATATTAATGCTTTCAAATTAATATACGTGGTCAAGCATATTTTAGCAAGCAAATTTTATAAATTTAACGTTGAAAATTGTTCTTCCTTCTGTTCTTTCTTTCAATATACATAATATTGACGATTCACAATTGTATTCGTGTGTTTGTAGTCCAATATTGCGATGATTATACCATATACGTTATATAAAAGTCATATATTGAGTTATGAATAGTATGATTTACAATCCATTGTGATGCAAAGGAAATATATCTAAAATGATTATCAATTTAGAGTTTTTTGTTGTTGCATTTTTTTTTAAAAAAAAAAAATCCTTAGATAACAAAAAAATTAATCATTTTCACACTTTTTTTACTCTTAATATCTCAACATACTCTAATAGTGTATTCGTGGGAGGTTTTTTTTTTTTTTTTAAGTACAAGGAGTAGATCTTCGCCTTGATTTATAAAGTGGAAAACAATATTTATTAACTAAAAAGCAATGTGACTTCAAGTTTGATTTCAAAGTACTAATGGTAATGTTCTGGCGTAGAACCAGAACCCTAGCCCTGATGGGACTAGGATGTTTGATGTTGGTTGGGACTTGACCTAGGAGCGATTCCTAGGGCCTACGTACCCTGAAGAGGGATCAAAGTCCACGTAGTTCGAGGAGGATTGGAGGCGTTTAGCCAAAGGGAGTGGGGTGTGTGCTCTGTGTGCAGTATATGCAATTGAGAGAGAGCGTAGAGATAGCCGATGTGTACCTGTTAGGTTAACCATCTATATATAGAGGTTACCTTAGGGTTAGGGGTCCTGATTTGGTGTAGAGATTTCCCTTGATTATCTCCTTGATTGTAGGTTGGTTATGATCTTATCTGATCGTTGGCGATCATGATAGATCTACATTATTGGGCCGCATCACTAATGGGCCTTATATAAAATCCGTAACAGATGCCCTCGCCCGGTAGTTCAAGGTTTTGGACTGCCGGGGTGTATGATGTCCTGGATAAATCATCCGAGGTGTTGCCCATCTCCTGACGTCTACGTCGGGCTAGGACTTGTTGAGCCCATTTCCCTGTATACGTGGTAACGTTGCAAGGTCTGATGAGTCGGGGTGACATCCTGCGTCTCGTGACGTGCCATGTTGGCGTCCTATGGCTTGAGGACTCGTGGTGAATACCGATGTCCAAAAAGGGCGACTGAGGTAATAACCTCCGGTCCTAAGAGTGCCGCGGTAAGAACCGACGACCTAAGGGTCCGAGGTGGTAACCTCCGGCCCTAGGAATGCCATGGTGAGGACCGACGACATAAGGGTCCGAGGTGGTAACCTCCGGCCCTAGGAATGCCGTGGTGCTGCTTAGGGGTTGGCTCAGGGTGGCGGGGCGCCCGTGGACGAGGCGGCCCCTTCAAGCTAGAAGTTCTTTTCTTTTATTCTTCCTTTTCCTTTTGTTTCGGCGTAGGATGCCGGTTTTGTGTGTACTTTTGAACAATTAACCTTATGAATGAAAATTCAAGTAATTGGTCCATTGTGTACTTTTAACTTTATGCATAAAGCGCACATAGTCAAGTTCTAGACCGGGCCGGGGTCTTTAAATAATTAGAGTCCGCTTAGTACTCTTCGGTGTCGAAATGACAATTCGGACATGAGGTGTCCGTTGCGGCATTTCGGCTACGACTAGGCCTAGCTATAATAGATCCTTAGCTTGTCGCCGTTCCTTGTCCTCTTGATTTGTTTCCTAGCCAGGTTTTCTAGAACGTAGGCTCCTCTGTTGAGTTTTTCCTTAATCCGGTAGGGGCTGTCCCAATTTGCGGCCAATTTGCCATCTCTGGCTTTTTGTTACTGACGTCGGCCCTTCGTAGGACTAGGTCTCCCCAGTCGAATACCCTGGGCCTGACCTTTCTGTTGTGTTTGGCCGTAATGAGTTGTTTGGCCGCCATGTCTAGGCCGTGTGCCGTGGATCATCTTTTGCTTCCTTCAAGATTTTACGCTGAGCCCGAGTTTTAACTGGGATCAGTGTAACCGGGTCGCGTTCTTCTATTTTTGGAGGTGTATGGGCCTCGGTGTCGTTTAGGGCTTATGGACCTTGGTGTCAATACAAGGGCTGATGACGGCGGCCTCGTGTCATTTAAGGAAGTCTTGGAAGCGACCGAGTTGCAAAGCTTACGGTGACAGCTTCGCTTAACTGAAAAGCCGGGTTCGATGGCCCTCGGCATCCTTTGTTCAATGTATCCGGGTTCCAACTAGGGAACACGGCCGGTTTATCCGAGTTTTGAACTGACCATGGAAAGGCGGATTTAACTGTTCTTTCGGTGTTACCGAGTTCCGAACTGGTTATGGAAACGTGGATTTAACCGTATGACTTTATCTGGCAAAACTCTACACGGGGCCCGGATTTTAACCAGATTTGGTTTAATCGGGGTCCTTCTTCAAGACTTGGCTCAGAGCCCAGGTTTTAACCAGGTTCGGTGTAACCGGGGTCTGCCTTCAAGATTTTTCATGGAACCCGGATTTTTACTGGATTCAGTGTAATCGGGGTCCGTATTTTTGTTTCTAGCAAGACTTGGCACAGAGCCGGTTTTAAGCTGGATTCGGCGTAAGCGGGTTTCTTGCGTTCAGGTGTTGTAACCCGAGATTCATTAGTCCATTATGGGTGTCGTAACCCGGACTTCGTTTATCCAGTATGGGTGTCGTAACCCTGAATTTGTTTATCCATTATGGGTGTCGTAACCCTGAATTTGTTTATCCATTATGGGTGTCGTAACCCTGAATTTGTTTGTCCATTATGGGTGGGTTTACATACTCTAACACCGAGATTCCAGGTTGAGATACTCGAACACCGAGATTTCGGGTTTATTATTTCTCGGATTCATACATGTAAATAGACTTGGTGGGATTGCCGGTGCAACACGGAGCCCGAGTTTTAACCAGATTCGGTGTAACCGGGGTCCGTCTTCAAAACTTTGGCAGAACCGGGGTCCTAACCAGATTCGGTGTAACCGGGGTATGCCTTCAAATTTACTCGGAGCCGGGATTTTAACCAGATTCGGTGTAACCGGGATCCGTTTTCAAAACTTTGGCAGAGCCGGGGTCCTAACCAGATTCGGTGTAACCGGGGTATGCCTTCAAATTTACTCGGAGCCGGGATTTTAACCAGATTCGGTGTAACCGGGGTCCGTCTTCAAAACTTTGGCAGAACCGGGGTCCTAACCAGATTCGGTGTAACCGGGGTATGCCTTCAAATTTACTCGGAGCCGGGATTTTAACCAGATTCGGTGTAACCGGGATCCGTTTTCAAAACTTTGGCAGAGCCGGGGTCCTAACCAGATTTGGTGTAACCGGGGTATGCCTTCATCCCTTTCGTAGGGACAAAACTCCACAGTTTATCCGGGGTCCAATTGAGGAGCGCGGATTTGCTGTATATAATAGACTTGAACATGATTTTCGGAAACGGGCTTATGTACCTCGGATTCCTACATGTTTAAAGATTTGGAGGCCGTAGCTGTCATTACACGGATCTCGGACTTTAACCAGATTCGGTTTTTCCGGAGTCCGCTTTCAACTTTTGCACGAAGCCGGGGTATTAACCGGATTAAATTTAATCGATATGCCGACCCGACTTTCGGTGTGCATAATTCAAGCCTACTATATGACATCATAATTTATGTATGTAATACATATAAAAATGAAATGGGTCCTACCACGTGAGAGCTAAGATAGGGATGAAAAGAATAAATGTCTTCCTGCGACGACTTCTCTAAAGCCATAAAAATGATAATAGGAAGCATACCTTTGAATTGATATAGCTTCTAAAATACTTTAAATTGTCATGGGTTTGCTCTGACTCGGCACGAAGTACTATGCAATTGAATTGCTCCGTGCGACTCCATGATTTGCAGAAGTTTCACTTTAGTCCCTCCGTGAAACTTTTTAAGAGTTTCACTTAGGACCCTGTGAAACACCTTTTGTGATTTTCACTTAGGTCCCTGTGTGAAATCTTTTGAGATTTCTGTTTAGGTCCCTGCGTGAAAACTTTTCCGTTATTGCAGAAAGGTCCCTGGTCAAACTTACACTTTGACCAGGTTTCTTAGGTCAGTTCTGCGAAACAAAACGTGCCGCGAGACCTGCTTTCGGATAGGAGACTGGTGATATGCCGACTTAGGTAAACCGCCAGGACGAATCGGAGGGAGTACTGCTGTCGGTCGTCATCTAGTAGGCCGGGATTCCGAGTAAGAATCCGACCCGCAATCAAATGCATCGTGGTCATGGTTAGAATTTCCGTGATTCTTCTTCGTTACCCAATTTTCGTCCAGGGGCGGTGGATCGAAGCTGTTGAGGCGTTTTGAGTGCGGATGGTTTGGCTCTTGCAAATAGCGATGGCTTGTGTCTCCACCGTGCCGGATCGAGGCTGCCATGCTTGAAGGTTGTGGTTCGTATGATCGAGGATATGAGCCGTGGCGGGGCCGACGAGGCCTTGTGACAGTCTTCCGAGGATCCCTCCAAAGGCTCCGTCGGTCAATCACTCTCTTCTTTGCCCTTTTCTGATTGTAGATAACGTTCGATGATCCCAGGGAGAAGGAACCCTAGTTCATCGTGTCTTGTACTTACTAAACCTTCTTTTTATTGGCCTCGCCGGAGTATCATTGTTTCTTGAATTTGGGATCGATTAACCCATACCATCCCTTCAAATACCGAATTGACATTCTGGAAATCAAATGCCCTCACTTTGATGCCAGGGATAAGTTGAATCAAATGAGATCGACGTTCTGGAGATAGGTGCCAATCTCGTAATCGAAGATGGAGATAGGTAGTGGGGACCTACGTTCTGGGAATCGAATGCCCTCAATTCGATGCCAGGGATCAGTTGAATCAGACGAGAGCAAACCTTTATGTTCATCCGCTTTTAGATTTAGCAGCATTCAGAATCATCCGGAACCCAGGGCGTGATTTTTCCTTGGCTTCGACCATTTGATTTTCCACCACCCCAGATTTGCTTGCGTCTTTGTCTTGGGAGATTTTGCTTTTTGTATAGACCATTTTTGGTCATGGGAATCGAAGTTTATCGATCCCCACGGACGGCGCCACTGTTCTGGCGTAGAACCAGAACCCTAGCCCTGATGGGACTAGGATGTTTGATGTTGGTTGGGACTTGACAGAGAGAGCGTAGAGATAGCCGATGTGTACCTGTTAGGTTAACCATCTATATATAGAGGTTACCTTAGGGTTAGGGGTCCTGATTTGGTGTAGAGATTTCCCTTGATTATCTCCTTGATTGTAGGTTGGTTATGATCTTATCTGATCTGTTGGCGATCATGATAGATCTACCTGTTATTGGGCCGCATCACTAATGGGCCTTATATAAAATCCGTAACAGGTAATAATAAGTGCTATTTTTAAGTCACCGTTCACCCAACGGAAAGAATTCATATACCCATTATGTTCATAGAGGGTCAAACTCAAAACCTCACACTACGGCCATGTCTGAATAGAACTTTTGTTTTTATTTAACTACCATTTTAGTAATAAAATAAAGTTTCTTTAATTTTACTGCTTATCACTCTGGTCTTATTTATAAGTATATTTTTATTAAGGGTGGAGCCAAGATTTGAAATTAGGAGGCAAAAATTACAGAACAGAACCCAGTGTTCATGAAATCACATTTTAGCCCTATAAATATTTCAATATTTTCATTTTAGTCCATCCATGAAACTTTTAGTGGAGATTAAATTGAAAATATTGAAATTTTATGTGGCTAAAATATAATTTCCTAAACCTTTGGGCTCAATTTTGTAATTTTAGGGGGCGGGGGCCACCCCTAGTCCCCGTAATTCTGCCCCTTATTTTCACTCTCTATGAAAGTAGACTTATAAATAGGATCGGAGTGGTATATATTAGATAATGGAGTAAGCATATACTTAAACCTTAAAGGGTTAAGGTGCAAAAATACACATATGCTTTTGTCAGAGGAGCGCCCAGTAGCAAATGTTTTTTTTAGGTGCAAAAGTGACTATGTGGTTACAAAATAGAAGCAAAATTCACAGTAACCGTTAAGGGGGTGGATGTTGACCGTTAAGTTGGAAGGTTTGACTTAAATATGTGATGTGGACGCTGACTAGGAGTGTATAACAGACAAGTGGAATCTTAATGGCTGAATATTTGATGACTTGGAAAAAGAATGATTTTTTTTTTTCTGAAAAAAATATAATTTATTTTTCTTTTATTTATCTAAATTGATATTTGATGACTTGGAAAAAGAATGATTTTTTTTTCTGAAAAAATATAATTTATTTTTCTTTTATTTATCTAAATTGATTAAACCCCAAATTCTCGCTAAATTGTTCATCACTCATTCTTCTCCAGCAGCCCCTCTCGGCCTTTATCACTATATTCTTCTTCTCTAGCAAGTACACAACGATGAGCATCCACTAATTTTGTCATCTTCTACTTATGACCTAAAGAAGAGGCTATCGAGAATTGATCTCCTTTGTTAGCAACGGTGGCAGCCACAACCTAAGCCAACTTCAGAAGCGACGACAGTACAAGGTTGGGTTTTAAAAGTTTCTTTGCCAGATTTCGCAATGTTCATCACCAATTCTAAAGTGCAAAGTAATGAACGGGAAAAATTCTAAATTAAAGTGATGACCTATATAAGCTTTCTCAAAGGAATTATATTTATAAACCAAAATCCAACATAATACAGTAGACGACTTGCTATTTGGGGAAAAATAGAATCGACTTGTCAGGCAACATTGGGAAAAAGAAGAGTTGGAGAAAAAAACAAAAAACCTAGGGTTCAAGGCGAAGCTCCGGATCTAACCACTCACGTCCTCTCCTTCACCCAGCACGTCGTCGCTGATTTATGAAGGTCTTAGCTTTCAGATCTGAAGCTCCGGAGTCTCTCAACTATCATCTCTGTCGCTAATTGTAGATTTTAGCGTTGGGTTTCGACGAGATGAAGGTTGCAGACGCAAAGCTAAATTGCAGACGAGATGAAGAATCGATCGGTTGGAGACAAGATTCAGATGATATCGGGTAGTTATATTATATTTGGGAAAAGAAAAATAAATTAATTTTTTTCAGAAAAAAAAAAAAAATCATTCTTTTTCCAAGTCATCAAATATTCAGCCATTAAGATTCCACTTGTCTGTTACACACTCCTAGTCAGCGTCCACGTCACATGTTTAAGTCAAATCTTTCAACTTAACGGTCAACATCCACCCCATTAGCGGTTACTGTGACTTTTGCTCCTATTTTGTAACCACATAGTCACTTTTGCACCTAAAAAAAACATTTGCTACTGGGCGCTCCTCTGACAAAAACACATGTGTATGTATGCACCTTAACCCAACCTTAAATTATAGAAAGATAATGGAGGAATTATATTTATGAGGTTAAAAGATTACGTGGGGAATGACAATTAATGACCGTTAAAAGAATATTAATACTACAACAACCAGCCTTATTTTATTATATGGGATTGGATTGGCTACTAAATTTCAATTGATCGAAGAATATTAATGTAAAACAAAAAATAAATATAGATTATAAATATTATAGTTTAAATTGTAAATTACCAAGTTTCAGTTGTAAAGTACTTGTTATATACTCCTTCGGTCCTTAATATAAGACATCTTTTGGGAGTTGATTTTAGTTTTAAATATAAGACATAGTTTATATATTTGTTAATATTTTTCTGATTTAACCTTAATTATGCTCCCTTAACAATAGTCAATGAAAAGAGAGAGTTAAAGAAGACGACTAAGGTATTTTAGAAAATACATGTCATATTAACCAATTTAACTAACTTCCTTAATCTAATCAAATTAGGTAAATATGTCTTATATTAAGAACTAAAAGAGCATATAATACTCTCTCCATCTCAATATATGTAATACCCGGATATTTATCTGGAATATTATAAATAAAAGTTGGATATTTCTGATAAGTGAAATTTCAATCTCCGGTCTTGTATAATTATAGTCTATTTTCTAAGTAGAATTTCTGTAGGAAATCAGGGAAATTAAGGGCCAAAGTGCCAAAATGACCAAAATGCCCCTAAGGGACATAAATAACTTAGGAAATTATGGAAAAATACCAAAAGGTAGAAAAGTGACCAAGTAAATTAGGAGAGTATATTATCTCTAATTATTGTAATTTAATAAATTATGAACTTTGAGAAATTGTATAAGAATGTTCAAAAAGTAATAAAGACCAAAATACCCTTGTAATTATGGATTAATACAATGGGCATGGAAATTCTAGTGTTAAGGCAAAAGTTTGAAGATAAATGAGTGTCTTAATTAAGAAAATTACCAACAAGTGATAATAGAATAATTAAGTAATATTGGGCTAATTACTTAAGTATAAGCAAAGGAAATTAAGAGATAATTGTATAAAGCTCAAAAATTAGTGGTAATTGGCCTAAAATTAGTAAAGATATATTTGTTAATTAATTGGAAATTTTGGAGAAAAATAGTTGAGTTTAGGTATTTTTAGGCCTAAATACAAGAATGGACCAATTAGAGAATTTTGTGAAATTTTTGGAAAAAGTAAATAATTAAATAATTAATTAAATAAAAAATAAAATATTTATTAATTAAAATATAGGGCCAGCCGAATTGGGCCAAAGGAAAAAGAGGAAAAAATGTATATATATATATATATATATATATATATATATATATATATATATATATATATATATATATATATATATATATATATATATATGTATAAAGGTTTTTGCAACTTGATATTATAATAATATTATAATTAATTAAAGTTAAAAAGGATGAATAGTAAATTAAAAATTAGGAAATGGATCCTATCTAGAGATCTAGGAATAGGAATTCCAAAATCAAGGTAGAATATTGATTAGTGGGATTTTATCTTCCGTTAGACTCTTCCGGAAGTTAATTCTGAGTCCGATTGTGCATTTTCCTAATAAAACAAAATAGGGAAAAATGCATATAGGCACATTTTTGATGCGAAGAAAATAAATTCTAACTCAACATCTAGGAATGAGTTTGAGTTTATTTGGACATATTTGGAATCAGTGAATTTTTCTGAAGAGATTGATGTTTTCGAAAACGAGTTTCGTAACAGGACCCGTACGGACACGTTTTTCGAGGAACTTCAGACTGACAGTTGGAGGCCTATATGGAATCAAAATTTAGGTTAACTTGGAAATTTCTAATAAGTGAGAATATGTCTTCAAAGTTGTAAATCCAGAATTTTGGGATTTTTCCGAAATTACGCAAATCGGGTACCGATTGGGGAAATTGGACTGAATGAGGACACTTGTCATCATTCAATTGGACCACCCTTGGCTTGTGGAGCAAGTGGCCGAATTGTGTGAGGTGTGTGGCCAAGAATCATTCTTCTAAATATTAAAGGGAAAATTACACTTTAGGACCCAAAATTTGCCTATATAAAGGCAAGAGTTCTCTTCATATTTCACACCACTTTCTCTTGCTTTGGCCGAAAGTAGAGAGAGGATTCTAGAGAGAAGCTCGGAAAATTTCTGCAGAAGTCTTCAACGGGTAAGTCCTTCGGTCTTTAGTCTTTAGTTCGATAGTTAGTAGAATTGTTAGATGGTTTTAGCAAGTAGGGAGTGAGATTCCTACTATTGATTTTTAGGCCTCATTGCATTGAAAAATATGCATGACGAGGTAAAAACATAGTAGGGATTGAGTCCCCGAAAGTTGAAATCTTCGTAGTTCTTTCAATAGTTAGAGTAGTAATGCTAGAATAGCCTTTAAATTTTCAAGTATGATTAGGTATCATATGGGAGGGCTATTTTAGTCTTTATTTTCGAAAATTGAAATGGCGTCGAAGTTGGCAAAATTTCGGGAAGAAAATTTGTCGAGTAACGAAATCTTGGCGAAATTCCGCCATTAGGGGTAGAAGGGCAAAATGGTAATTTTTACCTAAAATGCCGATTATAGTGTCAAATCACTAATGGAAGTGATATTATTCTTATAGGACGTCGAAATCCTAGTTTCTTGCCGTTACTGTTGTCCAACGTGCTGCATTGTCGGACAAACCGTGTTTTCCGTCGAGAAAGTACGATTCGCCGAAACATCTACGTACATCAACGAAGGTACGGACGCGTACTGTAACACTAATCCTATAGTTCTCATATACATATATGTCATAGATACGTTCATATACCGGGGCTCTGCTTAGGGTCGTCGTTATACATACAGCCTTGTACGGGTTATAGACATGATAATACCGCTTTGAGTTTTCCTAGCGCTGAGGACACGTGATCGTGGCACAGGGTAATGTGCAGGATATATTTGTGTAGGACTTTACATACTGCTTTATGCTTATGTCTGTGTCGTGTCACAATGTTGTTGTGTAGGACCTTACATATTGCTTCATGCTTATGTTACATCTGTGTCACACTTATCGATGAGATGTTCTTTGTTATGTCATGAATATCATTGTCTATATCTTGTTTTATTTGAGCATAGGGTTAACCGTTACCCGAGATTCAATGCGGTGAATTGAATCTCATTTGTAGCTTCGTGATCCGGAGGACCACGAGATCGGTGATAGGGAAAGCGGCGGGAGTAGGCTTCGTAGGATTTATCTTATCGCTTTCTGTACTTATCTTTTGAACAGTAGGATCACTGTAATGTCATTACTCTATTACACTATGATTCATATTTTGTTATGATCAGTTACTCTTTCGCTCCCATGCTCTACTCTGATTGAAAAAAAAAAAAATTCCCGCTTTAAAAATTGGGATGTTACAATATACAAGGTTCTTTCAATCAAATTGTGAAATTCTAAAAAATAGTTAAAATTAGTTAAAAATAATAAATATGTAAGAAATATAAGTTGTTTTCCAACAATGTCATTATTATTTTTTGATTGGGGACCAAACGGTCCCAGGCAGGATCGAACCCTGATACACTGGCATAAGGCCAGACACTAGTATAAGGCTAGCAAACATGCCACTGCGCTACCCAAGGCGCTGGCCCAACAATGTCATTATTTATGAATGAGTAAGAGAGAGGGCAATAATAAAAAAAATGTTGAAAGAGAATGTGTGGGGAATAAATGATGAGAGAGTAATTTAAAAAAAAAAGGTAAAAATGCATTCATTTTTTAGACAAACTACAAAAAAATTATAAAAAGGGACAAGCCTAATAGAAAAAAAGGATCTTATATATTGGGAGGGAGGGAGTATTATACTCGGAGTATATATCAATATTCTTCATTCCTGCTTAATTATTTCATATGTAAGATCTCTCATATGGTCAATAGATCTAATAAACAACCTCTCCTAATTAGCTGATTAATTAATTAAGTAATTATATATTGATCGGTTTTGTTTCATGATCATTCAATTCAATGTCTTTGGGAATGGGAAATGAAAATGATCAATGCAATCCACCTTCTACTTTTTGGGTTAGGTTAGGTGGTACGTATTGACTTGTTAGGTCCAATTGATCATAAATTTACACCCTTTATATATAATATAAAAATCTATACCATTATTCGTAGGTCATGATGGATACAAATTACATTATAGATTTCTGCAAAGCATCAAAATTGTATTCTTTTATAAATTAATTCAAAATAAAATTTTATCCATATAAACTCATTTGAACTTAATCATATAGACATGTTTTATCATGTATTTGCAAGAATTTTAAAATTAAGTTTTATTTTTTTCCATATCTCATACATATTATATATCCTTTATATATAGAGGGCTCAAACTCATAACTTTACGCTGAAACAAGCCTTAAGGAATGTGCTTGATGTCATTTAGTGATTGTTTGGGTAACTCTAAAACATGATTTCATAGGCATTTTTCGCAAACCAAGACAAAACTCATCTCATTTGCTTATCTTGTAAATCGTAAAAGTTATTCTCCCAAAACTAATCCAAACACACACTAATAAGTCATTGACAAAATAAGTCTTACTACCTCCAATCCCTAATATAAGAGCTAGTTGGAATTAAATTTGATCTTAAATATAATATCTCAATCCACTCTTTACCCCCTGTATTTATCATTTTTTCTAAATTATCCCTAATAATTGCACATGTTAAAAGAGTTTGTATCAAGGGCTAGCTTCAATATAACTAATTGAAAAGGGTATTTTAGGGGAAACAAAACATATTTTTACAATATAATTAACCAATTTAAATAATTTCAAATTAATTAAGTAGATCTTATGTATTAAGGAATAGGGGTAATGTTACGCATAACCTAAATTAATTTTACATATTGATATTTATTATTTCATTTAAGGTGCTTATCATTTTAAATCTCAGGAAAAATCATGATAACTTTTAATTATAGCCCTGTAAATATATAAACATAACAAAATATATTATGACTAGTTTTATAAATGATTGATGATAGTAAAATTGAGAAGTGGGTCAACCCACCAAAGTTCCACTAAGATCCACCTAACTCTCCCCATCATCATGCTTCTACTATCTGTAAGACTATTTTTCTTATTCAAATTACTTCAATCCTTTTTAGTGAGGTAACATTCCTTTATTTTTATTTTTTAATGTTAAACACAGATATATTTAGGTTAATTTGTAAATCTACCAACTAAGACTGAGGTAATGCCGACAAAGATGAAATTGCTACAAACTTTAAGCAAGTTCTGCATTGAAGGCTGAAGTCATGACAAAAGAATAGCTAAATGGCCAAATAATTAATAGTCTCATGTTCGACTCGTAGATCTGCGATTGCCTTAAGATTTTCGTTGAGAGCCTTGCCACCTTTTAGGTATTTACCCAAATTCATCTCGCATGAGTCATAGTCTATAAATAATATGACTTACTCCTTCATTTCCCTACTATAAAGTGCCTCTTAGAATAATGGATGGTGTTTGTCAGTTAATGTTAAACTGCCATGTTGGTTGGTTGGATGGTTGGAGGAACAATTTTATCGCCACAAGGATACGGATTCGAATGACATTGAAAGACGAGAGAAAGATTAAAGAATAATGAACGGTGCTTATTATAAATCAATTGATGTATTATCAATAAAACTTTTCTAATGTTACGCTTGGTTAAGGTTATAAACTATTCACTCCATTTTTTAATAAACTACACATAACTGAATTACGTAAAGTGGAATGTGCATATGGAAAAAGATAATACACATAATAAATCAGGGGTAAAAATAAATAAATAAAATGCATTGAATATTCAGACATCTTTAAAGTGTAGCTTATAAAAGATATACTCATTCAAAAATTGTAACTTATAAAAATGATTAGATGGAGTACAAATATAGAATTTTCTTTTAAATATGAGTAAAATTATAAATTTATTCCATTTTCAGATATCAATAACTTAATCACCTCTTCTTGATGCATATGGGCACTCCTTGGAAGGGAATATAAATATGGGAAAAACATGTTTAAGTACCAACTAAGATAAATAATATCAAAAAAGTCACATAATTTGTTAATGGTAATTAATCCACTTGTTAATGATTGTTATTTCACTTATTATTAACAACCTCTTAAAATTTTTCTAATATTATTTCTTTTAGTTAGGACCTAAATGTAATTTCTCCGGGTTAAGTGTAATACCCCAAAAATATGTATCATAATTTGGTAAGATTATACCTATGAAAAGTAGGTGAATATGGGATATCAAATAATAAGATATAATTATCTTATTTTATAAGGAAAAATCTCTTGGAAATTAGAGAAATTAAGGGCCAAAGTGCCAAATGACCAAAATGCCCCTAAGGGACATAAATATTTAGGAAAATTGTGAAAAATCCTAAAATTCAGTGAAATAATTATTTGAATAATGAGAGTATGTTATCTCTAATTAGGGTAATTTAATAAATTACAAACTTGGAGAAACTGAATAAAGATATTCCAAAAGTATTGTAATGACTATAATGCCCTCACAAATTCTAAAATCTTTATGAGAACACGGGAAACGAAATGTCGGTGTTATAATAATGAGGTAATGGGACATTCTAATTAAGAAAATTATCAACTAATGATAATAAAGTGATTAAGTAATTTCTAGCTAATTACTTAAGTCGAGCAAAAGAAATTATGAAATAATTATGTAAAACTCAAAAATTAGTGGTAATTGGCTTAAAATTAGTAAAAATATATTTATTAATTAATTGAAAATTTTGGAGAAAAATAGTTGAGTTTAGGTATTTTTAAGCCTAAATACAAGAATGGACCAATTAGGTAATTTTGTGGAATTTTGGAAAATTAAAATAAATAAATCATTAATTAATTAATTAAATTAAAAAAATAAAATAATTATATATAATATATAAGTGTGCTGCCGACATCCATGGGAGAAGAGGGGAAAAAATGTATTAAAATATTATATAAGAGTTACAAAAATAATAAACTCTATTTTAATATTCCTTAAAGTGAAATAGATGAATAGTAATTAAATAATTAGGAAACGGATCCTATCTAGAGATCTAGGAATGGGAATTCCAAATTCAAGGTAAAATATTGATCAGTGAGTTTTTACCTTTAAGTGACCTCTTCCGGAAGTTAATTCCGAGGCCGTTTGTGCATTTTCCTAATAAAACAAAATAGGGAAAAATGCATATAGGCATATTTTTGGAAATAAGGAAAATAAATTCTAACTCAACATTTAGTGTAACATCCCATTTTCTAAGCGGAAATTTTTTTTTTAAATCAGAGTAGAGCCTTGGAGCGTAAGAGTAACTGATTCCCATTAAAACGATAACCAGAATGTAATACAGTGTTGATACAGCATCCTATTGTTCTCATAGGTAATTACGTAAAACGATAAAGTGACAACTCCGTCTCAGAGCTCACTCGTGCTACATGCCCTCCAACTATGAGCTTACTCGTGTAGCTTGCCTCGATCTCCGATCCGTGGTCCTCCTGACCCTGAAGCTATAGCTGAGATTCAATTTATCGAATTGAATCTCAGGTAACGGTTAACCTTATGCTCAAATAAAACAAGATACGGATGACAGATATTCAAAACATAACAGAAGACATATCACTTATGCATATAGCGAGATGCATGATTGCATGATTGTGACACGAGACGAACATAAGCGTTAAAGCGGTATGTATAAGTCCTACACAATAATAGCTTCGCACAAAAACCAAGTGCCACGATGTATCGTCGTGTCCTCGGCGCTAGGAAAACTCTAACGGTATTAATATCTCTATAACCCGTGTGAAGCTGTATGTATAATCGGTAACCCTGAACAGAGTCTCTAACCATGAATGTATCTCGGTGACCCCTAACAGAATCTCTATCCGTGAATGTACCTATCACATATATGTATATGAGCAGCACTAGATTAGTGTTACAGTACGCGAACGTACCTTCGTTGATGTACGTAAATGTTTCTGGCGGAAACTGTACTTTCTGACGGAAAACAGCGGTTTGTCCGACAGTGGCACGTTGGACAGCGTAACGGCAGCAAATTAGGATTTCTGACGTCCTATAAGAGTAATATCTCTTTCATTAGTGATTTGGCATTATAACTGGCATTTTAGGTAAAAATTATCATTTTGCCCCTATGCCCCTAATTGGCGGAATTTCGCCAGCACTTCGTTACTCTGACTACTTTTCTTCCCAAAATTTCGCCAGAACTTCGACGCCATTTTGATTTTCGAAAATAAAGACTAAAATAGCCCTCCCATATGATACCCAATCATACTTGAAAATTTAAAGGCTATTCTAACATTACTACCCCTACTTTTGAAAAAGCTCTAAAAACTACAACTTTTCAGGTACTCGATCCCTACCAAGTTTTTACCTCGTCAGGCATTTTTCAATGCAATGAGGCCTAAAAACAATAGTAGGAATCTCATTCCCTACTTCCTAAAACTATCTAACAATTCTACTATCTTTCGAACTAAAAACTAAAGCCCGAAAGACTTACCCGTTGAAGACTTAGGACAATTCTGGAGGCTTCGCCGCAAGATTTCCAGATCACTTGCTCTCTTCTTTCTCTCTCTAGCTTTTCGGCCAAGAGTAAGAAAGGGAATGGTGTGAAATTTGAAGATCATGGCATGGGTATTTATAGACAAAATTAAGGGCATGTTTGGCATTTCAAAGTTGTTTAAAACCATTTAAACCAACTTCTTCAAGAAGGCAACTCCTTGACTTTTCACACTCTTTGGTCGACATATTTGGCTTATTTGGCAGCCAAGGATTGGCCAAGAGATGGTGAGTCACCATGCTTTATGGCCGATCCAAGTGTATTTCCGATCGGTATTCGATTCGCGTGATTTCGGAGAAATCTCGAACTTCTGGATTTACAACTTTGAAACCATTTCCTCACTCATTAGAAATGTCCAAGTTAACCTAAATTTTGATCCCATATAGGGCTCCAACTATCCAGTTGAAGTTTTCGAAAACGTGTCCGATCGCGTCCGGTTTGAACGCATTTCGAAATTACCAACTTCTTGAAAAAATTCACTGATTCCAAATATGTCAAAATAAATTCAAACTCATGCCTAGATGTTGAGTTAGAATTTATTTTCTCTATATCCAAAAATATACCTATATGCATTTTTCCCCATTTTGTTTTATTAGGAAATGCACAAACGACTTTAATTTACTTAGTAAGAGTATAACGGAAGACAAAATTCCACTGATCATTATTTTACCTTGACTTTGGAATTCATATTCCTGGTTCTCTAGATAGGATCCGTTTCCTAAATATAAGATTACTATTCACTAACTTTAATTATATATTAAAATATTCAAACATGTGCTAAATGTAAACAAATATCATGATATTATGATTTCACTCTTATCTTCATTCTTCTTGCAATTTTCGGTCAAAAATCTGATCCTATTTAATTTATATTTTCGTTTTTATTTTAATTAATAATTAATTAATATTATATAAAATAATTATTTAATAATTATTTTATATAATTTTTACAAAATTTTCCTATTGGTCAATACTTTGATTTAGGCTTAAAAATACCTAAACTCAACTATTTTTCTCAAAAATTTCCAATTAATTAGTAAATATACTTTTACTAATTTTCAACCATTTTCTACTAATTTTTGAGCTTTACATAATTATCTCTCGAATTTCCTTTGCTTATGCTTAAGTAATTAGCCCAATATTACTTAATTACTTAATTATCACTTGTTGATAATTTTCTTAATTACAATGCCTCATTACCTTCATACTCTTGCATTAACCTTAGTATTTCCATGCCTCTTACATTATTCTATAATTTGTAAGGGTATTTTGGTCTTTTATTACCTTTTGGACATTCTTATACAATTTCTCCAAGTTCATAATTTATTAAATTACCATAATTAGGGATAATATATCCTCCTAATTCACTTGGTCATTTACTGCTTTTTATGATTTTTCATAATTTTCTAAGTCATTTACCCTTTCCAGGGGCATTTTGGTCATTTTGGCACTTTGGCCCTTAAATTCCCTGATTTCCTACAGAATTTAACTTAGAATAATAGACTATATTTCCACGAGTCTTACGATCATAACTTCACTTATGAGAAATAACCCATTTATTTATCAAAATATAATATTTCAGATAAATAAATATGCGGGTATTACATTTAGGAATGGGTTTGAATTTATTTAGACATATTTGGAATCAGTGAATTATTTCCAAGAGATTGGTGGTCCCGAAAACAAATTCCGACACCGGACCCGTACGGACACGTTTTTCAAGGAACTTCAGACTGACAGTTGGAACCCTATATGGAATCGAAATTTAGGTTAACTTGGACATTTCTAATAAGTGAGAACATGTCTTCAAAGTTGTAAATCCATAATTTTGAGATTTCTCCGAAATCACGCGAATCGGGTACCGATCGGGGAAAAACTAGTAGACCGGGCATAAAGTAACAATTTTGGAAATTCCCTCCATGTCCTTCCAAAACCCTATAAATACCCCCCCTCCTTCATAATTCTCACACCTTTTCTTCCGTCTCTTGGCCAAAATTTTTGGTTGAGAAAGAAGAGAAAGGAGCTCTGGGGGAATTGTGCAGCGAAGCCCTGCAGAATTGTCCGGAAGTCTTCAACGGGTAAGTCTTTCGGGCTTTAGTTTTTTAGTTTAGTAATTAGTAGAATTGTTAGTTAGATTTAGGAAGTAGGTGACAAGATTCCTACAAATGTTTTGATCCTTGTTTGCGTTGAAAAAATATGCAGAGGTGTAAACATAGTAGGGATCGAGTCGCCGAAAAGTTGAAGCTTTTCAGTTTTTCAAAAGTAGGGGTTATAATGTTAGGATAGCCTTTAAATTTCAAGTATGATTTGGGTATCATATGGGAGGGCTATTTTAGTCATTATTTTCGAAAATCATAGTTGCGTCGAAGTTCTGGCAAAATTTCGGGAAGAAAATTTGCTAGAGTAACGAAGTGCTGGCGAAATTCCGCCAATTTGGGGTATAGGGGCAAAATGGTAATTTTTACCTAAAATGCCAGTTATTGTGCCAAATCACTAATGGAAGTGATATTACTCTCATAGGACGTCAGAAATCCTAGTTTGCTGCCGTTACGCTTTCCGACGAGCCGCTGTTGGACGTTTCGCCGTTTTCCGTAAACGTGCCATTTCGTCCGAAGTACCGAAGTACCATCAAACGAAGGTACGTTCGCGACGTCTTCGTAACACCGACTACGATGCTTATAGTACGCTTATATATGGTACGGATAGTTTCATAAGCCATGGGTGGAACTCATTCAGGCCAATCACGATGACTAAGGTAATAAACTTAGATAATCACTTACGGCTTTACGGGTTATATTAAGTATAATACCGTCATGTTTTCCTAGCGCTACGGACACGACGGTACATCGTGGCACACAATTAAAGTGCGAGACGAGATAACTTTGCTTGTAGGGCGGTTAGATAATGTATTAATCTTTATGAACAGGCAGATACGCCACCATTATTGTTATAATCAGTTACTCAATGTTTTTATTCCGCCGATGCTCTACTCTGATGTTTTTAAAAAAAAAATTGGCTCTGAAATTGGGATGTTACACTTTTGGTATCAGAGCAAACCTTTCTGGCAAGTGTTTAACTATGTTACCGCGAACAGTATGGTGCCTAAGGCAAGGCTAGTCTACGTGGGTATGCCATTGAGTCGCCGTATAAGTCGGTGAGGCCCCCATGGTAAACACTTACCTGGCCATTCTGTTCGGATAACGGAGTTAGGTTCTCAAGCCTTTTAAACTCAGAGTATATTTTTGAAATGAGTACTGATATAACTCTAGTGTTATGTTCTAGAGATGGACAAAAATGAGGTCCTTTGCATAAAATATTTAGGGCGAAGAAAGCGTACCGTGCATATATCTGTGAGATAGGGTTCAGATTAAACCTAGAATCGGTACATCTATCGCCTAGACTTATGCCGATATCAGATATCTCTGATACCACCGATACCACTAAAAACCGGATATCTCGATACCACCGATACCACTAAAAACCGGATATCTCGATACCACCGATACTATCGAAACCCCAGGATATCTCGGATACCCACGATGACCCCGATATCGTATCGATAACTCGATATCGGTCTCGATACCTCGATAATCCCTATATCAACATCGATAGTCCCGATAACCTGTTATCAATCTCGGATAGTTCGAAAGCGGCGATATCAGACTCCGATAACTCTGATATCAGTCTCTGATAGCTCTAATAGCTCTGATATTAGTTTCTGATAGCTCTGATAACCCTGATATCAGCCTCTGATAACCCTGATAACCCTGGTAATGTCACCTACCGACGACAATTTTGACTACCCAGGAGATCATAGATCTTGAAAATCAGTTCCGACACAAATTCTGATAACCTGCTCTGATAACTCTGATAGTCGTCAGTTTGTACTGAACGAAAGTTCTATCCTAGCATAAAGCTTGTAGGTGGAGCTAGGCCACGTGGACGAAACTCTAAGACCGACGAATAGAAATACATGCGGTATTCGATCAGTGTTAAAGACGTCTATCGGAAGAACCATTACATAATTTCGTATCTTTCTGGAGATTGGACTAGATCCACTCCTCATCACTCTCCTCGAAACCACTCCCGAGTGGAAAGCACAAACGAACTCTTAGAAGAAGTACTATCTCAAAGTTTTCATTGGCAGGTAACCCCCAATAGGTTCTTGTTTAGGTACACTCAGCAAGTGGAGCAGCAACCTCCATTGGACACATATTATGGACAGCACGATGAAACATCATGGACAACTGTAGGAATCGGTAAAAAGCAGAACTCCATGGGAGCCCCAGTTGGGAAAGCCATGTCTTAAGCCTTGAGTAAACGAATTCCTTCGCTTTAGGGCTTTTCGGTTCAGAAGCAAAGTTCTTCTTTTCTCAAAACCGTTTCTGAACAGAACAAACAAATAAACTCCTAGATGAGCAGTTTAAGATCGATGTCTATTTCTTTCTAAATCATTCTCAAAGGCTAGAGTTAGATAACTAGCTAAATATCATAACACATCCTACCATGAACTTTGTGTACCTTACCTGTTTACTTGGAAGATTAAATTATTCCTTAAAGACCGTTATTCTTTAGAGAGACCAGATGGAAAATCTACAAAGAACCGGAACTCTGGGAGGCCAATGCCGAGGTGGAAATAAAGGCAGACAACCGCAAGGAATACCAGTCCCAGTACAACATTTGAACCACCAAAGTATGTTGCAAGAGCTGAGGGAACAACTTAATGAGCTGATAACTCGGATGGAAATGCTTAAAGAGCAGAAGACTCTGAGGGAAAGACTGAAAGAACAACAGGAGAAGCTAAGGGAACAGAAAATTCTTATTGATACTCTCTTGGCTGAAAAACAAGGAAGGCAGATTGAGGAACAACTGGAAACCTGCCGTCTGATGGAGTGTAACTTGGAGGAGCTGCGTAGATCAAGTGATGTCAGCAATAGTAAAGCGATTCATGACGGACTTAGCCACAAAAGCCCCACACTGAAAAGAAAGTTATCTTGGGTCAACAACAAAGGAAAGGGCAAAGAGATAGTTCAAACTGAACAGCAGAGCTGTCCAAAAATGCCAAGACTTCTACCATGTTCAATTTGCGGGAACTACCATCCCAATGTTCGATGTAATAGGAGACGGATTTGCTACGGTGTGATGGGAAGCTGTTATGCTTCAAGTGTCAGCAGCCTGGACACATCAGTGTGCGCTGCCCCCAGAAAGTTGTAGAGCTTGAGTCACAGAACATAGACCAGATATTAGCATCGCTCGATGCGGAAGTCGGAAAATCCTCAGAGATGGTTCCAGATACTATCGTTTAGTTAAAACTATTTCAGTAGAAATTTATGTCAGATATGAACCGATCCAAGTGCTAAACCGATCATTTCTTTTGATGCTTGTACGGATCCTTTTGGGATGCATACGTATATTTCCTTACGTTGTATTAGTAGCTAAACCATTGGGTGTGAGCTTTTAGCTTGTAGAGCGTATTTTGAACCCGATTTCGGATATAATATAAATCCTCCTACGACTTCATAACATCGACGACATTCTAAATAAGCGTTAAACAAACGGTGATGAAGAACGGTGACAAAAGAATATATGATTCTCACAAGCAGAGATAGAACGATGCGGAAACCGAATCTTTATGCAAGTAAATTTCGCGTAACATGCCAATAAACAAGGCTCGGGAATAAAAATTAAATCATTTATGTTGAACAAAGACGTGAGACAAGTTTTCATAAATTGAGTGAGAAGTTGATTACCGCACCAAGAAATTGGTTATCCCAAATCCAAAATTTTTTTAATGGTACTGAATTGGGATATGTCTAGTTGCGGCATGACAAGTGTGATAACTTACCATTCTCAAGTCTCTTAAAGTCGAACCAATCCACACATAGCATAGTGATAATCGGCATCATGTTTTTTTAAGTAACTATAAAACACTAAAGTACGCGGTGTTATGGGTGCCACGGAATCAATATATATAAAGTACGCGGTGTAATAGACGCCACGGAAACACTATATATATCAATTTAAAGCATGATAAAACACTAAAGTACGCGGTGTTATGGGTGCCACGGAAGCAATATATATAAAGTACGCGGTGTTTTGACGCCACGGAAACACTGTATATATCAATTAAAAAAAAACCTGATAAAAACATTATAAAACAAAACCAACGTATCGCCTTAGAAGCTCCCAGTAATATTCATATAGAAGGGGAAGACTGGAGTTTTTAACGTAGTATCAACTACTGTTGGATGAACGGGGCAACTGTTCGGAAGTAAATATTCACTTCCCAAGATTGACGATCTATTCCATATTCTAAAATCCTATATCCTGTCAAAGTCGACTTACGCCCAGAATACTACCGGTTGTGAATCAAAACTAGCAATGTTTTGAAGATAGTCTTTAGGACTTGAATCACGCACTTGAAAAATTTCTTGTGACACTTTGTACGTTAACAAGTGCACCTATCATACCTTTAGAGTGCTTAAATTAAGTATTTTCTCTCTAATACAGAGGCAGGTTAATGGAGGTGTTGATTAACAACGTCCTCATCCGCTCAGAGTAAGAAGTGGAACGCCAAGAATAATGACGATCCGTAGTAAGTAAAGGATGTGACCCTTTACTAGATTTGCAAAATGTGAGTATTGGCTGTCAGAAATAAATTTTCTGGGTCATGTTACATGATGCAACGATGTTGTAAACTAATTTTGGGCAAAGAAGGATTATTTCTGGAATAAGAATAACCAGAAATTAGTAAACGTAATGTGTAGTTTTAGGTCTAGCGGGATAGTACCGCAGATTCAAGAGAACTTTCGCGGGATACGGTTAGTATAAGACTACGATAAGTAGCAACCTGATAGAGAAAACTATCGAGAAGGTACTCTTTATAGAAGATCGTACCAATATCTCATATGACGATTCAAAGATCGAAAGCTGCACGAGTATGAAGGGAGCGCAATCCTGTTAAAGGAAATTCCCCGCGAACCTATAAATGCGCCTGATGAAGCCGAACTTCCAAATTTTCTTACAGTCAAGATGGCACAAATTAACGCCTTGAATGGGCAGAAGTGTAAATCACTTATATTGCTCGATAAAATTATCGTTGCAGAGATTTTCGTAGTGGGGATATGATTGATCACGTCTCTTAATAGTTTGTACAAGTCACAAAAGATCGTGAGAATCTTTTGGTGATTGAGATGATCGTATATCCCCAGATGTTAGTGTCAAAAGAACACCTCAAAGACGAACAAGTAGTTCGCATCACATGAGATCATTCAAAGTATATTTGACAACAAACAAGTCGCTATTAGATAGCCCTATCCCCGAACCTGTTTAGATTTCCATACGATGTGACAAAATCGTTGCAGTGATTTGAGATAGAGTAGAGATCCGAAGTTAACAGTCCAAAGTTTAAGATAGTACGGAGTTTAGAGGATAGAGTACAAATTTCGAGGACGAAATTTTGTTTAAGGGAAGAAATGTAATACCCCAAAAATATGTATCATAATTTGGTAAGATTATACCTATGAAAAGTAGGTGAATATGGGATATCAAATAATAAGATATAATTATCTTATTTTATAAGGAAAAATCTCTTGGAAATTAGAGAAATTAAGGGCCAAAGTGCCAAATGACCAAAATGCCCCTAAGGGACATAAATATTTAGGAAAATTGTGAAAAATCCTAAAAGTCGGTGAAATAATTATTTGAATAATGAGAGTATGTTATCTCTAATTAGGGTAATTTAATAAATTACAAACTTGGAGAAACTGAATAAAGATATTCCAAAAGTATTGTAATGACTATAATGCCCTCACAAATTCTAAAATACTTTAGAACACAGGAAACGAAATGTCGGTGTTATAATAATGAGGTAATGGGACATTCTAATTAAGAAAATTATCAACTAATGATAATAAAGTGATTAAGTAATTTCTAGCTAATTACTTAAGTCTGAGCAAAAGAAATTATGAAATAATTATGTAAAACTCAAAAATTAGTGGTAATTGGCTTAAAATTAGTAAAAATATATTTATCAATTAATTGAAAATTTTGGAGAAAAATAGTTGAGTTTAGGTATTTTTAAGCCTAAATACAAGAATGGACCAATTAGGTAATTTTGTGGAATTTTTGGAAAATTAAAATAAATAAATCATTAATTAATTAATTAAATTAAAAAAATAAAATAATTATATATAATATATAAGTGTGCTGCCGACATCCATGGGAGAAGAGGGAAAAAATGTATTAAAATATTATATAAGAGTTACAAAAATAATAAACTCTATTTTAATATTCCTTAAAGTGAAATAGATGAATAGTAATTAAATAATTAGGAAACGGATCCTATCTAGAGATCTAGGAATGGGAATTCCAAATTCAAGGTAAAATATTGATCAGTGAGTTTTTACCTTTAAGTGACCTCTTAGACTGACAGTTGGAACCCTATATGGAATCGAAATTTAGGTTAACTTGGACATTTCTAATAAGTGAGAACATGTCTTCAAAGTTGTAAATCCAGAATTTTGAGATTTCTCCGAAATCACGCGAATCGGGTACCGATCGGGGAAAAACTAGTAGACCGGGCATAAAGTAACAATTTTGGAAATTCCCTCCATGTCCTTCCAAAACCCTATAAATACCCCCCCCTCCTTCATAATTCTCACACCTTTTCTTCCCTCTCTTGGCCGAAATTTTTGGTTGAGAAAGAAGAGAAAGGAGCTCTGGGGGAATTGTGCAAAAAGCCCGAGAATTGTCAGGAAGTCTTCAACGGGTAAGTCTTTCGGGCTTTAGTTTTTAGTTTAGTAATTAGTAGAATTGTTAGTTAGATTTAGGAAGTAGGTGACAAGATTCCTACAAATGTTTTGATCCTTGTTTGCGTTGAAAAAATATGCGAGAGGTGTAAACATAGTAGGGATCGAGTCGCCGAAAAGTTGAAGCTTTCGCAGTTTTTTCAAAAGTAGGGGTTATAATGTTAGGATAGCCTTTAAATTTCAAGTATGATTTGGGTATCATATGGGAGGGCTATTTTAGTCATTATTTTCGAAAATCATAGTTGCGTCGAAGTTCGGCAAAATTTCGGGAAGAAAATTTGCTAGAGTAACAATCTTGGCGAAATTCCGCCAATTTGGGGTATAGGGGCAAAATGGTAATTTTTACCTAAAATGCCGATTATTGTGCCAAATCACTAATGGAAGTGATATTACTCTCATAGGACGTCGAAATCCTAGTTTCTTTGCCGTTACGCCGTCCGACGAGCATTGTTGGACGTTTCGCCGTTTTAAGTAAACGTGCCATTTCGTCCAAGTACCGAAGTACCATCAAACGAAGGTACGTTCGCGACGCATCTTGTAACACCGACTCGATGCTTATAGTACGCTTATATATGGTACGGATAGTTTCATAAGCCATGGGTGGAACTCGTTCGGGCCATGCACAGTGACTAAGGTAATAAACTTAGATAATCACTTACGGCTTTACGGGTTATATTAAGTATAATACCGTCATGTTTTCCTAGCGCTACGGACACGACAAGTACATCGTGGCACACAATTAAAGTGCGACAGATAACTTTGCTTGTAGGGCGGTTGTTATTTAATGATCATATATATCATTCTTTGTAATTCATTTTAGAAATATATGTTGATCATATCTTGTTATATAAGCATGAGGTTAACCGTTACACGAGATCCGATGAACGTCCGATGAGATATAAAGTCATAATCAGATAATGTATTAATCTTTATGAACAGGCAGATACGCCACCATTATTGTTATAATCAGTTACTCAATGTTTTTATTCCGCCGATGCTCTACTCTGATGTTTTAAAAAAAAAAAATTGGCTCAGAAATTGGGATGTTACATTAAGGAGCAATTTTACACATGAAGTTCACCCCCCGGAGCACCCAGCACCACAAAGTTTTTTCAGGAGCAAAAGTACACACGACGTTACGTTTTGCGAGCAAAAATACTACGGGCCGTTAGTTGACCGTTAACTTGGATGGAACGCTGACGTGGCGTGACGTGGCGCTTATTTGGACTGACACGCTGACGTGGACAATGACGTGGATGCTGACTGTAATACCCGGATTTTTATTATCTGGAATATTATGAATAAAATTGATATTTCTGATAAGTGAAATTATGGTTGCAAGACTTGTTTGAAAATAGTATATTTTTCTAAGTTGAATTCTGTAGGAAATTAGAGAAGTTAAGGGCCAAAATGACCAAAATACACTCATAAATTATAATATAATGAAAGGGACATGAAAAACACGAATGTCAATGTAAAAGTTATGAGGTAATGAGTTGTTCTAATTAAGAAAATTATCAACTATTGACAAGAAGGTAATTCAGTATTTATTAGCTAATTATTTAAGCATAAGCAAAGGAAATTCATGAATAATTATGTAAAGCCCTAAAATTTGTGGTTTTTGGCTAAAATTAGTATAAACATATTTGTTAATTAATTGGAAATTTTGGAGGAAAATAATTGAGTTTAGGTATTTTTAAGCCTAAATACAAGAATGGACCAATAGGAAATTTTGTAAAAAAAAAAAGTTATTATATAAAATAATTATTAAATAATTATTTTATATATTATTAATTAATTGAATAATTAATTAAAACGAAAATTTAAAAAAATATATAAATAATAATAATAATAAGGACAAGAAAATCTTAAGAGGATAAGATGATAGGATTTTTGTAGTATTATATTATATAATCAAGTACAGTGAATAGTGATCAGATTTATAGGAAACGGATCCTATCTAGAGTACCAGGAATAGGTTTTCCAAAGTCAGGGTAAAATATTGATCGGTGGATTTTTATCTTCGATTAGACTTTTCGGAAGTTGATTAGAAGCCGGTAGAGCATTTTCCTAATAAGACGAAATAGGGAGAAATGCAGATAGTCACATTTTAAGATCTGAAGAAAATAAATTCTAACTCAACATTTGGAAATGAGTTTGAATTTATCTGGACATATTTGGAATCAGTGAATTTTTGTCCAGAGATTGATGATTCCATAAAGTTCTTCTGGAACTGGCACGTTTTCTCGTAAACTTCAGACTGACTTTTGGAGCCCTGGATGGAATCAAAAATTAGTTTAGATTAGACATTTCTAATGAGAAGGAAAGGGGCTTCAAAATGGTGATTCCGGATTTTTGAGACTTTTCCGAGATTACGCAATTCGGACACCGTCGGGAACTTTATCGGTACAAGTTCATAAAGCAAAAGCATCACATCACATTAATTGATGTGACAAACCACCAACTAAGGGGGAGGATGGTTTGGACAAGTGGCATGGTGAGGGTCTTGACATTTGGCAAAGTGCGATCCGACGATCCAGAGTCCGCCTGACAAAGTGTGAATAGTGCACACAACTTTCCCTATAAATAGGAGGCTCTCCCTTTGCATTCTTCACACCAAAATCATTTCTCTAGTTGAGCTTTCCTAGAGAGAAGTTAGAGAGAGGTGCTCGGAGGAGGAAGGAGCCTGGGAATTTTGCAGCGAAGCTCTGGGTAATTTTTCCGGTCTTTAGTCTTTAATGCTTTCAGTAGTTTTAGTTGTGATGCTAGATAGATCTTTAGTTTTATTTTAAGTATTAAATTCGAAAATCATGGTGGGGTCGGAGTTCTGGCAAAATTTTGGAAAGTCGGAGTCAAAGTAGCGAAGCTCTGGCGAAATTACGCCGATTAGGGGAATAGGGGCAAAATGGTAATTTTTACCTAAAATGCCCGTTATAATGTCAAATATTGATAATGGTGATATTATCATTATAGGATATCAGAAACCTTGATCTGTTGTCGTTACGCTGTCCGACGTCTTCTTTGTCGGCCATTGTTTTCCGTCAACGTGCAGTTTCCGTCAAAACATACCAGAATTTCCGTATATCGTCAACGGAGGTACGGACGCGTACTGTAACACTAATCTTGTGCTGCTTAAATACATATATGTCAAAGATACGTTCAAAGACCGTTATACAGACAGTTTTATACGGGTTATGTCATAATAATGCCGTTATGTTTTCCTAGCGCTGAGGACACGAGTGGTATCGTGGCATTGGTGAATAGTGCAGCCGTTGTTGTTGTTTGTTACCCTATGGGGCCTTACATATTGCTCGTGCTTATGTTACGTCGTCATATTGATCATGCATCTGTTTGTATGCTTATGTCTTGATATCTTGTTGTATTGTCTTGAATATCGTTGTCTCGTATCTTGTATTGTTTGAGTATGAGGTTAACTGTTACACGAGATTCAATGCGGTAAATTGAATCTCATTGTAGCTTCGTGGTCCGGAGGACCGAGAGTTGGAGAACGGGGGAAGCAGCACGAGTAGATCGCTAGCCGGGGAAATTTGTATTTCCGCTTTTGTACTTTCTTTTGAAACAGTAGGATAACTGTATTATCCATACAATGTTACACTATGGTTTTTATTTGAATATGTATCAGTTACTCTTTTGCTCCAATGCTCTACTCTGATTGATTGAAAAAAAAAATTGCTTTAGAAAACGGGATGTTACACTGACGTGGACGCTGATGGTAAGTAGAAAGAGAAAATTACCATTTTGCCCTTAGTTTTAAGTAAAAATTACACTTTTGTCCTTAGTTTTAAGTAAAAATTACACATCTGCCCTTAGTTTTAAGTAAAAATTACACTTTTGCCCTTAGTTTTAAATTTAAAAAAAAAACTAAAAATACCCCCTCCCCCCGTCGGCGGCCGACCACCGCCGCCTCCGGCAGCCGCCGGCCAAAATTGCACCAAAACGGCCCGTGGTATTTTTGCTCCCAAAACGTAACGTCGTGTGTACTTTTGCTCCTGAAAAAACTTCGTGGTGCTGGGCGCTCCTGGGGGTAAACTTCATGTGTAAAATTGCACCTTAACCCTAATTTCTCCTATAGGTGGTTTGATACTCTTAAAAATATGAGGGCTTCTCGTGAGTCTAATATAATGCTCTAATTAACCAACACCGTTGGATTTGTTTCTCTCTTTCGAGGAGGAGGGGTCAGTTGTCACAACTCACAATAATGATTTCTGAATGGTGAGTGAGGCAAAGGGATTGGACGTGGATGGAGGGGCAACAAAGCGCTACCACACAACCTCCTCTCACCTCTATTCTGACATGGATATGCAATGAGACGTTACATGGTCAAAACATCCGTGTGGAAGTTGACTAAGCTTGATCTAGATAATATTTTATATCCTCGTTTCATATCCTTAATCATTCTTTTTTCCGTAATGATGAGTATGATTTGGGTGGTTTCATGTTTCAATTAGTTTGTGTGTGCCCAGGGGACGAACTCAGGAATTTTACTTACAAGGGTGAAAATAAAAAATGTTGCATTATAAATAAAAGTATTTAAAATACGATAAAGACCTAATATACAAAAAATTAAAAGAAATATATTACAAAAATTAAGTTTATTTTACTTTACTCTTACTTTACGTGTTTTCATATTGTTAAACTCATCTATAATTGAATCCGTGCTAAAAATCAAAACAATTTCTTTTTCAATATATGTAATCAAAGAATCATCAAGAAATTGATCTTCCATTCTATTTCAAAGTCTATTTTTAATTATCTTCATAGCAAAGAAAGATCTTTCTGTAGTTGTTGTAGAAATTGAAAGAGTGAGTACAAGTCTAATCACTCTATTAATAAGAGGGTAAATGGTGAACTTCCCAGTTCTTGTCATTCCTTGATATAATTCAGATGTAGTTGATAAATTAATGAAATCTGGATGCTTAGGAATGTCAAGCTCAAAATGTTGTAACTCCATCTTCAAATGCAATTTTTCCTGTTCTGTGAAATCTCTAGAATAAAATTTATCAACAAGTTTGCAAATATTATCACTATTAAATGAATTGTACCTATTTCTTGGATCTAAAGCCATGCTCAAAGCAAGTAATTCAACAGTATTATTGTTGAACCTGCTATTTAATTCTTGCAATTAATAATCAATGGTAGCACAAAAGATATTTACCCTATAAAATTTTTCAGTAGAAAAATCATCTTGTTCAGTTCGAGCACAACCTCTCATTCCAATATATTTTGCACTTATATCTGGAATGTTAATGTCGTGTTTTATGCAAAATTCTTGAACATGAACTAAGAAAGCATCCCAACCCATCTCTCTTAATTTCTAAAGTAACTCTTTTGTAGTTGAAACCAGATGTAAAGCATTTGAAATATCTTGAGACTCTGGAGAGAATAATTAAAACCCAGCCAATTTTAGTATAAAATGTTTTTGGATATTAAGTACAAATTAGATTGAAAAACAATTTTTCATAATCACCATCTGCATTTAACTCTTTATTTAATTTAATTATTTTAATTTTAGGGGGCGGGGGCCACCCCTAATCCCATATGTTCGTCTGTGTACGTACCAATAGAGATAATGTTTAGTAAAAGAGATTAGTCTCTGATAATATAACGAACCTTATTAAAAGATGTATCCATATTTAATACTTGATACATGAGCACAAACAAAATAATTTAGTGTATTTTATCTAATCATATCTAACTAATTAACTCCTTAGGTTGTTGTTATATGTTAATGATATGAAAGTTTAAATAATCTCCGAACTATTTGGATCATCGTACTCCTCTAGTCCGATTTATATGATAGAGAGTATGTTTATTTTAGTCCTATGATAATGTAAGTTTACTTTATTAATTTTTTCATATAAATGTACTTTCTCTTGTCCATAATATAACACAAGGTTAACCAATCCATATGAGCCGTAGACTGCTAGTTCAGTCATTTTATAAAAAAAAATGCTAGTTAAGTCTTTTAAATTAATAAACTTTATCTAATTTACCCTTATTTAAGAATGTGATTTTTAAATATATATTTATTATATGTCACCTCTTTCTCTCCTATAAGGAACTAAAGTGAAAAGACAACAATTAATTACCTCGTTAACCTCTTATATTTTGAATCAAAAAAAATTTCTAGAAAACTTTTTGTTATATTAGATTAGAGAGATTATATAATTTTACTCTTAATTTATTATTAAATAAAAGTAAAATTGAAATTTGTTAAAAAATTTAAAACAGAGCTAATGGGTTTTATTCTGAGGTGTTTTTTGTATGTGAGAAACATGTCATAAGTATAATAGGACCAGAAGAATATTTTAAGTTATTTCTCCGTTGTAGAAAGACATAAAAGTGTTCCCCCCCTCCCCCCCTCCCCCTAACTTCCAAACACTACCCATTCCTCAGTGTCAAACACCCCTAGATGTGAGATTTTTTTTTTTACAATTACATTCTTTCATTGAAGAAACCTGATTATAATTCTCCCAATAACAACTTAGCCGCATGATATTAGCTTAAATGATATGGATTAGGCGATACATAGCTAAACATATATATAGGATTAATTAGAACCATTCCAATATAGTTTTAAAAAAAAAAAAAAGAGAGTGTAGTGGTGTACTACACTATAGTACAAATTTAACTAATTAAGTACTAGTGAATATTACTTAGTGAAAGAAGCGCCGTACATGGCGAGGCGGCACCACCTTGTTCCGGCGGAAAGAAGTGAAGGAGTTATTGTAGGTGGATTGAGACAGTCGGCCAAACTCATGAAAATGGATTTGATGAAAAGACAGCAAATCTAGGAACAGTCTTATTAGTTATCTTCTTAATGCCACTTTTCTTTTTTAGCATTCGCTTTATCACAACAAAGTAACCAAACGTGCAAACCAGTAAAGTAAAATCTACCAATAAGTCTTCCATTCACGCACAGCGATAGTCGGCAAATCCCTGAATCACGCCCCTTGTGAAAGTGGGAGAAATTAAACTCAGGTTAAAATAATCATAATACATATAAAATTGATCAACAATTTAGCTTGAACTTTTAATCACTCTCATCTTACGTCATCCATTAATCTCAAACAAATACTGTTTTAAATTGAGATGATTTTCAAATTGTCTAATCCATCAGTCACCTTTGTAGGCAAGAGCGGACCCAAGTAATGGATTGGAGGGGCAAGTGCCCACCATTAAATTGGGGAATTGGAGATTTTTAAAGAAAAATTAATACATGTTTGAATGATTGTCCACCCTTAATACATCAAGACTACACTTCGTAATCGGATAGGGGATGAATAGTTGAATAATTGTTTAGTGCTTTATATTGAAAACGATGTATTTGATAGCATTGATAATAATAAGGCAATTATGATGGAATTCTAAAAAATAAGACCTAGAAGGATAACATTGTAATTATTTTTATTGTTATTTACTTTTGTTATTAAAATATATGTACTTGAACTTATTGAGTGTCCAACCTTTATTGTAATTTATGTAGCTGCATTTGTAACAGCATTTAGCCTTGCTTTTCTAAATGACAGGTTTGTAAAATAACTATCTCTCTTATTACATCATCAGTATTCACTTAATTTCATGAGTATTTTTTTGATATTATTTTCTTTTATTGTTTATATTCTTTTGTTTTTTAATGCATTTAAAAATTTTCTTAAACAAAATTTTTGGGGGCGCTGCACCCGTATCCCCCGCCAATAGTACCCCCTTTTCAGTTATTTTCTGGATCCACCCCTGTTTGTAGGAGAGGGGATTATCGTCTATGTCCTTCTCATCCTTTTTTTCTTCTTTTTCAAACTATAAGATCAAAATTTTAAGGGAAAATTTCAAGAAAAAACCACTTGAACTTCAAAATCTTAAATATGTGATTTCATAATAAAATGAGTTGTCAATTGCTTTACTATTATTGTTAATCCCATTATTGTTGTCGTCAAAAAGATTTTGAAATTCAAGTGATATTTTTCTGTCATTCTCCCAAAATTTAATGGTTCGGGATTAGTAATTTATATATATAAAAAAAAAATTAGTACCAGCATAGCCTGCATTTTATTATTTATAATCTAACATTTTAATAATATTTTTTTAAAAAAAATATTGATCTAATAATTATGAAAAGAAAGCCTAGAGAAAAGAATCCTCTCCCGACTCCCATCGAAAGTCAAGCCCTAAATGAGCGGATCTTTTCTAGTGTGGCTTTTTCTAACTTGTTTTTCCTTAATCCATAAATAAAAGCTCCAATTTTTTATTTTTTTTTCTTTTCGCTACTAAAAGCTCCAATTTAATACTTCATTATCTAAAATATGTTTAGGTTCTTAATTCTTGCCCTTAATATAAAAATTATTGGGGAAGTTGATTTTGGTGTTAAATATAAGCATATTTTTCATATTTATCAATATATCAATTTGTCTATATTAATGCTCCCTTAATAATAATCCCTCAACTTAATAATTAATGATGAGAGAGAATGAGAGAATTAAAGAATATGACAAGGGTGTTTCCACAACAATAATTAAAGAAAAGAGGGAATAGAAGAATTAAGGAAAATGACTATAATGCTTTAAAAAAGATATATATATTATATTAACTAACTTTTAAAATTTAATTAAATTAGATAAATATGTGATATATTAAATAATAAGGACAGAAGGGAGTATCACTTAGCCCAACTACCGTTTGTATCTTTGATTATTTTTATTTATTTTAACTCTATAACTTTGATATTTTTCAATCAATTAATCAAATAAAAATATAGAGAGTGTTGGGCTTTTACAGTTTTTAAATTTTTATAAGAGTATTATATAATAATTAATCAACTAAATGAGCACCAATTAGTGTAATATTAAATCAAATTAGGATTAGTGAAGCACTAGCTAGGTAGGTTTTACCGAAGGAAATGAGCCAGTCAAATTAACCTATTGACTTGACATCCCATTTTCAAAAAAGGTAAAGCCTTTTTTATCATTACAGGGAGACTCATTGTCATGAATAGTACAGACTCAATTATTATTATCGTCAAAGTCATGAAATAACCGAGTAAATTATCGACACTGATTCAAATAAAATTACCCTCTTTAATGATGAGAAGATACCTATGCATTATTATAGAGTAAATTATGAAATTAAATTTAAAAAATAAATTATTCTAATTTTAACATTTCATACTATTTTTTCTGATACAACATTTCATATCATTAATATTCATATATTATCATTTTGGATCGACAAATTTGGCGCATCTCATACTAAATAATTATATAGGCGGCTCAAATTAATTTTAAAATATTTGAATTTCTTAAAAAATTATCAGAGGAGAAAAAGTGATGAAATATAAAATGTTTGAATGTCATCTAAATTCAACGCACTTGGAATATTCACTTCATCACAAGCAGTAGAATATATAATGAAGTCTGGAAAAAGGAAATTAGTAATTTCCTTAATTGAGCAAGAAAACTAGTTACGTCCTAATTTTGATAATGTCCTATGTTTGCTAAAAATTAAGAGAAATGTTTCAGATGTGCTACCTCCATTATTATGCTTTAGTGGATCTGAATTTGATATCCCTATCTTCATCTGCTCTAGTTTAGACCTTTTTATTATTATTAATTATCAGTATAATTAAGATTATAAGAAGAAAATTGTTTAGAAATTATTATGAATGAGTCTCTAAGAGAGCTTAAACCGACAGAAAAAAATTATAAGCCCAATATCGATAAGCCTCACAAGTGAAATGTAATACTCCGTTGGTCTTAATTATATGACATATTTAACTGATTTTGGGGAGATTAAGGAGATGAGTTAAATTCGTTAATTTTATTCATTTTCCTAAAATACCCTTATATAAATTTAAAATGACATAAGTAAAAGTGAATCAATAACCCCACTACATATATCTCTCCAACCAATTTTCCTTTCCACATGATTTCTAATTGAAATAATGGTCTTATTATATATACATATGTGTGTGTGTACATATAGATCTATCTACATACATATATATATATATATGTGTGTGTGTGTGTATAGACACACACACACATGTTAATAGGCACACACATGTGTGTGCGTGCATGTGTGTGTGTTGCAACCCATATATATATACTCATAAAAAACTAAACACACTTTAGAGAATAAAATAGGGGTATTTTAGAAAAAACTTGACAAAAACTAAAAAGTTGTCCTATAATTAGGACCAAAATCAACTCCTAAATATTATCTTATAATTAGGATCGGTTATAACTCCAGTATTTTAGGATTTAGTTGTTCCTTTTGGACTTATATTCAAAACAAAGTGTTACAATGGATAATTATTACTCCTCTAATTTTAAATATGTATAAATTAGATCATACATTTAAAAACGGAGGTGGTAATTCATTTAGAAATTAATTTGCTGCCATTCTTATCTACTTAATCGTCTCATCAGTAGATTTACTCTCCCCTATCTCCTCAGTTCTTTTTTCCAATTCTGTGTGACTTTTGCCTCAGCATGATGAAAAAAGAAGAGACAATGAGTTTGACAACCCAAAAAAAAATCAAGAAGATTTTAAAAAAAAATCGCAATTGTCAAAGATAAAACAGTAATATATTGGAAATAAACATCCATGTGTTGTTACGTTATATTATATTTATCTACATAAATTTCTTCAAAGTTTAACTAACTTCTGTGCATTCTTTTGCAAAAATCAAACTATACTTGGTTCTTTTTCAAACTTTAGTGCTACATTAGTTATTCTGATTGCTATGTTAAATAAAGTTGGCAAAAAAAGTAATCAAATAAAGTTGGCAAAGTTTAATCAAAGTCTTGCGTTTTGTAAAAAATTAATTAAAAAAATCTAAAAGCGAGAGTTTTGCAAAATAATATTTGACCAAATAAAATTCAACTGCCATAAGTTCACCCATTAAAAGTGGTCCAATATTCAATAAGATTACAATTGATATTCCCATAATCTCACTTCTTATATGTTACACACTACTACTGTACTAATAACAAGCTATTGATTGGAGATGATAAACGATTTTACTCTCATATGTAGAAGAATATAAGTTTGAATTTTGAAAAGCGCACTTGATGGAACTAACTAAAACTCTTTACACTCTAACTCTCGAAAGAAATTACATCTTTAAGCAAATTCCACAAAGAATTTTAATCTAAAGTATTATAATTAAAAAAAGGATAAATTATGCTTAAGTCCAAATTATATTCATAAAATTTTATTCCCAAGGATCACTAATAATAATATAGGGGAAAAAAAAAATCACAGGTCTTCGTAGGTTACTTCGATTTTGAATTACGTACTTATTGTTAATTTGTTGTTTGAAGTGGGCTCTTATTATTCGATTTCATAATTCTAATTTATAAGAACATTTATGAAATTTTATTTATAAAAATGTGTGAGTGTTAAAATGGTGTTAAATTAAATGAATAAAATTCTATAAAGTCCATATAATTTTATAAATTAAAGCTAGTCATTTTTGCACTCAAGAATGAATGTCTATAACAAATCAAACTATAATGACCCAATTAAAGAAAATAAACTATAGTGACCTAAATTAAAGTATTAGTAAATTAAAAGGACTCGTAATTAATTTTTCAGATAAATTCATTGTTTTGCTTGTAAATTTGTTTTTTTATAGTAGTAAATATTAAGAACTTATTAATAAATGCTACAACAATGAGCATTATCTCATTAAGTGTGGTCGACTATATGAATTACACAATGGTATTATACTTATTGTTGTCACATTCGCGAGTTGACTTTTCGAGATTACTGTTTTTCCCTTAATAAATTGAGCTGATTCACTATTAAACTCGTGTAAGTTATAAACTCGGTTAAATTCACGATTTTACTCACAGAGTTTACTGCTTTTACGTTTCTAGCTTATAAAATCGTGTTAACTCACGTTTAAACTCGTATTAACTTTTTCGATGTTGTCATCCTCAACGGCTTTATATATTAATTTTATACAAATTTATTTGTTAAATATTATAAATTATGAATGTTGATATATTTAATTTCAATTATTTGGATTTAAAATATATATATAAATTAAATTGTTGTCATTTTTTATATTTTAATTATTTAATTATACACTATTAATACTTATTTAATGATAAAACTAAACTTTTAGGAGTTTACAATTCTAGTTTGTAATACAAGTTTACGTCACTGTCATAAATTTGCTTAAAATCGTGAATTTGATAACTTTGATTATACTCCATTAGGTATCAACAATTAAATCTTTAAATAAATTGTTGATTAAAAAGTTCTACTTAATAAATTTGTCTATGTTTTTTTTAAAGTTGATATTTTGAAAAAAAAAATATTTTAATTGACATAGAAACTAAAATAAAAATAATCTCTAAACTATTATTTTTTAAAAACTATTATTTATTTAAAAATCACTATTTAAAAAAAACAAATCTAAATCCTCCAAATCAAATGTGAAGCGGCGAGTTATACTTAACTTTTCGGGTCACGCACTCGTTATACTCTCAGCAGCATACTCGGCAACTTGTAACTTCACGTTTAAGCCTGTATGTTTTGATTTCTTTTATATTATAATGAGGCTCATATTCCATTGATATAACCAGACTTGATGATGACTTACTTTGTTCATACCGTCACATCCCCTCACTTCCACAGTCAACCCACCTCTCTGCATCTATAAATACCCTACACCCACCCTTTGATTCCAACTCAACTCACTCCTTCATTTCAAATCAATCCTCTCTCTCTCTCTCTCTCTCTCACTCACAAGCTCCTTCGACGTCTTCCATGGCGGAAAACGGCAACGGCAACGGCAACGCCTTCTTCTTCAACCAACCTTCCACGCGCAAGGGTGGCTGGCAAGCCGCTATCTTTATCATCTGTACGTATCTCTCATTTCCAGCTCTCTCTCTCACACACACATATTATATTCTTGTCTATCAGATCTAGAGGACGATTTGGGTATTGGAATAGATTCGAGACAAGATTAGGATAGATTAAGTGGCTTTGTGAGTGTGATGATATTCTCTTGCCAGGTGTGGAGTTCGCAGAAAGATTCGCGTACTCAGGTTTGTCGGGGAATCTGATAACGTACCTCACCAATGCTCTTCACGAGCCGATTACCACGGCGGCCAAGAACGTCAACACTTGGGTCGGCGTTTCGTCTCTGTTCCCCCTCCTCGGCGGCTTTGTCGCCGACTCATATCTCGGCCGTTTCAACACCATCGTCGTTTCGTCTCTCATATATCTCCTCGTATGTCATTTTCCTATTCTTATCATCTCTTTTCTTCTTCAATCCTATGTTGCCATGCTTGCGTTGCGGACATGCTTGTTTGCATTTGACTGTCATATTTTGGGTCCCACGTCTTTGAAAAGGATAAAACGGAAAATTATTATAGATACGTACAAAAAAAATTTACAATAACAAGTTCAACAAGTACTTGTTATTGAGATTTTTTATTATTAAATTCCATAATTAAGAGCTCACAATAATTTTCTCATATATTTACAATTCATGAGGGATGAAAACAGTTGAATTGTCTGAAGAATCTACTCCTCCAGGCCTATTTATGGGTTCATATTACGTGTTTTTCCATTAATTGTTTCTTATGTGATTTTCCCAGAGGGATGATACATTTTTTTAATTTTTTATATATATTCTATTTATTTAAATTAGATTATATATTGCATTCTGAATTTTTTTTTGCATCCAGTATTTCAAATTAATTAATTTTTAGTTCTACATTCATAAATAATTTTCCTGTAACACCAGTATCATGTAAATTAATTAATTTGAGATATTGAGTGCAAAAAATATTTCAAAATGCAACATATAATCTAATCTAAATAAATAATATATATAAAAAATTTAAAAAAAATGTCTTATCCCTTTAATTAGAGAAAAAAACACATAAGAAACACCTAAAGAAAAAACATTAATTCCTGATTATTCACCGTAAAAGATTCTAGGGTGGATCCCATTTTAGGATTGGGACGACGGACCTACCACCACCACTTCCATTTCCTCCATTATTGATTCATTTTATATAGCACACTTTTTTCTATCCCCTTGATTACAATAATAGCATAACACGCTTTTCGACTATTTCACACTACTTAAAAAATACAGTTAAAAACAACTTCAATATATATATATTTTTTTTTTAAAAAAAACTTAAATGTTATTGACAGCATCACATATTTAAGGACCATCTTAAGTTACGGGTGTTTGGGATCTCTCAAAATAATTACTTTTATACTTTACATTACAAAACAGATATCACATATACTTAATCCACACCGTGTAAAAATATTTTTCTAAGCTAATCCACACAAACTAAGCACAAGGAAACAGTACTTATTAAGAAATTTTTTATCAGTTAATTTGTACTTATTAATACTTTTTTCCTTGTTCATGTAGGGTATGATACTTTTGACACTATCGGTCTCAGCATTGAAGAACACGACTTTATTTTTCATTGCTCTTTATATACTATCTGTTGGCGACGGCGGGCACAAGCCGTGTGTCCAAACTTTTGCCGCCGATCAGTTTGACGATGACTCGCCGGAAGAAAAGAATGCCAAGAGCTCATTCTTCAATTGGTGGTACTTGGGCATAGTGGCTGGTTCCACTATAGCCACCTTCCTAGTAATATACCTTCAGGTAATCAATCATATTTTTAATCAATTAATTAAGTTAATTTCTTTCCCCAGTTTTCAACAATAATATAATCCAGTTGAACAAATTATTATATGCTATAATAGGATAATATTGGATGGGCCACGGGCCTGGGAGTACTAGTGGCCGTGTTAGCTTTAGCATTGGCATTGTTCTTGCTGGGTATCAAAAGGTACAAGAAAGAAGGCCCAACAGCTAGCCCATTCACAAGGATGGCCCAAGTTTTCGTGGCCGCAGTTCGGAAATGGCGCGTGAAGACCACGCTTGATCCGAACACTTACTGGTATGGCGAAGAAGAGCATCATAATATATCTCATCTCCAAAGTCAACCCAAGTCTCATTCTTTGGCCCACACCAATCAATTCAGGTGCTTCTCATTTCTTACCGCCAAAAAAAAAAACTCCCTTTTCTTCCTCATACAAAGTTAAAAGGATTTGATGGAATAACGTACATATAGCTTTATAAGTATAACATCCTATCCTTAATATATTAAGATCTCATATATTGTATAAATTATATTATAAACGACATCTTATATTAAGGATATTAAGGACGATGTAGCATCATGGTGGCATTATTTGTGTTTATTTGTGTTGGATGTTCAATCTTTCCTTCCTCCACCAATTGTCTAGCCTTATTGTTTTAGATTTCTGGACAAAGCAATGATCATTGACGACATGGATGCTTCAAGCAAAACCAAAAATCCATGGAGACTATGTTCCGTGACTCAAGTTGAAGAAGTCAAACTTGTTCTTCGTCTTATCCCCATATGGCTAAGTTTCATAATGTTCTTTGTTGTCCAAACTCAACTCCACACATTCGTCATCAAGCAAAGCAGTACAATGGTTCGTTCTATTGGACCACACTTCCTAATCCCTCCGGCTTCACTTCAAGGCCTCGTCGGAATCATCATCCTCATCGCCGTCCCTGTCTACGACCGAGTATTCGTCCCCTTTGCCAGAAAACTCACCGGACACCCATCTGGTATCACAGTGTTGCAAAGAATCGCAATAGGCCTATTCTTGTCTGTACTCAACATGGTTGTTGCAGCTTTAGTAGAAGCCAAAAGGGTTAGTGTTGCAAAAGAGAATAATCTTCTTGACAATCCCAAAGCTGTAATACCAATGAGCATATGGTGGATGCTTCCTCAGTATATCATCTATGGTGTTTCTGATGCGCTGGCCGTGGTAGGGTTTCAAGAATTGTTCTACGATCAAATGCCGGAGAGGATGAGAAGTCTCGGAGCCGCCGCATATATAAGCTTGTTAGGATTTGGAAGCTTTGCAAGTAATGTTGTTATAAGTATTGTTGAGGAGGTCAGCTCAAGAAGGGGTGAGAACTGGTTAGGGAGTAATCTAAATAGGGCACATCTTGATTATTTCTATTCGGTTTTGGCTGCATTGAGTGCTCTGAGTTTTTGCGTTTATATTTGGTTGGCTAAACGTTTCGTGTACAAAAAAATTGATGTAACTGATACTAGTAACCAAAAAGTGTAAGCCCTAGGTGGTGCTAATATCAGTTTATGTATCAGTTTTGAGATATAGTGCGTTTACAATGCCGCAAAATTAAGTGTGATGGGATTGGCCTAGCATGTATAATTACTTGGTGTTACAAGTAAATAAAAACATATATATATATATATATATATATATATATATATAATGTCGATGGAGATTTTTGAAAGACCATGTAACTTTCTATAATATATGAAAGATGTACCTGTATACTTACTATGTTGGACATACTTTTTTTTTTTTTTATGGTTGCTCATCCGGTATCCAGAACTTCGTCTTGACTAATCCAAATTCGACCCGCATCACGCACCTAGATATGATGGAAGAGTCTCCCAACAGGGATTTTTTGCATTTACAAGACTCAAATTCGAGATCTTAGTTAAGCGACACAAACCGCTTACTATTTATACCAATCCCTTGGTATGTTGCACATACTTGTTGATAAAAAACACTACATTAAACTCCCGAGGCCCAGAGGGTGTATTTAATTTTTTGTCCATAAATTTATGCGTGGTTGACTTTTGGGGCGCTTTGTTTCAATTTTTTTTTTTTTGATATATCATCCTAACCATGTCTAAAAAGTACACCTGATTTGAATTGAACCGACTTAAATATAAATAGATTATAGACATAAAATTCTTCCAACAATAAGTCTTTATTTACGAAACTCAAAATTTTGAGATTTTAATTTACAGATCTCAAGCCATATAATTAATTATTATTATTTATTTCGAATGAGGATATGTAAATATTTATTTAGAACCGGTCACATGGAGGCACTACAGATTTAACCTCACCTGCAGGGTTAAATAATGATTCGGGTGGGTTAGATTTGTTTGGGATAGTGTTAAGAAGCCTCATAAGTTAGATGAGAGGAAAACAAAACTAGTTGGATGACAGAAAATGGTGTTTAATATGACTCAGGGTGCAATTGACTTTCTTGTCTTAAACCAATTTAATTTAACATGTTTGTTTTAGCTTTTAAAAAGTATTTTTCACACAATGAAATAAAACTACCTTCACATGCTTACTTCGTATGTTTGTCTATGGTAGCTACTTAGAGAGGCTTATGGTGTCTTGATGTGTGAGACTAGCTCTATAGAGTGGGCATACGAACGTTATCTCAATACTTGGTGCTTCAGATATATACATCACTTTGAAGTATCAAAACTGTTTTTGGGTGTCATATTTGTACGTGCCTGATAAATTTATATTTTTAATAGATTTAAGATATATTTTGATATATTTAAGAAATTATTAATGATAAGTTTTTTTAAAAAAAAGTTATGGAGATTTTATGATATATCAATTGAGTGCATCATTTATGGGATTTCAAATTAAAATAGAAGTTTTTAAACTTAGGAAAGAAGAAGTAAAAAATAAAATAAAAATAAATAAATAAATTCATATTTATTATCATTATCATTACTATTTCCTTTTATTTTCACGGATAGAAACAACACTATTTTGGAAGTTTAGGAAAAAGGCAATATATGCCTATATATATGTCAGGTGTAGAGAGAAGACAATGTGTATGTTCTATCTTTTGGTTGGTGACGGTAAGGCAAGAGCTCAAAATTTTAATGGAGATTAAAGTTTGGAGATGCAGAAGATCTATAGCACGGATGAAAATTCGGCATTTAGTTTCTATTTATCCTTTTCTTTCTCTTATCTATTATTTATCTTTGGTTAGCTATTATATTGTTTGTGACAATGTTCAATTTATGTAGCTAAACCTTCGTTTTGGATTATTTAGTTTGATTATGGAATAGAGGATGATGATTTCTTCTTTTTAATTGCTATAATGTTATATTTGTTAATTCAATTGTGAGCTTAATTGTTCTGAAATATAAGAAATTTGATTGGAACATTATATGGTGTTCTAAAGGAGTCTAGACATAGAAAATTTAAAATAGACCTTCAATTGAATGGTTTAGGATTAAGTTTTTGGACTTAATTTCCTTGTAGGATAGACATATACCTACCCTACATAATCTCATTAGGCTTGCACTTAAATTAATTCAATTAAGTACTAATAGCTTAAGGAATTAGGGATTAATATAATTGGAATGTCCTTTAGTGCATCCAAAGACACTCTTGGGCAAATAAAAGTCCTAGACTAGCACTTTAAATGCAATTAAGGGGAGGAATTAGACACTAATAAATAATCAAGGCTATAATAATCCAAGCCACCACTTAAGATCTAGAATTACCATTATCGTTAGCTTTAGTTAGATTTGATTTTTTTTTAGGTAGCTTGTTTTTCTATCTTTGATTTAAAATTGTGTTGACTCCACTTAAGAAAAAATGTAAAATCATTGCTCAATTGAATTGTTAGTTCCAAGTCCTCATCGAAACGATACTTATGTCCTCACTTTATTACTTGATAGGGTGGCTTGTGCACTTGCGGAATCTTTGGCTATAATATTTTTTTTCCTTATCAAGTTTTTGGTGTTGTTGGCGGGGATCAAACTCAAGCCACTCATGTGACATGCGGGAATACTCACTACTATACTACAACGGCGCCAAAAACTTAATAGGAAAAAATTATATCCAAATATTCCGCAAGTGTACGGGTCATATCAAATAATAAAGTGATGAGAAAAATATTGTTTCCACGAGAACTTAGTACTAACAATTTAGTTGAGCAATGACTTTATACTTTTGCTTCAGTTGTGTCAGAATCAACGATAGGAAAACAAGCTAACTAAAAAAACAAATCTAACTAAAACTAACAATAAGGGTGATTCTAGATTTTAAGCGATGACTTGGATTATTATAGATTTAATGACTTCTTATTGTTTAATTTCTCTCTTTAATTACATTTAAAGTTATATTTGCTAGTCTAGGACTCTTATTTACCCAATAGTATCTTTCAATCCACTAAAAGACATTCCAATTATGTTAATCCCTAATTCCTTAGGCGATTAGTACTTAATTGGATTAATTTAAGTGCAAGCCTAATTATATTATGTAGGGCCGGTAGGTATATGTCTATCCTACAAGCAAATTAAGTTTAAAAGCTTAATCCTACACAATTCAATTGAAGGTCTATTCTAAATTTTCTATGTCTAGGCTCCTTTACAACACCAAATAGTGTTTCAATCAAATTTCTCATATTTCAGAACAATTAAGCTCACAATTGAATCAACAAATATAACATTATAGCAATTAAATAGAAGAAATCAGCATCCATTAATCCATAATCAAACCAAAAAATCAAAACGAAGGTTTAGCTAGATAAAATGAACATTGTCATGAATATATAATAGCTAACCAAAGATAAAATAAAAGATAAGAGAAAGGAAAGGAGGAAAAAAAACTCAATGTCGAATTTTCATCCGTGCTATAGATCTTCTGCCTCTCCAAACTTTAATTTTAATTAAAATTCTGAGCTTTTACCTTGCTGTTACCAACTAAAAAAATAAAACACATTGTCTTCTTTTTAGGCATATATTGCCTTCTCCCAAAACTTCCATAATAATGTTATTCCTATCAATGAAAAGAAAAGGAAATAATAATAATGATGATAAATCTGAATTTCTTTATTTATTTATTCTTTGCTAAGTTTAAAAACTTCTATTTTAATTTTAAATCCCACAAATAATGCACCCTATTGATATCTCATAAAATCTCAAGAAAATTCCTATAATTTATTATTGACAACTTCCTAAATAAATTAAAATATATCTCAAATCTATTAAAAATGAAAAGTTATCAATGTTTACAACTTGTCTTCACTGCAGCAATCCATCAATATAATTATTAATTTTAAATTTTTCATCTCATTAAAGTTACGAATTCTTAAATTTTTATATATTATATTATATTATATATTTCATATTAAATAATTTAAAGAAAACAACAATATGTTTCAATGATAGAGTACAATTGCGTCGCGTAATCTATATAACCAATATTTAGTAGGAAAAGATTTTATTGTTGCAGTAGTATACTCTCTATATAATGTTTTCAGTGGTATTACTGTCTTATTGTCAGCTCTCAGTGCTTCAATTTCCATGATATATTTTCGAAAACCTATGCCCTCAGCAAATAAATTCTCTGTTCCCTTGTTTTCTTCTCTTTATTATCTTTCTTTTTTTATTAAAAAAATAATACTACTGCTATATGAAAATTTATTATTTGAGTTGAAGTGCATGTCAATTTGTCTCTAGATTTAGTTTTTATGATATAAATGTTGTTGATATATGTTTATGAGATTTATAATAGTGTTGTAGTTTATTTTGGTAATAATTTGACAAAACAAATTTGGGGATAAGGGTTCACTAATTCTTTGCCATCATTTTGGTGAGAATATATTCCTCCAACTTGTCCTTCACACTATCTCTCAATGTCTGTACCTTAAATGCAAAGGATGTATTAAGAGAAAATTAGATAAAAATCTCTTGATAATATTGAATCCCACCATGTGTATTTTTGTGTCATCATATACTCTTCTTTTAATCTATATGCAATTAAATATATAGCTGGTAAATATTATTAGGTCAAATTCAAGTAGATATATAGTAGTACTCCTTCTAGTCCTAATTATAGGAACACCTTTGTAGTGTAAATTGCACTATGAAAGTGTTCCTATAATTAGAACCGAAGATAATAGTATTTTACATTGGCAAAGTTTGAAGCTTGGTCATAGTTAAGAGAAATCAAGTTCTCTACTTTTTTTTTTTGGCCAAAGACAATTCATCAAGTTCTCTACTTGATTCAACCATTATTTACACCTTAAAATATGTGAATCGTGAATAAAGAGAACTAATTTAAATGAAAATTAATTCTCTCTCTCTCTCTCTCTCTCTCTCTCTCTAATTAATCAGCTAAGAATAAATATCGCTTTTTCACGACCATCTAAAGAGCTGTAGATTTATATGTCTGCGGCCCTACCCATCATAGCAATAAACAGTGCTCACTTCATTTCAAATTCTTTTCAACTTCGTGTCCTACCAAATATGATTGCTCTTCTCACTTCTGAAATTTATAAAGAAATAATTGCGCTAGCTTGACGTACAGTAGTTTTTAATGAGTAAGAACGAAGTATACTCTGTATCTATGTTACAAACTGTGATTTTTTTAATAAATCACTATTAAGCTCATTATATATACATTTTAAATGAATTTTATGAGACTATGATGAAGTTAAGGAGAGTCTTAATCATAGTTTTAAAATTAAAACAATTTATTCATGACAAAGTTTGTAATTTTGTGCATGAAGATGCAAATCAATCCTTGTTCGAAAATTAGTGTGTGTGTGTGTGGACATATTTTCGATTATGCAAATTCAATATTAATATTGTTCTCACTGTAATTGAGAAGAGAAAATTATAACAAGATACTCAGTTATAAACCATATATATAACATGAATTATTTTTTTAAAAAAGTATGGAGAAATTAATATTGTCAAATTTTTTATTGGATTGATCACGGATTGAATTGAAGTGGCGTAAAAAGGGAACATCATGTACCTGTCCACTGTCCAACACTGATGAATTCAAATATCCTGGGTGGAAGTCATTGAATTACATATTGATTGTAAGACACATTAATTTTCAGGCACACAGTACAATGACTTGAAAGTTCCTCCTTATTGACAGCCATATGTTTTTCCACATTCATATCCAATTATGGTCAATGTGCTTTGTATTTAATAAAAGGGAAAATCACACTTAGCTCCCAATGAGAAAAACAAAAACAAAAAGTCTTATTATAGATTTCCCTATTAAAAAAGTTCCTAAGGAACTCAATGATATAAATTATGAATATAAAATTACCTTCTTACCTTTAGTAATTGATATTTGAATAGTATATGATATTGAGTTATATAATTAGATTCAGGTACTGGTCAAGTTCCACTCTAGGATTTGTCAATATAGGCATGTTTACTTGCAAACAAGACCCGTTCTAATTAACATAGATGAGTTTTTCAATAGTCACTCTATAACTTGTCAATATAGTCACGTTCACTTGTCAACAAGAGCTATTTTAAATTGTACTAAAAAATGGAAATAGTTAACATAGATGAGCCTTATCAATGGTCATTTTTTGACTTGTCATTATAGACACATAAACTTGTCAAAATAGGCATATACACTTGTTAATGTATAATTGTCATTATAGACACATAAATTTGCCAAAATAAGCACATAAACTTAATAAAATAAGTACATAATTTTTTTGAACTAGACACATACACTTGTCAATGTATAACTTGTCATTATAGACACATAAACTTCTCAAAATACGTGCATAAACGTGCCAAAATAGGCGCTTACACTTGAGAATGTATAACTTTTCAAAATACACACATTTACATGTTTGTCCTTGTGTGAACCACAATTGGAGAAGATGGTTTTGACAACATGTCAATGTATGTATTTTGACAAGTTATACATTGACAAGTGTATGTGCTTATTTTAACAAATTTGTGTGTCTATTTTGACAAGTTTATGTGCCTATATATAATGACAAGTTATTATACATTGGCGAGTGTACTTTCCTATTTTGACAAGTTATACATTGGTAAGTATATGTGTCTATTTTAACAAGTTTATAGGCCTATTTTGACAAGTTTATGTGCCTATAATGACAAGTTATACATTAGCGTGTATGTGATGTCTATTTTAATAAGTTATACATTGGTGGTATTGCCAATTTTAACAAGTTTATATGCCTATTTTGGAAATTTTATGTGCTTATAATGACAAGCTATACATGACAAGTGTGCACCTATTGACAAGATTATATGCCTATAATGACAAGTCAAAGAGTGGAAAATGACAAGCCCATCTGTATTAATATTGATATTTTTCTAGTACAATTTAAAACAACTCTCGTTGACAAGTGGAGTGACTATATTGACTAGTCATAGAGTGGTCATTGACAAATTCATCTATGTTAACTAAAACAGTTCTCGCTGACAAGTTGATGTGTCTATATTGACAAGTCATGGGTGGCGATTGAAAATTACCTGAACCTAGTTATATAACTCAATGTCATATAATATCTAAATATCAATTACTAAAAGTAAGAAGATAATTAATTTCACATTCGGAATTTATATCACTAAACTTCCTAGGGGCTTTTTTTTATTTATGGGAATCTACAATAGGAATTTTTTGTTATTTTTTCTAGTCTTTGGGACCTAATGTGGTAGATTTTACCTTAATAAAAAAACCCACAAGCATAATATTACTCTGGTCTTATTTATGGAATATAATCTTATTTATAAGGTTCTTTCACTATATTTCACACAAATTAATAAAAATCTTAAACTGCATTAATTATGCTTGAAAATTTAATAAGAGTAACTTTTCAACTTTACCCCAATTTAATACTCTCTCCGTTCCTTTTTATAAGTAACATTCTTGGGTTTGGTCTTTTTTATATGTACCAAATCCTCTTTGTTTAACTAAGAAAATTTATCTTTCCACTTTTCCCTTCATTGAATATATGCATTTATAATAATTACTATCACACATGCACTTAGAACGAGAAAATTCCTCCATTTAGCATCCATCTACAATAAATTATACTTATTGCACATTTTTTTTTCTTCTAAATTACTGTTATTTCCACTCATTATTTCTCCTAAACCCTCTTTATGAATAAAGGTATAATTGGGAAAAAATTGCCTATATTACATATTTATTGCTTTTAATTGAATTTAACTACTATTTTGATCCACGTGAAAATGGTAGTTGTTACTTGTAAAAAGGACCGGAGGGAGTATACATTATGCCCCATTGTAACAAAGTCAATACAATAATAAATGAAAAAAATATATATGAAATTTTTTATTTGTACCCTATAAACAGGACCAAACGAGTATAAATCACTAATACCCCAAGTGACTGGAATATTCCTCGCTCTCAAAGTCATCTCAGTATTCTTCCACCATCTATTTGCGTCACCTTCTAGCTTATAAATGGCCAATTGCGCCTTTCTGTCTTTTGGACATTCCAACACTTGAAATATTTTCTCCAATCTCATCAGCCAATCCTCAGACGCTTGTGGATCATAATTGCCATTAAATACAGGTGTTTGATTTTTGCAGAACTTGGCTACCCAGTATTGAGTTGTTTCTTCCACCCTATTATTGTTATTTTATTGCTCTTGTTGCTGAGTTTTAGACCGGGAGGATCTTTCACTTTGTTACTCCTCGTCATTGACTGTTTGTTCCCTATCTTCATTTTGCTTAGCTCTTATTTCATGGACTTTCACTCGGAGTTCATTTATTAACTATAATACCCTAATTTTCATAATCCTTATAAACATTGTATTTTGGCAAATAATTAGCAAAATACAAAGGTGAATATGTGTCTCAAAGGATTATAATCTATTGATTATATTCTTATCATTTTGGAATTAATTAACTGATGGTTAATTATGAGACTACATTTAAGGGCTATTAAATGTGATAAAAATAGCACATAGAATAATAGCTAATTTATAACCAAAAGAGATAAGAAAAGGTTATGGAGACACTTAATTAAATTAGAACAAATTAGCAAATGCTAATTAGAAATTAAGCTTGCACTAAATAAGGATTAGTAGCATATATCTTCAACTTGATAAAAGACAATGGAAATAAGAAAATATTAAAGTGCATAAAGCTTAATTAATAAAGCACTAATGATCATGACTAACTAACAAACCAATAGGGCATGGACATGTGGCATTAAGGGACACCTAAGCCTTGATTGTGTCATCAATATGACATCACAAGAGCCCCAAAAGTCCTCTAGCTTAGGTGGGTGGAGGAGATTAAAACTTCTTGATCAAGTTTAGATCCAATGGTTGAAATTAAAGAAGAGGCACATGGTGGGGCCCACATTGGGCTTGAGACTTTCCTATAAATAGAGGGCTCTCCTCTTCATTTCTTCACACCAAAACCAAGCAAAATCTTCTCATAAGTGAGAGTGAGAGGCTTGGAGTAAGAAGGGGGAAGGAGAAGCAAGGTTCTTCAAGGGTTAGTTCTCTAGTCTTTAGCTTTTTAGTTTTTAGTAAAATGGTAGTTTAATTTAGAAAATTAGGAAAATTCCTCTTCACGTTTGAAATTCTCCATTGATTTTCAAATGCAAAATGGAGTGGAAAACATGTTAAGGAATAAGTTTTAAAATCAATGGATCAAGATTGTGAAAATTGTAGAATTTCCAGTTTTAAAGGTTGTGCTGGCAGTGAACGTTAAGGCTACTATTTTATGTATCAAATGAAGTCTTAAAATCATGATATTTTACAAGAATAAAGTAGATATGTAGGGATTTCTAAATATATAAAATATGTAACGTTTTGAATTATATACAAGGAGTTATATATTTTTGAAGTTAGCCTTTTTTTTGGAGATATAAACTGAACAGTGTTTAAAAACGTTAAACCTGGGAATTATCCATGATGTTCTAACTTCTGGGAATATTTTTCCTTGAAAATGGACATGTCAAGGGTCATAAGGAATTTTGAAGCACTCAAAAATGATTCTTGTATAATTAATTATGATTTTTTAAAGTTAGTGAAAAATCTGGGCAAAATGCTGGAAATTGCGTTTTTAATAAAATGTAAGGGTAAAAGTGGAATAACAAATCCACCAAGGGTAGAAATGTCAAAATAAGTGAAAATATCCTTTTTGATATTATTCTAGGAAATATGATGTTAATTATAATATCATGGAAAAGGAAATAATCCGACGGTAACATTATAGAATATCCGGGAAGTCCGGAGTCAGATTCAAAAGGTTGGGCGTTATGCGGTGAAAGGTACGTTTGCATACTGGTAACTTTAATCGCCTATATCTTGTATGTCTGTATATGATGGAATGATTCATGAAGTCATGGACAAGACTAGGTCTTGGGTCATGCACCGTGACTAAGTTATGGGCCTTAGATCACATGTTTATATACATTCATCTTTATGCAGGTTATAATCATGATAATATCGTAGGGTTGTTTTCCTAGCGCTGAGGACTGATAATTGAATATTTTATACACTTATTTTTGTCTCTTGAATAATAATTTAGGACCCTTTAGCTAATAAATAATGGCTCTTATGTTTATTTGGGCCTTGGGCCTTTTATTGCATTTTAACCATTTTTAATAATAAAATTCCAGTTTTGTGTTGCTTCACTATTTCTACCATAACTCTTGAACCAGACATCGGATTTGCCTCATTTTTGTCTCATATTTCAGATGATTCAGAGAGCTACAATTGTTATGAAGACATCAAGAGCAAATTCGGTCAAGAAGGCGGTCAATTTTGGAGCCAAAGTCGGATGTACAATTCTGGATTTATTTTGGACCCGAATTTTGTAATTTAAGTCCAGTTTTATTTTATTTCTGTTTTGGGCTAAAACTATGAGAGCCCATTTCGTTTTAGGTTATTTTTAAGTATGGCAGCTGCCACAAACATATGCATTCACGTTTTTAACATTAGAGTGGATCAAAATACAAGTTTTCATTTTCTCTCATCTGTTCTTCATGTTCTTCGCGCGTTCTTCGTGTTCTTCGTTCGTTATTCGATTTTCCCAGCCATGATCGGCTAAACTCTTGTGATTAACCCAACGATGAGGATTCCATGATTCATCCAGAGAACTCGTGCCTAATCGGTAACTACTCGATTCTGTTTTCATCTTATCGGATTCGATTCTGGAAATAGTTCGAATATTAGATTTAATATTCGGTTTGGTTCATCCCAAGGACTTAGTTCGGACTAGGTTACAGTGTTGCTGTGCGATTGCACAGTGAGACGCCACTGTCCGGGCAGATTCTAGGCGATCGTCTAGGCGAGGGATCTCCGGATGAATGCAGAGATTTCGATTCATCCGGAACCAAACGTGGGTTAGTTATATTTTCGTCCAATGATGGAGGTTTCGGAATCAATTCGTTGGGTTGATCATCTTTAATCTGTCTCTGTTTATTTGATTCTGTTTGACTCGTTTATTGCACTTTGATTATGTTATTTCGTTTTGTTCTATTCTCGTTAAACCAACCCCCCATTTTATCATTCTGTTTCACTATTGTTATTGAACAAGCCCGCTGCAAATTCGTTGGGAAACGACACAGGTTCCCTAATTCTGCAAATTGTTTTCGAACTTGGTTTATTTTGGAAGACACGGCAAAAATCTTTCCAAGGACACGTGGAGGTATGGCACTGGTGAGTGCAAACGTTGCGAACACTACATTTGCAGTGTGCTATGAATTGTTGTGGACATTACACTTGTTGTATGCTATATATTGTTGGAACCTTACATCTGCTATGTATAGTTAATGCTGAAATGTGATGAATATTTGTCATATATACTGTTTATACTTGAGCATGAGGTTAATTGTTACCTGAGATTCAATGGCTATTGAATCTCAGACTTGACTAAAGGTTCAGGAAAGGAACCAGGATCTAAGAAGACAAAGTGGAAAGAGTCGAGAAGAGGAACCGATGGACAGAGCCGTGAAAAGGCACCAGTCGAGACGAGAGTCTAAAGAAGGTCAATAGAGACTAATTTCTGGCATGAATCCGATAGAGTTGTTTCAAACCATTTGGTGCTTAAATTAAGAAAGGGTTGGTCTATGTGGTTCAATCATAAGTCACCGTAAAAGATAGGGAGACTTCCACTAGACTTTACCCGGTCTGGCCAATGGGTTTGATTAACTATATTGGGTTCCAAACCACAACTCTAGTTAAAGTTTGGTTTAAGATTGTGTAGTTATTAAGTTGGAATTTTAATTATACAAGTTCCAGATAATTGTATCACATGAATATTCCTTCGGAGTTAATTAATATTTCAGTTTATGTCTAAGAATTTTATATCAATTACTCATTGTCCACTTTATCAAAAAAAAAAGTTATTCATTGTCCAAACGTTAGTGTATGCTCTCCGTTCCGCTTTACTCTGACCTGTAGTACTGTATTCCTAAAATTACGTGTCAACGAGCATAGTAAGTAGTATGGAATTTGGGGTGTTACATTAACCACAGTATCTGCTGCATAGGGGTCTTGAATATCAAACAATGCATTAAATTAATAAAAAAAATTCACATTTCCCCTTTGTAAAATTTTTGTCTCTCTCTCTTTACATTTACAAACCGGCGGTCTCACCTCTCTTTCTCCAATAGAAATTAAATAGGTTCAAATTGAAAAAAAAAAAAATTTGTCACAAGTGGCTTATATTTACTTATTTATTAGAACTAAACTTTTTCTTCTACAAATGACTTATATATAGAATCAGAGTAGTACTTCTCTAATCTTATTTTTAAATCACTTCCAATATGTTTCACCGAACTAAGATAAACTTTAAAACTCATTTAACTTTGCCTTAAAATTTAGTACTCCCTTTTGGTCTTTATTATAAGTCCCTTCTAATTAATTCACACTTACCTATGAAAACAGTCAAAAGCATTATGTAATACCATTAAAATCACACTTAGGGTAAATATCATAAATTAGGAAATAATACCTATTAAAAATAGGTGAACATGTGGTCTCAAAGAATATGTTAAATTTATCTTATTTTCTAAAGGAAAATTTCTGTAAATTCTAATATAAAGCAAAGGACATGAAAACACAAATGTCAGTGCAAAAGTAGTGAGGTAATGAGTTATTCTAATTAAGAAAATTATCGACTATGGTTAAGAAATTAATTAAGTAATTATTGGCTAATTACTTAAGCATAAACAAAGGGAAATTCAAAGATAATTATGTAAGACCCTAAAATTAGTGGGTTATGGCTAAAAATTAGCATAAATATATTTTCCAATTAATTGGAAAATGTTGAGAAAAATAAATGAGATTAGGTAATTTTGAGCCTAAACACAAGTATGGACCAATAGGAAAAAAAATTGTGTAAAAATAATTATTAAATTAGATAATAATTAATTAAAAAAATAAAATAAAAATTATATATTATATGTGTGAGGGTGCCGACATGGTGAAGGGAAAAAAGAAAAAAAAATGAAAAGGAAATATAGTAGAGTGTAAAATAAAAACTCTTCTATTAAAATTAATTAAAGTAAAAAGGTAAAAAGTAAATAAACACCGATGGAGATCGGATCCTATCTAGAGAACCATGAACAAGATTTCTAAAGTCAAAATATAATATTGATGAGTGGATTTTTATCTTGAATTGAGCTGTACCTGGAGTCGTTTCCGAGATCGGTAGAAGAAGTTAGTAATAAGACGAAATAGGGGAAATCTGAGAAATAGGCAGATAGTCATAAAATTAGGATTTGAAAAAAATAAATTATAACTCAACATTTGGAGATGAGTTTATGATTTTCTGGACATATTTGGAATCAGTGAATTTTTGTCCAGAAGTTGATGATTTCGGAAGTTCGTTCCGAAACCGACACGTTTTTCCGTAAAACTTCAGACTGACCGTTGAAACCCTATATGGAATCAAAATTTAGGTTAACTTAGAAATTTCTAATGAGAAAGAAAAGGTCTTCAAAGTTGTGATTCCAAATTTTTGGGATTTTCCGAGATTACGTGATTTGGACACCGATCGGGGAAATTCTGTCGGATCAGGGCATAAAGCAACCTGTGACATCACTTTCATGACATCACATGGCTGCCACATAAGCCCCTTATGTCGACCAAGGGGGTGGATGGCCGAGATCAAGCCATTTCATCCAAGTTTGATCCAACGGTGTAGATTGAATTGGAAAAAGACCTTTATGTCCCTACATTTTCCTATAAATACCCCCTTGCTTCATTCCATTCTTGACACCATTCTCACAAGATAAAAACGAAATTAGAGAGAGGTTAGAGAGAAGGAGGAGCCCGGGGAATTTTGCAGCGAAGCTCTGAGTAAGTTTTTCGGTACTTAGTCTTAAGCTTTCGTAGTTCCTTCGGTAGTTAGAGTAGTAATGTTGGATTAGTCTTTAATCTTCCAAGTATGATTATATATCATATGATAGGAGTATTTTAAGTAGGAATTTCTAAAATCATGATTGGGTCGAAGTTCTGGCAAAATTCTGGAAGAAATTAGTCAAAGTAACGAAGTGCTGGCGAAATTCCGCCGATTAGGGGAATAGGGGCAAAATGGTAATTTTTACCTAAAATGCCCGTTATGATGTCAAATCACTAATAAATGTGATAATACTCTTATAGGACATCAGAAACCTTGATCTGCTGTCGTTACGCTGTCCGACGTGCCGCTGTTGGACGTTTCGCTGTTTTCCGTCAAAAGTACGATTTTCCGTCCAAACGTGCCGTTTCCGCCAGAAACACTTACGTTCGTCAACGGAGGTACGTTCGCGTACTGTAACACTAGCTCTGATGATTATTGAATGATTATATGTGATAATATGTTATGTGAATAGTTGGCCATTCTATTCGGTGCTATATGCACCGTGTCTATGGAATCGTACATAGATGCACCGTGTCTATGGAATCGTACATAGATGCATCTTGTTTAAGGAATCGTACTTAGATACACTGCGTCTATGGAACCGTACTTAGATGCACAGTGACTATGGAACCGTATTTAGATAACTAATTACAGCTTTATTCGGGTTATAGACATAATAATGCCGATATGTTTTCCTAGCGCTGAGGACACGACCGTACATCGTGGCACGGGTGAATGGTGCAGACGGACTTAATGTTACATGTTATTGTAGTTGTTATTAAATGATCATACGACGTACTGGTTTGATCAATGCTGTAAAATTAGAGATACCTGTTGTTCATATATCGTTTATAAGCATGAGGTTAACTGTTACCTGGGGTTCGGATGCATTGGACCTCAGCTCTTACAATAGCCACAGGATCCAAGGGATCCAGGATCGAGGACAAGGGCGAGGAGCTCGCATGAAGACCAGACAGAGACGCTTTAGTTTTGTTGTATTTACATTAGATGTAAACACTCGGAGGAATGTACAGCCTTATGAACAGCCAGATACATTGTTATCAATGTTATGCAGTTACTCTTTATTATGAAAAAAATTTTGTCGCTCAAAACTCTGATCAAAACGCTATGAAAACAGTTGTGAAAACCGGGGTGTTACATTTTGGTATCAGAGCATTTTTCCTGGCATCAGATCGTTTTACTCGGCATGACTCTAACTATGTTATAAACAAACCGTTGGTGCCGAAGGCAGGGCTAGTCTATGTGGGTAAGTCATTCAGTCGCCGTGAACTCGGTGAGACTTCCCATGATAGACACCTACCTGGCCAATAGGTTTGAGTAACGGAGTTAGGTTCAATGCCTTTCTATAAAAGAGCATATTTTGGAAAACGAGTATTGATAACTCTGGTGTTATAGAAAGGGAAAGAAACAATGTTCCCTCTGGCCAAATAAAACGTACCAGTGCGTATGTCCGTAGTTCCCGAGTTAGTAGGGTTAGGATTGAACCCAGCGCGTATGTCCGTAGTTCCCGAGTTAGTAGGGTTAGGAATGAACCCAGAGCCAGTGTATCCGCCGCCCGAATTTAGGCCGATACCCGTACCGGGTAACTCTTATAATCAGTCTGTTCTGAACGAATTTTTTTTCCTAGCACAGAGCTTATATGTGGAGCTAGGCCACGCCGGATGAAACTCCGAAGATAAGTACATGCAGTATTTGACTCATGTAGAGGAACTCCGGATATGAAAATTCCGTACCCGAATCAACGAAACCCTGAATGAGGGGAAATATCACGAGTGTCCGTTCGTTTGTAGTGTGATAAGTGTCTATCTAGAAGATTAAATTATTCCCTAAAAATTGTTATTTCTTAAAAGAAAGATAGGATGGAAAACTGGCAAGGAATCGAAGTCCTTAGAAGCCGAGGTCAAGGAGAATATGAAGGACAACCACGAGTGATACCGGTCCCGGTACAACCTCTAGAACACCAAAGTGTGTTGCCAGAGTGGAGGAAATACCATGGTGAGTTGCAGGAACTGATGAAGAAACTAAAAGAGCAGAAGACTCGTAGGGAAAAGCTGAAGGAGCAGAAGACTCTGAGAGAAAAGTTGAAAGAACAGCAGGAGAAGCTGGAAGAGCAGTAGACTCTTATTGATGCCCTCTTGGCTGAAAGACAAGCAGGACAGATTGAGGGGCAAATAGAATTATGCCGTCTGATAGAGTGCTGCCGTCTGATAGAGTACAACTTAGAAGAACTGCATAGATAAGGGAAGTCCAACAGTAGCGAAGTAAGTCATGACAGACTTAGCCACGGAAGCCCCACACTAAAAAGGAAGTTCCCTGAGGTCAATGATCAAGGGAAAGGAAAGAAGAAAGTTCAGACTGAACAGCAGAGCTCTTTGAGAGGAACGAAATTCCAATTATGTCCAAATTGTGAAAGATACCATCCTGGTATCCACTGTTTTGGGCAACGGATTTGCTACAAATGTCGAAAGCTGGGACACCTTATTAAGAACTGTCCTGAGTATGGAAGAGACTATCAAAGTACTTGTTACAACAAGAAACTGCTATGCTCCAAGTGTCAACAGCCTGGGCACATCGGTGAGCACTGTCCACTAAAAACTGCGGAGATGGAGCTACAAAATTCGGGCCAGATGATAGCGTTGCTTGAAGAGAAGGTCGAACAATCCTCAGGAATGATCCAAGATACTACCGCTTAGTAAAACCTATTTCGAATATAGTCCGATCCGGGTGCTAAACCGAACACTTACTTCTAATGCTTGTACGGATCCTTTTGGGATGCATACATATACTTTTCCATACAATCAAGTAGTAGCTACACCATTGGGTGTGAGCTTTTAGCTTGTAAAGCGTACCTAGAACCAACTTGCGAGTATAATATAGATCTTGTTACTACTTCATAACGTCGTCGACATCCTCAATTGTGTTAAACTAGTATCAAATGACATCGAACGGAGGTTAGGAGCTGAGAAAGCAACTTGAAGAACTATCAGAGGAAAGGGTCTAATTCAACCCAACGTATTACCTTAGAAATTTCCAGTGATTATCTTAAAAGGAAAACAGGAGCTTGCGACTCTGTATCAGTAACCGTCAATTGGACGAAGTAACTATCAAAAAACAAAGGGTTAATGATCAAAAATACCAACGAACTATTGGGCCAGGACCACCCAGCACAGCAAACTATTTTTTGGACCAAAAATACCAACAAACATTTTAAAGAGGAGCGCTCAGCACAACGCCATTAACACCGTTAACAAAAAGTTAACATCTGTTATCTAAGGTGCAGATTGGCCAACGAACTCTTATTCCAGGAGCACCCAGCACAAAATTCTAAATTTTACTAAATTAAATAATTTTTTCTCAATTGTCATTATTCAAAACTACTTGTATAGATATCTATGGACAAAAATTATTTATTATTTAATTTTTTCAAAATTATAATTTGCTAAAATAAACAAAAGTTTTAATTAAAAATATAATTAGATGATTTAAATAAAACTCAAGGTGTTTTATATTCTTTTCTTTCGATTTTTCCGTTAACTTAATATCATTATATTCAATATAGATAATGTATCGTTGGGAATAAATTATACGGCAATTGACACAATTGAGCTTTAAGAACTACTAACCTAAATTTCTTGCTATAATTTAAAGAGAGAAACAAATTATACTTATAAATTTAGATTAATAAGACTTATATTTAGAAATAAAATAAAAATCATGATAGAGTAAAAATACATACATAAATTTACTCTAATTTATTTGATTAATAAGTTCACTTTTACATATTTTACTCTAATTCTCTCATATCATTTATCATACATTCTTTTTCTCATAAAAATTATTATTTTATTTTAGAAGAAATTTATGTGAGTTTTATTATAAAAATAAATCATATATTTTTTTGTTTAACATATATAATAAATTATAAAACACCTTGAGTTTTATTTAAATCATATAATTATATTTTTAATTAAAAATTTTGTTTATTTTAGCAAATTATAATTTTGACAAAATTAAATAATGAATAATTTTTGTCCATAGATATCTATACAAGTAGTTTTGAATAATGACAATTGAGAAAAAATTATTTAATTTAGTAAAATTTAGAATTTTGTGCTGGGCGCTCCTGGAATAAGAGTTCGTTGGCCAATCTGCACCTTAGATAACGGAGGTTAACTTTTTGTTAACGGTGTTAATGGCGTTGTGCTGAGCGCTCCTCTTTAAAATGTTCGTTGGTATTTTTGGTCCTTAACCCAAAAACAAATACCACTGTCCAGGATCGATGATCTATCCTAAGATCTGACTCCTATGTCTTAGATCAACTTACGATCGGAACACCCCAGCTGCAGATCAAGACCAGCACTGTTCTGAAAATAGTTTTCAGGACTTGAAACGAACATTTTGAAATCTCTTGTGATATCTTCCAAACTAAATGCACCTACCATGTTCTTAGAATACCGGAACAAAATTTTCTCTCAAATGAATAGGTAGGGTAATAGAGGCGTTGTTTGACGATGTCCTCATCTGTTCAGAAATATAAGGAACGCCAAGAATAAATGACGATCAGTATCAAGTATACTAAAGGAAAACGCGACTCTTTATGAGTGTTGGCTGTCAGGAATAAACTTTCTGGGCCATATTCTATGACACAACGAGATTGTTAATTGCTTCAACGAAGTGGAAGCAGTTCTGGAATTAAAATAGCCAGAAATAGTAACATCAATATGTAGTTTTTGGGTCTAGCGGGATAGTATCGCCGATTCATGAAGAATTTTTCGTTACAAGGCTCACGAGTAAAATCATTTGTGTGGAGCAAGGACTGTGAGACAAGTTTTCATAAATTGAGAGAGAAGTTGATTACAGCACCAAGAAATTGGTTATCCCAAATCCAAGTAGATTTTATAGTGGTACCAATAGGAATGGATCGGGATATGTCTAGCTGCAGCATGACAGTGTGATGACTTACACCTCTCAAGTCTCTCAAGTCGAACTAATCTACACATGACATGGAGATAGTCATTATCGTGTTTCCTAGTAACTATAAAAAAGACCACGAATGTATCAAAGTACGACATGATATCCATGAGTATGAGATATATGGTGTTGCCACGGTATATGAAAGTCATGGGAACATAATATATCAAAATACGACATGATGAATGTGTAGTACGCGGTGTTATGGGCGCCACGGAAACGCTAAAACACTAAAAGTACGCGGTGTTATGGGCGCCACGGAAACAATATATATAAAGTACGTGGTATTTAAGCACCACGGAAACACTGTATATCAATTTAAAACATGATAACAACTTTATGGTCAAACCAAAGAGAATTCTCGATCACCAAGAGGAGCGGCTGGCAGACAAAGTAAAGATCCGACGCGTGGAGTTCAAAGTCTGAATAGGACGAAGTTTAGATAGTATGAAGTTTAGATGGTAGAGTGCAAATTTCGAGGACGAAATTTTGTTTAACGGGGGGAGAAATGTAATACCCTAAAAATCACACTTAGGGTAAATATCATAAATTAGGAAATAATACCTATTAAAAATAGGTGAACATGTGGTCTCAAAGAATATGTTATATTTATCTTATTTTCTAAAGGAAAATTTCTTGGAACTTAGAGAATTTAAGTGCCAAGGTTCCAAATGACGAAAATGCCCTTATAGGACATAAGTAACTTAGGAAAATTGTGAAAAAACCTAAAAGGCAGTAAAATAATTATTGAAATTAAGAGAGTATATTGCCTCTAATTTTGGTAATTTAATAAATTATAAACTTGGAAAAATTAAAGAAGAATGTTCAAAAAGTATTGAAATGACCAAAATGTCCCTGTAAATTCTAATATAAAGCAAAGGACATGAAAACACAAATGTCAGTGCAAAAGTAGTGAGGTAATGAGTTATTCTAATTAAGAAAATTATCGACTATGGTTAAGAAATTAATTAAGTAATTATTGGCTAATTACTTAAGAATAAACAAAGGGAAATTCAAAGATAATTATGTAAGACCCTAAAATTAGTGGGTTATGGCTAAAAATTAGCATAAATATATTTGCCAATTAATTGGAAAATGTTGAGAAAAATAAATGAGATTAGGTAATTTTGAGCCTAAACACAAGTATGGACCAATAGGAAAAAAGTTGTAAAAAATTATGTAAAAATAATTATTAAATTAGATAATAATTAATTAAAAAATAAAATAAAAATTATATATTATATGTGTGAGGGTGCTGACATGGTGAAGGGGAAAAAGAAAAAAAAAATGAAAAGGAAATATAGTAGAGTGTAAAATAAAAACTCTTATATTAAAATTAATTAAAGTAAAAAGGTAAAAAGTAAATAAACACCGATGGAGATCAGATCCTATCTAGAGAACCATGAACAAGATTTCTAAATTCAAAATATAATATTGATGAGTGGATTTTTATCTTGAATTGAGTTGTACCTGGAGTCGTTTCCGAGATCGGTAGAAGAAGTTAGTAATAAGACGAAATAATGGAAATCTGATAAATAGGCAGATAGTCATAAAATTAGGATTTGAACAAAATAAATTATAACTCAACATTTGGAGATGAGTTTATGATTTTCTGGACATATTTGGAATCAGTGAATTTTTGTCCAGAAATTGATGATTCAGGAAGTTCGTTCCGAAACCGACACGTTTTTCCGTAAAACTTCAGACTGACCGTTGAAACCCTATATGGAATCAAAATTTAGGTTAACTTAGACATTTCTAATGAGAAAGAAAAGGTCTTCAAAGTTGTGATTCCGAATTTTTGGGATTTTCCGAGATTACGCGATTCGGACACCGATCGGGGAAATTCTGTCGGATCAGGGCATAAAGCAACCTGTGACATCACCTTGATGACATCACATGGCTGCCACATAAGCCCCTTATGTCGACCAAGGGGGTGGATGGCCAAGATCAAGCCATTTCATCCAAGTTTGATCCAACGGTGTAGATTGAATTGGAAAAGACCTTTATGTCCCTACATTTTCCTATAAATACCCCCTTGCTTCATTCCATTCTTCACACCATTCTCACAAGAGAAAACCGAAATTAGAGATAGGTTAGAGAGAAGGAGGAGCCCGGGTAATTTCGCAGCGAAGCTCTGAGTAAATTTTTCGGTACTTAGTCTTAAGCTTTCGTAGTTCTTTCGGTAGTTAGAGTAGTAATGTTGGATTAGTCTTTAATCTTCCAAGTATGATTAGATATCATATGATAGGGATATTTTAAGTAGGAATTTCGAAAATCATGATTGGGTCGAAGTTCTGGCAAAATTCTGGAAGAAATTAGTCAAAGTAACGAAGTGCTGGCGAAATTCCGCCGATTAGGGGAATAGGGGCAAAATGGTAATTTTTACCTAAAATGCCCGTTATGATGTCAAATCACTAATAAATGTGATAATACTCTTATAGGACATCAGAAACCTTGATCTGCTGTCGTTACGCTGTCCGACGTGCCGCTGTTGGACGTTTCGCTGTTTTCCGTCAAAAGTACGATTTTCCGTCCAAACGTGCCGTTTCCGTCAAAAACACTTACGTTCGTCAACGGAGGTACGTTTGCGTACTGTAACACTAGCTCTGATGATTATTGAATGATTATATGTGATAATATGTTATGTGAATAGTTTGGTGCCGAAGGCAAGGCTAGTCTATGTGGGTGTGCCAATTAGTCGCCGTAACGTCGGTGAGGCCCCCATGATAGACACTTACCTGGCCATTCTATTCGGTGCTATATGCACCGTGTCTATGGAATCGTACATAGATGCACCGTGTCTATGGAATTGTACATAGATGCATATTGTCTAAGGAATCGTACTTAGATACACTGCGTCTATGGAACCGTACTTAGATGCACAGTGACTATGGAACCGTACTTAGATCACTGATTACAGCTTTATTCGGGTTATAGACATAATAATGCCGATATGTTTTCCTAGCGCTGAGGACACGTCCGTACATCGTGGCACGGGTGAATGGTGCAGACGGACTTAACGTTACATGTTATCGTAGTTGTTATTAAATGATCATACGACGTACTGGTTTGATCAAGGCTGTAAAATTAGAGATACCTGTTGTTCATATATCGTTTATAAGCATGAGGTTAACCGTTACCTGGGGTCCGGATGCATTGGACCTCAGCTCTTACCATATCCACAGGATCCAAGGGATCCAGGATCGAGGACAAGGGCGAGGAGCTAGCATGAAGACCAGACGGAGACGCTTTAGTTTTGTTGTATTTACATTAGATGTAAACACTCGGAGGAATGTACGACCTTATGAACAGCCAGATACACTGTTATCAATGTTATTCAGTTACTCTTTATTATGAAAAAAATTCGTCGCTCAAAACTCTGATCAAAACGCTATGAAAACAGTTGTGAAAACCGGGGTGTTACACATTAAGTTTTTCATAAAATTAAATTAATTTCCAATATCACATTAAATTCCAACATTATACTCCTCTAGTTCTAATCGATCTATGGTAGAGTCGGAATATTTTTGTCTTATTTATAGTCACATTACTAAATTTTTTGCGTGAATGTACAATTATACCCTCCATTTATTATTATGTTGATTTTTTCATGTGGTATATATATTATATATTAGATGGGTAAAGGATTTCTCCAGTTACTGGAGATAAGTTATCTCCAGTGACCCCTAAAACTACATCGTTTTGGATTAATGAAGGGTATTTTTGTAATTTTGCACCCTTCATTAATTCACCTAAAATTACAAACACACCCTTCATTAATTCAAAATGACATAGTTTTAAGGGTCACTGGAGATAACCTAGCTCCAGTGACTGGAGAAATACTTTTCCCATATTAAATATGGTAAAGTTAGAAAGTTGTTAAATTTTAAGGCAAAGCTAATGAGATTAAAGTTTTTTTTTTTTTTTTTTTTGTAAAACATGTTGGTAGTGACTTATAATAGGGTGATATGAGTATTAATAATTACTCTCTCCCAATACCCTTATTAAATATGGACATATATGAAAAGAAATATTTAATACTCTTTAAAACTAGCAAATGAATTATAAAAATGACTAAAAATACTTGTTAGTTGACATCTTACTGTATATAATTAATAAGAACGATAAGGAGTAAGTTTTCAACTTTGTCCCTATTATATTTTGCCTCTGATTTAATAACACACACAGCATTTAATATGGAATAAATGTGTAAATTTATAAGAAAGTCAATGACATGTCTTATAAATATGAACAATTTTTTCTCTCTCTCTCTACTTATAAATAAGACCTGAGAAAAACCTGAGAAAAACTTGTCAGGACTCAATCTCTTATATATTAAGAATAATTTGGCCGCTCAAGAAGAGGGGAAGTCTAGCATGCATATTTGATTTTCACAGGCACACATTTTATACAAAAACAATAATATTTGGATCATTCAGAAATTTAAGCGATAGTGTGTGTGTCAAAATCAAATTTTACATATATTTAAGAATATTAAAAAATATTCCGTTGACAATAATTAAGCATCATTAAAATTGTTCAAATGCATGTACCAAAATTCAAAAATGTGATGTTTTGTTAGTGTTCTTTTTGACACACCATGATGTGAAAGATGGACTGCTCCGAAATTATTCATATCATGTGCTCTCACTAGCAACTTCCACTTTCACCGTTTTGGTAGGATTTTGTGGATGTGGTGAGCGTTTGTTCTACAATGTCGACCCTTTTCTTTCACATGTATTCTTTTATTAAAGGTAATGATCTTAATGTGAGAATGAGGTCGAACACTAATTCACAATGCTGACACTACACACACACACAATATCAGTTATCATTTTTAATTATTTTTATATCATCTTAAAGTTTTAAATGCTATTCCTTCCTGCCCTTTTTAAAAGACTTTAAATTTTATATTTTGGTTTCGGTAACATCCAATTATAGAGATAAGATCAGTTATCAATTTTAATTATTTTTATATCATTTTAAATTTTTAAGGGTTAAGTAGCAAATTTGCTCCGGAAGTTTTCGCTGAGGAGCAATGTTGCCCTAGAAGTTTTTCTTGTCTCAATGTTGCACCGGAAATTTCAAAACGTAGCAAAATTGCCCGTTTCTATTAAAAAGCTAATGATCAACGTCAATTTTTTTAACGGTCAACGCTAGATTTTAATGGAATAGGGCAACATTACTACGTTTTAAAATTTTCGAGGCAGCATTGAGGGGAAAAAAACTTTCAGGGCAACATTGCTCCTGGACCTATACTTCCGAGGCGGATTTGCTACTTAACCAACTTTTAAATTATATTCATTCCTGCCCTTTTTAAAAGATTTTAATTTTTAAATTAGTTTGATTCTTTTTATAAGATTCAATTTTTGGGGTTGTCTAAATATTGGATAGAGAAAACTTACATTTGGTACTTAATGTAATGAATATTCAGTTCCCAATGAATTATTGTCATCTATATCTTTAAAACATATCATTGTTGTCTTTTGAATATATCATCGTTAATGGCCTAACCGCTCTTTCCTCTTCAACATCTTCTTTTAAACCCCCACTGTATTTTTTATCCACTTGCCTATCTTTTATTCACTACTACAAAATATGGATGCTATTATCCTAAAAGATGTCACTTTTTTAAAAAAGGAAGTAAAAAATGAAGGTGGTGTGTAACATCCCAACTTTTAAAAGCAGTATAAATTTTTTTTTATCAAACATCATTTCAAAATGATCAGAGTCATACAGACATATCCTCTAACCACTATATGTACTCAAACAGTATAACACTCCTACACACATACCACATATATGCATACCATAAACATTAGAGTTAGTGTTACAGTACGCGAACGTACATACTTTCGTAAACCGAACAGAATGGCCAGGTAAGTGTCTATCATGGGGGCCTCACCGAGTTCACGGCGACTTAATGGCTTACCCACATAGACTAGCCTTTCCTTCGGCACCAAAATGTTCTAACATATTTTCATTCAATAAACATACCATAACAATACACATAGCACATATATGCATACCATAAACATAAGAGTTAATGTTACAGTACGCGGACGTACCTTCGTTGACGGTAGACGGTACTTCCGTCGGAAATCGTACTTTTTACGGAAAACTGCGAAACGTCCAACAGTGGCACGTCGGGCAGCGTAACGGCAGCAAATCAGAGTTTCTGATATCCTATAAGGGTAATATCACTTTCATTAGTGATTTGGCATTATAACTGGCATTTTAGGTAAAAATTACCATTTTGCCCCTATACCCCTAATTGGCGGAATTTCGCCAGCACTTCGTTACTTTGGCTCCCATTTTCCAAAATTTTGTCAGAACTTCGACCCAATGATAATTTTTGAAATTCTAACTTAAAATAGCCCTATCATATGATATCTAATCATACTTGAAAGATTAAAGGCTACTCTAACATTACTACTCTAACTATTGAAAGAACTACGGAAGCTTAAAGCTTGGTACCGAAAAACTTACCCAGAGCTTCGCTACAGCTTTTCTCAGAGCTCCTCTCTCTAACTTCTCTCTAGGATTTCTAAACTTGCTCAAAGAAATGGTGTGAGGATTTTGCAAAGACTTGAAGGCTATTTATAGAAGAATTGTAAGGGCATTTTGGTAATCTTCCAAACTTCCTCTTTCATTGTAAACCATGGAATAAAAAGCACTTTTTGAAACTCATTCTACTCCATAGAATGTGTGTGCCGACATCTTTTATTCCTTTAGCCAATTAATATGTTTTATATGGCCAATTGCATTGTTCACTTTATTTAAAGCTTTCTCCTCCTTCTTCCTACTTTAATCAACCACTTGCATTTATATACACCTACTTCTCTTTCTCCAATTCGGTTATACACACCCAAAGAACTCAATTCGGCTGGCCCCTTTATTTGACTTTTCAACCTTGCTTTTTGATTCATTTATGCTTTAATACTTGGCCAATATCTAATCATCATTCACGCCACATATATAAATACACTCTTATACGTTCCTCTCTCCTTCCTACATCCAATTCGAAATGTTTGCTTGATTTATGACCAAGGAGGTTGATTCCCACTTGCACAAAATATCACTTTCAATTGCTAGGCTCACACTTGGCCACATCACTCTCTTTTTTACTCAAGACACACATAATTTCTTTCAACAACTTTGGCTGCATACATACAACAATCCATTCGTATCCCTCCCCATTTTGTTTTCTTCAAATTTCTTTAATTATTTTATATCATGTGTAATACCCCGAAATTTGAATTAGGGAATTTAAGGGCCAAAGTGCCAAAATGACCAAAATACCCCTGGGAGGAGTAAATAACTTAGGAAAATGGTGAAAAATCCTAAAGGGCAATGAAATAATTATTTAAATTGAGAGAGTATATTATCTCTAATTTTAGTAATTTAATAAATTATAAACTTGGAAAAATTGAGAAGGATTGTTCAAAAAGTATTGAAATGACCGAAATACCCCCGTAAATGCTAATATAATGAATGAGACATGAAAACACAAATGTCAATTCAAAAGTTATGAGGTAATGAGTTGTTCTAATTAAGAAAATTATCAACTATTGGTAAGAAAGTAATTAAGTAATTACGGCTAATTACTTAAGCATAGGCAAAGGAAATTCATAAATAATTATGTAAAACCCTAAAATTAGTGGTTTGTGGCCTAAAATTAGTATAAACATATTTTTTAATTAATTGGAAATTTTGGAGAAAAATAGTTGAGTTTAGATATTTTTAAGCCTAAATACAAGAATGGACCAATAGGAAAATTTTGTAAAAAATTATATAAAATAATTATTAAATAATTATTTTATATATTATTAATTAATTAAATAATTAATTAAAACGAAAATTAATAAAATAATAATAATAAGGACAAGAGTTGGTAAAAAATCATGGTGCCTTAACTTGCAAGTTGAAGTGTAAAATTGTATAAACAAGTACAATGAATAGTGATCAGATTTATAGGAAACAGATCTGTCAGTACCGAAATAGGTTTTCCAATGTCGAGTAAAATATTGATCGGTGAATTTTTATCTTGATTAGCCTTTTCGGAAGTTGATTCCGAGGTAGGTAGAGCATTTTCCTAATAAGACGAAATAGGAGAAATGCAGATAGTCACATTTTAAAGATCTGAAGAAAATAAATTCTAACTCAACATTTGGAAATGAGTTTGAATTTATCTGGACATATTTGGAATCAATGAATTTTTGTCCAGAGATTGATGATTCCAGAAAGTTCTTCCGAAACTGGCACGCTTTCCCGTAAACTTCGGACTGACTTTTGGAGCCCTGGATGGAATCAAAAATTAGTTTAGATTAGATATTCCTAATGAGAAGGAAAGGGGCTTCAAAATGGTAATTCCGGATTTTTGAGATTTTTCCGAGATTACGCGATTCGGACACCGATCGGGAACTTTATCGGTACAAGTTCATAAAGCAAAAGCATCACATCACATTAATTGATGTAACAAACCACCAACTAAGGGGAGAGGATGGTTTGGACAAGTGGCATGGTGAGGATCTTGACATTTGGCAAAGTGCGATCCGACGGTCCGTAATCCGCCCGACAAAGTGTGAATAGTGCACACAACTTTCCCTATAAATAGGAGGCTCTCCCTTTGCATTCTTCACACCAAAATCATTTCTCTAGTTGAGATTTCCTAGAGAGAAGTTAGAGAGAGGTGCTCGGAGGAGGAAGGAGCCAGGGAATTTTGCGTGAAGCTCTGGGTAATTTTTCCGGTCTTTAGCTTTTAATGCTTTCGTAGTTTTAGTAGTAATGCTAGATAGATCTTTAGCTTTATTTTAAGTATTAAATTCGAAAATCATGGTGGGGTCGGAGTTCTGGCAAAATTTTGGAAAGTCGGAGTCAAAGTAACGAAGTACTGGCGAAATTCCGCCGATTAGGGGGTCAGGGGTAAAATAGTCATTTTGACTAAAAGTGTCCGTCGTAATGATAGATCCTTAACAAGTACATTGTTATGTTGATAGGATATCCCTGATTACGTTTTTACCTACTGTCGTGTCGTATTCCGCCAGAAATACCGAATAACGTCAACGAAGGTACGTCCGCGTACTGTAACATTAACTCTTATGTTTATGGTATGCATATATGTGCTATGTGTATTGTTATGGTATGTTTATTGAATACAAATATGTTAGAACAGTTTGGTGCCGAAGGCAAGGCTAGTCTACGTGGGTGTGCCATAAGTCGCCGTATAAGTCGGTGAGGCTCCATGGTAGACACTTACACGGCCATTCATTCGGTTTACGGAAGTATGTACGTTCGCGTACTGTAACACTAACTCTGATGGTTATTGTATGAATATGTGTGTTTCCTCTGTCATGTGTGTACTCTGATTGTACTTTTGTCTCGTACTCGATTGTCTTGTTGTGCGTACTTCGACATCTTGTTGTCTATTATACATCCGATTGTATTATTCTCTGTCATGTCATACATCCGATCGTATCACTATCCATTATGCCTTAACCTTACATCCATTGTATTGTTCGGCCGTGCATATCGATTATGTACATTCCTCATTGTGCTTTAACCCTACATCCGATTGTATTGTTATTGCCATACATATCGATTATGTATTCCTATGTCTGATCATAGTAAATGTTGCCAAGATATTTGAATGTCTGTCGTACATATATGTTGTATATAAACATGAGGTTAATCGTTACACGAGATCCAATGTGGTAAATTGGATCTCGGCTCTTAACATAGCATCGGAGTTCGGGAGGACCGAGGATCGAGGAGAAGGACAAGCGGCACGCTTAGGAGTAGCGACCGAGGACCTCTTTCGTTATACTTTTGAAACACTCTTGTACCATTTGTTTAAACAGCAAGACATGCTACCATGGGTATTTTAATATATATATCAGTTACTCAATCGCTCCGGTGCACTACTCTGATCATTTTGAAATGATGTTTTAAAAAAAAAAATTTGTACTGCTTGTGAAAAGTCGGGATGTTACATCATGTATTAATCATCTTATGTTAATTAACAAGAATTCTCTTATTGGCTCCTTAAGTAATTAACATGGATTTAGGCTTTAGGGGTTTCATACATTTAATTTCATATATTTTTTTCTTCATATTTTCCAACTAATTAGCAAGTATATTTTATGCTAATTTTTAGCCATTATCCCCTACTTATAGGGTTTTACATAATTATCTTTGAATTTTCCTTCGTTTATGCTTAAGTAATTAGCCAATAATTACTTAATTAATCCCTTACTAATCTTTGATAATTTTCTCAATTATAATTACTCCTCACCTCATAACTTTTGCACTGACATTAGAATTCTATGTCCTATGCATTTTAATAACATTTACAGGGGCATTTTGGTCATTATAATACTTTTTGATTCCCTTCTTATAATTTTTCCAAGGTGATATTTTATTAAATTACTAAAATTAGAGACAATATACTCTCCTAATTTTAATAATTATTTCTCTGCCTCTTAGGATTTTTCATAATATTTTCTAGGCCACTTATGCCCACAGGGGCATTTTGGTAATTTTGACACTTTATTCCCTTTAATTCCCATAGTATTTTCCTTAGAAAATAAGATAATTATAAATTATATTTGAAACCTCATATTCACCTCATATTCACCCATTTTCAATAGGTATATTTTGATACGGATTTTTAGGGTATTACATTGTGGCATTGTCGTAATTATTTACTTGACTTTGAGACTTTAGACGACCCAAATATTAATTTAGGATGCCTAAGATTTTTTTTGACGTCCTAAATATATTTTAGGACACCAAAATCAGAATTTTTGGCGCAATTTAGAAAATTTGAGAAATTTTTTGGCGCCACAATTTTTTTCATACTTTTTGGCATCCTAGAAGTTATTTCAAGACGCCAAAAATGTGTTTTGATCAATATATTTTTGGCGCAATAGAGCTTATATCGATGACCTACTTTTCCTCACTACCCGTGACCTGATTTATCTTGCCCATTACTCGTGAATGCTTTAAATTCTTTCCCTTCTCATTTCATCGTCTCGGAACCCCAACCACCTCCTATACCTCCGGTTGCTAGTCTCTTGCCTCGCCCTCTTCCCCGTCTTAACCTCTTTGTCTCATCCTCTACGCTCTCCACCTTCCCTCTTCTCTATCTCATCCTCTCCCCCTCCGTCTTCGACGGTTCAAAACCGTGTCGGCGCCGCATCCTGCTTCTGAGGATAGCGTTGCTCTTACTTCTCATCCTCTCCGACGTCGCATACCGGTAGTTAAGGCTAAGATTAGTCCTGCTACCCCTCTTTTGTTTTGAACAATTTCAGATCTGGAAAATTTCAGTCCTTCTACTACTCTTTCATTTTGGAAAGTTTCAGATCTGCAAGGTTGTGTTAGCCCAAGTCGAAGGTTTAGATCTGTGAGGTTTTCAGTCTATTTATCTCCTTGCTTTCCTCGTTGTACCTGGAAATCTCATCCTGGCTGAATTCACATTGTTGCTCTGTTTTGTATACATTCCAGGATACATACAAGTATACTGTTGCACTGGTGTGAATTCGCACATTTGCTCTGTTTTGTATACCTTTACTTTTTTTTATTTTGATTTGGTTTTATTTCATACAGAAGGGGATCTTTGTGGGTCTGAATGATTATATATAGACATGACTTTTCCTTGTATGGATTTCATGTGTTTTCTTCAAATCATTTTGTATAAATGGGTTGATTCCTGGCTGCTTAATGATAGTTTGATTAGTGAGTATATTCACGGCCAAGATGCTTCCCACGACCAACCCCTAAACCAGGTTTGGGTTTTTTTTTTTTTCAAAAAAAAAATCATTACGGCGTCCTAAATTGTCTTTAGGACGCCTTAAAAAGAATTATGGCGTCCTAAATTTGTTATAGGACGCCATATGTGTTATTTTTCTACTTCCACTAGATAAACGTGCCATAAAATAGGACATGAAATGCGGTAAAAATATGATGTTAAAATATCTTTTTGTAGTAGTGATTTCTACAAATCCTAATCTAAACTTCTCTTGCCCTCCATACCCACAAACAACCCAAGAAATCAAACACAGACCAATCTAGGATAAGAGAAGAGAGATTTGAAATCAACATCTCGTCATCGAGCAGCTTTGTAGAAATTAGAGACGAGCAAGTGGATAAAAGAGGATGATATATTTTAGGATATATTTAAAAGATAATAATAATATATTTTGAAGATCCAGATATCACTAATTTATTGGGAACTGGATATTCATTATATTAGCTGCTACATATTAAATATGTTTTTTATTAATTTTACCTTTAAATAATTTCATTATCTCTCCTCAAATTTTTCTCATACATTCTTTTTCATTCCTTTTCTCACAACTATTTATCTCTCTTACTTATCCCTATAAACAAAGGCATATATTTTGGGGGAAGTTGAGTTCATTTCTTACATATTTATTAATTTTAACTAAATTCTTACACTACTTAATTCGATTAAAATGATCTTATAAAAAGGACTTGAGGAAGTACTATATGAATAGAAATACTCCTATGGTTCTATTTATAGCATAGAGAAATAAGAAATATTTTTTTCCTATTTACAAGGGAGAGAGAGGAATTTTTCATATGAATGTACAATTTTACTTTTATTTATTATTATATTGATTTTGTTCTCATGCGATATAATGTATATTAAATAAAAGTATAATTTGAAGGTTGTTGAATTTTAATGAATAATTAATGAAGTTTAATATTTTTTTAGTCTATGTAAAACATGTTGGAAGTAACTTACAAATAAAATAAGATGAGTATTATTGTTGATTGATGGTTTTTGAAGACAAAAACAGAGAATGTATGGGGAGTGAATATCTATTGAATTGAAACATCAGTGTGTTCCCTTCCCCGTGCAATTGGACACATTTAATGGGGTTTATTGTCATTCAATTCCATGTCTAGATGGTGACCACTGACCACTACATATAGAGTACTGCTCCGATTCTTATAAGGCATTATAAGGCAATTTCGACAACAAATAAAGATGGTAGTAATTGGTAAGTACTCCCTGGTTTTTTAAGACAAAACCAGAGAATGTATGGGGAGTGAATATCTATTGAATTGAAACATCAGTGTGCTCCCTTCCCCGTGCAATTGGACTCAATTAATGGGGTTTATTGTCATTCAATTCCATGTCTAGATGGGTGACCACTGACCACTACATATAGAGTACTGCTCCGATTCTTATAAGGCAATTTCGACAACAAATAAAGATGGTAGTAATTGGTAAGTACTCCCTGGTTTTTTAAGACAAAACCAGAGAATGTATGGGGAGTGAATATCTATTGAATTGAAACATCAGTGTGCTCCCTTCCCCGTGCAATTAGACTCAATTAATGGGGTTTATTGTCATTCAATTCCATGTCTAGATGGGTGACCACTGCATATAGAGTACTAGCTGCTCCGATTCTTATAAGGCAATTTCGACAACAAATAAAGATGGTAGTAATTGGTAAGTACTCCCTCTGGTCCATACTTCAACTAATTCACTAATTCACTGTAATCAATAAATAAATGATCGTTAATTTATTAAATATGTCTTAAATTGAAATTTTTCCCAATTTTAGTGATATTAAATGAGGTTTTAAACATGAGAGAGCATATAAATAGTTACATTAAACAATAATTACATAGACAAAATTGACAAATAAACATTAATTACTCTCAAGTGACTTATATTGTGGACCAAGACATTATTTTAGAAGTGACTTGTATTGTGAACCGAAGAGAGACGGAGAGTAGTAATTATTATAAGTCCTTGGCAAAAAATATATATATGTTATTAAATGGGGTATTAAATATGTTTTCTTAATACTCATTCCGATCCTTTTATAAGGAAAAATCTCTCTCACTTGGATGATTTTTAATATAAGGAACAAATCATTATCTTTCTATTTTTAGCTTTATTAAATACTACATCCGATTCTAATTATAGGAACAATTTAACTTTTTTGAAGAAATTAAGGAAGCTAATTAAATTATTTAGAGTATTTTTATTTTTTTCTTCAAACTAATTTGTTTGAATAATAAACTAATATATAATCTAAGGGTACACAATATATGATATGATTAAGTAACTTATTTAGCTTCCTTAACCTCTCCAAAAAACGTCAATCCGGTCTTATAATTAGATCGGAGGGGATATATGTCACTCATTGTCTTTCTGCAAAAAAATTATCACTCATTATCTCTCAGGTACTCTCTTTATAAGCAAGGGTGTTATTGGAAAGGCGCGTGCGAACACACATATGTATGTATGTATACATACATATGTGTGTGTATTTATATAGGGTTTATCGTTTGTCATGTCACTTGACATAAAGTTTTGTCAAGTCACCCCAAAACTACGTCGTTTTGGGAGTTAGGAGAATTAATGAAAGGTATTTTGGTATTTTTGTTTTTGTATACCAAACACCCTTTATTAATTCTCCTAACTCTCAAAACGGCATAGTTTTAGAGTGACTTGATAAAACCTTATGTTAAGTCACATGACAAACGATAACCCATATATGTGCGCGCGCGCGCGCGCGCACACACACAGAGAGAGAGAGAGAGAGAGAGAGACACACACACACATTTACCACTCTAATACTATTTATAAGTCCATTTTAACTAAATCACACATACCAAAGAGAAATAGTTAGCTCAATCATTATTAGGTAAATTTTTTATTTCACCCTCATTTATGAATGAATATCTTTTAACTCTTTCTTCTCTCTCTATTTTCATTGAAACAATTAATATGGACAAAATTATCACAATCTCATTTATTACCCTGAAAGGGGACTTATAAATTGGACCAAATTTTTCGATCAAAAGGGATTTATAAATAGGATTAGTATGGTACTTATTTTAACTAACATTTTTAAACTGCGTGATTTTGATAGTTGCTGTTCTTTATAAAAAGGACTTAAGGAAATATTATCTTTATTTAAAATCTCATTAATTCCAATTTCTATAACTTTTTAGATATACCTCATTGGATTAATTAATATAGATAAATCTAAAAGTTTTTTTTTTCAAACAGAGTTAATAACTCTACCACGTTTCCTCAATTTTGAGGAGGTAATAATTAAAGGTGTCTTATACCCCTTCTTGTCTTTTTCATAAGAGTCCAAAATTTAAATTGTGTTGGTCCTTTTTATAAGAACTCGACCAGAGTTATCTCAACATTTAATGAGTTTTTTTCATTTGTGCCCCTCATTAATTATATATATATAGGGGATATGATTTGTCCTGTCACAGGATACAAGACTTTTTCCAGTGAAGCAAGAACGACACTGGTTTAGTTTAGTCCAATTTGATGCACTAGGTCGGAAATCAAAAAAAAAAAAAAAAAAAAACGAGCAGAATAAACTGAAGACAAAATCCAATAGGATTCAATTTCAGATCGAGCTTACAAAAAATTTGGATTGACCTTCAAATTCAAACGATTGAAATAAAACCTAATTCCTAAATTTAGAAATAATAACAAACATCGTATATCCAGTGATTCTCTGTTGTATAACAAACGGAACCGGCAATTCTCTGTTGTTGATTCGGTGATTCTCTGCTTTTATCTGTGTACAAACAAACAGGCTTAATCGGTGCTTCTCAGCTTTTATCTACATACCAACAAACAGGCTTTAATCGTTGATTCTCTACTTTTACCTACGATCAAGACAAACAAGCCGAGTGTTGCTACAACTTCGCTTTGATGCCTCATGGTCAGATTTTTCTCTATTTATCAGTCACAATTCTAGGATCACATTGTATACCTCACTATATATAAGAAACATTGAGCAGATCTAGCCGGCAACTTGTTTCCCATGACGAAGAGAGTCTGTGTTCGTGTGCTTGACGTGAATGTGACGGGGAAAATGAATAATTTATATGTCCAAGAAAGGGAGGCAGAGGGAAGAAGATAATTGTTTGGTGGCGTGCAATTGTATTCTTCACTGGACAAGTGTGTAGTTCATCGGCCAGGTGTATAGTTTATATGTGATGGGGAAAATGGATAATTAAAGGGAGGCAGAGGAAAATACTAAACGGTGTCGTTCTTTCTTCACTGGAAAAAGTCTTATATCCTGTGACAGGACAAATCATATCCCCATATATATATATATATATATATATATATATATATATATATATTAAAAAGTTGGTGATATTTATGTTTACTCTATTTCTCTCTCTTACTTTCTCCCTTATAAATAAGACTATACTTGGAAAAAAAGTTTATTTCAAGACATATTTAATAAGTTTAACTAATTTTAACTGTTTTCTTAAACCACGTAATTCAGTTATCAGACTCTTTAAATAGGATTGGAGTGAATGATTAATAAAGATTAGATTTCTATAATCATCATCTATATATTTTTATGAATTACTATTAGGTTTGGTGATATTTTGTCCAGCAATTAAATCATAAATCATGTTAATAATGGCCAAAGGGAAGTAGATCCCAAATTTAAGATATACAGTTGAGGAATATATGTTGGCACTAATTTAATTTAATTTTTTTTCACATTACCTTTAATACTCCACAACTTTTTTACTCTGGTCTCATACATTTAATAGCCTTGGTGAAAGAGAAAAGAAAAATGAATGTATTCATTGATCTCTTTCTCCATGTTCTATTCATTTAATGTACTAACTACTAAATCAAGTATTAATAGTTGAGATATATATTTGAGCAAAAAAAATAGTTGAGATATATATAATGTTACATGAAAATATTATAACATTAAATATAGGGAAAATTATAATAAAGGACCTAAGAAAAATAATATTTATTAAGGACCATAAAAATGGTAATTATTTTGAAGGACCAAAAATTAAAACATTAAAATAGAAAGACTAAATTGTCCTTAGTCAGATTTCCTATATTATGTCTAATTAAATCAGAATCTGAAGTGATTGATTGAAAATGATAAATTGAGATCAAATCAGAATCTAGAATATTTAAGTTAGAGTCTCTACTAGTAATTTTTCATCTCTCCGTGGAGAAACCGTAAGTTATTCCGTTGATAAAGATCTCTCAGCCCTCCTCAGCCCTCGTCCCCTATGTTCTATGATCTTCAAGCTCCTCTCCCAAGTAATTTTTTATCTCTATGTTTCTTTTGGTTTAGTTCTTGTTATCATCATTAAAACCTGATTAATCTTTGCCCCTTTAGTATTGTATCTTTTTCAAACTTCTGTTTTGAATTACTGAAGACAAATTGACATTGTCCTTCATATTTCTTTCTTTCTATAGAATGAAAGGTTCCCAAATATTATTGTTCAAAAAAAAAAAAGTTCCACAAATATTGACCTCTAAGTAATTTTGTTTTTTGGTTAATTAGATATTTTATTTGATACTTTTTGATTTTGAAACTTATTTAATATTATTAAAGAAATTGGTTCAACAATAATAGAGCCTAGAAAATAATGGATTGTCAGCATTATAATTTTTAAGACCTGGGGCAATGGATGGTAAGCACGAAGATTTGGAGTTGTAAAAGTAAAACGTTTTTTTGGATTTCTTACCTTTACGAAAAATTTGTAGAACCAAGGGTAATTTAGTCCTTTTATTTTAATTTTTTAATTTTTGGTCCTTGAAAATAATTACCATTTTTATGGTCTTTCTTAATAAATATTATTTTTCTTAGGTCCTTTATTATAATTTTCCCTTAAATATAATGAAAAATTAGCATGGTAAATAGAATAAATACTGACAATTAAAAATTGATTTAATGGTGGATACATTAGATGGAGAGATATCAATGGAGACATTCCTTATCGAACGGAAATACTCCTCTAATGCTATTTATAAGGCAGAGAGAGTGTATGTTTCCTTCCTATTCATAGGCACATCGCACATGAGCGCGCCATTAAATTTTTTTTTTTTACATAAATGCACAATTACCCTTCATTAATTATTGTGTCCATAGCTATTTTCTTGGAGAGTGAATATTCAAATAAGGGAATAGTTGGAAATTTGTTGAATTTTAAGGTAAAATTAAAGATTATTCTTGGTTTGTGTAAAACATCATGCTAGGAGTGCCTTGTAAATAGGACTAAAGGAGTACTACCTCACGGCCAAAATATAAGACGTTTATAACTAATTAGCACATACCAATAAAAATAGTTTGAAACATTAAGTTAGTCATAAAATTAGATTTATTTTCAATATTTTTTTCCTTTAAATTTCAATATTACCCTTTGTTCTGGTGTAGAACTCTGATGTCCGGCCTATTGGAGGGCCGGTGATTTGATATAGGATCTAGATGCTCCTCCTGTATGCTTATAGGGCAAGCGTCCAGGAGAAGATGTGATCACGGTACACAAGCAGGCGTTTCGCCTAAAGGGTGCTGTGTGTGCCGTGTGACTGAATGTAGATTAGTTAGGGATTAGAATGTGCGTACCAGGCGCCTATCTCCTCCGTCTATATATAGAGTGTACCTGGTCGGTTGACGCCTTGACTCCCATGTTGTGCGTGTCCAAGGATTGTGCAGATCATCCTGGTCGTGGCTGGGATCGTGCCAACCGCCCTGGTCGTGGCTGGGTCCCACGGTTAGTGGGTTGTGACCACTACGTGGATTGCCCCCTGCGCTAGCTAGTGAGATAGTGGGCCTTGACTAGGTCCGTTGCAGTTGCCCCCAAGCTCGGTTGTTCAGGTCTATGAGCTACCGAGTTTAGTTGTTTGCTTGACTAGAGTACGGATGTCTGAATTTTGTTGATCGCGAGATAACATGATATCATTGCCCCCCAGCCAGGTGGTCCAGGTGTCTGGTCAGCCGGGGTGGATATGCTGTTGAATCCGGAATTCGTATCGGGTTACTACCACTCGTTTGTCTTTGAGAAAGCATCTATCCGAGCTTCAAAGAACTTCGGAGTTACTTGTCTTCTCGATTGCATTGCCCCGGACATGTGGTCCGGTTACCTTGGCGATTGTCAAGATGCCACTGTTCTTCAATTATCCGGGTATCCGGGCTCTTTTCTTGCGTAGTTAAGATCCCTAAACCCGAGTCTTTCCTGAAAAGGAACAGATTGGGATTTGCCATCATAGCAGCCGAGCTCATAGGAGGAAGCGATCCGGGACCGAGGTATTTCGGTAGCGGATCAGCTTTCAAAATGAGCTGGGGTGTTTGACTTTGGCGGACAGCCGAGGTATACGTTGTCCCTTATTTTTCCTGCCCTCGACTGTCGTGAAGCCGAACTGAGGGGATGTTAGCCTATGCGGCCCTTGGCGCATTTAATGCCTGACAGACGCGCATTAAATATGCGGGAGACGTGACCCTTACTTCAGAGTGATAAGTCGCTTTTGCCCCCGTCGTTTGGGTTTTCGAAAGCTTTATACCCGCCAAGTCTATTTATTATTTCACTTTCACTCTCTTGCTCCCAAGAATTTCTCTCCTGCCGATTCACTGCCTTGACGAAGAAGTTCAATCTTGCGAGCAACCTGTTTCTATTTCACAATCTCTTGAACAACCACCCGTTTCTTAGGCAGGTATTACTGCTTCCCTATCTTTCTCTTTGTTCCGCTCCGATATGTAGTTTCTTCTTTCTATGTCTGTTTGTGGATATTGGTCCAAGGCTTTGTAGTCTCTGTTTCGCTACTAAATTGCGTCTGTACTTAGTTGAATTTCTGATTAGATTTATTCATTGAGTGAATTTCTGCACAATCCTGTTCTCAATTCCCACATTTGTGCAAACATTCCCCTGTTTTTCGAGTGAGCCTTTTCCTCTTCTGCTCGTCGATTGTTGAGTCCTTTGGGAGAATATTTCCAAATGTCGAAGGACATAAAAGATATGACCCCCGAAGAACTAGATGAACTACGCAAAACCGTCAGGGGAAGAAGCCGTTGGTGGCTATGGGGTGCCAACACAATCTTGCCCCGGCTCCTCCAGCCGCTTCGCCGAGTCCTGCTGATTTAGACTTCAATATTTCTTCGACTGTGGAATCTCGCCTTCAATTTTTGACCTCAGGTATGCTAGGAAGATTCTGATCGTTTACCTTTTATTTTTTATTTGTGGTAGGTATAATGGCGTCCTCCTCTTCTTCGCATACCGTAGAGTCCGGGTCTGGAAATGTGAACCGTGCTAGCCCCTCACAGGATTTAGTTGAACGATTCCCCTGGATTACCCACGAAGTAATGTCCTATCGGTCGAAGCTGACCACGACCGACTTGGAAAATCTCCCCATGCGAGAAACTAGCTCCTACTCTTTTTTCCTCCCGGAAGAGGAAGAGCCTGTGTGCTCCATAAGGGAGGGGAGCCACAACTCCTTTTTCTTCTTCTACCTTGACTATGTCACCAGGCTCGAATTCGTTTTCCATTTTCCGAATTCAGATGGCAATCCTCCAATTCCTTGGCGTAGCTCCCTCACAGTTGCACCCCAATGGGTGGGGGTACGTGATTGCCTTTGAATGGTTTTGCAAGACCCTTGGTCTGCCTTGCACCACCTCGATGTTCTTTTACTTCTTCACTCCCCACCGCTCGCTCTCGGAAGGGAACCACCCGAGCTCAAAGGCTGGACGTCCATCCGGTATAGCCCATCGGCGTCTATTTACCCCCGTCTCGACTCCTTCAAATACTTCAAACGTAACTTTTTAAGGTGGTCACTAAGTCTCGGCGTACAACCTTGGTTCCTCAAAGGACCGATTCAGCAAAAGTCGAATGGGAATTTAACCCGTATTGGTGTAAAGATCACCATGACGTTTCCCTAGCGCTTATAAGGTGGAGCGGTCCACTCTGTTGAAGCATGAGAAGAAAGCCATTGATGCCATAACCGACCACGTGAAGGCCAATGGTACTGTTGGGGCCGCGTCCTTGGTGGCCCAGTATCGGGACGAGGCCTGGCACCAGGAAGAGCTCGTATCGCGGCCGAGTATGACATTTCCGTTGTTTAATACTGATGTCGCTCCGTGTTTTAGTCAAGTACTATGTTTCGCTTCCTAGTAGCTAAAATAATGTCTGTTTTGTGTAGGTCTCAAAATGAAAGGGCCGCTACCGCAATATCTATCTGGCATCCCGACCCACCTGCCAAAGGGAGAAAGAGGTCGGCAGGGGATGCGGGCAAATCCAAGGTTGGAGAGTCCTCGAAGCCGGCCAAATCTAAGAAACACAGGGGTCGGCCCTCGACCGACGCCACACCAGCCTCCGTTATCCTAGCCTCTCCTATCCGATCCTCTCCTACCCGCTCCCTTCGTGGAGTAAAGGGATTACCAAAGAACCGAGCGCCGCACTCTTGCCTCCTCCCCGCTATCAAGAGCCCGTACCCCTGCTGGAGGCAGATGTCCGAGATATTCAAGCTGCTGGACACGCTTTTCTGAGAGGTGCCGGCCTGACCCAAGCCTTTCTAGGGGATCTTGGCTGACTCCAATGTAATAATTGAGGGATTTAAAGCGGCTCAAGCTAAGAGCGAGGAAGAGTTGAAGGCCGTGGTGGAGGAGAAGGACAGAATTAGAGCTGAGGGGGAGGCGTCCTCAAAGCATATGATAGCGGAGATAGCCCGGCTGCAAGAGTTGCTGCTAGGATCCGTGGTTGAGGCGTTTAAGAACTCCCTGACCCAGATCCAAGCTTTGAACCCGGGGGTCGAGCTCAAAACCACGGGGCATCACTTTCGATCCTACGTTGAAGATGGGCAGATCGTCCCTTATGTGGATCCTCCAGTTGTCTCCGAGACCCGAGTTGATGGTGATGCGACCGAGCAGGGTGAAGAAGTCTCGACTGTCCCCAAGCCTGTGGGTTGATTTTATTGTTTGCAGCTTTGTATGTTTTGTCCGGTTGTGTTACCGGTATTCGACTTTTTGAACAGATTGGTCAATCTGGCCACTTTTGCATATGATTAATAGTAGATGGTAACCTAGCAATCATAATGCGTTATATAAGAATCTAACTTTACCAGTTATTGCGGTCGACCGGGCCAAGGTCATATGAAAATAAGCAGAATCTGCGAACGCGCTTCTTGGTCATAAGACCATAATGTTTTAAAGTGCTAGTGTCACACTGTCTTATCAAATTCCTGGTATTGTAACCGGTCATCCTAAGGCAAATGAAAATTGCCACCGCCCGGTTCGGTTTTGTCCCGATAGCGTCCGAGCATTTTGACTGATCGTGGTCTCGCATGACATTTTCTATTGATACCCCGGAGTAAATATGCGTGTCCGGGCCGCGATAGCTATCCGGACCTATTTTGCTCAATTTAAAAGCGGTAATAATTTTATCTTGAAGAAGACAACTTTGGAGTTCAACAAATACCCTCGAACGAGAGTTTCATTTATATTTGACAAAGCAATTGTTATGAAGGGAAAAGCCAGCAGGCCACATTGAACAAAGAACAGAATGGAAAAAGATGCTTTAAGACAAATAACAGATAAGCCTAACTGTAATACGCCTTTAACTTGTCCGCATTCCAAGTTCGCTTGATTGGGGCTCCGTCTAAGTTCTCCAGAATATAAGCTCCTCTCTCAAGAGTTTCCCGAACGCGATAAGGTCCGTCCCAATTAGCCGCAAGTTTGCCGTCCTTGGAATTCTTGTTTCCGATGTCATCCCTTCTGAGGACCAGGCTGCCGGGTTGGAATGTCCGTGGTCTCACCTTCTTGTTATAACGAGCCGCGATCAGCTGCTTCATTGCAATATCCCGACAGTGGGCGGTGACCCGTGCCTCATCGGCCAGATCCAACTCGACTGCTAACGCCTCACTAATGGCCGTTTCTCCTTGTGATAAAATGCTCTTCCTGCGCCAAGACATCATCCCTATTTTGATAGGAATCATGGACTCACAGCCGTAGGCCAGCCTGTAAGGATTTTCTTGAGTGGATGTCTGAGCCGTTGTTCGGTTTCCCCAAAGAACAAAGGGTAGTTGATCAGCCCAAGAGGTGTCAGCCTCCAGCATACGTTTCTTCAAACCATCAAGAATGACCCTATTGGCGGCTTCAGCTTGCCCGTTAGATTGCGGGTGCTCCACGGAAGAAAAGTGATGCTGTATTCCGTATTCATAAATCAAATCACGGAACCCGACTCCAGTGAACTGAGTTCCATTGTCTGTTACTATCTCGGCTGGTGCTCCAAATCGCGTGATTATATTGACTTCAACAAATCGCTGTACACGGGCCGAGGTAATCGTAGTGAGAGGTTCAGCCTCAATCCATTTGGTGAAGTAGTCCACAGCGATGATTAGCCATCGTAGTTGCCCGGGTGCGGTCTAGTAATAACCTGCTCGAAGGGTTTTTCTGGCGAGCGCCTTAGCCCCCATATGCTGACCGTTGGCCCCTCCATGTACCTCGGCCAAGACATATCCTGCTTCATCAGGATTCAAACATCTTAGCATAGGAGAATGTAATCCCTTTCGGTAGAGTTGATCCTCCACCATTGTATACTTGGCCGCTTCTCGAACCAACATTTTTGCTGCTTAGTGCTTGCTAACTTTGACAAGATGTCGGCTCTTACGTTGTCTCCCCGAGGGATATGAGTGACGGTGGCTTCATCAAAGTCTGACATTATATCCTTGGCTTTTAAGAGATACTTTTCCATTAGCGGGCCCTTAGCCTGATACGTACCCTCGATCTGAGACGCCACAAGTTGGGAGTCGGTGAAAACCTTAACTCTTGTGGCCCCATTTTCCTTGGCTTGAAGAAGCCCGGCTATCAAAGCCTCATATTCTCGCTTTGATTGTTCGAAGTAGGGAAGTTAAGATGCAACGAATGCTCAATCGTAACCCCCTCTGGACTCTCAATGATGACTCCAGCTCCACTTCCTTTAACATTCGACGATCCGTCAACATAGACCTTCCATTCTTCCGACCTCGCATCATCCGTTTTAGGAACCGGGGTGAGCTCTCTGATGAAGTCGGCTAACGCCTGTGACTTGATTGCATGGCGAGCTTCATAGGTAATGTCGAACTCGGAGAGTTCTATCGCCCAATTTGTCATCCTCCCCGCTAGGTCCGGCTTATGTAGGACTTGTCGAATCGGCTGGCTTGTTCTAACAACAATATGGTGACCCTGGAAGTACGGTCTTAATCGACGGGCCGCCATGAGTAAAGCGAATGCCACTTTTTCCAGCTTCTGATATCGGACCTCGGCATTCTGCAAGGTTCTGCTGACAAAATATACTGGGATTTGTCCGTGCTCCGCCTCTCTTACTGGGGCCGCGTGACGGCCTCCTCGCCAATGGACAAATAAAGGTAGAGGCTCTCACTGTAAAGGTTTGGAGAGGACGGGGATTGGCCAGACATTGTTTTATTTCTTCAAAGGCAGAATCGCTTTTCGAATTCCACTCCACCGACGCTTCCTTCTTTAAAAGCCTGAACATGGGCAATGCCTTCTCCGCTGATTTTGGCAAAAATCTAGTTAGAGCGGCCAGCCTTCCTGTGAGCTGTTGTACCTCTTTTTTGTTGATCGGAGCCTTCATCTCCACCACCGCCTTGCACTTGTCCGGGTTGGCTTCAATGCCTTGGTTAGTTAGCATGAAACCCAGGAACTTTCCCGCAGGGACGCCAAAAGCACACTTGGCCGGGTTCAGTCGAATCCTGTAGGTTCTGAGTTTAGCGAATGTCTGCTCCAAGTCTTGTATATGACGTTGTTGGTCTAACGTCTTAACGATCATGTCATCTATGTAGACTTCCACATTACGACCGATCTGGTTTGCAAAGACCTTATTCATCATCCTTTGATATGTAGCTCCAGCATTTTTCAATCCGAAAGGCATGACGTTGTAGCAGTAATTAGCTCTTTCAGTAATAAAGGCCGTCTTTTCCTGATCCTCCGGGTACATTGCTATCTGATTATATCTGGAATACGCGTCCATAAAGGATATGAGCTGGAATCCCGACTCATTGTCCACCAATTGATCGATGTTCGGCAATGGGTAGGAGTCCTTCGGGCATACCTTATTCAGGTTCTTGTAATTTGTACAAACTCTCCACTTCCCATTTGGCTTCTTTACCATTACCACATTTGATAACCAGGTTGTATATTGAATTTCTCGAATAAATCCAGCCTCCAGTAATTCTTGGACGTGAATGTCCAATGCTTTCCTTTTTTCTGGTCCGTGGTTCCTCTTTCTCTGTGATACTGGGATTGAGCCCGGATATACTTCTAGTTTGTGACAACAGAACTTTGGGTCTATTCCCATGTCCCATTTATGAATGGTCGGCCTTCCCAAGATTATGTTGTAGGGTGAAACGAACTCGGCCACTATGAACCGCACTCTTTCCGACTTGAAGGCGCTTTTAACTCCTAGGGTGAACCGGAGGTTGATAAACCCCTTCGGACGTGACTGTTCTCCATTAAACCCAATGAGGGTTGTCTTGCACGGCTTCAAGTCTTCCCGGTCCAGGCTCATTCTTTTGAACGCCTCCCAGCTTAGTATGTCGGCCGAGCTGCCGGCGTCCACGAATATCCGCTTGACTCGGCAATTGACCACTATCCCGGTGATCACTAGCCCATCCTGATGGCCAGGGACAACGTCCCTGAGGTCGTCACTCGTGAAAAATAAGGGCGAACGTGCTGGCTCATTATGATATTCCTTGAATTTTGGTCGGTCTCTAACGGATAGGACTTCTCGGAGGTATTTCCTTCGCTGGCTCATAGTATCTCCGCCTCCGCCCATTGCTCCGCTGATCACGTTACAGTCGAATTCCGCTTCTGGAAATTCGTCATCGACCTCAAGAGCTTTGCGCTTATCGTCCTGCTTTTTGAACTTCCGGGGGGGACTCCTGCTGCGGTTCTTGGTTTTTCGTTTTCCACCTTTCCCTTGATGCTCTATGACATATTGTTGAAGTTTTCCTTCACGAACAAATCGTTCGATTGCATCACGGAGCTCGTAGCATTCATCCGTTGTATGGCCTCGCCCATCATGGAATGAGCAGATTTGGACCGGTCTACCCGGATCTTCGATAGGACGAGACGAGGTCGGTCCACCTTCTTCATCTCGGTTGTTGACACCTCCTTCCACACTTGAGACCGAGGCACGTCGGTGGCTGCATATTTCGTACTTGCTCCACCGATCTAACTTACCACCCGGCTCTTGTTTTCGTTCCCCTTCGCGGAGTCCCTATTTCTGGTGTCAGTGAAGTCTCGACCCCTGGGAGGGGTGGTTCTGTCTTGGTCCCGCATCGGATTGGGGTTGTTTGCCATTCGCATCTGCTCGACGTCCAAGTACTTTTTTGAGCGGGTTATGAAGTCGTTAAGATTTTTTGTGCGCTCCTTTAGGAAAGATTCTACCAAGCGGGACTCTTTATCGAGGCCATCCACCAACAAGTGAACGTGTACGTCCTCGTTGAGTCCGCGCACCTGCAGTACCGCGTGATTGAAACGATCAAGATAACTTTGGAGCAGCTCTCCCGGCCGCCTGATTTTGGACAGAGAATACTGGGATTTCGGTTGCCGTTTGCTAGTTGCGAAGTGCAACTCAAAGGCCTCGGCCAGGTCCTCGAAATTGTGAATCGATCCGAACGGAAGAGTGTGGAGCCACTTCAACGCTGGTCCTTTTAACGTCGCGGCGAAAATGCGAGGCACGATCGGTTCCTTGAGGTCTCTAACCGACATGTGAACGTCAAAGTCCTCTAAATGAGTTGTCGGGTCTTGTGAGCCATCATACTTCGTCAACTCGCCCAAATTTAACTTCTCTGGGAACCGGGCGTTTTGGATTTCCTCCGAGAAAAAGCTATTGTGCATTTGGCTGACATATCTTCGCCGCTAGAACCCATTTGGAGGAATCGCCCTGTCACCTCGATTGTTCCTGATCAGAGGTCGGCCTTCTTCGGCTCGGTGTGGGTTTCTCCTATTGGCACTCCTGCCCGGGGAAGCCCGCCTCCTGCTATTAGCGGTTTCTGTCTTCTGCTTGTCTGCGCGACTAGCCGAGCTCTCGTCTTCGTCATCCTCTTTCCACGTTCTATCTTCCCAGTCCGTGCTAGAAAGAGCACGGTTCCGTTTTTTCTCCCGCTCTTCCGCTCGCTGGTAGTGAAGGGTATGACGCTTGTCTATGTTGTCTACCCGCCTCATTATCGCAAGCATCCCGGCTTGGAGAGAACGAAAATCTGGTTCGATGGGTGGGATGTCTCGGCCACCCCCTGGATTGGAGTTCTGGGCCCCACGATCTTGGTTTCGTGGAGCCGAGGACTCCGTGTCGGACGGGTTGTCCTCACGGTTTCGTTCGTTGCTGGGAACCAAAGGTTCCTCTGGCTGAGATAGCCGGTCCTCCTCCTCCTGCTGGTCGTCCTCGTACGGGTTGATCGGCTGTTTGTTACGGGGTGGTTGTCGTGGTGGTTGACGGGTGTCTCCAGCTCGGTCAGCCTCCGATTGTCTTTGGCTAGAAGCACGAGTGCTAATCCTCATGGTCAAGGGAATTGAAGTTTACCAATCCCCACGGTCGGCGCCACTGTTCTGGTGTAGAACTCTGATGTCCGGCCTATTGGAGGGCCGGTGATTTGATATAGGATCTAGATGCTCCTCCTGTATGCTTATAGGGCAAGCGTCCAGGAGAAGATGTGATCACGGTACACAAGCAGGCGTTTCGCCTAAAGGGTGCTGTGTGTGCCGTGTGACTGAATGTAGATTAGTCAGGGATTAGAATGTGCGTACCAGGCGCCTATCTCCTCCGTCTATATATATAGAGTGTACCTGGTCGGTTGACGCCTTGACTCCCATGTTGTGCGTGTCCAAGGATTGTGCAGATAATCCTGGTCGTGGCTGGGATCGTGCCAACCGCCCTGGTCGTGGCTGGGTCCCACGGTTAGTGGGTTGTGACCACTACGTGGATTGCCCCCTGCGCTAGCTAGTGAGATAGTGGGCCTTGACTAGGTCCGTAACACCCTTATTAATCACTAAACTCAACATCATAAGTATTAATTTCTACTCTTTTTTACTACCGTTGTTAAATATGGGTGAGTGTGTGTATATATATAAAATATTTAATACTCATTGAAACTATCAAAATGTCTATTAAAACTATCAAAACGTTTTATAAAATATATTCAGTATTTTGTTTGTGTTTTTTTCTGCCAAATTATTTCGTATGAGTAGATTATTGTGCAAACCCTTATGATAAGCATTGCGAGGCAAAATATAGGTTTTTCTTTTTTTTTGGCCTGAATAGGCAAAATATAAGTTTAGAATCAAAGAATTATATGTTCGAGTGTGCATAAAATTTTAATTATTTTATTATAATTACTTAGTTCTAAATTTAATCTTTTTGACAAAAAAAAAACGCACATGATGTCTAATTTTAATTGTAACAGACATAACATAATATTAGCCACTTTTGAGGTTCTATAAGTGTTTATGTACGTAAATCGAGATAAAACTCCTATAACATATTTACTTATATACCGTAAATCATAATTAAAAAGTTATTTTTTAAAACTCAAATTGGTATTCTAAACGAGCACTATGACTGGTTTCATAACTCACTGCCCACGGTTATATTGATTAGTAGGTCAACCCACCACAGAGCCATTGACAGGTAAGAGATTCTCCTAAAAGCATTATCACGCTCCCTTCTATTAATTGTAAGATATTTGTTAAAAGTAATGTTTCTTTTTTATATATTAAACAAAGAAGTTATAAAATTAATTAAAAACAAGGTAACATTTCCTTTAAAAAAAATTAAATGAGTTAAATCTTGAGGATTTAATTTATCAAAATTGATTTCCCAGGCTCATATAAGCGAGGTACTTACAAAACACAAGTCGTCCTTGTATAAGCTCAATAATTGCCTGCTAAACGGTATTCATCCATTGGCTAAAATTCTTTTAATACTACATAATTACAAAATTATACTTTTTGTTCCCGTAATTTCAAAGAATTTAAAAAAAAAAATAGTTAAATCATTTTATTATACAAAATTTTTAACTTATTCAATATTGTTAGATTTTGTGAATATTTATTTAATTTCAATGATATGGCATTAAGAAAGTAAACAAACGTGCATGTATCACATAAAATTCAAAGACCTTTTCTTTTTAATCATGAACAGTGTACAATTAATTATTGTGAAGCCATGATCAAAGTGACATAATATAACACCTTAAAAATCTCGATTATGATAAGAATCATAAATTAGTACAAAATACCTATAGAAAATAGGTGAATATGTGGTATCAACCCTTAAGATATAATTATCTTATTGAATGGAAATTTCTATTGAAATTAAAAGACATAAAGGGCCGAAAATCCCTAAAATGCATTTATGGGTCATAAAATACCCTGAGAAAATTATGATAAATCTCAAGAGGCAATAAAATAATTATTAAAATTTAGAGAGTATATTATCCCTAATTTTGGTAATTTAATAAATTATAACCTTGGAAAAATAAAGAGGGAAAAAACAAAAAGTATTATAATGACCAAAATGCCCCGTGAATTTTAATATAATGCATGAGACTAAAATACCAATGTCAGTGCAAAAGTTGTGAGGTAATGAGTTATTCTAATTAAGAAAATTATCAACAATTAGTGGGTAATTAATTAAATAATTATTGACTAACTATTTGAGCTTAAACAAAGGAAAATCCAAAGATAATTATGTAAAACCCTATAATTAGTGGTTTATGGCTAAAATTAGCATAAAATATATTTTCTAATTAATTGGAAAATATAAAGAAAAATATATGAGATTAAGTAATTTTAAGCCTAAAAACATGTATGGACCAATAGGAAAATTTTGTAAAATAATTATAATATAATATTTATTAAATAAAGAAAATAAAATTAAAATATATGTGTGTCTTGGCCGACACATTGGAGGTGAATGAGAGGATGGAAATGAACAATTAAAAGACATACAACTTTTGGTTAAAGAGTAATCAAGTTGTAAAAGCAAATAAGATAAATGACCACCGATAAAAACTAAATCCTATCTAGAAAACCATGAACAAGGTTTCTAAAGTCAGAGTATATTATAAACAAGTGAATTTTTATCTCAGAGTAGGCTGCCTCCGAAGTTATTTCCGTAACCGAAAAGGGTTATACTAGACTGGCTAAGAATCTATCTGATGTTCAAAAAGCAAATCAGATAAATGAAAATCTATAGAAACCAAGCCATAACTTGAAATCCAAGAATGATTTGGTAAACATCTGGGCATATTATGAATCAGTGGATTTTTGTCCCGAAGATGTTGTTACTTGAAGTGATTTCCGCAACCGAAGGAGGATATCCAAAAATCTTCAGCGAAATAGGAGAGGCCCTGCATGGGATCAAAAATTTAGTTGATCCAAGTATTTTTAAAGAGGAAGAAGAAATCTTCAGAGCTATGTTCCCGGAATTTTGAGATTTTACAAGATTACGCGATTCGAACACCGATCGGGGAATTTTATCGGGTCAAAGGCAAAAAGTAACTTGTGACATCATCAAAGATGATGTCATCTTGTGCCACCTAAGGGGGGAAGGACATCCAAGGCGTGTTTGAGGGCCAAGATGAAGCCAACACATAAAAGCAAGATCCGACGGTTGATATTCGGTATGAAAAAGTGTGAATAGTGCCCGAAAAACCTCTATAAATAGCCTTGCCTCCCATTTGCAAAATTCACACCAAGAGCTCTTGCTCATTTCGAAATCTTGGAGAAGAGAAAGGAGGAGGAGTCCGGGGAAATTTGTAGCGAAGCCCTGGGTAAGTTTTTCGGTACTTAGTCTTAAGCTTCCGTAGTTCTTTCGGTAGTTAGAGTAGAAATGCTAGTTTGGTCTTTAATCTTCCAAATATGATTAGATATCATGTGTTAGGGGTATTTAAGGTATTAATTTCGAAAATCATGTTGGAGTTAGAGATATGGAAAAATTTTGGAAGATTAGAGTCAAAGTAGCTAAGCTCTGGCGAAATTTCGCCAATTAGTCAACTAGGGGCAAAATGGTAATTTGTACCTAAAATGCCTGTTATGATGTTAGATATTGATAAACGTGATATTATCCTTATAGGATATCTGTGATCACCCACCGCTGTCAAACCGTTGTCGAACCGCTGTCTGACGTGTTGTTTTTCGTTTTCTGTCAAAAGTACAGTTTTCCGTCAAACGTGCTGAATCATCAACGAAGGTACGTTCGCGTACTGTAACACTAACTCTATGCTGCTCATATACATATATGTGATAGATACATTCACGGATGGAGGCCCTGTTTAGGGTCACCGATTCGGATAGAGGCTCTGTTTAGGGTCACCGATTATACATACAGTTTCACACGGGTTATAGACATAGTAATACTGTTTGAGTTTTCCTAGCGCTGAGGATACGACTGTACATAGTGGCACAGATGTTGCAAACCAGGGATAACTTTGCATGGTATTGTAGTTGTTATCACATGATCATACGACGTGACTGGATTGATCATTCTTTGTTATGTCATGAATATCTGTTGTCTATATACTGCTTTATTTGAGCATAAGGTTAACCGTTACCTGAGGTCCAATGGCCATTGGACCTCAGTCTTGAATGATAGTACTGGTAAGGACCAGGAACAGAGAAGGCACCGGTAGATGGAGCCATAGATATAAACCGAGGGGCAGAGTCGTAGTAATGCACCGGTCGAGGCAAGAGCCGGAAGAAGATCATCAGAGCCTATTGTCAGGCATGGGTCTAATGAAGTTATTTCGAATAGTTTGGTGCCGAAGGCAAGGCTAGTCTATGTGGGTCGGCCAATAAGTCACCGTGAACTTGGTGAGGCCCCCATGATAGAGACTTACTTGGCCATTCCGTTCGGTTAACGGAGTTAGGTTCATTGCTCCAAGTCTAGTCAAGGCTTGGTCTAGGTTGTATAGTTACTTTTTGTGAAATGTAATTGTACAAAGCTCTGTATATTGTATCACATGATTATTCCTTCGGGAAATTTTTAATATATCAACATACGCTCGGCAACGTCATATGTCGGGGGTACTTTTATATCAGTCACTCATATATTGTCAAAATTTTTAGTGCATTGCTCTCTGTTTCCGCAGTACTCTGATGTAGCACCTCAAATTCGGTTGAATTATTTTAAAACCAAGTGTCATCCGACACAATTTGTAGTATGGAATTTGGGGTGTTACACATAATTTATTATGAATTAGAAAGTTAAATCATGCACATTACTTTCTAGATCATTAAATTAAACTTAATATTTTTCAATTAAAAATTATAATCATAAACCTCATATATTCATTCGTGAACAAACATAACCTGAATAACCATAAATTATTATTTAAAATAAATTTCTTACGAAAAGTCAAACCTTTATACTTTATATAGGATTTTCTTAAAAAGCAATACCAGACAATACTTTAGTAACCGTTAGTGTTATAAATTTTTACACAATGCTTCAAATATATATATTTTAATTTATAAGGATATCGCTTTTTAAAAGTACATCTCCTGATTTGAAAAATATTTCAACAATAATAAATATCGTGACTTATATCATGTATATGAAGAGAATTGAATCGGATGTACTCTTTAAATCTCTTCTTAATTGTTTTTAATTATTTCGACCATTAGCGGGCTTCCTTGCTGTCGCATTTTCTCACTTCACGTACGCACAAGCATCTTTGCATATAAATAGACACGCACACTCCAAACTCATTAACTCCACACAAACACACCTTCGCTTCACATCTTCATCATCTCCCCACCAACGTCGCCGTCTTCCATGGCAAACACCCTCCTCTGCAACCAACCTTCCACCCCGAGGGGAGGCTGGCACGCCGCCATCTTCATCATCTGTACGTCTCTCATTTCGAACCTATGTCTCTGTGTGTGTCCCCTTCTCTCTCGAAGACCACGACTTTATGACTGTGATACTATATAAATGTGTGTGTGTGTGTGTGTTTTAGCAAAGCAGCTTAGTGGAATGATAGAGAGGTCGCGGGTCAGATCATCCTGCTTGTAATTTCAATCGTTAATGCCTTCCCTTTAATTCAAATATATATATGTTGTGTTGGCAGGTGTGGAGTTTGCAGATAGATTAGCGTACTATGGTTTGACAGCGAACCTGATGGAGTACCTGACGAAAGTTCTTCACCAACCCAATGCGACGGGGGCCAAAAACGTCAACACTTGGGTCGGCGTTTCGTCCCTGTTAACTCTGCTCGGCGGCTTTGTGGCCGACTCATATTTCGGTCGTTTCAACACCATCGTCGTGTCGTCTATCATCTATCTCCTGGTATGTCTCTAACCTTTCAGCTTTTTGAATCCAGTAGTACTGCGATGCTTGGGACCTGGCCGGCGTCATTGTTAATTTTGTGTCTGCTATATTGTGGGTCCCACAAGTTGACCAATTTGATAAAAGTTTCCTGAGCAATGAATGATTGTTGAATTGTCCCGGTGTCTTTCCTTTTATGGGTTGGAGAATGGATATATATATATATAATTTTTTAGGAAAATTTCTATTAATTCTAAATGCTACTCATGTTCGATTAGCGCGTTTTCTACATCATACTCTTGGTCATTTTTACAACTCATCTTTAGATGGATTTTTTAAAAAAAAGAAAAAGAAAAGAAAAAGAAAATCCTCCATAGCTTTTACTTTTTTAATATACTAATAAATTCCTACATTAAATTGGATCGTGCAGAAATTTACTTAATGTAACATTTAAGTACCTAGATAGAAGTCTAAAACTTATAATGTTTACCAAAAAAACTGCAGTAAAAATTATATCCAATGGCTCCTTAATCATCTGGCCGGTAAAAATTAAAAACTGCACAATTAGTATGAGATGAAGATGGTGGGATCTATGAGATGTGACTTAATTTATTATTATTTTTATAATGGTAAGACTTCAGAGTATAAATGAAATGGATAACTCCTAATAATATACGTAAGAACTTCTGTATTTCTGGTCAAAAAAAGAAGAACTTCTGTTTAATTTTCATTCCTTCATTACCTCTTTTATTGTGTTCACACGAATGGCGCCAAAAAACACAACAATATGCATGAACAACACACACACACACACATCTTTTAAACATAACCACACGCATCTTCATCTCTATCGCTAATTCCTATGATTAGAAAGAAATGGGCTCAATAATGAATCCCTCAATTATAATGGCTCTTTTGTATAACTCAGTTGTGAAACCATTTATATATATTCTGATAATTTCTGATTAATTATGTGTACCGTGTGTACGTAGTTGGAGAAATTTCAATTAACAGTACGAGATTCACCACCAATTTATTGGTGGTCAAAAATATTACAAGGTGGAATAATACATTAATCTATTGCTTTTGTTCACCACCAATTTTTTAGCTTTCTAACATGCTTAATACTATATCACTAAATGGATTTGGATGCCCTCAATTAATGAAGGAAATTAATTAACCATCTGATCATGATTTCATTAATGGTAAATTGATAAAGATCTCTGTTTTATTTTTTAAAAAAGAAATTTTAAACTTCACATTTCAATATAATTAGATCATGATTTAATGTTTAATATCTTACAATTGATTAATTGTGCAGTGAAAGACACACATCCCATTTTTTTTTCCTCATATAGGTTAATTAAGTAAAAACTAATTAAATTTGATATGTTTGCAAGGATAAAAAAAGGGTTAAGTAGCAAATTTGTTTCGGAAGTACACGTCCAAGTGCAATTTTGTCTTGGAAGTTTTTTTTGACTCAATGTTACCTCAGAAGTTTAAAAACGTAGCAATCTTATCCTTTTTCATTAAGAAAACTAATGTTGACAGTTAAAAAATTGACATTGACCGTTAATTTTTTAACGGAAAAGGGCAAGATTACTATGTTTTTAAACTCTCGGGGCAACATTGAGCTAAATAAAACTTTCCGGATAAAATTGCTTCTGGGTGTGTGCTTCCGGGGCAAATTTGCTACTTAACCCTAAAAAAATGCTAAATATATTTTGGAGACTTGTTTTATTTGAGAAAATTTCTGAAAATATCCCATTAATTTAGTGCCTAAGTTACATGCATGAAATTTGTTTAAAGGCACATATGCAACCTATTTTTAGCTAGTACAACTATTGTTCAGCTGTGTGGTAACCTATCTTAAACTATGTGCAAGAGTTATGTCCGCTGAAAAAAAATGAGTTGCACTGACTCAATAACCCGAGGGCTTAAGTTCCTTTGGGTAATAAATGTTATAAGTGGGAATTTTTCAACAATTTTTCTTTTGATACTCTCTATCTCTTTTTGTGTGCACAAACATATACGCATGTAGTTGCAATTAATTGAAGTAGTTTTGTTTGCAATGTTTGATGTGGAAAATGTTTCATGCTGTCCAAAAATTGTAGGGCATGACATGGTTGACCCTATCAACCTCAGTACTGAAAAATAATTCGGCTTATTTTTTCGTGGGCCTTTATATACTGTCCGTTGGGGAAGGTGGTCACCGGCCATGTGTGCAGACTTTCGCCGCCAATCAGTTCGACGATGACTCACCGGAAGAAAAAATCGGCAAGACCTCATTCTTCAACTATTGGTTTATGGGTATAGTGGCTTCAGGCTCAATTGCTAGCTTTGTGGTATATATTGAGGTAATTAATTTATATTCTTCATAATTAATTAAGGTATGCATGACAGCATGAGGATTAAGAAAATTATTAATTGGTCAAGATAATATTTTAGAAAAATATTATTATATTTACAAACCCATATACTTTAAAATTTCAAATTTTTTTACTACAATAATATGTATAGCTAGTGTCAACTTTGTTCCTTTGGGTATGAGCCAAATTTAATTTAACATATCCACAGATATTTTTAACACACACACACACACACACAAAAAAAACCCAACCCACCCACCCACAAAGAGCAGGTATGGTGCCATTAGAACCAATCGTCTTTGATAGTGAATAAACTTGGTGAACAAATTTTATATTCCCTCCGATCTGAATTATAGAAACACTTTTATAGTGCAAATTACACTATAAAAATGTTCCTTAGGATATATTATGAACAATTACATATATTATGGAGAAATAGGAACGTTTTGGATGGACAGCGGGCCTTGGAGTCTTAACTGGAGCGGTGGCAATAGCATTGGTATTGTTCTTGCTTGGAACAAGAAGGTACAAGAAAGATGGCCCAACGGGCAGCCCATTCACTAGCATGGCCCAAGTTTTTGTGGCTGCGATTCGGAAGTGGCGCGTGGGAACGACGCGTGGTTCTCACATTTATTGTTTTGAAGAGGATGACAATAAGGTGTCCCATCTCCAGAGTCAACCAAAGTCTCATTCCTTAGCCCATACCGGTCAATTCAGGTGCTTTTCATTTCTCACACAAAGCTCTCAACTTTTTAGAGCAAGGTGGAAAAATATTAGTGGAAGTTACTGACTTTTATAAAAAGAAAAAAAAAAATTCTTGCAATAAAAGCAAAAATATTAAACCATATATGTATTGCAGTAAATAAAATGTTAATGATACTTATATTTATTTTATCTATCTCTCTTACTTCTCCATTATAACTAAAAGCATAATCGGTAAACAAAGTTTATTTCGGACAAAATTATTATTATTAATTAATTTTAAGAGCTTTCTTAAACAGTATAGTATATGAACTTTGCATTTATTGAGTTAAATTTTGTAGGCTTCTGGACAAGGCAATGATCATTGATGAGTTGGATGCCTCAAGCAAAACTAGAAACCCATGGAGACTATGTTCAGTGACTCAAGTTGAAGAAGTCAAGCTTGTTCTCCGTCTTGTCCCTATATGGCTCACTTGTTTAATGTTCTTTGTTGTCCAAGCTCAACTCCATACATTCAATCTCAAGCAAAGCGATACAATGGTTCGTTTCATCGGACACTTTGAAATCCCTTCGCCGTCAATTCAAAGCGTCGCCACCGGAGGCTTCGTCATCAGCGCCCTATTGATCTACGATCGGGTTTTCGTACCCTTTGCTCGAAAATACACAGGACACCCATCTGGTATCACGGCGTTACAAAGGATTGGATTTGGTTTGTTCCTGTCAGTACTAAACATGATTGTTGCAGCTTTAATAGAAGTCAAAAGGATTGGTATTGCCAAAGAGAATCATCTTCTTGACAGTCCCAATACACCAATGAGCGTGTGGTGGATGATTCCTCAGTATTTCGTCTTTGGTGTTTCTGATGCTTTCGCCGTTGCTGGGCTTCAACAACTGTTCTACGACGAAGTGGCGGAGACTATGAGAAGTCTTGGAGCTGCAGCATATATAAGTTTGCAAGGATTTGGAGCCCTGGCTAGTAATGTTGTTATAATTGTTGTTCAAGATGTCAGCTCAAGAGCTGGTGAGAAATGGCTAGCTGGTGGGAGCAACTTGAATAGGGCACACCTTGACTCTTTCTATTTGGTTTTGGCTGCTCTCTGTGCTGTGAATTTATGTATTTATCTTCTTGCTGCTAAATATTTCGTCTACAAACAGGTTCATGTTGTGGTTGATCGTAGCGTCAACACGACTGATCCTAATGAAGTGTAGCACAGAATGGGAAAAGACCAATATAATATGCATATTATGGAAGTTAAATAAAATGAAAGTGTCTTATTAGTAGATATATTGTGAGTCCTTATTATAGTACATCCTCTTTCTTCACCATAAGAGTTAGTTGAGGAATTTACTTTGTCTTCAAACTCTTATGGGTTTCTTCCAATAAAGATGATTAATAAAGGTATTTTAGGAAAATCAACTTATATATTTTATATTGATATTTAATCACTGTACCACATTTATGACAGAAAGAAATTTATGGTTCAACTCATGATTTCCAATGATAAATATATAATTGAAGCAATGAAAGGTTTTTGAGTATTTCAGTTTCAGAGACCGGCGCACTCATACCTGGAGAGATTGTTACTTTATTGTTGTGATATATACCAGGTGACAAGAAGCTTATCAGTGATGAGGTGGAAAGATGAAGCTGTAATGGGGGCCAATTTTTTTTTTCTTATTCGGTATCAGAGTTTCACCCTGACTAATCTAGATCCAACCCGAGTCGCACACCTAACTATAGTGGACAAAGGCAGAGCCAGGTATTGGAGAAGGGGGGCACGTGCTCCCCCTTGATTTTATTTTTTATTTTAAAATTTTTTTAAGTACTCTTTTCCTTGTGATTGCTTGCCTTCTCAATGACATGAAAATACTTGTGGATAATAATCAGTGTCTTGCTGCACACAGTTCTTCTTTCTCCTGTAAAAATACTTGTAGACATATTTTAGCATTGTGACCTCAACTGGGAAAGATTTGCTTCCTTTTTTGAGATATTTTCCTAGCATTTTGTTGCTTTTTCTCTATATTTTAGGTGGATATTCTCAGCACAAAAAATTGCTTGGAACATCTAGGTTACTAATTTTCTACCATGGGCATTTTATGGCTAACACTTGCTCTTTTTCTTATTGATGATGATCAAACTTGCAATTGATGACAAGTGAAAACCTTCTGAATCCTGTATTTTTTTTTTTGTGTGCTTTTGATGACAAGTGGAAAAAAAAAAATTTCGCGGGCGCTGCCCCCGAACCCCTACACCCTACAGCCAATAGTGCCCCCCTTCCATAAATTTCTGGATCCGCCCCTGATGGTGGGTAAATCTCCCAGTGGGACTTTTCTGCATTCACAAGGCTCGAACTTGAGATCTTGCTTAAGTGACACAAGCCGCTTACCACTTGTGCCAACCTCGTTGGTTAATGGGTGCCTTTTTTAATAGTAAAAGTTAACATTTAATTCGTTACATGGTTCGACAACGTTGGAAATGGAGAGTGTACTTCTTTCACTACAAAAAGATATTTTTAGACCGCCACATTTAGATCAAATTATAGAGGATCAGGTCTAAAAAGTATAACTAATGGCAATTTCATAAATATAAAAAAAAAAACTTTTTAGACCGGTTCTTTCACTACTACAAATAAGGTCTATAACGTCCGTTTATTTGGCCTTTTAACGTCTAAAAACGTGAGAACACCTATTTGGGAGGCATAAAAGGTGGAGACTTACGACGTCTAAATATTTTTTAGACGCCATAAGTATTTTTTTTTTTAAAAAAACAAAACAGATGGGGACGGCGACGACAACAACAACGGCGTTAAACACAAATCTGAGAAGTTTAAGATTTGAAAAAAAAAAATTCCAGAACGCAATAAACAGATCTGAGAAATTTCAAGTCTGGTAACGGTTAACCTCATGATTACATACATCATATATGTACAACAGACATTCTTAGACTTTTGGCAACATTTACTATGGTCAGACATAAGGTATACATATCAGATATGTATGGCAATAACAATACAGTCGGATGACAGACAATCATACAGTCGGATGATAGACAACAGTACAGTCAGAGTACAAATAATAGTACAGTCGGATGTACAGTCAAAGTACAGAATAATAGTACAATCGGAGTACAGACAATAGTACAATCGGAGTACAGGAATGACAGACAATAGGCATTACAGAACAACAAGACGGTCAGAGTACAGGCATGACAGACAATTGGCATGACAGACAATAGTACAGTCGGAGTACAGACAATATACACATATGCATACAATAAACATCAGAGTTAGTGTTACAGTACGCGAACGTACCTTCATTGACGGTAGACGGTACTTCCGTCGGAAATCGTACTTTTTTACGGAAAACTGCGAAACGTCCAACAGTGGCACGTCGGACAGCATAACGGCAGCAGATCAGATTTTCTGATATTCTATAAGGGTAATATCACTTTCATTAGTGATTTGACATTACAACTGGCATTTTAGGTAAAAATTACCATTTTGCCCCTATTCCCCTAATTGGCGGAATTTCGCCAGCACTTCGTTACTTTGGCTCCGATTTTCTAAAATTTTGCCAGAACTTCGACCCAATGATAATTTTCGAAATTCTAGACTAATATAGCCCTATCATATGATACCCAATCATGCTTGAAAAATTAAAGGCTATATTAGCAGTACTACTCTAACTATTGAAAGAACTATGAAAGCTTAAAGCTCGCTATTTTAACTTTCAACTTTCAGAGACTCAATCCCTACTATGTTTTTACCTCGTCAGGCATCTTTCAATGCAAAGAGGCCTAAAAACAAGAATAGGAATCTCATCTCCTACTTCCTAGATCTAACTAACAGTTCTACTAAAACTACCGAAAGAACTAAAGACTAAGGACCGAAAGACTTACCCGTTGAAGACTTCTGCACAATTTTGCCCAGAGCTTCTCTCTCTTCTTTCCCTCTCTAGATTCGGCCAAGGAGGAAAGAAATGGTGTGAAAAATTTGAAGAGAGCTCATGCCTTTATATAGGCAAAAATAGTGCCACTTTTGTAATTTCTACTTTCCTTATCTTGTAATTTTTCCCTCCTTAATAACCATGTAAAATCAAGGCTAAATGGTGTTAAATTCTTGACCATGGAAAGCTCCAAAACGTGCTGCCCCCTCTCCAAGCCAAAGATGAGCCAATCAAAAGATGACACCTAGCCCATTCCAGAAGCTTTCCGGTCGAATTCCTCGATCGGTGTCCGAATCACGAAAACTCAAAATTCTGAATTCATAACTTTGAAGATCTTCTCTTTCTTATCAATAATATCTAATTTACCTTAGATCTCGGTCTCTTACAGGGTTCCAACAGTCCAGTTGAAGTTTTCTTGAAAAACGTGTCCGAACGCGTCCGGTGCCGGAAGTCGTTTTCGGAATCATCAACCTCTGGATAATAATTCACTGATTCCAAATATGTCCAGGAAAATCCTCAACTCATCTCCGGATGTTGAGTTAGAATTTATTTCTTTCAAATCCAAAATGTGACTATCTGCATTTTTCCCTATTTCGTCTTATTAGGAAAATGCTCTACCGACTTCGGAATTAACTTCCGGAAAAGTCTAACGAAAGGTAAAAATCCACTGATCAATATTTTACCTTGACTTTGGAAAACCTATTACTGGTACTCTAGATAGGATCCGTTTCCTCTTTATTTTTTACTATTCACTTTAATTTAATTATATAATAAAATACTACAACTTGTAACTAAAAATCTAGATATTACATTTGCAAATCTTATCCAATTTTGAGTCCAAAATTTCGGCTGACCTTCATATATATTTATATATATATTTAATTTATTAATTAATTATTTAATTATTATTATATTAATTATTAAATAAATAAATAATTTTTCATAACTTTTTCACAAATTTTCCTACTGGTCCAAACATGTTTTTAAGCTCAAAAATTCTTAATCTCAAATATTTTTCTCCATCTTCTCCAACTAATTAGCAAATATATATATGCTAATTTCTAACCATTAACCATTAATTTTGGAGTTCTACACAATTTATCACAATTATTTCATTGTTCAAGCTTAAATAATTAACCAATAATTATTTAATCAATCACTTATTATTCGTTGATAATTTTCTTATCTAGAAATAATTATTTCCTTACAACAATTGGATTTACATTGGTATTTTATGCTTCACATAAAATATTAAAAATCACGGGGTCAACAATGATCCTGGAATACTTTTAATTTATCTCTCACTATTTCCCAAGGAAATAAATCCCAAAAATTGTCTAAATTAGAGACAACATACTCTCTAATTTTTAATAATTATTTTATTGCCTCTAAGGATTTTTCATAATTTTTCTAAGTTATCTATGACCCTCAGGGGCATTTTCGTCATTTTGGCGCTTTGGTTCTTAATTCCTCTAATTTCCATAGCATTTTCCTCAGAAAATAATATCTTCATAACTTAATATTTGATACCTCATATTCACCTATTTTTAATAGGTATTATTTACTCATTTTATGATTTTTACCCTAAGTCAGATTTTAGGGTATTACATCTATCATCTATAGCACATTGAAAGCTTTAGGAACACAGATCTGAGTTCGTGTTTTTGAAAAATGGCAAGATCAACTCAAAATCAAAAAAAAAAAAAAAATCTACAGATTCGTGTTTTTGCTCACCTTCACCATCGTCCTCCTTCATTAGCTCGCATCTAAGTTTGATTTCAATAAAAGAAAACAGAGAGGCTCACATCGCCAGAAAAAGATGACGAGGAAGACACACAATGGTTGACAGAAAAAGACGAGGAGGAAGACGAGCACGAACCACGCTAACAGAGGAGGGCCGACGATGAAGGTCTCAGGCAGTGTTGGAAATGAAGGTGCAGAGGAGAGAAGGAATGACATATTGAAATGAAGTGGGGGAAGAAAAGAAGGTCACGTCGTGCAGCAGGGTTGTGTGTGGGGCCTGTGAGAGGGACTTTTGACATCTAAGTTCAAATTTAGACGCCAAAAGTGATGTTTTTGACGTCTAAGTTTAAAAGTTAGACACCAAAAGTAATGATTTTGGTGTCTAAGTTTAAAGCTTAGACGATAAAAGTCAACTTTTCTCACATATAATTACAAAAATGACATTGCCGCTATTTTTTACTTCCTTTTTTTTATTAAAAAAAAAAACCGTCTTTTTGGGATGTAAAAATCATCTTTTGTAGTAGTGTTTTAATACGAGGTCTAAAAAATATGATCAGTAGCAGTTTCATAAATATAAAAATATTATTTAGACCGATATATTGTTACAAATAACCGGTCTAAAAATTTAACTTTTAAGACCTCATTTTTATTTTAACCGGTCTAAGAGATTTTCATTCCGAAAAATGAATTTTGCAGCACTTTCTTCGTCCCTCAGTGATCCCACCCCTCAATGATTTTAATTCTTATACTGCCTTTGGAACTTTGTCCGTCTGAACGGTGACACCAATATTGCCCGACTCCACTGAAAATGCCAACCAATGCCAAGGTTTTGAATTATCCGTTGTTTTGCATTTTCTTCTCCTTCTTCTTCTTGCCCTCTCTCTCTCTGTAACTCCTCACACTCGTTGCTCTCATGATTCACCCACTACCCCTACCCTACAATTTGCTATCCCTTTAACCTCTTCTTCAATCGAATCTCATCCTTTTTATTTTTTCTACTTTTGATTTTCACTCTCATTTCTTAGATAGAAGAAAAAATGGGTGAGAACAAAAGCAATGAGACCAAACCCGATTTTCACTCTCGTTTCACTCTTGGATAGTGTAGGTTGAAATGCTTTTTCTCTGCCTTCAATTCAGTGATATGGCTTCAACTGATTGAATTTGATTCATATGTGTGCGTTGTGATTGGTATGTTTTCAGATATTGGGGCTATGAGCGGTGCTTCGATTTTGATTAAGGAGGACATGAAAATCATGTACGGCGATGAGCAAGAAATCCTGGATGGTGTTTTGAATGTGTTCTCTTTATTTGGATCTCTTGCTTCTGGAAAAATGTCCGACAGGATTGGCCGCCGATACACCATCGTGTTCGCCGCATTCACGTTTTTGTTACCCTTTTGATGGGTCTCGCGCCTAATTATTGGTTTCTCTTGGCTGGTTGGATGGTCACCAGAGCTGTGGTTGTGGCTTTGCTGGGCGGCAGGGGGAGATTTTTTTTTTTTTTTTCCAACTTACTTTTACGACCCGATGTTTAAAAATCCAATCTTAAAAGTTTTACTTTTAATAACTCATATTTTAAAATTTTGGTATATTTTAAAAATGTTGTCTGAAAAAAAAATTAAGACTGGTGGTGCAACTGGTCTAAAAAATAACATACTTTTAAGACATTGACTCATAATTTGTGAATCATATCTCCTTTTGTAGCTTAAAGTCCATTAATTTGTGTTACCCCATGAGGCAGTACAGTATTATATTTGTGCCGTGTTGTCTCATCATAGCTTTAATTAGCTTGCTCGTATACCAGTTTCCATCCATTTTGTTCTTTTGGTAAGATGGAAAGGGGGCTTGAATAATAGTAATAGCAATAAATTATTCCCAGAGACTGGCTTGATAACACCACCTATTCTCTCTTTTATTTTCGGTAATGACGTACGTACGTGAAAGATTCTTCGGGTTTAATTCACTGAATATACTGATAAAATAGTTTGGTATTTTGACCTTGTGGTACCACATGATACTCTTCGTGCGTGTGAGTGTGTCAAGCTTTCATCAAATAAAATATAGAGTTAAGTTGTAGATTGACCAACGAACTATTACCTAAGGAGCATCTGGCACAAACATTAAGAATACCTTAATTATCAATTAACAATTAAAAAGTGAAAATAAGTACCAAATAACAATTAAAAAAAATAATTATCACAATTACATTAAAATATGAGGTACAGAAGAAGGACGGTGGCAGAGACGTTGTAGAAAAGAGCGGTTATGCCTTCTTGTTAAATAAGGCAAACACCAACAGAGATGGGACCCATGCCAGCAAGCGCTGTGGAGGCGGCTGCTGCTACATGTGGCATCGGAGGGACAGAACTAGGATGCAAGGCGTGTGCCGATCGGAAGTTGTGGACTGCTGGATTTGGTTTTGGTGCGTGATTCTCACCCTGAAGCTGCATACAGACCTTGATGAGTTCAAGAGGGTGAGTGAAACACCCAACAACAATGGAAGCTTTGGAGACGTCGACATCGCCTACACTGTGACAGTCAATGGAAGATGGAGACACCAAGATAGTGGTACGGGGTAATTTAACGGCATTGTGTTTTTTTTTTTCATTTTTTAATTGTTGATTGATAATTAAGTTGCCTTCAATTAATGTTTGTGCCAGATGCTCCTCGGGTAATAGTTCGTTGGCCAATTTGTACCTTAACCCTTATATATATATATATATATATATATATATATATATATATATATATAATTCTACATCACCTAGAGAACCAAGACAACGATTTTCTTTTTTCATTCGTACAAGGCTGACCAAAACTAACGAATGATGAATTAATCATTACACTTATATCGACATATTTTGCTCGACCAATCGTCCCATACCTCATGATATACCAACCCAATGGTACCATATATGTGTCATGTGCCCTTCTGCACTGACACTTTAATCTACTGCCTATGCATACTGGGCTCTCTGTCTGGTAGGCCCAAATCACACCGTCCTTAAGAGTCTTTCTATCTTTTGACATCTTTGAGTCTCTTCCTGAATTGTTCTGATACAAGCTTACTCTTAAGTTTCTATGCCTGAATAATTCAGGATATTACAAAACCCCCCATACCGCCGCCTTTTGCTTCTCCAACCCCTCCCTTTTCTGTAATCCAGCTTCACTGAACAAAAAAGTTAGACATGAAAGGTAATTTTTGGATTATGGTAGCACGCAAGTGATCTCAATAATGCTGCAATTTCTATAATAACCCTTTACCTTTGACTTCAATTAGATGTGAGGCTGCGGATTTGATGACGACGTAGCTTCCGTCGATGGCATATTTGATACAATTGGAGACTGAGGCTCCCAGCGACCATGATATTGCTTTCTATGATTGCACTTGCAGGCTCTCTTAGCCTGTCACTTTCTCTCTGTCTCACCTTGCGCCAATGAACAAGGCCTCCACGCATCTCTGATCTCCACCTTATCGCATCATTCAATTACTGGCTTTTTGACATCTCATTCGATCATGTTCAATGATAACACATACCTTTATTGCAGGGAAAATAGCACTTAAGGAATCTTTGGGAACATTAATTTTGTAAGTGATATGGATACAAAATTGTATTAGGAAAAAAAAAAACTATGTCTACAAAGACCTTAGTCAAATTTTGTAAGTTTTATTACAAAATCATTACTCTTATTTGTTTAAGGTTTCATTTTTTAGCCATCAATCATTTAACTATCAAATAAATTATGTATTTCAATCTAAAATATATTATTTTAGATAATTACTATTTACAAATGATTTTGTTTGTACAATTTATTAATACATATATGTTTGATCTATTTTTTTATCATGTTATATAATTGATTAATGTTATAATTTTAATTTTGTAGAGAAACTTATTTGACTTTTGGTATTTATTATGAAATTTCATGTTAAAATATTTAAAATAAAATCTTATCCTTTATATGCAATCATCACAAAAGCTAATGTCATTTTTAGTAATTTAAACATGAAAAAGTGATTTTGATAACAATATTCAAACACTACCATTTTATCAAGATCATTTTTTTACAGAATCTATTCTCTAAAATCACTTTTATCATTTTTTCTCTCCAAAAACTATTCTTCAAAAATTAATTTAATTCCTATTTGATATTACCTCTGGTCCTAATTATAGGAATATTTTTATAGTGTAATTTATACTACAAAAATATTCTTAATAATTAGGACTTGCTCCAACAACGTTGTTAATTGTCAAAGTTAATATTGACTTTATGTCCATATCCATATTAGGCCATAGACCAGTTACTGGTTTAGCAGCCCTCCAAATGGCCGATCCAATTTAGTTCTGACGACATTCAATTTCACAATCATATACTAATCTAACACTGATATTATATTTAATTTATCAATATTTTCTTAATTTACATCTATTGATACTCCCTCAATAATAATTAAGGAAAAGATAGGAGGAGGAATTAAAAAGTATTATTAGAATTTTTTAGAAAACACATATCATATTAACTAACTTCCTTAATCTAAATTAAATTTGACAAAAATATCTTAAATTAAGGATTACTGGGAGTATACTTTAATGAATAAATGGAGGTTGTATGGTCAAATATGTAATAAAAAAATCTGTAAAATTATATTTTAAATCTTTCCTTGTCAAAAGTAAGTATTACCTTTCTCTTTACTATTTTTAAAAATTAAGAGGGACTAATGTTTTTCTATCTACATAATATACTTCTTGTATATTTTTTTATAAGAAAAATATAACTCTTGAAATATGCTTTTACTAAAAACGTCGTTTTGAAGCATGCATGGAGCGCACGGACTCGATTTTGACTCAAAGTCGATCGGATGAACTCACCAAATTTTATTTATTTAACCTATCGAAAGAGTCTCTCTTTATTATTATTATTATTTTTTTTTTTTTGCCTGAACGGATCAAATTAAAAGAGTTGAAAATCTAATTGTTATGGATCAAGATTGTTGATAGTTTCTAAAGAGTGCATAAAAAAAAAAAAACAAGGAGAAAATCCGCGTGAGTTTATAAACATGAAGATACATGATTCAATAACTTCATATATATCTTGATTATTTTTCCGTTTTTTATAAGCCATTTAATTATTATCATGTCACCAAAATAAAAGGTTAAACTATTAATTCTACCTTAGAATTAAAATATTTCCAACATTGCTCATATTTAAATTCATGCATTATATTGAAAAAGAAATAATTAAAATTATTAACTTCTATTCTAAATATATGATTTAGTTGAACTATTCTGCAAGAACCCAATTCTTTTTCCCTGTAGTACTTTTTTCTTCAATTGTCCTCATTAAATTCATAGTTTTAATTTCCTCATTTTATTATTTGTCTCATACATTCAATGCTCTCTCATGCTCTAACATATACAATGGAAATCCTTAAATATGCTCCTAATACTTAAACTAAGACAATAATATCTTTTATGAAATAATAATTTGACTTTATTTCTACACGATATAGAGATAGTGAATTTGATTTAGTTATTTTGTGGCTTATAAAGTGATGACGTAGAATATTTATAAATTATGAAGTGATGCCTTAAAGTAGTGTCATGCCTGTTGCAGCAATACATTTTCAATAAAAAAAAATTATAACAATAAACCTCATATATTCATTGGTGAACAAACGTAACTATTGAATAACCATAAATGATTATTTAAAATAATTTTTTTTAGGAAGAGTCGCACCTTTATACTTTATATAGGATTTTCTTAAAAAGTAATAGGAGACAATACTTTAGTAAATATTAGTGTTATAAATCTTTACACAATGCTTTAAATATATTTTTTAATTTATAAGGATATGGCTTTTTATAAGTACATCTCTCGATTTTGAAAAATATTTCAACAATAATAAATATCGTGTCTTATATCATGTATATGAAGAGAATCGAATGTACTCTTTAAATCTCTTCTTAATTGTTTTTAAATATTTCGGCCATTGGCGGGCTTCCTTGTTGTCGCATTTTCTCACTTCCACGTACGCACAAGTATCTTTACATATAAATACACACACGCACACTCCAAACTCATTAACTACTCCATACACACCTTCGCTTCAAATCATCATCTCCCCACCGACGTCGCCGTCTTCCATGGCGAACAACCGCATCGATACCACCGTCCTCCACAACCAACCTTCCACCCCAAGGGGAGGCTGGCCCGCCGCCATCTTCATCATCTGTACGTCTCTCATTTCTAACTTATGTCTCTCTGTGTGTCCCCTTCTCTGTCGGAGACCACGACTTTATGATTGCGATAATATGTAAATATATTTGTGTGGCTTTGTAGCTTAATGCCTCCCCTTCAATTCAAATATGTAAATATTGTGTTGGCAGGTGTGGAGTTTGCAGATAGATTAGCGTACTATGGTTTGTCGGTGAACCTGATCCAGTACCTGACGAAAGTTCTTCACCAGCCCAATGCGATGGCGGCCAAAAACGTCAACACTTGGGTTGGCGTTTCGTCTCTGTTCCCTCTGCTCGGCGGCTTTGTCGCCGACTCATATTTCGGTCGTTTCAACACCATCGTCGTGTCGTCTATCATGTATCTCCTGGTATGTCTCTAATTTTTCTGCTTTTTGAATCCAGTAGTACTGCAACGCTTGGGACCTCGCCGGCATCATTGTTTTGTGTCTGCTATATTGTGGGTCCCACGAGTTCACCAAATTGATAGAAGTTTCATGAGCTATGAATGATTGTTGAATTGTCCTGGTGTCTTCCCTTTTTTGGGTTGGAGTTATATAGTTTTAAACTCGTAAGAAGTAAATTCGTGGTAGATATAAATTCGTATCGTGAACTCAAATCGAATCATAAATTTATAAGAATTTATTTTTATCATTAAATAGATATTAATAATATATAATTAAATAATTAAAATATAATAAATAACAATATTTTGATTTAAATATTTTTTTTTAATCAGGTAATTGAAATTAAATCCATCAACATTCATAATTTATTATATTTAACAAAGAAATTTCTATAAAATTTATTTTTAAGGCTGCTGAGCATGATCAAATTGAAGAAGTTAACACAAGTTTAACGATGAGTTAACACGGTTTTGTAAACTAAAAACGTGAAATCGGTAAACTCAGTATATAAATTCATGAGTTTAACCAAGTTTACAACGATCACGAGTTTATTAGTAACTTGACTTGATTTTGTAAGCAATAAACATAAAAATGTTAAACTCAAACAGTTAACTCTCGAGTTTGACAACAATGGTACTTCCTCTTCCGGTCCTAATTATAATATCAGGTTGATTTTTTTTAGAGAGATTAGTGCATGTTTGAATCCTCTCTTTTTTAGCTTCTCTTCTTCTTATAAGTAGAAGCTAGGCCAAACATATTTTTACAAAAGCTCTTATAATAAAAAGAGTTTTTTTTTTTACAATTAAGAAAAAATCCAAAAGTCAAAAGCTTATGAGAGGAGATTTTTTTTTTAAGCTCTTTTTTTTATTTATTAGCAATGAGATACTCAAACCATAGAGACATTCTTCCACATTCACCTTCGCTACTTAAAAAAACAGATACGACGTCCCCAAACAACATCCCTTTTTAAAAAAGGGAAGTAAAACATAAAGGCGGTGGCATTTTTGTAATTATGTGGAGGCTTTTGACGTCCTAATTATTGAAAAGGACGCCAAAAGTGAACCTTGACACTATGTTTGGCGCTAAAAGCAAAGTTTTTAGCGTCCTAAATTTGATTTAGGACGCCAAAAGTAGTATTTTTGGCGTCATTTTAGGATGCCAAAAACCGCGCCTTTACTTATGAACTTCATAGTGCCCGTTCTCATTTTTCATTTTCTCTTCTTTCATTCCTATCCCTCTCAACTCAAAACCTACCCTCCCTGCCTTGGTCGTCGCTCCTCCTCGTCTTGACTCAAAACCTGCCCTCCCTGCCTTCGTCGTCGCTCCTCCTCGTCTCGACTTAAAGCCTTCCCTCCCTGCCTTCGTCGTCGCTCCTCTTCGTCTCCACTCAAAACCTGCCCTGTGCCTCTATTGCCTTTGTCACTCATCCTTTAGTCTCTTATTTTGGATCTGATTATGTTTCTCTACCCTATGCCTTCTTTGTGTTGGAGGCGGATCTGATTCTGATTTTGGATCTGATTTGTGGGCATATCTGAAGACATAGATGGAGGCGGCCAACCAGGCTAGGGTCAATGTTGCAGAGGCGAGATTGAAGGGTGAGATTAACGCCGAGGTGAAGGTGATAACCACGTAGCGCAAGGGACTAAAGGAAGAGATAAAGGTGAAGGCGGAGGTCAAGATTTCGACGACGTCTGTGATGTTTACTATGATCTAGGTTTTTTTTTTTCCTTTTCTTCTCTTCTAATTATATCTGGAATTTCGACGGCGTCTGGAATTTTGGATCTTGTGCTGTTCTTGCTGGTTGTTGTCAAGCCTCTAGATTCTTTCCATGGCCAACCCCTCGAACCTGAGGTTTGAGGGATTTTTTTTTTCTTTAAAAAAAAGGCATATGGCATCCTATATATTTTAGGACGCCAAAGGGTAGCAATATGGCGTCCTAAAATTTTTAGGACTTCGTATATTTCAACTTTTTATGCCTCCTACATAGGCGTTCCCCTAAAAAAGGACGTTAAAACCCTTTTTTATAGTAGTGTTTGGCTCCACCTTTGTCACCGACAACCTCATTTTCTTCTCCACTATCGCTGGCGACATTCCACCACGTTTCCTCTGACCTTCTTCCCCCAAACTAGAAATGGAGTAGCCACGAGATTGGAGATCAAAGGAAGAAAACAGAGCAGAGCGCTATGATTACTACTCCTGGGCATCTTCTTCAAGAGAGTTGGGATTGAGACAGAGATTGAGCATCGACCCTGACTTTCAATCCATCATCACTTCCACCTCGTCGTCAACCTCTCCATCTCAGCATCCATCATCACTGTCACCTTCTTCCTTGTGAAGTTCCAGTTTGTGACAGTTGCTGAAGTTCCAATGTGTGCAAGCGCATTTTAAGCTATAAAATTTATATAATCATCAAACAGCTGTTAACTTTTTTATATATATATAAAAAAAAATCTCTTTTTATAGCTTTAACTTAAAAGTGACTTTTAGCTTAAAAAAGAGAGGATCCAAACATGCTCGCTAAATAAGTTACTTAATCATATCATAATTTGTGTATCCTTAGATTATATATTAGTTTATTAGACAAACTAATTAGTTTGGAGAAAAAATAAAATAAAAATACTCTAAAGTAATTTAATTAACTTCCTTAATCTCTCTAAAAAAATCAACTTAGTCTTATAACTAGGACCCGAGGCATTAATTATTTAGTAAAATTTATATTAATTCTAAATGCTACTCATGTCCTATTAGAGCGTTTTCTATGCTCTTGATCATTCTTACAACTCATCTTTAGATGGATTTTTTTAAGAAAAGAAAAAAGAAAGAAAATTCTCCATAGCTTTTATTTTTTAAATATACTAATAAATTCCTAAATTAAATTGAATCGTGCAGCAATTTACTTAATGTAACATTTAAGTACCTAGAAGTCTAAAACTTTAATCTTTACACACACACAAAAACTGCAGTAAAAGCTATATCCAATGGCTCCTAAATATTCTGGTACCGATTATGCCTAAGAGCATAATTAGTATGAGATGAAGATGGTCGGACCTATGAGATGTGACTTTGTTATTATTTTTATAATGGTAGAACTTCAGAGTCTAAATGAAATGGATAACTCCTAATAATATACGCAAGAACTTCTGTATTTCTGGTCAAAAAAAGAAGAACTTTTGTATTTTGGTAGCAAAGGCAGCGAAGATTTATCACACAAAATATAGTCAGTTTTTGGTTAAACTTCCTTCAATGTTACAAATACTCCAAATATATATACTTCCCTAGCTATTTTCCCTCACTACCTCCTTTATTGTGTTCACACGAATGGCGCCACAAAACACAACCATATGCATGAACAACACACACACACACACATCTTCATCTCTACCGCTAATTCCTATAATTAGAAAGAAATAGGCTCAATAATGAATCCCTCAATTATAATGGCTCCTACATATAACTCAGATCAGAGTTGTGAAACCATTTATATATATACTGTGATAATTTCTGATTAATATATTATGTGTACCGTGTGTAGTTGGAGAAATTTCAATTAACAGTAAGTGGGAATTTTTCAACAATTTGTTCTTTTGATACTCTCTATCTCTTGTCGTGTGCACAAACATATATGCATGTAGTTGCAATTAATTGAAGTAGTTTTGTTTGCAATGTTTCATGCGGTGTAAAAATTGTAGGGCATGATATGGTTGACCCTATCAACCTCAGTACTGAAAAATAATTCGGCTTTATTTTTCGTGGGCCTTTATATACTGTCCATTGGGGAAGGTGGTCACCGGCCATGTGTGCAGACTTTCGCCGCCAATCAGTTCGACGATGACTCACCGGAAGAAAAAATCGGCAAGAGCTCATTCTTCAACTATTGGTTTATGGGAATAGTGGTTGCAGGCTTATCATCTAGCGTTGTGGTATATATTGAGGTAATTGATTTATATTCTTTATAATTAATTAAGGTATGCATGACAGCATGAGGATTAAGAAAATTATTAATTGGTCAAGAGAATATTTTAGAAAAATATTATTATATTTACAAACGTATATACTTTAAAATTTCAAAATATCTTACTACAATAATATGCATAGCTAGTGTCAACTTTGTTCTATATTTAGAATCAGAAAAAATATATATTATGAACGATTATATATATTGTGGAGAAATAGGAACGTTTTGGATGGGCCACGGGCCTTGGAGTCATAACTGGAGCGGTGGCAATAGCATTGGTATTGTTCTTGCTGGGAATGACTAGGTACAAGAAAGATGGCCCAACGGGCAGCCCATTCACGAGCATGGCCCAAGTTTTTGTGGCTGCCATTCGGAAGTGGCGCGTGGGAGCAACGCGTGGTCCTCACATTTATTGTTTTGAAGAGGATGAGAATAAGGTGTACCATCTCCAAAATCAACCAAAGTCTCATTCCTTAGCCCATACCGGTCAATTCAGGTGCTTTTCATTTCTTAGTCTTACATAAAGCTCTCAACTTTTCTTTTCTTTTATGATAAAATACATAAAATATAAAAAAGTTTGTATAAATACACCATCATCACACGACATCGATTAGAAAGCAAGCTTCTATATTTTGGATCCAAAACCAAACTGGTGAGATAAAAAGGATTTAATTGAAATTAAACATGATTTTAATTAATTTTAACCATTTTTTAAACCATATAATTCAGTTAATAAGCTATAGGGATGGAGGGAGTATGAACTTTGCATTTATTGAGTTGAATTTTGTAGGCTTCTGGACAAGGCAATGATCATTGATGAGTTGGATGCCTCAAGCCAAGCTAGAAACCCATGGAGACTATGTTCAGTGACTCAAGTTGAAGAAGTCAAGCTTGTTCTCCGTCTTGTCCCTATATGGCTCACTTGTTTAATGTTCTTTCTTGTCCAAGCTCAACTCCATACATTCAATGTCAAGCAAAGCGAAACAATGGATCGTTTCATCGGACACTTTGAGATCCCTTCGGCGTCACTTCTAGGCGTCGCCGTCGCAGTCTTCAACATCATCGCCCTATTGATCTACGATCGGGTTTTCGTACCCTTTGCTCGAAAATACACAGGACACCCATCTGGTATCACGGTGTTACAAAGGATTGGATTTGGTATGTTCCTGTCAGTACTAAACATGATTCTTGCAGCTTTAATAGAAGTCAAAAGGATTGGAATTGCCAAAGAGAATCATCTTCTTGACAGTCCCAAAACACCAATGAGTGTGTGGTGGATGATTCCTCAGTATTTCGTCTTTGGTGTTTCTGATGCTTTTGCCGTTGCTGGGCTTCAACAACTGTTCTACGACGAAGTGGCGGAGACGATGAGAAGTCTTGGAGCTGCAGCATATATAAGTTTGCAAGGATTTGGAACCCTGGCTAGTAATGTTGTTATAAGTGTTGTTGAAGATGTCAGCTCAAGAGCTGGTGAGAAATGGCTAGCTGGGAGAAACTTGAATAGGGCACACCTTGACTCTTTCTATTGGGTTTTGGCTGCTCTCTGTGCTGTGAATTTATGTATTTATCTTCTTGCTGCTAAATATTTCTTCTACAAACAGGTTCATGTTGTGGTTGATCCTAGCGTCAACACTACTGATGATCCCAATTAATGAAGTGTAGCACAGAATGGGAAAAGACCAATATAATATGCATATGGAAGTTAAATAAAATGAAAGTATCTTATTAGTAGATATATTGTGAGTCCTTATTATAGTACATCCTCTCTCTTCAAACTGTTATGGGGTATCTTCTAATACAGATGATTAAAAAAGGTATTTTAGGAAAATCAATTTATATATTTTATATTGTTATTTAATCACTGTACTACATTTATGACAGAAAGAAATTTATGGTTCAACTCATGATTTTCAATGACGAATATATAATTAAATGTTTGGATCGGATCATAGATTAGTAATGTCTCAGTCCGATTGACCTCTCCGATCCAGTTTTGACTATATTGACTAAACTACCCCACGCAAACAAGAAATGATAATTAAATGAACATATGGAAGTTGCATTATTAAACATGTAAAAAAGAAATTGAAGTTCTTTTCAAAAAACTACCAGGCTCTTATCAAAAGTTAATACTCGCTCTCGGTTCCTTTTTCTAAGATTCACTTATTAGCTGTGGCTTGTTTCTGTTTTAAGGAACATTTTGATGTTTTCTCTTTCTTTTTTTTTTTTGTTAATCTCCTATTTCAACCTCATTTAATTACTCATGCTAACAATATTATTTTATTTAATTTCCACACATTTGTACTCCACCACTCATTCTCCCTCTTCCACTAAAATGAAGATACTTTTGGTTAAAAAAAAATTGCATTTTTAACATTTTTATTGCCTCTAAACAACTTTTTGATCCACATGATTCTGTTAAGTGTGTTTCTTATATAAAGGAATAGAGAGTGTACTTCTTTCACTACTACAAAAATGTGCTTTTAGATCGTCACATTTAAATTGAATTATAGTAGATTAGGTTAAAAAGTATATCTGGTGATAGTTTCGTAACCATAAAGAACTTTTTAACACCGATTACTTTAATATGAGGTCTAAAAAGTATGATCGATGACAATTTCGTAAATATAAAGAACTTTTTAGACTAGTTTCTTTAATATGAGGTCTAAAAAGTATAACCAGTGACAATTTCCTAAATATAAAGATATTTAGACCAGTGGTTAAAAAATAACCGGTCTAAAATGTTAGCTTTTAAGACCTTATTTTTTATTATAACTAGTTTAAGAGATTTTTATTTCGAAAATTGAATTTTGCGACATTTCGTTCGGATCCCTTTGTGAACCCACCCCCCTCATATCTGATTTTAATTCTTATGTTACCTCTAGAACTTTGTCCAACTAAACAGAGATGCCAATATTGGCGGCCTCCACCGGAAATGCCAAGGTTTTGGATTATTCGTTGTTTTGCATTTTTTTTCTCCTTCTTCCTGCCCTCTCTCTCTCTCTGTAACTCCTCACACTCGTTGCTCTCGTGATTCACCCACCCGTACTCCTACAATTTGCTTTCCCTTTAACCTCTTCAATCGAATCTCATCCTTTTTTATTTTTTCTACTTCTGATTTTCTCTCTCATTTCTTAGATCGAAGAAAAAATGGGTGAGAACAAATTAAAAGCAAAGAGACCAAACCCGATTTTTACTCTCGGATATGGTAGGTTGAAATGCTTTTTCTCTACCTTCAATTCAATGTTTCATGGCTTCAATTGACTGAATTAGATTCATATGTGTGCCTTGTGATTTGTATGTTTTCCAGATATTGGGGCTATGAGCGGTGCTTCGATTTTGATTAAGGAGGATATGAAAATCACATACAGCGAGCAAGAAATCCTAGTTGGTGATTTGAATGTGTTCTCTATATTTGGATCTCTTGCTTCTACCGTAGAAAAATGTTCAATTGTATTGGTTATGAGTTGAGCTAAAAGCCTCTTGAGGTGCCTGTTGGAGTAACCGAGTAACCGGTGCTGCATCACCCATGTGCAGGGTCGCGTCAAAAGGGGACCTACAATGGCTCAAGAAAAGTATAAAAAAGAAAAAGAAAAAAAAAAGAGTGATTTCTTACATGAGGATCCCTATGAAATTAACTGCAAAGCTTGGTTTAGTGGGGGCATTTGAATTTTTCTGGAGGAATTAAGTAGGATAATATTCTTCTACTAATCTTATTGTTGTGCTTATTATGGCTAAGCCTTTGATCATGGGATGTTAAGATATTATTATGATTGTTTAAGGCTATTGGCTTAGTGACCCAGTCTTATAAGACATTAATCGAATAAATTTTGATAACATGATTCGAGTGGGGTGGTAAAGCGCTCATTGTTTAGGAGTTCAAAAACAATGTCATTCTCATTTAGATAATGAATTCTCTTTCTTTTGCTTGAGGACAAGCAAAGATTTAAGTGTGGGAGAGTTTGATAAGTGCATATTTTATAATTAAATAAGTATCAATTCTGAGATATATATTGGATTAAATTTATTACTATTGTATACTTATTTAATTATCTTTTATATATTTCTCCATCATTGAGTCAAACTTAGGATCAAAGAATCAATCAACATACAATCTACTTATTTCCTATTATATCTTGCAGGAGTTATTAGCTGATTGAGAAAGGAGCAGAAAAAAGAAATCAATTTGAATATGATTGATGACGTGGGGGCCACAGATATTGGAGAAGTTATGAAGATAGAGAAAAAAAGATTTTTTGAGAGACGCACAAGTTAAAGAGAGAATTCGGAAGAAAACGGAAGAAGGAGACGGCTGAAGAAAGAAAGAAGGACGCAAGAACAATTCTGATTTTCATCTCTTTTCTTTTATTTTGTTAACCTATCCATGCTTGGCTAGTCTTCTTTAGTAGTTAGGGCAAGGATGAACCCTATGCGAATTTGAGTATTTGTTTGAATTCTCTATTGAACGTTATTTACCATGATTGAATGAATTATCTTTGCTTAAAGCTTTCTTAAAGATCGATCACCTTTTAGATTGTTCATAGGTTTGTGTATGACAATAGAGATGTTGGTGCATTTAACTAGAACCGTTAATTCATCATAGAGTTGCATGACCTAGACATAGGCTTACGAGTTTATGCGATCTCATAATTGGTTTATATAATCTTTCCAAACAATACTAAGACATTAGGTTGTTTTCAAAGATAATGACTAAGGTAGCGTCAAGACATTGAGACTTAGTCTAATTTTAGAGAATTGATCGTCAATCATGGGAATAATAATCAATTAGGGATTTAATTCAAATACTTAGAAGAACATAGGGGAATTCTATACCCTAGCTGCGTTTTTCTCTATTGATTATCTTTTCTAAATAATCGTTCTTGAGATTCTTAGGGCCCTTTTGGATGGGCTTTTTTCATAAAAAAAGCACTTTTTTAATGTAAAAAAAATTAATTTATGTGTTTAGATGATATTTTTTTTAAAAAGTAAAAGTCACAAAAAAAAAACTAAAATGCTGCTTTTTTCAAAAGCTCCAATTTTGAGCTTTAAAAAAAAAAAGCACTACAAAAAAAGCACAAAAAAGCACTTTTTTTAAGTCAATCCAAACGGGCAATCTTGAATGCTTGTTCTTGATTAAATTCCTTAAAATTCTGTTTGGTTAAAACTCACCCCCTATTACTCATTGATCCAACTAAAGCTGAAATAACGAATTAGTGGTCGGAGTACTATTCCTCATGGGACGATCTTTTTCTCACTACTTTATTACTTATAACGATCGGTGCACTTGCCGAAGTCGCTATCATTCTCCGTCTTGTCCCTATATGGCTCACTTGTTTAATGTTCTTTCTTGTCCAAGCTCAACTCCATACATTCAATGTCAAGCAAAGCGAAACAATGGTTCGTTCCATCAGACACTTTGAAATCCCTTCGGCGTCACTTCTAAGCGTCGCCGTCAGAGTCTTCAACATCATCGCCCTATTGATCTACGATTGGGTTTTCGTACCCTTTGCTCGAAAATACACAGGACACCCATCTGGTATCACAGTGTTACAAAGGATTGGATTTGGTTTGTTCCTGTCAGTACTAAACATGATTCTTGCAGCTTTAATAGAAGTCAAAAGGATTGGAATTGCCAAAGAGAATCATCTTCTTGACAGTCACAATATACCAATGAGCTTGTGGTGGATGATTCCTTAGTATTTCGTCTTTGGTGTTTCTGATGCTTTTGCCGTTGCTGGGCTTCAACAACTGTTCTACGACGAAGTGGCGGAGACGATGAGAAGTCTTGGAGCTGCAGCATATATAAGTTTGCAAGGATTTGGAACCCTGGCTATTAGTAATGTTGTTATAAGTGTTGTTGAAGATGTCAGCTCAAGAGCTGGTGAGAAATGGCTAGCTGGGAGCAACTTGAATAGGGCACACCTTGACTCTTTCTATTGGGTTTTGGCTGCTCTCTGTGCTGTGAATTTATGTATTTATCTTCTTGCTGCTAAATATTTCGTCTACAAACAGGTTCATGTTGTGGTTGATCCTAGCGTCAACACTACTGATGATCCCAATTAATGAAGTGTAGCACAGAATGGGAAAAGACCAATATAATATGCATATGGAAGTTAAATAAAATGAAAGTATCTTATTAGTAGATATATTGTGAGTCCTTATTATAGTACATCCCCTCTCTTAAACACAAGAAGTTAGTTGAGGAATTTGCTTTTTCTTCACACTCTCTTATCGATATCTTCCAATACAAACGATTAAAAATAATATTTTAGGAAAATCAACTTATATGTTTTATATTGTTATTTAATCACTGTACTACATTTATGACGGAAAGAAATTTATTGTTCAACTCATGATTTCCAATGATAAATATATAATTGAAGCAATGAAAGGTTTTTGAGCATTTCAGTTTTAGAGACCCACGCACTCATACTTGGAGAGATTGTTACTTTATTATTGTGATATATATAAGGTGACAAGAAGCTTATCAGTGATGAGGTGGAAAGATGAAGCTGTAATGGGTGCCATTTTTTATAGTAAAAGTTAACATTTAATTTGTTACGCGGTTCCACAACGTTGAACGTTTTAACTAAGTTTTCTTTTATGTCTGGATCGGATCATAGATTAGTAATGTCTCAGTACGATTGATCTCTCCGATCCAGTTTTGACTATATTGACTAAACTACCCCACGCAAACAAGAAATGATAATTAAATGAATATATGGAAGTTGCATTATTAAACATGTAAAAAAGAAATTGTAGTTCTTTTCAAAAAACTACCAGGCTCTTATCAAAAGTTAATACTCGCTCTCGGTTCCTTTTTCTAAGATTCACTTATTAGCTGTGGCTTGTTTCTGTTTTAAGGAACATTTTGAGGTTTTCTCTTTCTTTTTTTTCTTTTCTTTTTTTTGTTAATCTCTATTTTAACCTCATTTAATTACTCATACTAACAATATTATTTTATTTAATTTCCAAACATTTGTACTCCACCACTCATTCTCCCTCTTCCACTTAAATGAAGATACTTTTGTCAAAAAAAATTGCATCTTTAACATTTTTATTGTGTCTAAACAACTTTTTGATCCACATGATTCTGTAAAGTGTGTTTCTTATATAAAAGAATAGAGAGTGTACTTCTTTCATTACTACAAAAAGGTGCTTTTAGAACGTCACATTTAGATTGAATTATAGTAGATTAGGTTTAAAAGTATGACTGGTGATAATTTCGTAACTATATAAAGAACCTTTTAGACCGATTCCTTTAATATGAGATTTAAAAAGTATTGCCGGTGACAATTTTGTAAATATAAAGAACTTTTTAAACCGATTTCTTTAATATGAGGTCTAAAAAGTATAACCAGTGACAATTTTCTAAATATAAAGATATTTAGACCGGTTGTTAAAAATAACCGATCTAAAATGTTAACTTTTAAGACCTCATTTTTATTATAACTGGTTTAAGAGATTTTTATTTCGAAAATTGAATTTCGCGACATTTCCTTCGGATCCCTTTGTGAACCCACCTCTCATATCTGATTTTAATTCTTATGTTACCTCTAGAACTTTGTTTGACTAAACAGAGATGCCAATATTGGCGGCCTCCACCGGAAATGCCAACCAATGCCAAGGTTCGTTGTTTTGCATCTCTCTCTCTCTCTCTCTCTCTCTCTCTCTCTCTCTCTCTCTCTCTCTCTCTCTCTCTCTCTGTCTGTAACTCCTCGCACTCGTTGCTCTCGTGATTCACCCACCCGTACTCCTACAATTTGCTTTCCCTTTAACCTCTTCAATCGAATCTCATCCTTTTTATTTTCTCTACTTCTGATCGATTTTCTCTCTCATTTCTTAGATCGAAGAAAAAATGAGTGAGAACAAATTAAAAGCGAAGAGACCAAACCTGATTTTCACTCTCGGATTTGGTAGTTTGAAATGTGATAAGTAGATATTTTATAATTAAATAAGGATAGATTCTGGGATATATTGGATTGAATTTACTAATATTCTACCTATTTAATATATTTATCTATCTTTTAATCAAATATAGGATAAAATGATATTATAACAGAAAATCTATTGATATCCTATTTATTTGTGCAGAAATATTATGTGATCTAAAAGAAGAGAAATTATAGGAAAGACAATAAAGGCAACAAATTGAATTAAAAAGAATTTAATATAATATATTATTATATTATATTGAATTGACCAAAGAAGGATGTGGACCGGTGCGTACAATAGAAGCAGATGGATACTAGGAGATTTATGATATATCATATCCTTATATTGATCATATCCAAACAAATAAAAGACGTGGAGATAATGCAAAGAAAAAGGATCCCAAGCAATAATATATATATATGGGACAGAATACGGACGAAGGAGGGAGAACGCAGCGATCAAGAACGAACTCGGACGAAGCGAAAGAAGCACAACGCAATTAAAGAAAGGAACGCACGAGAGCAACGCAAAGCACGGACGACGGCAGAGTAGTTGTGACTTTTCATCTTTTTATTTTGTTAACCTAGCCATGCTTGGCTAGTTTCCTTTGTAGTTAGGGCGAGGATGAACCCTATGTGAATTTAGAGTATTTATTGGGATTCTTTATTGATTATTGTTTTCTTGATCGAATGGATTATCCGTACTTAAAGCTTTCTTAAAGAGTGATCGCCTTTTAGATTGTTCATAGGTTGGTGTATGACAATAGAGATGTTGGTACATTTAACTAGAACCGTTAATCCATCGTAGAATTGCATGACCTAGACATAGGCTTACGAATTTATGCGATCTCATAATTCTGGTAAACAAATTGATTTTTCCAAACAATACTAAGACATTAGGTTGTTTTCAAAGATAACGGATTAAGGTAGCATCAAGACATTGGGACTTAGTTTAATTTTTGAGAATTGATCGTCATCGTGAGAATAATAATCAATTAGGGACTTAGTTCAAATACTTAGAGGAACATAGGGGAATTCTATGCCCTAGCTGCGTTTTTCTCTATTGATCATCTTTTCTAAACAATTTTTCTTGAGATTCTTAATCTTGAATGCTTTTCTTGATTAAATTCCTTAAAAATTCTGTTTGGTTACAATTCACCCCCTATTTCTCATTGATCCAACTAAAGCTGAAATAACAAATTAGTGATTAGAGTACTATTCCTCGTGGGACGATCTTTTTCTCACTACTTTATTATTTGTAACGATCGGTGCACTTGCCGAAGTCGCTATCAAAATGCTTTTTCTCTGCCTTCAATTCAATGTTTCATGGCTTCAATTGATTGAATTAGATTCATATGTGTGCCTTGTGATTTGTGTGTTTTCCAGATATTGGGGCTATGATCGATGCTTCGATTTTGATTAAAGAGGATATGAAAATCACATATAGCGAGCAGGAAATCCTGGTTGGTGTTTTGAATGTGTTCTCTCTATTTGGATCTCTTGCTTCTAGAAAAATGTCTGAATGTATTGGCCGCCGATACACCATTGTGTTCGCCGCATTCACGTTTTTGTTAGGTGCCCTTTTGATGGGTCTCACGCCTAATTATTGGTTTCTCTTGGCCGATTGGATTGTCGCTGGAGTTGTGGTTGTGGCTTTGTTTGAAAGGAGGAGATTTTTTTTTTCACCAACTTACTTTTAAGACCAGATATTTAAAAATCCAATACTCTTAAGACTTCATATTTTAAAAATCCGGTTTTAAAAAGTTCAACTTTTAAGACAACATATTTTAAAAGTCTAGTCTGAAAACAAAAAAGTGAAGAGACCAAACCCGATTTTCACTCTCGGATATGGTAGGTTGTATTATGGACTCAAATAATGGGTCTGACAGACGTAAGGCCCAATATAAGTATCGCAAGCGGGAATCTCCCTTCAATCAGGTACATGATTAATTACCCGTGGAATATGCCTATAATTGAGGCGCCGTACAGGTAATGGAGCAGGCACTCAGAGGACGTGGCAGGCGCATAACGATGGTGGCAGGATGCAAGGCAAGGAGAACGAAACCCTAGGTAATCTCTATAAATAAGAGGTTGCCTATCAGGTGTGTTCCCTACGTTCACTATACCATTCTTTACCATTCAGTCTCACTGTGTACACACACCACCCCTCTGGCGAAAAGCCTACCTGTGTAAGCACAGTGATCGCTGAGCATTCTCTGATATCTCCTTCATAGATATCAGTGGATGATCCTTTCTTCTTTGGTGCTCTACTCTCAAGACACCGTTGAGGAAATCTTTGATCCGATATTAAGACCTCCTAGCCCATTGAGGCTAGACATTTGTGTTCTACATCAGAACATTGGCGCCAACCGTGGGGACCCGTAAACTTCGATTCCTAGAATCATAAAAAGCTACTGATAACCATTGAAGATGGTCGTAAGCACCAGGAGTCGCGCTCAGATACCTGGGCGAGAACAACTGCCTGAGGGACAACCTCAACCGTTACTCCAGGAGGAAACAATCCAACATTCAAACTCAGTTGCTCCGGAGCAGAGCCACGCTGCTGGAGGGACCGAGGGTGAAACAGAGGATATTGCTCACTCTCCTTGTCCCGGTTTGGGATTCCAGCAGGGGCAGCAAGCAGACCGGGTTCAAGGGATCCCTCGACCTATTCTTGAGTTTCAGATTGATAATCCCGACATCCGCCTGCTGCATAACGCTGCGGGATCCCTGATCCGACGCATGGACAACATGGAAAACTGGCACCAGCTTTAAAGAGATGAGGATTCCCGACTCATTCGAGAGGAGTTGGAACGTCAGAATACCGTATGGTGGCAGGAGGAGCAGGAGAAGATGCAGCAAAGGCTGGAGGAGCAGTACGAGGCAAGAGCGAAACAAGCTCCGATTGAAGGGCCGAAGGGCGTTGGTTCAACCTGGGCTGCTAACTCGGCCTCTATGCATGTCAACCAAGAAGAACCTCGGGGGAAGAAGGTGGTCGTTACGGATCAAGCTAAGATCATGAGATTGGAAGCTGGTCACAAGGTCGTACGAGAACCAACTCAGAGCGGTGACGCAGCAGCGGCAGAAACAAAAAGTCTCAGGGCTGCCGAGGCCGATCAAACTCGGTCGAGAGGAAAGCAGCCTATTGAAGATCTAGTCGTCAAAGTGGGAGCAACCGCGCCCCCATCGCTCGACAAATCAATAATGTTGGTAGAGGAAGTCGGGGAGGACCGATTTTCCGGTCAATTCATTGACGGAGTTATGGAGGCCGTATATCCCAAGGGCTTAGATTCAAGGGAGTTGCAGAAATACGATGGGACTCAAGACCCTTTAACTCACTTGAACAACTTCAAAATGGAGATCATGGTTAAGGGGATAGCTGGGAAAGTCATACCCCGACTATTCGCTGGAACATTCAGGGGGGCCGCGTAGTTGTGGTTTCACTCCTTGCCATTATTCTCTATACCGGATATGAAAACATTGGAGCAGAAGTTTCTGTTGAACTTTGCAACAAGTAGGCGACAGCCCAAGACCGAGTTTCAACTCTGTCAAGTCAGACAATGACCAAGGGAAACACTTTCTAAGTACCTGGACCGTTTTAAAAATATAACTTTGCAAGTCTCGGGATTGAAAGAAGATGTACACCTGCACTGCGCCATAGCTGGTTTGAATGTATCATCCCGGTTGAAGAAGTCAATCATGAAGCGCCGCCCCACAACTCTGGCCGATTTCTGAGACAGGTCTCAACAATACCTGGATCTGGAGCAGATGGAGATGGCGACCCCGGTTATAAAGGAGCGGGCTAAGAGCTCACCACCTCGGGGAAGAGAGAGTCATGAATGATATAAGAGAAGTCCCCGTGTTCGTGACACCAGTAGCAAACCCCGGGATGGTAGGGTTGATGCCAAATATGAAAAGTACACCCCCATTGAAGATATCCCAAGCAAAGTTGTGGAAGGAAGTATGTGCAACGGAAATGAAGAAAGTGGAAAAGCCTCGGCCCCTCGGTAGAAGAGCAACTGCGGACAAGACTCGGTTTTATGAATTCCATGATCAACATGGCCACACAACTGAGCAATGCTGGGATCTCAGGGATGCTGTGGAGAAATTTGTCCGTGAAGGGAAACTCCAGAAGTACGTCATCCAGACCCAGGGCAAGCAGGGTAACAAGTGACAGGGGGAAGGCCGAGGCAAGAGCCCACCTTCAGAAAAGAGAAGAAGAGACCTGAAAAAGAAGGCCGAGGACAGTGATGATGAGTTTCCTAAAGCCAAGTATGACTGTAATGTAATCAGTGGAGGCTTTGGTGATGGAGGGGACTCAACAAGTCAGCGACGGAAATACCTTAGGGAGGTATTGTCAATCCGAGATCACCCAAAGTTCAAAGAAGATTCGGGTAGACCCAATCTCCCCGTGCTGAGCTTTACCAACAAAGACTTGGAAGACGTTGCGCCTGGACACCATGACGGATTGGTAATAACGGGAACTTTGGTCAATTGCCGTGTTAAGAAGATTTTTGTGGATAATGGGAGAGTAGTTGACATCATACTTTGGGACGCGTTCAAGCGGATGAACTTTGACTCGGATATTTTGAAGCCATGTAAAACGATCTTGACCGGTTTCAATGGGCAGGATACTCGTCCAAAGGGGTATGTTGATCTTAAGCTGACTTTGGGAGATGAGCATGCGTTTAAATCTAAGAGGGTTCGGTTTGTGGTTGCTGATTTCCCCTCCTCGTATAATATAATCTTGGGCCGACCAACTATTCACAATTGAGATATGTTGATATCGACAAAGCATCAGAAGCTGAAGATGTTCAACAGAAAGAATAAAGTTGTGACCGTGAAGGGGGATCAAAAGGAGTCCCAGCAATGCTACTTCAATACGGTTAAGGAAGCCTAGGGCGATCCAGCCCACTTATCGCGGGCCAGTATGAGCAAAGTCCCCGAGGCAAATTCAGCGGGAAAGCCGGTAAACTTGGTGGAATTGGATTTGCGGGAGGAGGAGAAAATGCGAAAGGTTGAACCCAATGGCGAGCTGGAGGACCTAGTTCTTGGTACGAAGCTGGGACAGGTTACAAAGATTGGCAGGACACTTGATCCCGAGATACGAGAAGAGCTGGAGAGGTTCTTGCAGGATAATAAAGATGTGTTTGCTTGGCATCCATCTGAGATACCCGGAATCGACCTGGATTTCTGTTGTCACCAGCTCGCGATTCGAACGGGGTCCACCCGGTATCCCAAAAGAAAAGAAAACTCGGTGAGGAGAGGTGGAAAGCCCTAGTGGCACACGTGGCGGAATTATTGGAAGACGGTTTCATCCGGGAAATACAGTACACCATGTGGCTATCTAATGTTGTCCTTGTCAAGAAGCCTAATGGAAAGTGGAGAGTCTGAACTGATTACAAGGACTTGAACAAAGTATGCCTGAAGGACTCCTTTACAATGCCGAATATTGATCAACTCGTTGATAGCTCTTCTGGGTTTCAGTTACTGTCTTTCATGGATGCATATTCTGGTTACAATCAGATTGCCATGCATCTGGAGGACCAAGCAAAAATGGAATTCATTACTGAAAGGGCGAACTACTGTTATAATGTGATGCCTTTCGGCTTGAAGAATGCGGGAGCCACATACCAAAGAATGATGAATTGGGTCTTCGAAAACCAGTTGGGAAAAAATGTGGAGGTATACATAGACGATATGATCGTCAAGTCTTTGAGTAGAGTCAACCACGTGCAGGACCTACGACAGACATTTGACAAGTTGAGACAATACATAATTCGACTCAACCCGGTAAAATGCGCTTTCGTGGTCCCGGCTGGAAAGTTCCTCGGATTTTTGCTGACACACAGAGGTATTGAAGTGAACCCGGACAAGTGCCAGGCCGTGTTGAACATGAAGGCTCCTCAGAGCAAGAAAGAGGTCCATCAGTTGACTAGACCATTGGCAGCGTTAACTCGGTTTTTACCCAAGTCAGCCGAGAACTCTCTCCCATTTTTTAAATTGTTGAAGAAGGAGGCGTCGAGCGGTTGGAACGCAAAATGTGATGCGGCTTTCGTAAAGATTAAGTAATGCTTATCCACACCACCGGTGTTGACCAAGCCAGAGGTAGGTGAGAGTTTAATATTGTATTTATCAGTGGGTAACGACGCTGTGAGCGCGGTGTTGGTCAAAGAAACCGCGGAGGGCCAGAGCCCTGTCTATTTTGTAAGTCGGGCTTTGCAGAGTTCGGAGTTACGATACCAAAAGTTGGAAAAAATGGCATTTGCCCTATTGATAGCAGCTAGACGGCTCCGTCTTTATTTCCAAAGTCATCCTATTGTCGTCCGCGCAAATCAGCCAATTCGGAAAATTCTTCATAAGCCGGATTTAGCAGGGCGAATGGTAAGTTGGGCTATTGAGCTATCCGAGTTCGATATTGTATATGAAGCTCGGCGTGCCATTAAGTCCCAGGCTTTGGTAGATTTTGTAACGGAATTAACCCCAGCGCAGGGAGGTGAAGCTCAAGACACTTGGAATTTGTTCGTAGATGGGTCGTCAAATGTTAAAGGAAGTGGAGCTGGAATCATTGTTGAAAGTCCCAAGGGTATCTCGCTGGAACTTTCCTTACGCTTCAAATTTTCCACCTCAAACAACCAAGCTGAATACGAGGCTCTAATTGCTGGCCTACTTCAAGCAAAAGAAAGTGGAGCTCGTCGAGTACAGGTTTCTACTGACTTTCAATTGGTAGCTTCCCAGATCAATGGAACGTACCAGGCCAAAGGACCCCTAATGATCAAATACTTGGAGAAGGTAAGGGAAATCATCACGGAATTTGACGAAGTAAACGTAGTGCACATTCCAAGAGGAGAAAACGTGAGGGCTGATATTTTATCTAAATTGGCGAGCACGAAAAGCCCAGGAAATCACCGCACTATTGTCCAACAGAGCCTTTTGGAACCAAGTTGTGTAATCATCATCTCAAAGACCAGTGATTGGAGGAAACCCATTACTGATTACCTGGAAAGAGGAATCCTCCCTGATGAGCCATTAGAAGCAAAGAAGCTAACGAGAACGGCGGCTTCATATGCGCTTGTTAATGATCAGTTGTACAAGAAGGGTTTTCATTCTCCAATGATGAAATGCCTTGCAGCAAATGTAACTCGGTATGTCCTTGTCGAGATACACGAAAGAATAAATGGTCACCACATGGGAGCAAAGGCCCTGGCTAGAAAAGTGGTACGAGCTGGGTATTTCTGGCCCACCATGGCAGTAGATTCAAAGGATCATGTTCAAAAATGTGATAGCTGCCAAAGGCATCCTAACACTATCAGGTCACCTTCAACCCAGCTGCATGTAATTTCGGCACCATGGCCATTTTTTAAATGGGGAATGGACTTGCTAGGACCCTTCAAACAAGTTGCTGGACAATTACGATGGCTCATTGTGGCAGTAGATTACTTCACAAAGTGGATTGAGGTAGAGCCTGTCGCCACGATCACGTCAGCTCGAGTGCAGAAGTTCTTGCAGAAGAATATTATATCGCGGTTTGGAATACCAGCAGAGATCGTCATAGACAACGGAACCCATTTTATTGACAAAGGCTTTCAAAAGTTGGTATTTGATTTCCACATCCAACAGTACTTCGCGTCTGTAGAACACCGCAATCCAATGGACAAGCTGAAGCAGCCAATAAAGTCATAGTGGACGAACTAAAAAAGCAGATGGAAGATGCTACGTCTAGTTGGGTAGACCAACTGCCTTATGTCTTGTGGGGATACCGGACTAGCATCCAATCGTCAATGGGAGAAACACCCTTTAGGTTAACATATGGATGTGAGGCCATGATCCCGGTAGAGATTGGAGAATCATCTTGGCGAAAGGTTATAGCCGTTCAGAATGAAGAGGAAAACAATGATGCAATCGCGGTTGAGTTAGATTTGGTGGATGAAGTCCGAATTGCGGCACATTGCCGAGACCTGGCAGCTAAACAACTTATCTCAACCCGATATAACAAGAAGGTGCGACCTCGGTCATTTGAGAAGAGAAGCCTCGTCCTTCGGAGGGCTGTTATTGGCAACAAAAATGCCACAGAGGGTAAGCTTGCTCCTAATTGGGAAGGTCCTTATCGAGTTGCGGAGAGTCTCGGGAAAGGAGCTTACAAGTTGGAGACGTTGTAGAAGAAAGCTGTTAAGTGAACATGGAATGCAGACAAGTTGAAGGCTTATTATAGTTGAAGCCCAAACTTGAAAGAGTGCGACGCCGTTGAAAGGTCATGTAATGAGTTTACTTGTTTTAAACTGACATGGTTTTTCCTGAAAGACGCGTTGTAATTACAAATCCATGAATAAAAGGGTTCTTTAGCCCGGTTTCCGCAAGCTGAATCGATGTCTCCTTTATGATGATACAACATATAGAATCCAGGGTAACCAAACCCGTTTTCCAAAATCATGTTCAATGAAAACATCAGGGTAGTGAAACCCGACTTCCAAAATAATGTTCAATGTAAACATGTAGAAGTCAGGGTAGTGAAACCCGACCTCCAAAATCATGTTCAATGAAAACATGTAGAAGTCAGGGTAGTGAAACTCGACTTCCAAAATCATGTTCAATGTAAACATGTAGAAGTCAGGGTAATGAAACCCGACTTCCAAAATCGTGTCCAATTTAAACATGTAGAAGTCAGGGTAGTGCAACCCGACCTCCAAAATCGTGTTCAATGAAAACATGTAGAAGTCAGGGTAATGAAACCTGACTTCCAAAATCATTTTTAATGTAAACATGTAGAAGTCAGGGTAATGAAACCCGACTTCCAAAATCATGTTTAATGTAAACATGTAGAAGTCAGGGTAATGAAACCCGACTTCCAAAATCATGTTCAATGTAAACATGTAGAAGGCAGGGTAGTGAAATCCGCCTTCAAAAATCGTGTACAAGTTAAATCAAGTTTGAAGTCTGAGTAGCAAAACTCGTTTTTCAAATGCGTGAAAATCAATTGATTCACATGAACAAATTGATGTGAAGGTTAGTGTCAACATTGGCAAAATCAACTCAGCGCACATGGAAAGCAAACACTTCTTGCTTAAATTGTTGCTTTCATACATTAAGTTATGGCCCACGGCCAGCAAATTACAAAAACAAGAAAAACAAAAGTCCCTTGACAAAATCCAAGCAATTATAAACGACTAAAGCTGTGATTGCGTCTCAGTGGCGGACGGGGAAGGTTGCTCATCTTCGCTCTCCTCAGCCCCAGGAGGAATCAATTTCCCCTTATCGCTGACATACGCCTGGAGTTGCAACCCGATTGTGTTTAGAGTGGTATCGGGATTCAGGACCCGGATTTGAGCAACAACATTCTCAAAGGACTGTCTGGCGGCTTGGCCATATTTGACAATTTTGGATTTGGCATTACTAAGCTCGGCATATTTTTCTTTGAGAATGCCTTTCAAATGTTCGTTATCCGAGGTCATCTTCTCCACTATTAGCACATCCGTCCGGTGGAGATCTTCTAGGCGATGCAAGTTGGCCTGAGCTGCAATCAAGTCAGTCTGCTTTGCAGTCAAGTCGTCCTGGGCTGCGGTCAAGTCAGTCTGCGTCGTAGTCAACTCGGTTTGGGCCACAACAATTTCTTCCACCGCTATGACAAGCTTCCCGTTGAGAGAATTCACTTCTTGGCGCAGCTTCTCTTGCTCGGCCTTAGATGCCTGCAATTCTTCTTGAGCTCGGTCCCTCTCCTCCGTGACTCTTGTCAAATTTGCATCACTTTTTAAAACCTCCAGCTCGGCTCTGAGATCATTCCTCTCCTTCATCACCTTTTCAAGCATGTCTGTCATCTTGGATAGCTGTTTAGCAGCAGCAGCCAACGTCTCCGACTTGGTGGCATACTTGATTTTAAGGGCAGCATAGGGACGGATCAGGGAGGTGGTCTTATGGGTTTGTATTTCCATCTCCGTCAGCTCAAGCTTCTCTTTCTTGGTAAGTTTGGACGAAGAGTGAAATCGAGTGGGGGACGCAAAATATCTTTAACCTCCTGACTCATCCCATCTGTCCAGAGAGCCCCTCCAGACAGAGTGGCATGGGTCAGGGGCGCGGTATCAGTGGTCGGGGTTGAAGGTTCTGATGAAGCCGGTGTAGGGCTCATAGCTGGTGGCTCTTCTGCGACCTGTTTACCCTTGGCCTTCTTTGCTCTTCTTTCTCCGCGTTTTGACCCACCTTTGGGCGCGGAGCGTTTGCGGGAAGCTTTGGTAGTAGCAGCCTCCTCCATGACAATAGGTTGGCTACCCATGGTAGGATCATCTGTAATAGGAAGGGCTTGAACCTCCTCGGGGTTTTCTGGAACTTCATCGAAGACATCGATAAATTTTGGTCTTCCCATGTTTTTTCCTACACGGCAAAAAGAAGAATGTCATTAATAGGAAAGGAAATAATGGTCAATACACTTTCAGTGACCACAGGAACATATCAATGCATAATCCCATACTCTTGGTTGTACGTCGTCTAACTAAGGGGGTGGGGATGTGTTGGGCGGGGTCCATTAGCGATTTAAGGGTACTGGAGAGAGTCATAAGCTTCACCACGGCCGCTTCTTCGTCATCGGACAAGCTTGCTGGGTTGGGAGCATAATCTCCGGATTTAAATTTATGATGGGCGTTCATCCAGTATAAAGGGAATTTTCCTTCAAGTTCCCCGGAAGCGTCGGTTTGAAGGAACCACGGGAAATGACCAGGAGTGGCCATAACTTTGACAAACGCTTGTTTAAAGTTCTTCCAGGACTCGATGAAAGCTCTAAAAAGCATGCGCTCACTTTTTCCCCGGAGCGACGTCCACCCAAACCATGTCGTTGTGCCACTTCCTACGAATACTCTTGTTTCTAAAGGGGCGTAGAAAGTCATAATTACCGGACAAGATGCAGATTTGCAAATCCCGGCACAGGTTCTCAAAGGCAATGGCAAAAGCCCAGCCGTTGGGATGAAGTTGCGAGGGAGCTAGGTGAAGGTGGTTTAAAAGGCATATTTGAAAGTCGATGAAGGGTAGCCTTACGCCGAGTAGGGTGATAACATCTCGGTAAAGGAAAAAGAAATGAGGCTCGTGAGGCCCGCTTTTTCATGGCCGAACCGTGGCAACTGATTCATCATCCATGGGAAGTCTTACTGTGTTTCCTTCTCCATCCTTTATGCCGATTAATGGGAGTTCATCTGCGGCCATGGTATTCTTTATCCGGGTCACAGCTGCACTCATTTTCCGTAGAGGGAACAGAACTGCGTGATGGTGATGCCATCTAGACCTAACATGCATAAAAAGGGGAAAAATCAGAAGATGATATATACCTGTAGTAGCATTTATTTCTCGTGGTGAGGTGTTAGGTGTTGACCTAAGTATACTTGGATCTCTCGAAACCGTGTTAAGAGGGAGAAGTGTGTTATGGCGGCAGGAACCTAGAACCAAGTCGGCCTCCTTATCTCGGTCAAGTCTAGCAAGGTCGATGCTCTTATAACAACATTGGTCGCATGGGGTTGGCCCCTGGGCTCTATGACGAGAAGAGATATGGGGCTGGGTTAATGGTGTCAAGATAGGTAGCTTATCTTGGTGACCAGAAGAACTTTTGGTAGGTTTTTTCGAGCTCTCAGTTCCGGTGGACCAAAACCGAAACTTGCGTGGATCATAAAAAGGCTCAGAAACCCCCCAGTCGTGCATATCTAAAGTTGCATGGAGATCTTGATCGGTTGGAACGGAGAATTTTCATTTAAATGGATAAGGTATGGTACGAGCCATCTCCTAAACCCAGAAAACCCATAAAATAGAAAATCCTACTCAGAAAACTCAATAAAACAGCGCCAAAGATTTCAAAAATCCTCAAAGACCAGACACAGAGACTGTGACAAATGTGAAAATTTGAGAAGATATGAAATCTGAAAGAGCCGTTGTAATACCTGATGAAAGATCTGAGTAAGGGATAAGCGAATGTTGGCAAAAGCAGACTGTCGACGAGGCTATCGTTGAGAAAGAAGGCTAGCATTCAAAGTGCAAAGTATTCAAATGCAGAAGAGTGAGGAAATTATAGGTTTTCAAATTCAAAATAATTTGAACCGGTTTTTGAATGTGAAACGACGGGGGCGGTTACGTCCACATAGGCTGAAAATAAGGGTTGACACCCTAAAAGCGTAATGATGTTTTTTCTGAAACGACGCAAGCATTAAATGCACGAAGATTTCAAGTGCCAATAGCGTGACACCAACGTCAGAAAGGGCAGTTACACGCTACGACGCGCCGATACAAAAAGGAGCGACGCGACTTTTCATGGGCATATGAGGTACATGATATTTGCCTGGGATTCCTTGTGATAATTTTAGCCGGGTTTATAACAAGGGAATTCAGTTCAAAATAGTTAGTTCAAGTGCTTATAGCGATCATAACCGTGTCAACGGGGCATGGGGAAAATCGGTTAGGTTAACAGCGGTCATGACCGGGTTAATATGGCGTGAGTAATTCCGACCTTTTATTAAGATAAATTTGGTGTTTGTAATCAAATACGGATGGAGGGCCTAACCAGGTTGAACATTTAGGTGATCTCGGTGAACAAAAGGAAACTTCAATATCAGTGTTTGAAGGCATTCAAGCTTTTCCAGACATGTGTGAGAAATAAAAATAAACTTTGTATTGATACTTGATGAGGTTACATAGTTCTCTTACAAAGGAATAAACTGATTTACTCGTTTACAAAGATGGTTACAAGAGCAAAACACAAAGGATTATGTTAAATTCGTAAATCTACTTTACGAATCTCCTAATTACAACAGATGATGGTCAAGCAGATCCCTCCTACGACGGTTGGGATAGCCGGAGCTGGAGATGGAATAGCCATCCACGATCCTCATAGTGATGAAGATCTTTGTTGGATATGCTGGAGACCCTAGAAAAGTTGAGCCAAGTCAATGCAGACCGGCAACGTATCCAGGGCCTCCTGTGGCGGATGAAGAAGCTCAGATGCGAACCTGACTCCTATCCCAGGGGGGATGAAGAAGGCCAGATGCGAACCTGATTCCTACCCCAGGGTCCCATACGAAGTTGAGCCAGATAGGTGAAGACTGGCAACTACATCTGGGACCCCAAAGGTCCGTCACGCGGCGTAGATGAAGATTGACAACTATATCTGAAGGGTAAAGCAGCAAGATAGCAGCCGATAGGGCCTTTCTTTCTTCCTAAATCGTACTTTTACCCCCCACACTGCTGAAAGGTTGAAAGCTTCACAAGAGATGATGGAGTTTGAAACTCTCACTAGTGAACCCATCGCCTTTTTGGGATATTTTCCCAGGAATAGGATAAGGAGGCAAGCCAGATGTGTGATAGGGTGAGTGGCGCAGGAAGAATTTATAAGCCAGGCGGACTTCAGGCATCATGCGGCAATAAATGCTAGTTGTGTGGAAACGGAAGGGTCAAGCGGCAGTAAAGGCTGTTTGTATACGAATGACGGTTTCCTTTCCAAGAAAAAGAATAATGACTATGGTTAAAAGGCGTGGGCATTGAATGCGCGCGAAGACTAAGGGCGGCTAAAAAGAGGCCAATAAATGCGAAGATACGATCGTATGATATCAGATAGGTAAAGCAAACAGTCATCAAATTAGAATAGGCCATGTGTCTCCATCTCACCGAAGATTGGGGGCAACATACGCATAGAGAGTTTGAAGCAATAAACTCGGTATAATTTGGATAAGGCAATCTCTGGTGCTATGAAGACACCAGGATAGTTGTGCAAACCCGGTTAGCTGAGGATAGGAAAATGACAAGCTGATTAAATGCGCTATGCCGAAATAAATAAAGCGTTACGTGCTGCGAAGATACCCGGATATCTATTCTCAAAGGGAACCCGGTGCGTTCCTGATAAAGCGATAAGTTGGGAACCAATTCCTAACTCTTGATCAATCCCGGTATAAACCAAGCAGGAAGAGACCAGGGCGGCGAGCAAGTAATCTCGGCAGCTCAGAAACCTAAACTTCCGAGCTTAGGGGCAACTGTTATGGACTCAAATAACGGGCCTGGCAGACGTAAGGCCCAATATAAGTACCACAGCCAGGAATCTCTCTTCAATCAGGTACATGATTAATTACCCGTGGAATATGCCTATAATTGAGGCGCCGTACAGATAATGGAGCAGGCACTCACAGGACGTGGGAGGCGCATAACGATGGTGGCATGATGCAAGGCAAGGAGAACGAAACCCTAGGTAATCTCTATAAATAGGAGGTTGCCTATCAGGTTTGTTCCCTACGTTCACTATACCATTCTTTACCATTCAGTCTCACTGTGCACACACACCACCCCTCTGGCGAAAAGCCTACCTGTATAAGCACAGTGATCGCTGAGCATTCTCTGATATCTCCTTCATAGATATCAGTGGATGATCCTTTCTTCTTTGGTGCTCTACTCTCAAGACACCATTGAGGAAATCTTTGATCCGATATTAATACCTCCTAGCCCATTAGGCTAGACATTTGTGTTCTACATCAGAACATTGGCGCCGACCCAATATCTGAAGGGTAAATGCTTTTTCTTTGCCTTCAATTCAATGTTTCATGGCTTCAATTGATTGAATTAGATTCATATGTGTGCCTTGTGATTTGTGTGTTTTCCAGATATTGGGGCTATGAGCGGTGCTTCAATTTTGATTAAGGAGGATATGAAAATCACATACAGCGAGCAAGAAATCCTAGTTCGTGTTTTGAATGTGTTCTTTATATTTGGATCTCTTGCTTCTACCGTAGAAAAATGTTCACTTGTATTCGCCACCGATTCACGTTATTGTTAGGTGCCCTTTTGATGGGTCCCACGCCTAATTATTGGTTTTCTCTCGGCCGATTGGATGGCCGCCGGAGTTGTGGTTGTGGCTTTTTTTTGGAAGGGGGAGATTTTTTTTTTTCAAACTTACTTTTAAGACCAAATGTTTAAAAATCCGGTGCTTTTAGGATCTCATATTTTAAAAGTTCAATTTTTAAGACAACATATTTTAAAAGTCTGGTCTAAAAAAAGAATTTAAGACCGGTGGCGCAACTAGTCTAAAAAATAATATACTTTTAAGATCTATTGTATCGAGACCAGTTCCAGAACCGGTCTAAGAAGCGTTTTTTATCCGGTCTAAAAAGCCTTTTTTTATAATAGTGTTTAGTCATTAGTGTAATACTTATTAATCTCATTTAGTGAGATTAAGGAAACTAATAAATTATTTAATTATAACATATGTGACCTAATCTTTCTCAAATAATTTTACATAATATTATATTTATTAATTTATAAGTCAAACAACCCAGTTTGAAAATAAATGATAAATATAAAAGATAAAATCGAAAAGCTTCTTACATTTAGGATTAAAACTCACCCCCAAACTAAGTCTTACGTTTAGGACATAAGGAGAATAATTTTAATTACAATAAATTAATTACTCATAAAATTTATTTGTGAACAACATTAAGTATTATCAAATTGGACTTTTATTTTTACGCATTCCAAATTAAGAGAAAATTAAGGGCGGTATGTAATAATGAAGGGTCTATCTTCCGTCCTCCAGGTTTTAATATATTTCTCAATAGAAGTATGTCTCTTATTAAACGCACTTAATTTTTTTAAAGGAAAGTGAAGGTGTGTGTGTCTATATATATATATATAGTTATGCATTTTATTAATTCCAGTCTTATGTGATTTTTTTTTTCTGTTTTATAAGAAGCCAGGCAATGGTGATAGAACAAGACTTAATTAATATTGTTGTCAGAGACATGAATGCATACCAACATGTTGTTGGTTGAGGTGGTAAAGAGGTCACCCCTATAAAGAGTGGAACATAAGTTCGAACTCAGGAAGTATATTTATATTGAAAGATGTAAAAATCTTTCTAAATCTCGAAAGAGAGAGCTCTTGATATTACCAAAAACAAAAAGACGTGTAAACATTGATACACTAATTACCTCATTAAAATGTTGTTTAGTATGTTAATCTTGCGGGAGATGAAAAGTGCATAATAAAGTGAAGGGGTATATGGTAATGCATTTTAATTACTCTTATGTGATATTCTTTTCTTTTTGTTTTTCAAAGTCGCCAGGCAATAATGATGATAGAACAATAAAAAAAAAACAAGATTTAATATTGTTGTAAGAGACAAGAACATATACAAATTATTGATAGGCTAATTAATCACGTCATTAAAATGTTGTTAAGATTAGTTTGTTAGTAATTGGGGGGAATTTAAATTACAGACTAAAGTTAAGAGAGTAAGAGAGGGGAAGACCAGGAAGATAATAAAAATATATATTAACCTTATGAATAGTATGAGACGGCTTTACAAATGGCCATGAAATGGAAATATGATATTACATTGCTAGGATATGGAAACATGAAAATTACTATTCCAGCTAATTAATAAGCCTCTCACATTTGTATAATTATGATTTGATAATAATGGAGCAGATGATGGTTTAAGGTTTAGGGTTTAGGTTCATAGAGTCAGAGATGAGGGTGGACTGTAACGGCAGCGCTCAGGCTTCTCACAACCTCAACGGTAAGGATTGGCGGGGGCTTTGTGACATTGATGTGGGTTTTTGGGTGAGCATCCGACTCCTGGTCCCAATGCTGGATTCCCTATGGACCTAGCCACAACGTCACTGGTCATCATTCCCATTATCAGCATCACACACATCAACACTCCCAGTATTCCCCTCCACTTCTCCATCTTCCTTTCTTCTTTTTCTCTTTTCTTATCCAATAATACCTCTCCCCCCTCCCCGATCTATATATACACACATATATCTTTTTTTAGTCGTTCGTTCTGTTTTTTAGTTGTCTATTATAAGCCATATTTGCTTGCTTGTTGACTGTTTGGTACGGGGGATTTGGAAGAGGGGGAAGATAAATTTTATAAGTTTAGTTATGAAAACTAGAGAAGTGTGTATCTTCTAAGAAAATAAATTCTTGATTTCCAATGATTGATAATTCAAGCAATAAAGGTTTGTGAGTTTATTTTTTCTTTTTCTTTTTTTAAAGAGGTATATAAGTTATACACTTTTTACTTTTAACTAACATTTTTTTAAATGTGATTTCAGTAATTGCTCCTTCTAAAAATGATTAGAGTGAGCATCAAATTGGACTTACATTTTGAAGCAGACCAAATTAAGAGAAAATTAAGGGCTATATAATAATGAAGGGTTTAATATCCTTTTTTTAATCTTTCGGCCATTATTAGCCTTGCTGTTGCATTTTCTCACTTCCGCGTAAGGCTGAGTACGTAAGGAAATTGCAACCCAAAATATACAGTTTTTGGTTAAACTTCCTTCAATGTTACAAATACTCCAAATATATATACTTCCCTATTTTCCCTCACTACCTCCTTTATTGTGTTCACACGAACGGCGCCACAAAACACAACCATATGCATGAACAACACACACACACATCTTCATCTCTACCGCTAATTCCTATAATTAGAAAGAAATAGGCTCAATAATGAATCCCTCAATTATAATGGCTCCTACATATAACTCAGATCAGAGTTGTGAAACCATTTATATATATGGGGTTTAAACTTCTCATGTTGCATGAGAAGAAGAAGATTCCTACACACATGTGTAGGAATTATAGTGGATTAAGTCTAAAAAGTATGACCGGTGGCAATTCCATAAATACAAAGAACTTCTTAAACCGATTTCATATGAGTTCTAAAAAGTATGACCGGTGGCAATTTCTTCAATATAAAGAAATTTTTAGATCAGTTTCTTTAATATGAGGTCTAAAAAATATAACCAGTGGCAGTTTCGTAAATATAAAGATATTATTTAGACTGGTTGTTAAAAATAACCAATCTAAAATGTTAACTTTTAAGACCTCATTTTTATTATAATTGGTTTAAAAGATTTTCATTTTAAAAATTGAATTTCGCCACACTTTCTTCGTCACCCCTCATATCTGATTTTAATTCTTATGCTTCCTCTGGAACTTTGTTCGACTGAATAGAGATGCCAATATTGGCGGCCTCCACCGGAAATACCAACCAACACTAAGGTTTTGAATTATTCGTTGTTTTGCATTTTCTTCTTCTTCTTCTTGCCCTCTCTCTCTCTCTCTCCCTCTCTCTGTGTAACTCCTCACACTCGCTGCTCTCGTGATTCACCCACCCACACTCCTATAATTTGCTTTCCCTTTAATTTAACCTCTTCAATCGAATCTCATCCTTTTTATTTTTTCTACTTCTAATTTTCTCTCTCGTTTCTTAGGTCGAAGAAAAAATGGGTGAGAATAAATTAAAAGCGAAGAGACCAAACCCAATTTTCACTCTCAGTTCACTCTCGGATATGGGAGTTCACATTACGTGCTATTATGTTATATGCTTCTTATATGCTATTCTTCAAAACGCACTGTTTGACTTAGTGGGAAAAGCTGAGCCATTGATTTGTACAATCTTGGTTAATGAAAAGCTGACACGTGGGCATCCTTTTACTGAGCTTATTTCCCACGAAAGCAGAGGATCTGTCATTTTCCCAACCTCTCTAGTCACCAACCCTCCGTCATTTTCCTTTTTCCTTGCCAATTACAGAGGTCTTGTACTTGAAGAATGGATCTGCGTTTTGTTTTCTTGGATATTGTGGCATAAATAATGTTGTTTTCCATTTCATGTCTTCAATTTGCCTTCCTAAGCCAAATAATGGTGTTTAAATTTTACCGATCTGATCTCGTATAGGTGCGAGTTTTTACATGCTATCAATATTGAGTTGCTTCTATAAAAACATCATATTCTCAAAATTCCACAAATTGTCCAACGTGTCACCGCCCTCAATCAAGGGGTTGTTTGGATCATCACCTGCGAATAATCCAATCCTTGAGGGTATAACCCAAATGGGCTGGTGATGCAATCAGAGTAGCCCATCTGAGAGGGTTAGTAGTATTCCTGATTATTATTAGGGACAGTACTGTAATAGTCAGTCAATTCCGACACCGGCGAAACCTATGTTCCGATCGAGTCCATTGAAGCGCCCGTGTTGCTGTTTTCCGGCATGTAGCTCTATGTGACCAGGAGCCTACAAAGTCATTATTATTATTCATGATGGTCGCCGCCAGGTTCATCAGCATGTTCCCATTCTCAACTTGCATGTTATTACTATAATGATTGTATGTGGAATTGGTGGTGACGGTTGTGGCAGCAGATAACGTATGGGAACTTGCCCTTGTGGTTCAGGTTGTTGAAAAGACATATAAAATGGAAGAGAAGTTGTACCAGCGGAGCGAGAAAGGGAGTTCCAGCGACCTTCGCCGTGAGTGGTGATGTAATTGATGAGGATGAGGTCCTCGTTGATGGTCCAAGGGCCCTGTCGGAGGCCCTCTATTATTCAAGTAACTCTGGTTTTCTGCATTTTGATGCTGCTTTTGTGGAAATAAGCTTAGTAAAAAGATGACAACATGTCAGCTTCTCATTATCCAAGATTGTGCAAATCCAATGGCTCACTTTACCCACTAAGCCAAACGGTATGTTTTGAAGAATAGCATGTAAGAAGCATATAACCGAATTGAATAGCACCTAATGTGAACTCCGGATATGGTAGGTTAAAATGCTTTTTCTCTGCCTTCAATTCAATGTTTCATGGCTTCAATTGATTGAATTAGATTCATATGTATGCCTTGTGATTTGTGTGTTTTCCAGATATTTGGGCTATGATCAGTGCTTCGATTTTGATTAAGGAGGATATGAAAATCACATACAGCGAGCAGGAAATCCTGGTTGGTGTTTTGAATGTTTTCTCTCTATTTGGATCTCTTGCTTCTAGAAAAATGTCTGAATGTATTGGCCGCCGATACACCATTGTGTTCGCCGCATTCACGTTTTTGTTAGGTGCCCTTTTGATGGGTCTCACGCCTAATTATTGGTTTCTCTTGGCCGATTGGATTGTCGCTGGAGTTGTGGATGTGGCTTTGCTTGGAAGGGGGAGATTTTTTTTCCGTCAACTTACTTTTAAGACTAGATATTTAAAAAGTCAGTACTCTTAAGAACTCATATTTTAAAAATCCGGTTTTAAAAAGTTCGACTTTTAAGACAGCATATTTTAAAAATCTAGTCTAAAAACAAACAAAAAAAAACAAAAAATTAAGACCAGTGGTGCAACTGATCTAAAAAATAATATACTTTTAAGACCTGCTATATCGAGACCGGTTCCAGAACCGGTCTAAGAAGCATTTTTTATCCGGTTTAAAATCCGTTTTTATAGTAGTGTTTAGTCATTAATGTAAGACTTATTAATCTATTGAGATTAAGTAAACTAAATAAATTACTTAATTACAACATATGTGACATAATCTTTCTCAAATAATTTTACATTTATCAATTTATAAGTCAAACAACCCAGTTTGAAGATAAATGAAAAATATAAAAGATAAAATCGAAAAGTTTCTTACATTTAGGATTAAAACTCACCTCAAACTAAGTCATACGTTTAGGACATAAGGAGAATTATTTTAATTACAATAAATTGATTACTCATAAAATTTATTTGTGAACAACATTAAGTATTGTCAAATTGGACTTTTATTTTTACGCATTCCAAATTAAGAGAAAATTAAGGGCGGTATGTAATAATGAAGGGTCTATCTTCCATCCTCCAAGTTTTAATATATTTCTCAATAGAAGTGTAACATCCCGTTTTTCAAAAGAAGTATAAAATTTTTCATCCGAACATCATTTCAAATCATCAGAGTAGAGCATCGGAGCGATTGAGTAACTGATACTTATATTCAAAATGCCGTAAGTCTGGCTAATTATAGAAGCGGTACAAAAACCGAGAGTTTTCAAAAGTAAGAACAACAACAGAAAGTCTTCAGCTCTCCTCGGTCCTTGGTTCTCCCGACCCTGACGCTATATCAAGAGCTGAGATCCGCACCGGACCTCAGGTAACGGTTAACCTCATATTTACATACACAACATATGGATTACAGACAATCACAACATATACAGTATATGAGCATGCAACCAATACTGATGTATCGCCCAAAAGCATGCTTACATATATCGCCCAAAAACGTGCATACATATATCGCCCAAAAGCATGCAGATATATCGCCCATAGCAAACGTAAACATATTAACAGCACATACCACAGAGCTATAAGCTACCATAATAGGCATACAATACACATAACATATATACGCATACCATAAACATCATATTAGTGTTACAGTACGCGGACGTACCTTCGTTGACGGTAAACGGTACTTCTGTCAGAATACGGTACGACAGTTGATCAGGACGTAATCAGAGATAGCCTATTAAGATAACAACATATTTATTAAGGATCTATCATTACGACGGACATTTTAGTCATAAAAGACCATTTTACCCCTGAGCCCATAATCGGCGGAATTTCGTCAGCACTTCGTTACTTTGACCCTAATCTTCCATAATTTCAACATATCTCTTACTCCAACAAAATTTTCGAAATATATATCATATTTACCCTAAAACATGATATCTACAGTATACTGGAAGATTAAAGATCAAACTAACATTCCTACTATAGCTACCGAACAAAAGACTAAAGCTTAAGACTCGCATCCGAAGAAATTACCCAGAGCTTCGCTGCTTTTTTCCTCCGGACTCCTCCTTCTCTCTACCTTCTCTCTAAAACCGAAATGCTCTTGAAGTTTGGTGTGAAAATTATGCAAAGGAGGGCATGCTATTTATAGGCAACTTCTATGGATCTTAGCCCTTGGATCTACTTCCGTATCAACGGTTCAGAGGAGGTAGATGTGGCCTCATGAGAATCACTCCATTTCCTCCATTTTCCTCCACAAATTTCGTCCCCCTATGTCATCCCATGTCACTAGGGTGATGTCACTTACTTCCTCAAGAAGTTTTATACCGATAAAGTCTCTGTTCGGTGTTCTAATCGCGTAATCTTGGAAAATCTCAGAAATCCAAGAACATAGCCTCAAAGGTCTATTCATCCTCTTTAGAAATATCTAGATCAACTAAATTTTTTATCCCATTCAGGGCATTCCGTTGCCTGCCGAACATTTTCGGATAAACGTCTTCGGTTTCGAAACTTACTTCCGGAAACACCAACTTCTGGATAAAAATTCACTGATTCCTAATATATCCAGATGTTTTCTACTTATCCCAAGGATTTTGAGTTAGGATTTAATTTCTATCGGTGGTCATTTATCCTATTTGCTTTTTCACAGAATATTCCTTAGAGTATTCTTTAAACCACTTTTGCATTCATACTACATACTCTTTTCCTTCCTTTTCTTTCTATTTTTTTGAAAATATGAAGGCTACTTCTTGGCTAATTTTTTGACTTTTCAACTCTTTTTTAATCACTTAGATTATGCCTTAATTACCTTAATTAATAATTAACCCATTGGCTAATTAAACCCTTATATACCACCTTATTCATTTTCCAAACAATTAGCCATTAAATACTTATCTAATCACTTACTAATTGTTGACAATTTTCTTAATTAGAATTAATTATTATCTCACAACTATTGGACTGACATTGGTAATTTATGCTCCATGTAAAATATTAAAAATCATGGGGTCAATTATGGTTCCCAGAATACTTTTTAATTTTTCTTTCTTTTATTTCCAAAGGAAATAATTTAATAAATTTTCTAAATTAAGGACAATATTCTTTCTAATTTTTAATAATTATTTCACTGCCCTTTAGAATTTATCATAATATTTTCAAGCCATTTTATACCTCACAAGGGCATTTTAGTAATTTTGGCACTATTATTTTTTCCTAATTTTCAATAGATTTTTCCTTAAGAAATACGATATTTATAACTCAATATTTGAGACCATATATTCACCTATTTTTAATAGGTATATTTTACTAATTTATGACACTTATCATAAGTGTGATTTTTAGGGTATTACAGAAGTATGTCTCTTATTAAACGCACTTAATTTTTTTAAAGGAAAGTGAAGGTGTGTGTCTATATATATATATATATATATATATATAGTTATGCATTTTATTAATTCCCGTCTTATGTGATTTTTTTTTTTTCTGTTTTATAAGAAGCCAGGCAATGGTGATAGAACAAGACTTAATTAATATTGTTGTCAGAGACATGAATGCATACCAACATGTTGTTGGTTGAGGTGGTAAAAAGGTCACCCCTATAAAGAGTGGAACATAAGTTCGAACTCAGGAAGCATATTTATATTCAAAGTCGCCAGGCAATAATGATGATAGAACAATAAAAAAAACAAGATTTAATATTGTTGTAAGAGACAAGAACATATACAAATTATTGATAGGCTAATTAATTACGTCATTAAAATGTTGTTAAGATTAGTTTGTTAGTAATTGGGGGGAATTTAAATTACAGACTAAAGTTAAGAGAGTAAGAGAGGGGAAGACCAGGAAGATAATAAAAATATATATTAACCTTATGAATAGTATGAGACGGCTTTACAAATGGCCATGAAATGGAAATATGATATTACATTGCTAGGATATGGAAACATGAAAATTACTATTCCAGCTAATTAATAAGCCTCTCACATTTGTATAATTATGATTTGATAATAATGGAGCAGATGATGGTTTAAGGTTTAGGGTTTAGGTTCATTGAGTCAGAGATGAGGGTGGACTGTAACGGCAGCGCTCAGGCTTCTCACAACCTCGACGGTAAGGATTGGCGGGGGCTTTGTGACATTGATGTGGGTTTTTGGGTGAGCATCCGACTCCTCTTCCAGGCCCCAATGCTGGATTCCCTATGGACCTAGCCACAACGCCACTGGTCATCATTCCCATTATCAGCATCACACACATCAACACTCCCAGTATTCCCCTCCACTTCTCCATCTTCCTTTCTTCTTTTTCTCTTTTCTTATCCAATGCTTACTCTCCCAATAATACCTCTCCCCCCTCCCCGATCTATATATACACACATATATCTTTTTTTAGTCGTTCGTTCTGTTTTTTAGTTGTCTATTATAAGCCATATTTTCTTGCTTGTTGACTGTTTGGTACGGGGGATTTGGAAGAGGGGGAAGATAAATTTTATAAGTTTAGTTATGAAAACTAGAGAAGTGTGTATCTTCTAATGTAAATAATTAAATGAGGTATTTTAGGAAAACTAATACATATATTTTACATTATTATTTAATCTTTGTGAAAGAGTTATCTGGCTTCTATTTTACCATAAGAAAATAAATTCTTGATTTCCAATGATTGATAATTCAAGCAATAAAGGTTTGTGAGTTTATTTTTTCTTTTTCTTTTTTTAAAGAAGTATATAAGTTATACACTTTTTACTTTTAACTAACATTTTAAATGTGATTTCAGTAATTACTCCTTCTAAAAATGATTAGAGTGAGCATCAAATTGGACTTACATTTTGAAGCAGACCAAATTAAGAGAAAATTAAGGGCTATATAATAATGAAGGGTTTAATATCCTTTTTTTAATCTTTCGGCCATTATTAGCCTTGCTGTTGCATTTTCTCACTTCCACGTAAGGCTGAGTACGTAAGGAAATTGCAACCCAAAATATAGTCAGTTTTTTGGTTAAACTTCCTTCAATGTTACAAATACTCCAAATATATATACTTCCCTATTTCCCTCACTACCTCCTTTATTGTGTTCACACGAATGGCGCCACAAAACACAACCATATGCATGAAGAACACACACACACACATCTTCATCTCTACCGCTAATTCCTATAATTAGAAAGAAATAGGCTCAATAATGAATCCCTCAATTATAATGGCTCCTACATATAACTCAGATCAGAGTTGTGAAACCATTTATATATATGGGGTTTAAACTTCTCATGTTGCATGAGAAGAAGAAGATTCCTACACACATGTGTAGGAATTATAGTGGATTAAGTCTAAAAAATATGACCGGTGGCAATTTCATAAATACAAAGAACTTTTTAAACCGATTCCATATGAGTTCTAAAAAGTATGACCGGTGGCAATTTCTTAAATATAAAGAACTTTTTAGATCAGTTTCTTTAATATGAGGTCTAAAAAATATAACCAGTGGCAGTTTCGTAAATATAAAGATATTATTTAGACTGGTTGTTAAAAATAACCAATCTAAAATGTTAACTTTTAAGACCTCATTTTTATTATAATTGGTTTAAAAGATTTTCATTTTAAAAATTGAATTTCGCCACACTTTCTTCGTCACCCCTCATATCTGATTTTAATTCTTATGCTGCCTCAGGAACTTTGTTCGATTGAATAGAGATGCCAATATTGGTGGCCTCCACCGGAAATGCCAACCAACGCCAAGGTTTTGAATTATTCGTTGTTTTGCATTTTCTTCTTCTTCTTCTTGCCCTCTCTCTCTCTCTCTCTCCCTCTCTCTGTGTAACTCCTCACACTCGCTGCTCTCGTGATTCACCCACCCGCACTCCTACAATTTGTTTTCCCTTTAATTTAACCTCTTCAATCGAATCTCATCCTTTTTATTTTTTCTACTTCTAATTTTCTCTCTCGTTTCTTAGGTCGAAGAAAAATGGGTGAGAATAAATTAAAAGCGAAGAGACCAAACCCAATTTTCACTCTCAGTTCACTCTCGGATATGGGAGTTCACATTACGTGCTATTATGTTATATGCTTCTTATATGCTATTCTTCAAAACGCACTGTTTGACTTAGTGGGTAAAGCTGAGCCATTGATTTGTACAATCTTGGTTAATGAAAAGCTGACACGTGGGCATCCATTTACTGAGCTTATTTCCCACGAAAGCAGAGGATCTCTGTCATTTTCCCAACCTCTCCTGTCACCAACCCTCCGTCATTTTCCTTTTTCCTTGCCAATTACAGAGGTCTTGTACTTGAAGAATGGATCTGCGTTTTGTTTTCTTGGATATTGTGGCATAAATAATGTTGTTTTCCATTTCATGTCTTCAATTTGCCTCCCTAAGCCAAATAATGGTGTTTAAATTTTACCGATCTGATCTCGTATAGGTGCGAGTTTTTACATGCTATCAATATTGAGTTGCTGCTATAAAAACATCATATTCTCAAACTTCCACAAATTGTCCAACGTGTCACCGCCCTCAATCAAGGGGTTGTTTGGATCATCACCTACGAATAATCCAATCCTTGAGGGTATAACCCAGATGGGCTGGTGATGCAATCAGAGTAGCCCATCTGAGAGGGTTAGTAGTATTCCTGATTATTATTAGGGACAGTACTGTAATAATCAGTCAATTCCGACACCGGCGAAACCTATGTTCCGATCAAGTCCGATGAAGCGCCCGTGTTGCTGTTTTCCGGCGTGTAGCTCTATGTGACCAGGAGCCTACAAAGTCATTATTATTATTCATGATGGTCGCCGCCAGGTTCATCAGCATGTTCCCATTCTCAACTTGCATGTTATTACTATAATGATTGTATGTGGAATTCGTGGTGACGGTTGTGGCAGCAGATAACGTATGGGAACTTGCCCTTGTGGTTCAAGTTGTTGAAAAGACATATAAAATGGAAGAGAAGTTGTACCAGCGGAGCGAGAAAGGGAGTTCCAGCGACCTTCGCCGTGAGTGGTGATGTAATTGATGAGGATGAGGTCCTCGTCGATGGACCAAGGGCCCTGTCGGAGGCCCTCTATTATTCAAGTAACTCTGGTTTTCTGCATTTTGATGCTGCTTTTGCGGAAATAAGCTTAGTAAAAAGATGACAACATGTCAGCTTCTCATTATCCAAGATTGTGCAAATCCAATGGCTCACTTTACCCACTAAGCCAAACGGTATGTTTTGAAGAATAGCATGTAAGAAGCATATAACCGAATTGAATAGCACCTAATGTGAACTCCGGATATGGTAGGTTAAAATGCTTTTTCTCTGCCTTCAATTCAATGTTTCATGGCTTCAATTGATTGAATTAGATTCATATGTATGCCTTGTGATTTGTGAGTTTTCCAGATATTGGGGCTATGATCCGTGCTTCGATTTTGATTAAGGAGGATATGAAAATCACATACAGGGAGCATGAAATCCTGGTTGGTGTTTTGAATGTTTTCTCTCTATTTGGATCTCTTGCTTCTAGAAAAATGTCTGAATGTATTGGCCGCCGATACACCATTGTGTTCGCCGCATTCACGTTTTTGTTAGGTGCCCTTTTGATGGGTCTCACGCCTAATTATTGGTTTCTCTTGGCCGATTGGATTGTCGCTGGAGTTGTGGATGTGGCTTTGCTTGGAAGGGGGAGATTTTTTTTTTCCGTCAACTTACTTTTAAGACTAGATATTTAAAAATTCAGTACTCTTAAAACCTCATATTTTAAAAATCCGGTTTTAAAAAGTTCGACTTTTAAGATAGCATATTTTAAAAATCTAGTCTAAAAACAAACAAAAAAATTAAGACCAGTGGCGCAACTTATCTAAAAAATAATATACTTTTAAGACCTGCTATATCGAGACCGGTTCCAGAAGCGGTCTAAGAAGCATTTTTTATCCGGTTTAAAATCCATTTTTATAGTGGTGTTTAGTCATTATTGTAAGACTTATTAATCTATTGAGATCAAGTAAACTAAATAAATTACTTAATTACAACATATGTGACATAATCTTTCTCAAATAATTTTACATTTATCAATTTATAAGTCAAACAACCCCATTTGAAGATAAATGAAAAATATAAAAGATAAAATCGAAAAGTTTCTTACATTTAGTATTAAAACTCACCCCAAACTAAGTCATACGTTTAGGACATAAGGAGAATTATTTTAATTACAATAAATTAATTACTCATAAAATTTATTTGTGAACAACATTAAGTATTGTCAAATTGGACTTATATTTTTACGCATTCCAAATTAAGAGAAAATTAAGGGCGGTATGTAATAATGAAGGGTCTATCTTCCGTCCTCCAAGTTTTAATATATTTCTCAATAGAAGTGTAACATCCCGTTTTTCAAAAGCAGTATAAAATTTTGGGAAAATTACGCACAGGTCCCAAGGAAGAGACTTTATTACAATAAAATCCCTTGAAATCATGAAATTACACAGAAGTCCCAAGGGACCTAGTTGTAATTATTTGTGAATGTACACTTACCAATTTGACCTTCCTTCCAATTCCTCTCTCTCTCCGTTCTCCTCTCTCTCTCCTCTCTCCCTTTCTCTTCTCTCTTTCAGAAATTACGCACAGGTTCCTCAATGAAGGAGAACGAGGGCGAAATCGAATCGGAAGGGGAAGGAAGAAGATATTGAATTGGAGGTCCATAATCTGAAGACGTAATCAAATCTAGGGTTCCGAAGCTTGGGAATGGAGAACAAGTGCCAGAGGGAAATAGGAACCGCATGTGACTAAAGATTCTTCTAGGGCAACGTTTTGGCCATCGATCTTCCTCCTTATTTCTCCCTTCTCTGTGCTTCTTCGCATTTCTCCGCTTTCAATTTGCTACCTTCGCTCTGTGTGTTTCTTCGCTCGGTGGTTTAAAGAAAAGGGGGTATTTTGTTGTAAATGAGTGTTGTAAATCAATACTTTTCCTGTTGTAAATAGCCTTTGGAAGTCAGAAATAGAAAAAATCCTGGTTTTGATATTTTGTTGTAAATATATACTTTGTCTGTTGTAAATTTATACTTTAACTGTTGTAAATAGCCTCTGGAAGTCAGAAATGGAAAAAATCCTGGTTTTGAAATTTTGTTGTAAATATATACTTTGTCTGTTGTAAATCAATACTTAATAGCTTCTGGAAGTCAGAAATGGAAAAATCCTGGTTTTGAAATTTTGTTGTAAATATATACTCATGCATTGTAAATTTATACTTATCCTATTGTAAATAGCCTCTGGAAGTCAGAAATGGAAAAAACCCTGATTTTGAAATTTTGTTGTAAATATATACTTTGTCATTTTTTTCCTGTTGTAAATAGCCTCTGGAAGTCAGAAATGGAAAAAACCCTGGTTTTGAAACTTTGTTGTAAATATATACTTTGTCTGTTGTAAATCAATACTTTTCTTGTTGTAAATAGCCTCTGGGCAATAAGGTCTTTTACTAATATGAATTAATTACACAGAAGTCCCTAGGAACTTCTGTGTAATTTTATGATTTCAAGGGACTTTATTGTAATAAAGTCTCTTCCTTGGGACTTGTGCGTAATGTTCCCTAAAATTTTTTCATCAGAACATCATTTCAAATCATCATAGTAGAGCATCGGAGCGATTGAGTAACTGATACTTATATTCAAAATGCCGTAAGTCTGGCTAATTACAAAAGCGGTACAAAAACCGAGAGTTTTCAAAAGTAAGAACAACAACAGAAAGTCTTCAGCCGGTCTCTAAGCTTGCTGCTTCCCTTTCTCTCGGTCCTTGGTTCTCCCGACCCTGACGTTATATCAAGAGCTGAGATCCGCACCGGACCTCAGGTAACGGTTAACCTCATATTTACATACACAACATATGGATTACAGACAATCACAACATATACAGTATATGAGCATGCAACCAATGCAGATGTATCGCCCAAAAGCATGCTTACATATATCGCCCAAAAGCATGCATACATATATCGCCCAAAAGCATGCAGATATATCGCCCATAGCAAACGTAAATATATTAACAGCACATACCACAGAGCTATAAGCTACCATAATAGGCATACAATACACATAACATATATACGCATACCATAAACATCATATTAGTGTTACAGTACGCGGACGTACCTTCGTTGACGGTAAACGGTACTTCTGTCGGAATACGGTACGACAGTTGATCAGAACGTAATCAGAGATAGCCTATTAAGATAACAACATATTTATTAAGGATCTATCATTACGACGGACATTTTAGTCATAAATGACCATTTTACCCCTAAGCCCCTAATCGGCGGAATTTCGCCAGCACTTCGTTACTTTGACCCTAATCTTCCATAATTTCAACATATCTCTTACTCCAACAAAATTTTCGAAATATATATCATATTTACCCTAAAACATGATATCTACAGTATACTGGAAGATTAAAGATCAAACTAACATTCCTACTATAGCTACCGAACAAAAGACTAAAGCTTAAGACTCGTTACCGAAGAATTACCCAGAGCTTCGCTGCTTTTTTCCTCCGGACTCCTCCTTCTCTCTACCTTCTCTCTAAAACTGAAATGCTCTTGAAGTTTGGTGTGAAAATTATGCAAAGGAGGGCATGTTATTTATAGGCAACTTCTATGGATCTTAGCCCTTGGATCTACTTCCGTATCAACGGTTCAGAGGAGGTAGATGTGGCATCATGAGAATCACTCATTTTCCTCCATTTTCCTCCACAAATTTCGTCCCCCTATGTCATCCCATGTCACTAGGGTGATGTCACTTACTTCCTCAAGAAGTTTTATACTGATAAAGTCTCTGTTCGGTGTTCTAATCGCGTAATCTTGGAAAATCTCAGAAATCCAAGAACATAGCCTCAAAGGTCTATTCATCCTCTTTAGAAATATCTAGATCAACTAAATTTTTGATCCCTTTCAGGGCATTCCGTTGCCTGCCGAACATTTTCGAATAAACGTCTTCGGTTACGGAACTTACTTCCGGAAACACCAACTTCTGGATAAAAATTCACTGATTCCTAATATATCCAGATGTTTTCTACTTATCCCAAGAATTTTGAGTTAGGATTTAATTTCTATCGGTGGTCATTTATCCTATTTGCTTTTTCACATAATATTCCTTAGAATATTCTTTAAACCACTTTTGCATTCATACTACATATTCTTTTCCTTCCTTTTCTTTCTATTTTTTCGAAAATACGAAGGCTACTTCTTGGCTAAGTTTTTGACTTTTCAACTCTTTTTTAATCACTTAGATTATGCCTTAATTACCTTAGTTAATAATTAACACGTTGGCTAATTAAACCCTTATATACCACCTTATTCATTTTCCAAACAATTAGCCATTAAATACTTATCTAATCACTTACTAATTTTTTACAATTTTCTTAATTAGAATTAATTATTATCTCACAACTATTGGACTGACATTGGTAATTTATGCTCCATGTAAAATATTAAAAATCATGGGGTCAATTATGGTTCCCAGAATACTTTTTAATTTTTCTTTCTTTTATTTCCAAAGGAAATAATTTAATAAATTGTCTAAATTAAGGACAATATTCTTTCTAATTTTTAATAATTATTTTACTGCCCTTTAGAATTTATCATAATATTTTCAAGCCATTTTATACCTCACAAGGGCATTTTAGTAATTTTGGCACTATTATTTTTTCCTAATTTTCAAGAGATTTTTCCTTAAGAAATACGATATTTATAACTCAATATTTGAGACCATATATTCACCTATTTTTAATAGGTATATTTTACTAATTTATGACACTTATCATAAGTGTGATTTTTAGGGTATTACAGAAGTATGTCTCTTATTAAACGCACTTAATTTTTTTAAAGGAAAGTGAAGGTCTCTCTCTCTCTCTCTCTCTCTCTCTCTCTCTCTCTCTCTCTCTCTCTCTCTGTATATATATATATATATATATATATATATATATATATATATAGTTATGCATTTTATTAATTCCTGTCTTATGTGATTTTTTTTTTTTCTGTTTTATAAGAAGCCAGGCAATGTTGATAGAACAAGACTTAATTAATATTGTTGTCAGAGACATGACTGCATACTAACATGTTGTTGGTTGAGGTGGTAAAGAGGTCACCCCTATAAAAAGTAGAGCATAAGTTCGAACTCAGGAAGCATACTTATATTGAAAGATGTAAAAATCTTTCTAAATCTCGAAAGAGAGAGCCCTTGATATTACCAAAAAAAAAAAAAAAAGACGTGTAAACATTGATACACTAATTACCTCATTAAAATGTTGTTTAGTATGTTAATCATTGAGGGAGATGAAAAGTGCATAATAAAGTGAAGGGGTATATGGTAATGCATTTTGATTACTCTTATGTGATATTCTTTTCTTTTTGTTTCTCAAAGTTGCCAGGCAATAATGATGATAGAACAATAAAAAAAAAAAACAAGATTTAATATTGGTGTAAGAGACAAGAACATATACAAATTATTGATAGGCTAATTAATTACGTCATTAAAATGTTGTTAAGATTAGTTTGTTAGTAATTGGGGGGAATTTAAATTACAGACTAAAGTTAAGAGAGTAAGAGAGGGGAAGACCAGGAAGATAATAAAAATATATATTAACCTTATGAATAGTATGAGACGGCTTTACAAATGGCCATGAAATGGAAATATGATATTACATTGCTAGGATATGGAAACATGAAAATTACTATTCCAGCTAATTAATAAGCCTCTCACATTTGTATAATTATGATTTGATAATAATGGAGCAGATGATGGTTTAAGGTTTAGGGTTTAGGTTCATTGAGTCAGAGATGGGGGTGGACTGTAACGGCAGCGCTCAGGCTTCTCACAACCTCGACGGTAAGGATTGGCGGGGGCTTTGTGACATTGATGTGGGTTTTTGGGTGAGCATCCAACCCCTCTTCCAGGCCCCAATGCTGGATTCCCTATGGACCTAGCCACAACACCACTCGTCATCATTCCCATTATCAGCATCACACACATCAACACTCCCAGTATTCCCCTCCACTTCTCCATCTTCCTTTCTTCTTTTTCTCTTTTCTTATCCAATAATACCTCTCCCCCCTCCCCGATCTATATATACACACATATATCTTTTTTTAGTCGTTGGTTCTGTTTTTTAGTTGTCTATTATAAGGCATATTTGCTTGCTTGTTGACTGTTTGGTACGGGGGATTTGGAAGAGGGGGAAGAGAAATTTTATAAGTTGAGTTGTGAAAACTAGAGAATTGTGTATCTTCTAATGTAAATAATTAAATGAGGTATTTTAGGAAAACTAATACATATATTTTACATTATTATTTAATCTTTGTGAAAGAGTTATCTGGCTTCTATATATACCATAAGAAAATAAATTCTTGATTTCCAATGATTGATAATTCAAGCAGGAAAGGTTTGTGAGTTTCTTTTTGTTTTGAAGAGGTATATAAGTAATACACTTTTTACTTTTAACAAACATTTTTAAATGTGATTTCAGTAATTACTCCTTCTAAAAATGATTAGAGTGAGCATCAAATTAGACTTACATTTTGAAGCAGACCAAATTAAGAGAAAATTAAGGGCTATATAATAATGAAGGGTTTAATGTCCTTTTTTTAATCTTTCAGCCATTATTAGCCTTGCTGTTGCATTTTCTTACTTCCGCGTAAGGATGAGTAAGGAACCCACAATTCGGTGCAATTGGCCCATTTTAAGCCCGCCCAAAAAGACTTATAAAGGTTGGATTAAAACTGGCCCATTTAAAACTTAAATGGGAGAGCTATAGGGAACACCTTTGGGTTGCCTGTACCTGCCCATTTATTTAATTTTCTTAAAAAAATTAAATATATGGACAGAGGACAAGGCACTAAGGATAATAAATAATAGTGTAATACTCATTTTTCCTCGACAACCCGACTCTCAGTCTCTCACTCTCTTTTGTTTTGTCTTTTCTCTGTAACTTTGACTTTTAATTTAAAAGTTAGAGTTTGAACATCAAAATTATGTTATGGTTGTATTTGTCTAAATTTATGTTCTTTTGTGTGAATTGTGATTATTGAATTTTGAAAATTCATATTTCACAATTTAGAATGATGGATTTGGATGGAATGATGAATGCTTAATGCTTATGTTTTCTTTTCTTTTTTTAAAAACAAGTCAAATGTAAATGGGTTACACAAAACTCAGTTAACCCGCTCATTTATATGCTAGCCCGTTTACACAAGTTTAAATGGGTTAAAGTACGGGTATGAGTTAACCCATACCCAAATAAAGTTAAATGGACCGGTTATAGATTTAAACACAGGCTATCCAACATTCCTATTGATCTGCCCTCCTTCCGCGCACACTCACGCATCTCTGCATATATAAAAACGCATTAATTCCAAACAAACACAACTTCGCTTCAGATCCTCTCTTTCTCTCTCTCTCTCTGAGTCCTCCACCGTCGTCTCCGACTTCCATGGCGGAAAAACGCACCTGTAACGCCCTCCACCGCAACCAGCCTTCCACCCCAAAGGGTGGCTGGCACGCCGCCATCTTCATCATGTGTACGTCTCTCATTTCCAACTCTCACAGATATGTATGGAGTGTGTTTGTAAATATATATTTTTCTCTCTCTCTCGAAGCCGTCGACTTCAGGATCAAAATTCGATTCTTAGATTGGATAACTCTGTGATTGTGAAGATGTATATATTGTGTTGGCAGGTGTGGAGTTCACAGATAGATTCGCGTACTATGGTTTGACGGGGAACCTGATACAGTACCTGACTGAAGTCCTTCACCAGCACACCGCGACGGCCTCCAAAAACGTCAACACTTTCATCGGCGTTTCGGCTCTGTTCCCTCTGCTCGGTGGCTTCCTCGCCGACTCATATCTTGGTCGTTTCAACACCATCGTCGCGTCGTCTATTATCTATCTCCTGGTATGTATCTCATTTTTCCACCCTGCTCATTGAATCCGGTACTGCGATGCTCAGGAACTGGGTCCCACAGTTTGACCTAATTCATGATGTGTTAGGTTCATTAGCTTTGACTTATAAGTCATTGAATTTCAAGGTACCACTCTATTTGTAACTAAATAACACAAATAGTTAATTCAATTATTATAAAGTTAAATTTTTATTTTTGTCCTAATTTTTGAATGAGTGTTTTTCAACTATTTCTTTTCTCCATTTTTATTGATGCAATTAATATGGATAAAATTGTTATAATCTTATTTATTAAAACTAGACTTATAAATATGACGAAATTTATTTATTTATTTATTTTGATAAAAATCACTTATAAATAGAATTTGATATTTGAATTGTCACGGGTCCAACCTTTTTTGGGAGTTACAGGTAGGAATTCTTTTATAGAAAAAACTTCATAAATTTATATATTAAGCCCCTAAGTAAGAAAAATCATTATTTTTTTTCATTTCCATTCATGGGTCAAACTTTGATGGTAATATATATATTTAAATTTCAATTTTATAAGTGACTGAAAAATAATTATTATTTAATTGCATTTTTACTATAGTTGTATGTTCTTAACAATTGGGTCGGATAAGTTTTTGAGATAATAAATTAAAAACCTTTTTAAATCATTTTAAAAAAAAATACATATAAAATGGTGAAAGTGAGAGTGAAAGAACAATTTTTATCTTGTTATCATGCATGATTATCATTAGTAAAAATATAATATTTTCAGAATATTCTCTCTATCTCTAATTTTATAAAACGAAGAGTAACAAAACATAAGGGGGAAAAATCTGGTTTCTTTGTTTTTTAGAAAAAAAAAATAGAACTTTTTTTTAACATACAACGAAACACATTTTAATTTTTTTTTTTGAAACATCATTTTTTATTTTCTATGTTTGATGGGAAAATGTTTCATGTTGTATGAAAATTCTAGGGCATGGTATTGTTGACGCTGTCAGCCTCAGTACTCAAGAATTCGACTTTATTTTTTGTTGCCCTTTATATTATGTCCATCGGGGACGGCGGTCACAAGCCGTGCGTGCAGACTTTCGCAGCCAATCAGTTCGACGATGACTCGCCGGAAGAAAAAAATGCCAAGAGCTCATTCTTCAACTATTGGTACTTGGGATTAGTGGCCGGAGGTTTAGCTTCAAGCATAGCAATATATATTGAGGTAATTAATTTATATTCTTCATCAATTAATTAACCTCATTATTTTCTTAGTTTTTTTAAAATTAATTATTATCTAAGGTAATGCACGGCAGCATGAGGATGGGGCAAAAAATTAGCTTTTGGCCAAAAATATTTTAGAAAAGGTTTGGTATCTTTTGAAAGTGCATGTTTTAAAAACTCAAAAATAATAATAAGATTAAGATGAACTTCCTAAATATATATTATATTAAGGACCGATTGAGTATTTAGTTTTAAAACTCACTACTCTTATACTAGGCCTATGTAGTTTCCAGTCATATGATGACGTTCTGGGATACCGGGTGCATAAAAAAGAAATGAATAAATAGTGATACTATATGACTAGACAATGTACCTTGTACCTAACAAGGGTGTGAGCTTTGAATTCAGTTTTGTTTATTTTAAGTGATTAGCACGGTATAAAATAAGGACTTGGATTTGGTCCGCTACGGACCGCTTTTGGTGTAGTTTTGTGCAGCCTCATCCCCTTTTTTATTAAAAAACAAAAAAAAATTGACTCTGTCGGGTAATATAAAGATAATCTAGGATACTGAATGGTACTGAAAAAATTATTCATGATCATAAAAAATTATTTTAGGGTCTTAAAAAAATATTTCACGGTACTGACTGGCACTAAAAAGATATTTTGGGATACTGAAAAAATAATTCATAATCTTAAAAAAATTATTTTTGGATCTTGAAAAAATAATTTAGGTACTGAATGCTACTAAAAATATGTTTTAGGATATTTTTTCAAGAGAATAAAATAATTTTGTAAGATCGTAAATTATTTTTCAGTACCAGTCAGTATCCTAAAGATTTTTTTGGTACCAGTATTCTCAAATATTTTTTTTAGTATCCTGAAATATTTTTTTAAAATCCTAAAATAATTTTTATGATCATGAATAATTTTTTCAGTACCATTCAGTATCCTGGATTATCTTTATATTACCCGACAGAGTCAGAATTTTTTTTTTTCTTAAAAAAGGGGATGAGGCTGCACAAAACCGCACCAAAACGGTGCAGTTTTGTGTAACGGTCCACACTGGACGAAAGTCCGCAACGGACCAAAGCTAAGTCCATAAAATAAATACATAAAAAGTCCGTTTGATTCAACCTCCTTATCCTTACAATATTGAGCAATGCAATACTAATTAAAGGGATGATGTTTAGTATGTTTTTTTTTAAAGAGGGTGTGCAATGAGTTTTGTCTTGTGGAGTACAGAGATATTTTTTGAACTATGAAAGTTGTTTAACCTTCGTGAGCTTCCGGACACATCTTACCAAACATCTTTTTGTCCACAAAGAAAAAACATATGTATAGTCAATGATCAACTGTCCTGATGACAAGCACCTTTACCTCTTTTTAGCAGACGTGTTAGGCTCGAATATGATATTCACATGGTTCTTCACGTGTATGGTTACATTGATTGTCATAAAAAAATGTGTATACTTTTTTAAATAAATTAAAGATATGCATATAATATTTAATCTATACATAATGAAAAAGTCTACCATTCCGCCCATTTATAAATCCATTTTGACCAAAGATTTCAGTCTTTATTATAAGTTCCGTTTCATAGAAATAATTTATTTTTTACGTTTTTGTTCCTATTAATTGTAACAAATAAAAAGAATTTTTTCATGTTGATTTTTGAAACTAATTATAAATAAAGGTAAAATTAGGAATTTATTTCATAATTAATGAGTTAACTAACTTTTCTTAATATATGAGAATTAGTTAATTTAAACTTATAAATAGAATCAGAATGGTATAAGAAATTAGCTTTATCCTTGTATATGTTTTTTTGTGGAGAAATAGGAGAACGCTGGATGGCCTACGGGCCTTGGAGTCATAACTGGAGCGGTGGCGATAGCATTGGTGTTGTTCCTATTGGGAACAACAACGTACAGGAAAGAAGGCCCTACGGGCAGCCCATTCACTAGCATGGCCCAAGTTTTTGTGGCTTCAATTCGGAAGTGGCGCGTAGGAACAACGCTTGATCCTCACATTCATTGGTATCGCGAGGATGAACATAACGTGTCCCCTCTCCAAAGTCAACCAAAGTCTCCTCCTTTAGCCTATACTCGTCAATTCAGGTTATTTTCATTCCTCACATAAGCTCACAACCTTTTTTTTTTTTTTTTCAATAGTATGGATGAACATTTACTCCCCCGAAATTGAATCTTGTACATAGAACCGGAGGACAATCAAATAAGTGAAGTAAGAATATATAATTATAGTGTTGAATTTGAAGGTTTTTGGACAAGGCAATGATCATTGATGATTTGGATGCCTCAAGCAAAACTAGAAACACATGGAGACTATGTTCAGTGACTCAAGTTGAAGAAGTCAAGCTTGTTCTTCGTCTTATCCCTATATGGCTAAGTTGCTTAATGTTCTTTGTTGTGCAAGCTCAACTCAATACATTCATAGTGAAGCAAGGTGAGACAATGAATCGTTCCATTGGACCACACTTCCAAATCCCTCCCGCAGCACTTCAAAGCATCGTCTCAGTCATCATCATCATCGTAGTACCCATCTACGACCGACTTTTCGTACCCGTTGCTCGAAAATTCACAGGACACCCATCTGGCGTCACAGTGTTACAAAGGATTGGATTAGGTTTGTTCGTGTCTGTACTAAACATGATTGTTGCAGCTTTACTAGAAGCCAAAAGGGTTGGTGTTGCTAGAGACAATAATCTTCTAGACAATCCCAACAAAACAATATTACCAATGAGCATATGGTGGATGCTTCCTCAATATTCCATTTTTGGCGTTTCTAATGCACTGGCCATTGTAGGGTTTCAACAATTGTTCTATAGTGAAGTGGCAGAGACGATGAGAAGTCTTGGGGCTGCAGTATATATAAGTCTATTTGGATTTGGAACCTTAGCTAGTAATGTTGTTATAAGTGTTGTTGAAGATGTCAGCTCAACAACTGGTGAGAAATGGCTAGCAGGGAACAACTTGAATAGGGCACACCTTGATTGTTTTTATTGGGTTTTGGCTGTTCTTAGTGCTGTGAATTTATGTATTTATATTCTGGTTGCTAGAAATTTTGTCTACAAAAAAGAGGTTAATGTGGTTGATCCTAGCATCAACAATATTGATCATGATCAAGTGTAGCAGAGAATGGGTAAGAGACCATATCGAGGTGAAATAGAAGTTTCTTTTTTCTTTTTTTTTTAAAGGAAATAAAAGTTTCTTATTACTACATATATTGTGATTCGTTATTGGTTATAATTCCTCTTCTCTAAATATATGGTCCTAGAATATAAGATTTTAATTCATTTTCTCTCTTAAATTTACAATTTTATTGATGGTCTTTGTTATAGAGGTTTCCAAAACAATGTAAATTATTAATAGGGGAATTTAAGAAAACTATTACATTTTTTTATAAGTAAATAATTTAATTAATTTTCTTAATCTCTATAATTTAATTATCTTACTCTTATAATTAAAATTGGATGAAAAAGCTTCACATTCTGTAACTCTTTTAGTGTATGTTTGAAATAGTTTTATGAGTTTCAGCTAAAAAAATTATTTTCTAGGTTAAGGTATTTTGTTTTGAAAGATTTTGTATATATGTAGGAATTTTGAGTGTTCAGAAGTTTATTTTTTATCAATTTCGCACAAAAAATATTAAAAATATAGCAATGTTACTCCTAACTTTTCAAAATGTTAACTGTTAATGTAATTTTATAATTATCAATGTCAGATTTTTAATGATTATGGTGAATTTACTCCATTTTTAATACTTTTTAGGGGAGGAGGTGTTTTTTTTTTTTTTTTTGCTAAAGAAAAAGTTTTGGAGGGTTCGACATCGGTCCCCCACCAAGGCCGGGCACGGCCCGGGCTCTATGAGCACTTACTGGGGACTTACGAGATCGCCTACCAAAGGAGTCCCAGCGACGGCAGAGGGGATCGAACCCACGACCCAAGGGCCTAATCCTGGATCCCTTACCATCTATGCCAACTCACATTGGCAGGGGAGGAGGTGTTGATTGGGCAGGGAAGTCAGAACGCTATTAATGTGCAGCAGAAGCTTCCTTCACGTGATTTGGTTCCCCCTTCTGCTGACCAGGATGAAAGTCAAAACCCTTCATGTGAGTGGCCCACGCAGGAGGGGTGTAACTCGCAGGGCCTTATTTCACCTCTTGTTGGGCCAAGGTGTAACGTTTCTGAAAGCCCAGTACAGGTGACGAGGGAGCAGTGGTATCACGTGGAGTTCCCTGGGGAATTAGAGCCCACTCATGAACCTCCCATCATCTCAGTGTGGGCTTTCACCTATTTCGGCAATGGCTGTATCTATGAGGGGGTGTCATATTAAAAAGAGTTGGAGGTGAACCCAGAGTTTATTAAACGCCAGAGGAGATTATGTTTTGAAGATTCCATCCCTCATATGGAAAAGGCTATAGTCTCTCGGGCCCTTCCTTATAAGGCTCATTCTTCGGGAAATCAGTCACCGTGTAGAAGAAGGAAAAGCTACAGATCTATGAAATCTATCTTGAGGAGCAACAACGTTGATCAGACTGGGACTTCATCAGGGGTTATGCTGAAGGATGAATCTGAAAGGCAGAGTGACAGTAGTGGCCTTCTGTTAACAGCTGAGATCGACTTTCCATCTAGCTGGATTTCTGGGAATAGTTCTTGCGATGAGGTACTACCTTTTTCTTCTTCTGATGAGGTTCTGCCTTCTGTTTCTGATCAAAACGCCAGTGGTTGGATGGGACCAACCACTGGTTCACCATGAATATAATAGCTTGGAACTGTCAAGGTTTGGGGGTTCCCTTGAAGTTAGGAATTTAAAGGCAGAATGTGTTCGCAGAAAACCTCTAATTGTGTTCTTATCGAAAACAAAACAAAAAGCCAGATATGTAAGGAAGATCAGACGGAGGTGTGGCTTTGCTGAGGAGTGGTTGGTGGATCCTGTGGGGAAAAGTGGCGGTCTAGCACTTTGGTGGTCTGAACAAATTAAAATCAACATTCTGGTGTCTTCCCCTAATCTTATTCATATTAGGATTGAAGCTGATGAAATTAACTCGCCTAAGTATATATCATTTGTTTATGCTCCCCCTACTGAGGAGGAGAGGTTGCGTTGCTGGCAAGAGATCACAAGGATTAGTCATAACATGTCGGAATCATGGCTCTGTTTGGGGGATTTCAATGACATATTATCCCAATCTGAGAAGATGGGAGTAAGACTAAGAGCATGGAGGAAGATATTGAATTTTAAATGTTTTGTGGCGCGATGTAATCTGGACGATCTGGGATTCAGTGGCTACAGATTTACGTGGTGTAATAGGAGGGAAGAGCCTGACACAGTGTGGGAGCGTATTGACTGGGGTCTAGGAAATTTCCATCTCAGGGAATCCTTTCCTAATATCCAAATCTTCAATGTCACACCTTTGGGATCAGATCATCACCTGATGTTTGTTAAATGCCAACTCGATGCATCTAACAGGCATAGAGTATTTCGGTTTGAAGAAAGATGGATCCACCATGATCACTTCCAAGGAGTAGTAGGTGGTAGTTGGCATTGGACTGAAGAAGCTAGTGGACTTGCATTGGAAGTTTTTTTAGGTAGCCTACAACGGTGTGAGGAAGCTTTGGAGAAATGGAATAGGGAGGAGTTTCCAAATAATGCAAAACTGGTGGAGAAACTGAAGACGCAACTTGCTAATCTCTCCTTCGGGGCTCTATCAGAGGCAAAAATTAGGGCCATCAGTGATGTGAAGGGTACTATTGATAGGCTTCTGAAGCTGGAAGAAAAGTTTTGGTGGCAGGGATCACATGTGAATTGGCTGACAGCTGGGGACAAAAATTCCAGATTTTTTCACCTATCGACAGTTCAGCGCAGGCAGAGGAATAGTATTCTAAGTATCAGGGATGATGCAGGCATGTGGTTAGATGATAAGAAGGAGGTGAATGCGAATATTGCTCACTACTTCCAGCTTCTCTTTACATCATTCGGGGCAAATCTGATGGATGCTGCCCTTGATTTTATTGACAAGAAAGTGACGGAGGAGATGAACCAGAGTCTATTGAAGCCAATCACTAGAGAAGAAATCAGGATGGCTGCTTTTAGTCTTGGTAGTTCGAAGGCGCTAGGCCCTGATGGGTTTTTCAGGTATGTTTTATCAGAATTCTTGGGCGGAAGTTGGGGATACTGTGTGTAATTTTGTACTTTATTTCTTTGCTGGAAACTCCCATTTAGAGCCCATTAATGAGAATAATCTAGTTCTTATCCCTAAGGTAGCAAAGCTGGAACATGTATCGCAGTTTCGCCCTTTAGGATTGTGTAACTTTTCATATAAAATTATTTCCAAGCTTATGGCATGTAGAATGAGACCATTACTTGACAAGTGCATTTCGGCTCATCAAGGGGCATTTGTTTTGGGGTGATGTATTCAGGATAACATTATCATAGCTCATGAGGTGTACCATTATTTGAGGAGGAAAAAGTCTAGTAAAAAATATGAATTTGCCCTTAAAATGGACATGAGTAAGGCCTACGATAGAGTAGAATGTGTTTTTTTTTTGGAAAATGTGCTGCATAGGTTTGGCTTTCATGAGACATGGGTGGGTTTGGTGATGAAGTGTGTTCGATCTGTTAAGCTTAATGTATGTCTGTCTGGTGAAGCTGTGAATTCCTTTGCTCCTAGCCGAGGCCTTCGGCAAGGGGATCCTTTATCTCCATATCTGTTTATAATTGTTGCGGAGGTCCTATTGCTTATGATCTCCAAAAGTCAAGAGGCAGGGTTACTTAAAGGTATTAAGTTGAGTCTTAACTGCCCGATCCTAACTCATAGTTTTTTTGCGGATGATGCCTTGATTTACATGAATGCTAACTAGAGGGACTGTGTTCAGTTGGCTAAAATTCTTCAGCAGTATTGTAATGCATCGGGATAGGTGATAAATCTGGAGAAATCAAGCCTTTTTTTCTCGGCCAATTCTCCTCAGGAATTGTGTATGGCCGTTGGAGAATTGTTGCAGGTGCCCTTATCGAAAGATCCTGGCCGGTATCTAGGCATTCCAAGTATATGGGGGAAGACTAAACAACAAGCTCTAGCCTATATTAGAGAGAGGGTCTCTAACAAACTTCAGAGTTGGGGGAACAAGTTTTTATCACCGGCCGGGAGGGAAGTATTAATCAAGGCCGTCATCCAGGCCATTCCCATATACCCCATGAATTGTTTCAAATTTCCCATCAGAACGTGCAAAGAAATTCATAGTCTTGTGGATAACTTTTGGTGGAGTGGGAATGCATTTGGAGGTCAAACTCACTGGAAAGCATGGGATTATCTTACTATAAGCAAGTGTCAAGGGGGTATGGGCTTTCGTGATTTGATAATAATGAATGATGCTTTACTTGTCAAGACTGTTTGGAGACTTATGACCCAGCCTCAAGATGTGTGGGCAAAAGTGATGAAGAGTGTGTATTTTCCTCAATCAGAATTTATGGAGGTGAATAAGGGCCATAAGGCCTCTTGGTGCTGGTCTAGCTTAATTGAGGGCAGGGAATTCATTAAAAAAGATTTGAGATGGGATGTGGGGAATGGGGAATGGGCAAGACATTCGGATTTGGGGGGATGTTTGGATTCCTGGAATTCCTCCACCTGCCAAACCGCCAAATAGTGAGGTTTTTATTGTAAAAAAGGGAGGGTGAGTGATCTGATTGAGGATGGATCTTGGAATCTTAATCCGATAATCCAGCTGGTGTCCTCTGAGGTTAAGGAAGCTATCCTGTCAATTCTCATCCCTAATAATGGCCTAGGTGACCGATTAGTGTGGACTAGCTCGCATAATGGAAATTACAAAGTTAAGGCAGGCTATTCCAATGGGAAATCTAAGTCCATGACAAATCAACTGAAAGCGAGCTCCTCTATAGTGGTTCCTTCTGCGTGTTGGAAATCAATGTGGAAAATCAAGACGATTCCTAGAGTTCAACAATTCCTATGGCGCCTTCTTACTAACTCGATCGCCACCAATGCGGCCTTGTTTAAAAGGAATCGCTCATGTACTAGCATATGCCTTATTTGTGAGAAGGCAGAGGAGAGTACTGAACACCTGATGTTTCATTGTTTTTGGATCCGATGCGTCTGGTTTGGGTGTAGTTTGGGGGCGAAAATAGACTGGACCAATGTTCATAATTTTTCTGCATGGTGGCTGATGATCACTAATATGAAATCATTGGCTGAAGAGGATCTGTCACTGATTTGTTGGTTGGTTTGGCTGATTTGGAAGCAAATGAATGAGAAGGTATTTAACCATGTTGACCCTAATCTATATGTAGTGATTGAATCTGCAATGAGGAGCAATCAGGAATTCTGGAGTCAGTGTAACATGAAGCCATCTGTATCAGGTAGTTCGGATGCTCCAAATGCTGGGGGTGTTCGGTGGATACCACCTGCTCCGGGACAACTGAAATTAAATTCTGATGGGGCCTTTAGAGCTGGAAATGAATCTGCAGCGATAGGAGTGGTTTGTCGTGACAACTATGGGACATTTAAATGGGGCTTTGTAGATAAGGTTAAATCAATTTCTGCCTTTATGACGGAAGCTCTTGCTCTAAAGAAGGCCTTAATGTTAGTGGTGGATTTGGGTCATGTCAATGTTGTATTTGAAACTGATTGTTTAGTGTTGGTGTCCTGTATTAATGCTAGATCTGCTATTGTATGCGAGTGGCAGAGTAGATGTATTATGCATGATATTATTCGTCTCTTTTCTGACAGTGTTGGGTTCTCTTTATCTTTTACTCCTCGTCGGGGTAATAGAGCTGCGGATCTTCTTGCAGCAAATTCTTATAAGGAGGTGTGCCCGGTTGGGTGGGTTTTTCAACCATCACCTTCCTTGCTGTCTATTCTAACCTTGGATGCTTCTAAGATGAATTCTGTGGTGGATGATGCTGACTCTTCTAGTGCTGAAGTGGGGATCTCACTAGTTTAATTAGCTTTTGTTCATGTTTTGTGTTATGTCATTTCGGTTGTGCGCCCTTTCTTGTGGCTGTTAGTGCTTGTTGTTGTATTTATCCTTTGTATCAGGTACCCTATAGTTCTGTTGCTTTTGCATCTATGTTGGACTTGTGAGTTTAGTAATAGAAGTATCTTTTCTGAGCAAAAAAAAAAAATACTTTTTAGGTGAAATCGATCCATAAAAACTTTTAAGCACCCACAGGTTTTTGGCAAAAACTTTCACCACAAAGTTAAATCTTAACCTTTGTTTTATCAAAAGTCATAAAATCACTTTTGCAATGTCTTATCAAAGTTTGGCAAACAACAAAATCATGATTTCAGAAGTTATTTTCTATAAGCCTATACAAAACTTTATTCACATACTTACTTTGTAAATTGTAAAAATTATTTTTTAAAAGTTAATCTAAACATACATTTATATTTACGCTTCATTTGGATTCAAAGGATAATAGGGAGGAGTGACGGTTAAATGGGAATTTTTTTTTAAAAAAAAAAAAATCTCTCCTAATATGCTTTTTTTAAAAAAGATCCAAATAAAGAGTTGGTTTCCCTCGTCGTCAAAGAGGAACATAAATTTTAATTTTTTTTACCTGAAAGAGGAAAATAAAGTTGAAGAGATAGAAATTCAATCCAACTACGAACATAGCCAGGTGGCTTTATATGCTTCTTCCAATATGTGTATTAAATAGTACATGTAAGTGCAATTTGCAAAAGATGAATATAACTGTAATTAAGTACAGCCAATATAATTTCTTTTTTGTCCCACGAAATTTAAGCTTAATAAATACATATTTTATAATTAAATAGATATAGATTTTGAGATATAATTAATTAAATTTATAGATATTTAATTATCTTTTATATATTGACTTCCTTTTAATTAATTATAGTATAAAAAGAAATTTTGACATAAAATCTACACATATCCTATTTTATTTTGTCGTAGATAATATATAGGAAGAATTTCAAATAAATACTATATAAAATTTCAAAACCCCCAAAAGTATATTAACATTGTAAATAACATAAAGATGACATAGATCAAATTGAGATTTTAAAATGTTGATAAATTTATTATTATACCCTTCTCTTACTCCATGTTCTCTCTCCTCTTTCGTCCCGTCTCTCTTTCAAAGTCCATCATCATCTCTCTCTTAGCTCTCTCTTCCTTCTTCCCTCTTACGCTAAGGCCCTCTACATCTCTAAGGATGAGCTAGATAGTCTCTTCTCTCAACCAAGTAAACTCCCCTTTTAATCACTTGGTTCCATTCGTCTCTGAGAGAAGGGACAGTGAGAGCCATATAGCTTCAAGAGAGAGGCCGGAGGAGAGAGAAGACAGTGATCCTTGATGAAGGAATTGGTGGAGGTGGTGGTGTAGAGTGGAAGAAACTACTTTTCACAAGCTTTTTTCAGTTTCCGGTGAAATTCTGTAGTTTTCAGTGAGTTCATGAGTTTTTCGTCAAGCTTATGATTTTTCCAACATTTGTGGCATTGGACAAAATTTGTAATGAGATTGAGAAGAGCAATAATGAGTTTGACAAGAATTGTAATGACTTTCACAAGAGCGTTTTCTGATAGAAAAAACATTTACTCTTCACCTTCTTCTTCCTCTGTATTTATCTGGCTTCACAACATTTGTAATGGGATTAACAAGTTTAGTAATGGTTTTGACAAGATTTGTAATGGTTTTCACAAGAGTATTTTTTTATGGAAAAATCATTTACTGTTCACCTTCTTCTTCCTCAATATTTATCTCGCTTCACAAAATTCGTAATAGAATTGAAAAGTTTAGTAATGGTTTTGACAAGAATTGTAATGATTTTGACAACAACGTTTGCTAATGAAAACATTCAAGTCATGATTCACAAATATTTGTGGCATTTCACCAAAATTTGTAATGGGATTGACAAGAACAATAATGAGTTTGGTAAGATTCATAATGGTTTTCACAAGAGCGTTTTCTAATGCAAAAATTGTTAGACAGGATTTATCAACATTTGTGGCCTTTGACAAAATTCATAAGGGGATTCACAAGAGCAATAATCCCAACTTGTATGTTTTTTTATCAACAAACGCTTTTATCAAAACCATTACAATTTTTTTCAAAATCATTACTAAACTTGTCAATCTCATTACGGAGTTTGTGAAGCTCCTTCTACTATTCACATTCTTCTTCCTCTGCCTCTTGACTTATATGTTTTCATCAACAAACTTCTTTGTCAAAACCATTACTAGACTTGTCAATCCCATCACAAATTTTGTGAAGTTAGATAAATATTGAGAAAGAAGAAGGTGAACAGTAAACATTTTTTCCATTAGGTAATGTTCTAGTGAAAACCATTATAAATCTTATTAAAACTATTATTAAACTTGTTAATCTCATTACGAATTTTGTGAAGCTAGATAATTAATGAGGAAGAAGAAGGTGAACAATAAACGTTTTTTCCATCAGGAAACATTTTTGTGAAAACCATTACAAATTTTGTCAAACTCATTATTACACTTGTCAATCTCATTATGAATTTTGTGAAATGTCATAAATGTTGGAAAATTCATAACCTTGCCAGAAAACTCATGAATTCGGAAAAACTACAAAACTTCGTCGGAAACTAAAAAAGCTTGGTGAAAACTAATTTCTTTCATTATTTTCACTTTGTTCTACTTCCACCTTCGCTCCACCATCATCGTCACATTCACTGAGAGAGAGAGAAGGAGGGAGGATGTCAAGAAGAGGAAAAGGAAAAGGAAGAGAATGTAAGGAGAGAGAGAAAAAATATGTGCGGAGTGTTTTAGTAAAAACATTTAAATTTCAAAATCTCATATTTCTTTTAATCACCTCGCTATCTTTTTAATTTTTAATAGATATTTTAAAGTTTTGAAATAACAATATAGTATTTAAATGACATTTTTCTTACTGTATAAAAGAAAGATAAGAAAGTATCCATGAAAAATAGCAAGGGAGGTGGCAGCAATAAATTAATTGAATCAGAGGAGATTCGCCCATGGAGTCAAACACATATAATATACGAGTATATTTGAATCAGATCGAATTTGGATAAGGAATTAGACCCACTAACGGAGAATCGAAGGAAGAGGTTATTGACGGTAGAGAAGAAGCAGTGCATCGAACAAACGAGGAGAGATCACTGAATCTTGACAGCAAGAAGGAGTGACAGCAACAAGAAGAATCTTCCACAGATTTGCGATCTGCTCTTTCTTTTCCTCTCTCTCACTCTTAAACCTGGATTTCATTTCTTTTTATGGATTTTATTATAGCCGCTAATTTCATTTTAGATCTAGAGAAACGAACTCATTAGTGAACTAGATTTTATTTCGATTTATTAGTTATGATTTATGTTTATTTTGATTAGTATGTCTCTTTGATGATTCACCACTATTAAATGTGAATTAGAGAATTAGGAGTGATTTTGATGAAGGAAATTTTAATTAAATTTAGAGATTAAATAATATTTGATTAGATTATAATATAAATTGTCGTTATGATAGATATATACCACTCTAGTCCTATTTATAAGTCCAGTTTGACTAAATCTCACATGGAAAGTGTTACGGACCTAGTCTAGGCCCATTATCTCACTGGCTAGTACAGGGGGCAACCCACTATCCGTGGGACCCAGCCATGACCTTGGACATGCACACACGATCTCGGACACGCACAGCACGATCCCAGGACATGTACGGTGTGGCAGCCAAGGAACTAACTAACCAGGTAGACTCTATATATATAGAGGAGGGAGACGGGCACCAGGTACACAATCTCTTAGCCTTGACTAATCTACATTCAGTCACACGGCACACACAGCACCCCTTAGGCGAAACGCCTGCTTGTGTACCGTGATCATACCTTCTCCTTTACGCTTGTCCTATAAGCATACAGGAGGAGCGCACAGATCCTATATCAATCTCCGGACCTTCAATAGGCCGGACATCTGAGTTCTGAACCAGAACAGTGGCGCCGACCGTGGGGATCAATAAACTTCAATTCCCGTGACCATGAGGATAAGCACTCGTGCTTCAGGCCAAAGACAATCGGAGGCGGATCAAGCGGGGGACAACCGTCAAACACCGCGTCAACCACCCCGTAACGAGCAGCCGATTAACCAATACGATGGAGACCATCAGGAAGGAGAAGATAGGCTATCTCAGCCAGAAGACCTTTTGATTCCCAACAATGAACGACATCAAGAGGACAACCTGTCCGACACGGAGTCCTCGGCTCCACGAAACCAAGACCGTGGACCACAGAATTCCACTCGGAGGCGGCGGGACATCCCACATGCCGAGCCAGACTTTCGATCTCTTCAAGCCGGGATGCTTGCGATAATGAGACGGGTGGACAACATAGACAAGCGCCATACCCTTCACTATCGGCGAGCGGAAGAGCGGGAGAAAAGACGGACCCACACCCTTTCCAGCGAGGACGGGAAGATAAAACTTGGAGAGAGGACGACGATGACGAGCTCGGCTCATCGCACTGACAGGCAGAAGGCGGAAACCGTCAACAGCAGGAGGGCCAATAGGAGGAACCTAAACCGAGATGACGAAGGTCGACTTCAGGCGAGGAACCATCGAGGTGACAGGACGATTCCTCCAAGTGGTTTCCAGCGACGGAGATATGTCAGCCAAATGCACAATAGCTTTTTCTCAAAGGAGATCCAGAACGCCCGATTCCCCGAAAAGCTGAATTTGGGTGAGTTGACAAAGTACGACGGCACACAAGACCCGACGACTCATTTAGAAGACTTTGACGTTCACATGTCGGTTAGAGGTCTCAAGGAACCAATCGTGCCGCGAATCTTCGCCGCGACGTTAAAAGGGCCGGCGTTGAAATGGCTCCACACTCTTCCTTTTGGGTCGATCCACAATTTTGAAGACCTGGCCGAGGCCTTTGAGTTGCACTTCGCAACTAGCAAACGGCAACCAAAGTCCCAGTATTCTTTGTCCAAAATCAGGCAGCGGCCGGGAGAGCTGCTCCAAAGTTACCTTGACCGCTTCAATCATGCGGTACTACAGGTGCGCGGACTCAACGAGGACGTACACGTTCACTTATTGGTGGATGGCCTCGATAAAGAGTCCCGCAAGAGCCGGGGTGGCAAGTCTGATCAGCGGAGCAAGTACGAGAAATATTCAGCCTTGACGGTGCCTCGGTCCCAAGTATGGAAGGAAGTGTCAGCAACCGAGATGAAGAAGGTCGATCGACCTCGTCTGTCCTACCGAAGATCCGGGGTAGACCAATCTAAATATTGCTCGTTCCATGATGGTCGGGGTCATACAATTGATGAATGTTAAGAGCTCCGTGATGCAATCGAACGATTTGTTCGCGAAGGCAAACTTCAACAGTATGTCATAGAGCATCAAGGAAAAGGTGGTAAACGAAAGACCAAGAACCGCAGCACGACCCCCCGAAAGTTCAAAAGCAGGAAGATAAGCGCAAGGCCCCTGAAGTCGATGACGAATTTCCAGAAGCTGAATTCGACTGTAACGTAATCAGCGGAGCAATGGGCGGAGGCGGAGATACTATGAGCCAGCGAAGGAAATACCTTCGAGAAGTCCTATCCGTCAGAGACCGACCAAAATTTAAGGAACATCACACTGAGGTAGCACGATCGCCTTTGTTTTTCACAAGTGACGACCTCAGAGACGTTGTCCCTGGCCATCAAGATGGGCTAGTGATAACCGGGACAGTCGTCAACTGCCGAGTCAGGCGGATATTTGTGGATGCTGGGAGCTCGGCCGACATACTAAGTTGGGAGGCGTTTAAAAGAATGAGCCTGGACCGGGACGACTTAAAGCCTTGCAAGACAACCCTCATCGGGTTTAACGGAGAACAATCGCGTCCGAAGGGGTTTATCGACCTCCGGTTCACCCTCGGAGTCAAAACGCCTTCAAGTCCGAAAGAGTGCGGTTCATAGTGGCCGACTTCGTTTCGCCCTACAACATAATCTTGGGAAGGCCAACCATTCACAAGTGGGACATCTTGGTATCTACTAAGCATCAAAAACTCAAGGTGATAGGCAACCAAGGAACCGTGGTCACGGTAACGGGCGATCAAAAAGAGTCTCGACGGTGCTACTTGAAACCCTGGAAGATCTGGTGGTAGGCGATCCTCTCCAGACCACTAAGATCGGCAAACACCTATCTCCCGAACTTAAAAGCAGTTTGGTGGAGTTCCTGAAGGAAAACCGGGATATCTTCGCTTGGAATTCGTCTCAGGTACCGGGGATAGATCCGAAATTTTGTTGTCACAAACTAGAAGTATATCCGGGCTCAATCCCTGTGTCGCAGAGAAAGAGGAACCACGGACCAGAAAAAAGGAAAGCATTGGAGATTCACATCCAAGAATTGCTTGAAGCCGGATTCATTCGGGAAATTCAGTATACAACCTGGTTATCAAATGTGGTGATGGTAAAAAAGCCAAACGGGAAGTGGAGAGTTTGTACAGATTACAAGAACTTGAACAAAGCGTGCCCGAAGGACTCCTACCCAATGCCAAACATCGACCAGGCGGTGGACAACTCCTCAGGATTCCAGCTCCTGTCCTTTATGGACGCATATTCTGGATATAATCGAGATAGCGATGTACCCAGAGGATCAGGAAAAGACGGCCTTCATTACTGAAAGAGCTAATTATTGCTACAATGTCATGCCCTTTGGATTGAAGAATGCTGGAGCTACATATCAAAGGATGATGAATAAGGTCTTTGCAGACCAGATCGGTCGCAATGTGGAAGTGTATATAGATGACATGATCGTCAAAACTTTGGACCAGCAACGTCATATACAAGACCTGGAGCAGACATTTGCCAAACTCAGAACCTACAGAATCCGGCTGAACCCGGCCAAGTGTGCTTTTGGCGTCCCCGCTGGAAAATTCCTGGGTTTCATGCTGACTAACCGAGGCATTGAGGCCAACCCGGACAAATGTAGGGCGGTGATGGAGATGAAGGCTCCAAGTAATAAAAAAGAAGTCCAGCAGTTAACCGGAAGGTTGGCCGCCTTAACCAGGTTTTTGCCAAAGTCAGCAGAGAAGGCTTTGCCCATGTTCAGGCTCTTAAAGAAGGAGGCATCGGTGGAGTGGAATTCAAAGTGCGATGACGCATTTGAAGAGATAAAGCAATGTCTGCCAATCCTCCAGTCCTCTCAAAACCCCAACTGGCGAGAGTCTTTTCCTTTACTTATCCGTCGGCGAGGAGGCCGTCAGCGCGGCCTTAGTAAGAGAGGCGGAACACGGACAAATTCTGTATATTTTGTCGGCAGAACCTGCAGAATGCCGAGGTCCGATACCAAAAGCTGGAGAAAGTGGCATTCGCTCTCGCTTATTGCGGCCGTCGATTAAGACCTTATTTCCAAGGTCACCATATCGTTGTTAGAACAAGCCGCCAATTCGACAAGTCCTACATAAGCCGGACCTAGCGGGAGGATGACTAATTGGGCGATAGAACTCTCCGAGTTCGACATCACGTATGAAGCTCGCCATGCAATCAAGTCACGGGCGTTGGCCGACTTCATCGAGAGCTCACCCGGCTACTAGGGCGAGATGATACGATGGCGGGCGAATGGAAGGTGTATGTCGACGGATCGTCGAACACGAAAGGAAGTGGGCCGGAGTCATCATTGAAAGTCCCGAGGGGTTACAATTGAGCATTCGTTGCATCTTAACTTCCCAACTTCGAACAATCAAGCGAGAATACGAGGCCTTGATAGCCGGGCTTTTTCAAGCCAAGGAAAATGGGGCCACAAGAGTTAAGGTTTTCACCGACTCCCAACTTGTGGCGGCTCAGATCGAGGGTACGTATCAGGCTAAAGGCCCACTAATGGCCAAGTATCTCCTAAAAGCCAAGGACCTAATGTCAGACTTCGATGAAGCAACCGTTACCCATATTCCTCGAGGAGAAAACGCAAGAGCCGACATTTTGTCAAAATTGGCAAGCACTAAGCGAGTGGTTGTCACCGTACGGTTGTCCAGCAAAATCTCGAAGATCCGGTGTGCATGATGGCTATTTCGGTTGAATCTGACTGGAAAAAGCCAATAGAAGACTATCTTGAACGTGGACTCATCCCAGACGATGCAATGGAGGCCAAAATGTTGGTTCGAGAAGCGGCCAAGTATACAATGGTGGAGGATCAACTCTACCGAAAGGGATTACATTCTCCCATGCTAAGGTGTTTGAACCCAAATGAAGCCGGGTATGTCCTGGCCGAGGTGCATGGAGGGGCCAACGGTCAGCATATGGGGGCTAAGGCGCTGGCCAAAAACCCTTCGAGCGAGGTTATTGCGGCCAACATTGGAGGCGGATTCAAAGACCCTTGTAAGACGGTGCGATAGTTGTCGAAACATGCCGAGTTATTTGGGCGCCCCAGCCGAGCTTCATTCCATCACGGCCCCTTGGCCATTTTACAAATGGGGCATGGACATTCTGGGGCCATTCAAGACAGCACCCGGGCAACTACGGTGGCTAATCGTGGCAGTAGACTATTTCACCAAGTGGATTGAGGCCGAACCTCTCACAACGATCTCCTCAGCACGTGTGCAACGGTTTGTTGAAGTGAATATAATTACGCGGTTCGGAGCACCAGCCGAGATAGTAACCGACAATGGAACTCAGTTCACTGGAGTCGGATTTCGTGATTTGATTTATGAATACGGAATACAGCATCACTTTGCTTCCGTGGAACATCCGCAATCCAACGGGCAAGCTGAAGCCGCCAATAAGGTAATCCTTGAAGGTTTGAAGAAACGTATGTTGGAGGCCGACACCTCTTGGGCTGATCAACTACCCTTTGTTCTTTGGGGAAACCGAACAAGCTGCTCGAGACATCCACTCAAGAAACTCCTTATAGGCTGGCCTACGGATGTGAGTCTATGATTCTGTCGAAATAGGGATGATGTCTTGGCGCGGGAAGAGCATTTTATCACAAGGAGAAACAGCCAATAATGAGGCGTTAGCAGTCGAGATGCATCTGGCCGATGAGGCCCGGGTTACCGCCCATTGTCGGGATATTGCAATGAAGCAGTTGATCGCGGCTCGTTATAACAAGAAGGTTAGACCACGGACTTTCCAACCCGGTTGCTTGGTCCTTAGAAGGGCCGACATTGGAAACAAGAATTCCAAAGACGGCAAGTTGGCGGCTAATTGGGACGGACCTTATCGCGTTCGGGAAACTCTTGAGAGAGGAGCCTACATTCTGGAGAATTTGGATGGAGCCCCAATCAAGCGAACATGGAATGCGGACAAGTTAAAGGCGTATTTCAGTTAGGCTTATCTTTTGTTTGTCTTAAAGCATCTTTTCCCATTATGTTCTTTGTTCGATGTTGGCCTGCTGGCCCTTCCTGCTTTGTCGAATATGAATGAAATTCTCGTTGGAGAGTATTTGTTGAATTCCAAACATGGTCGTTTTCAAGATTAAATTGTTACTAGCTTTTCAATTTGAAGAAATTAGGTACGGATAGCTATCGCAGCCCAGGACACGCTTATTTACTCCGGGGTATCAATAGAAAATGTCATGCGGACCACGATCGAGTCAAAATGCTCGGACGTTATCGGGACAAAACCGAACCCGGGCAGGTGGCAATTTTCGTTTGCCTTTGGATGACCCGGTTACAATACCAGGAACCTTATAAGACAGTGCAAACACTAGCACTTTAAAACACTATGGTCTTATGACCAAGAAGCGCGTTCGCAGATTCTGCTTACTTTTATATGACCTTGGCCCGGTCGACCGCAATAACTGGTAAAGTTACATTCTTATATGATGCATATGATTGTTAGATTACCATCTACTATTAATTATAGGCAAAAATGGCCAGATTGGCCAATCTGTTCAATAAAAGTTTACGCCGGTAACACAACCGGACGGAATTTACAAAGTACAAATAAAGTCAACCCACGAGCTTGGGGGCGGTTGAGACTTCCTCACCCTGCTCGGCCTCCACCACAGCCGCATCGCCCTCTACTCGGGTCTCGGAGTTAGCAGGAGGTTCCACATAGGGGACAAAGCGCCGTCATCCACATAAGCCCGAAAATGATGCCTGTAGTGTTGAGCTCAACCCCGGGTTGAGCCGGATCGGGCAAGGGAATTCTCGAACGCCTCCACCACGGATCCCAGTAGCAACTCTTGAAGCCGGGTTATCTCCGCTGTCAGATGCGCTGAAGACGCCTCCCCTTCGGCTTTGACCCTGTCCCTCTCAGCTGTTATGGCTTTCAACTGCTCTTCGCTGCTAGCTTGAGCCGCTTTAAAGCCCTCGATTATTACGTTGGAGTCGGCCAAGAGACCCTGGGTCTCTTTCAGTGCAAACTCCACTTTCCCAGTGAACCTCACGAGCACGGAACTCGTTCGAAGCGATTTGCCATTGCTTGAGCTTCATCACGGTCTGATCGGGCACGCTTCAACTCCGCGGCGAGTCTCGCATATTTGTGGTGGAGGGTTAGAAAAGATTGGGTCAAACCGGCACCTCTTAGGAAAGCATTACCCAATTCTGGACGTCTCGTACATCGACTTCCCGCAAGGGTGCGGCTCTTGATAGCGGGTAGGAGGCGGGAGTGCGATGCGAGCTCTTCGGTAATTCCCTTACTCCACAAATGGGAACGGGGAATGACAGTTGGAGGACGAGGGGGAACCGGGATATCAGGCGAGGAGGAGGGCCCAACGTTGGTCGACTTGGGAGGCGGCGAGGCCGCGGTAGGGGAGGCTCGGATAGGACAGACAGTCCTGGCATCAGTTGCGGGCTTCGAGGACTCTCCGGCCTTGAGCTTCTTTGGCTCGGCCTGCTTCGATGACTCTCTGACCTTCGACTTGCCCGAGTCATGGGCCGACCTCTTTCTCCCCTTAGTTGTTGGCACAGGGATCCCAGAAAGATATTGCGGCTCTTTCATCTTGAGACCTGCACGAAACACAGACACCGTGTTAGCTACTAGGAAGGCAAAGACGATGAATACTGTACTAAGACGCGGAACAACGCCGATATTTAAATAACAGAAATATCATACTCGGCCCTGACACCATCTCATCTCGACGCTGAGCCTCGGCCCGATATTGGGCTACCAAGGAGCCGGCCCCAACAGTGCCGTTCGCCCTCACATGGTCTAGTATAGCGTCGATGGCTTTCCTTTCAGGCTTCAGCAGATTGGACCGCTCTACCTTATAGGCGCTAGGGGACACGTTGTGGTGATCTTGACACCAATACAAATTAAATTCCCAGTCGACTTTCGCAGAGTCCGGCCCTTTGAGGAACCAAGGAGTTGTGCCGGTTTAGCGACAACTTTAAAAAGTTGCTCTTGAAGCGTTTGAAAGAATCGAGAGGCGGGGTAAACAAACGCCGGTTGGCTATTCCCGAATGGACGTCCGGCCCTTGAGCTCGGCGGCTCTTTCCGAGCGAGAGGTATGGGGGGGTGAAGAAGTAGAAGAACATAGAAGTGGTGCAAGGCAGACCAAGGCTCATGCAAAACCACTCGAAGGCAATCAGGTAACCCCATCCATTGGGGTGTAACTGCGAGGGAGCTACACTAAGGAATTGAAGAGTGGCCATTTGAAATTCGGAAAAGGGAAAGCGAATACCAAGTCTGGTCAGGTAGTCTGCATAGAAAAAGAAAAAGGAGTTGTGGCTCCCCTCCCTCTCGGAGCATACAGGCTCTTCCTCTTCCGGGAGACAGAGAGAATAGGTGTTAGTATCCTGAACTGGAAGACCTTCCAAGTCTTCTATGGTCAGCTTCGACCGATAGGACAACACTTCGCGGGTAACCCAAGGGAATTGTTCAATTAAATCCTGTGGGGGGCTAGCGCGGTTTGCATTTCCAGACTCTGACTCAGCCGCGTGGGAAGAAGAAGACGACGCCATTATACCTAACATAAATGAAAATATAAACAAGATCAGAATCTTCCTAGCATACCTGATGTCAAAAATTGAAGGCGGGATTCTACGGTTGTGGTAAGATTAAAATCCAAGTCAACGGGACTCGGCGATGAAGCTTGAGGAGCCGGGACAAGATTATGTCGGCGAGGAGCCCAAAATCAAGTCGGTGTGGAGGAATCCCCGCAAGAAATAAGTCGCGAGCATTCGTACAAGCAGTCATAGCAAGGCCCGATGTAGGAATCAACCTCGGCCCTAGGACCCGAGCTGGCCACTTTGTTAGACTGGCTATTCGGAAGGCCTGGAGAAGCGGACACGTCGAAGCTCGGGTTAAACACCCTTGGATTGGGAAGAAGCGGGAAGGAAACATTCGGACTTCCCCTAACCGATGATGTGCCGTCTCGAGTTTTCGCGACCCACCACCGAAGTTTTCCCTTGCCTCCACGGTGATCGGTTAAAGCAACGGTTTGCGACGTTGGACGAGAAGATTCATCGCCCCAAAGCCACCAACGGCTTTTTCCCTTGACGGTTTGGCGTAGTTCGGCCCAGTTCTTCGGGGGTCATATCCTTTATGTCCTTCGACATTGGGAGCCACTCTCTTAAAGGTATTAACGAAAAGGAAACGGCTCACTCGAAAAACAGGGGGAGTTTTGCACAAATGTAGGAACTGAAAACAGGACTACGCGAAAATTCACTCAATAAGGGAATCTACCCAGAACTTCAACTAAATACAGACGCAATCTTATAGGGAAACAGCAGATCAGAGCAGAACAAAAGAAAGAGGCAAGGAAACAATAATACCTACCTAAAATATGGAGATGATCGATGAAAGTTGTGGAATGAAGATGGTTCACGAGACAGATTATCCTCCGGAAAGCGAAAATCGTCGGGAGAGAAGTTCTTCAAAACAACTTGGGTAAAATGGCACTGAAGGAGGCCTGGCGGGTATAAACCTTTTGAAACCCAATCGACGGGGGCAAAAGTGCCTTTTCATTCATTAGCAAGGATGACGTGACCTTTTCATTTAATGCGCGTCTGTCAGGCATTAATTACGCCAAGGGCCGTATAGGCCAGCACCCCCTCAATTCGGCTTCACGACGGTCGAGGACGCCGGGTGGCATAGGCTAATGATGACCTAGAAGAGGAATCGACAGTAGAAAGCGCCGGGCACAAGGGCGGGGCTCACGATCAAGTATCCGGCTCACCGGTTAGGCTAATGAGCACGAGAAAGGACCCACACTTGGAGGTTTCGGCCGTGCAAGAGGCGAGCCGGACTCCCGGATGGACGAAGAACAACGAAATTTAAAAGCAAACATAACCCGGACCACATGTCTGGGGGCAACTCAACCAGAAGACTTATAACTCCGAGGTTGTTTGGAAGTTATGATAGACACCCTATCAAAGTAAAAGGGGGTGATACCAACTCCGATACAAAATCAGGATTCAGCAACATGTCCACCCCGGTTGACCAGAGACCTGGACAACCCGGCTGGGGGGACAAGGATATCATGTTACTTCGCGATCAACAAAGACTCGGACTTCCGTATTTCAGTCAAACGAACATCTAAACTCGGTAGATCAGAGACCTGAGCAACCGAGCTTGGGGGCAACTGTTACGGACCTAGTCTAGGCCCATTATCTCACGGCTAGTACGGGGGCAACCCACTATCCGTGGGACCCGGCCATGACCTTGGACATGCACACACGATCTCGGACACGCACGGCACGATCCCGGGACATGTACGGTGTGGCAGCCAAGGAACTAACTAACCAGGTAGACTCTATATATATAGAGGAGGGAGACGGGCACCAGGTACACAATCTCTTAGCCTTGACTAATCTACATTCAGTCACACGGCATACACAACACCCCTTAGGCGAAACGCCTGCTTGTGTACTGTGATCATACCTTCTCCTGAACGCTTGTCCTATAAGCATACAGGAGATCCTATATCAATCTCCGGACCTTCGGACCTTCAATAGGTATCTCAATGATTATAGGACATACCCTCATTTATGAATGGGTACCTTTTAAAATTTATTGTCAAATCTCTCTCATCTTTTTCTCTTCCCAACATAGCTAGTCAATCTCTCTCATCATCATTAATATGGGCAAAATTATCACAATATCATTTAAACGCTATAATTGATGACGAGTGTGTCAAAATTGTTTTGCCTTTTGATAATTGTATTAAACATAGGCTTTTATATTTAAAAGAGGGTTATATGTGAATTGCAGACACATATAGCTATTGATACTTGAAATTAACAAATTTAAAATTTAGATTAACTAAATAAATGAAAATAAGATTTAGAGAGCTAGTGAGATATTAGTGACTTTAGGTTGTGTTCAACGTTAGTAATATTCATTATTTTATTTTCTTTGAATTTAATTATAACTAGATTTATTTAAATTAGAAAAAGGGATAAAGGTCTTATTTACTACAAAAGTTTTCGTTCAGGAGCACTCGGTACCTGAAAGTGTTTTTTGGAGCAAAAATGCCCCGGAAGTTAACAAAATATAGCAATTTTGTCCCGAAAGTTTTTTTAGGAGCAATTTTGCCCTGAAAGTTTTTTTTTTAATTAAGAGCGATTTTGCCTTGAAAGTTTACAAATTGGAACAACAATTTAACGGTGAAGATTAATGGAAGGGCAAGAATGCTATGTTTTTAAATTTTCGGGGCATTTTTACTCCAAAAAAAACTTTCGGGTGTTGAGTGCTTCGAAACGAAAATTTCATAACAAATAAGACCATTATCCCTTAAAAAAAACTTAATATTTTAATACATAAAAATTAATTACTTGATAAAGATCTCTTATAATTTTTTATTATTTGGCAGGACGCATATATTTACCCATACGGCCATATTACTTACGGAGCGTATCAAAATCTGGCAACTCACTCCCAAATAAATCATGTACTCCCTCCTATCCTCATTATAAGACCTAGTTAATTTTCTTTAGAGAGATTAAGGAAACTAAATAAGTTACTTAATCATTTCATATAGGGAATATCATTTCTGCTTCTAAGGCAGACAACTATTCTGCAGCTAATAGGCAAAACAGTGTCGTTTTTTATATCAGCGATTTCTTGCTCTATTCCCCTCAAGTTGGATTAGATGCTCTGAGTCAATGGGCTTCAATTGGATCATTTTGAGCTCAGAACTTCATGCCGCAAGAAGCCACACTGTGAAGGAGGCGAAACGCAGTGTGGCTGCATCCCTTGTTCGCAAGACTAGCGGTGGCGGCTGGAAGAATTGGTTCAACAAGTCCTCGAGGGCTAATCGGCAAGTTGGTGGCCATGGCCGACGGAGATTAAGTGTCCCACCAAACTCCGGCAAAAATCGAACCCAACTCCATCTTCTTCTTTTTCCGCCATCTCCATCCACCCCCCTTTTTTCCAATTGATTTCTCCGATTCTTGTACTTCTTCCATTGGATTCTTGTCGTCCCTTCAATGCCAATTTCTTCTCCAATTTTCGTAGTTTCATAGTTCGTTGTGAATGATAGAAACGCTGAGTACCTCCGGTTTCATGCTCTTCCTTATCCCATCGAGGGCGAGCGCTCTTCTCTGGATAGTCAAGATGTTCACTCGGTGGGGCCCTCATTAAATATTGTTCCTTCAGTTTTCACAGAACATAAAATTAATAGAGTAAATACACTTTTTGGTCCCTGGAAAACACACGGATGCCCTTTTTGGTCCCTGAGTAAAGGAAATGTCGTTTTGGTCCTTTTTAGGGACTAAAAATGACCTTTTTGAGAATTTATGAGGGATTAAAATGTCCAAAAAAAATGTCCAAAAGGACTAAAATGGACCTTATTTTTCCATTTTAGGGACAAAAAATGACTTCTTTTTTTTCAAGGACCAAAAAGGGCATCCGTGTGTTTTCCAGGGACCAAAAAGGGTATTTACTCAAATTAATAAAAGAAAAAGGGGAAAAAATGACACGGTTTTGCCTAGCTGCAGAATAGTTCTCTGCTGTAGAAGCAGAAATGATATTCCCTTTCATATATTGTGTATCCTTAGATTATATATTAGTTTATTAGTTAAACTAATTATTTTGAAGAAAAAAATAAAAATATTCTAAAGTAATTTAATTAGTTTTCTTAATCTCTCCACAAAAATCAACTAGATCTTATAATTAAGACTGGAGGGAGTATTAATTATACTTCCTTTTTTGAGACCTGGTATTAATTGTACTTCCTTATTGCATCATGGAAGTCAAAAATAATTTAAGTCTCCGATGGTGTGTGTTAGCTAAGGGATTAAGGTTATCAAACTCACAAGTTTAAGAAAATTCATGATAGTGATGTAAATTAATATAGTAAACTTGAATCGTAAATTCATAAGAATTTATTTTATCATTAAATAGGTATTAATAGTGTATAATTAAATAGTTAAAATACAAAAAATATACAACAATTTAGTTCAAATATATTTTGAATCCAAAAAATTAAAACTAAATCCATTAACATTCTTAATTTCTTATATTTAATAAATAAATTTTCATAAAATTTATATATAAAGTCATTAAACATAATCAAATTGAAAAAGTTAAATCGAGTTTGAAAGTGAGTTAATATGGTTTTGTAAGTTAAAAATGGTAAATTCGTAAGTTTAATTGAGTTTATAATTAGCACGAGTTTACTTGTTACTTGACTCAATTTAGTAAAATAATAATGTAAAAACGATAAACTCAAAAAATCAACTCGCGAGTTTAACAACAATGCAGATGACCACTCTCAAACAGGGGTGGACCCAGAAAATTATAGAAGGGGGCATAATTGGAGGGGGGATTTAGGGGTTCAGGAGTAGCGCCCCGGAAATTTTTTATTTTTAGGGAAAGTTTTAAATACATTAATAAAACAAAAAAACATAAATAAGAAAAAATATATATCAAAAAAATATTTATGAAATCAAGTGAATACTGATGATGTAATAAGAGAGACAATTATTTTACAAACCTGTCATTTAGAAAAGTAAGGCTAACTACTATTAGAAATAAATGCAGCTACACAAATTACAATGAATGATGAGTACTCAATAAGTTCAAGTACATACATTTTAATAAAAAAGTATATTACAATAAAAATAATTATAATGTCATCTTTCTAGGCTTTATTTTTTGGAATTCCATCATAATTGTCTTATTATCAATGATATCAAATACATCTTTTTTTAATATAAGGCACTAAACAATCATTCAACCATTCATCCATTCATCGTTCATCTGATTACGAAGTGCAGTCTTGATGTATTAAGGGTGAGCACTTAATTTAAGGGTGGATAATCATTCAAACATCTATTAATTTATAAAATAAAAATTAAAAAAAAAAATCCCAATTTCAAGGGGGCACTGCCCAATCTACTATGTAGGTCCGCCAATGCTCCCAAACATATTGAAAACAAGTGTCCGACAAGTGCCCCCCATGCAATGGCGACCTAGGAAAAGCTGAGCCTGGTTAATTAACCACCTTGGGACCAGTTTGGCTGGGTTAATTAACCATCTACGGATACCATTGATTTGAAAAGTACTTCCTCTTATATTAAAGCAGGGGCTACTTGAAAAATGACTGCTTTTTCCCCCCTGATATATAAGACACCGTCCGAATCTATAATTCTTTTCCCAAATTAAATTGAGGGGAAAACTATAAAATATGGAGACCATAAAACAAAGTTAATTGTAAATAGGGATTTCACGTTTATGAAATAACTCAAAATTCCTTAGTCCATTTTCTTAAACAAAAAGGTTTCACATGCATGATGACGAGGATCTAACAGAAGATGGCTTGAAATAGACGGTTAAATTTAAAAATAACATTTGTGAATTTCCCGAAAAAAAAAAACTTGCAAATTTACAGTAAGATCTCTTTTTCTTTTGTTAGGCACATGTATCTATATATTAGAAGCTCGAGCTACCGTCCGATACTAAATTATGGGTATATTTTCCGACGAGAATTCAAACATTGATTCGCTATATTAGAATAAATAACTCTTTTATTAAGCCCAACCCCATTGATACAACTCTCCTTTAAAAATAACAAAAGATGATTTTGGTAATAAATTCAAAGTTTTGACACAATGGAGGAAAATTGAAAAACTGATGCTAGATTTTAGGATAATTTCTAAATTATATTCGTTTAAATAATATAATACTATTTTAATTTATCTATTAAAAAAAGAAAAAAAGAAAACAGATTATATGATGATCTCCTTCGGATGTTTAATTGTCGCCAGACTCTTTTTGGTTGTCACCTTCAGGCCTTTTCAGGCATGACACATTTCACAGGTCCTCTGGTTTTTCCTCACGCATCTCCACATCTTCATATAACGTCCAAATCGCTCTAATTACAACTTAACACATACACACACACCCCACCCCTTCAGTTCAGATTTCATACTCTCTCTCCCCGCACCGTCTCCGTCGTCGTCTCCCATGGCGGAAAACGCCGAGGGTTACCCCCTGCTTGTCGTCAAACATCGAGCTTCAGCCCACAAGGGAGGCTGGCACGCCGCCATCTTCATCGTCTGTAAGTATCGTTTCCGACTCATTCATTATATCTTCCAATCAGATGATATTATGGCTTCGATGGATTGATGCAGGGGTGGAGTTTGCAGAGAGATTCGCGTACTATGGTTTGTGCGGGAACCTGATGATGTACCTGACGAACGCTCTTCAAGAGCCATATACGACGGCGGCGATGAACATCAACACATGGAAAGGCTTTTCGTCGCTTTTTCCTTTGCTCGGTGGCTTTGTCGCTGACTCTTATCTCGGTCGTTTCAACACCATCCTAGCCTCCTCTTTCATCTATCTCCTTGTATGCTATATTCTATTCTTTCTCTTTCTTCATACTCGTATTCTTCTTCTTCTTCTTGGCTTTGTGATTTTCGACGGATTGATTTCACAATATAATCTTGGATTCTAAGGAGGGAGAAGAGCCTAGCCTACCGGATTTGGGTCGGGTCATTGAAACTCTCATCCAAGCTAATGACTTTATACTCTAGTGGTATAAGAGTTTCTCAGTTAGTCAGTTAATGGAAGATTGCGGTTAATTTCATCCTACTTATAACCAGTCTGCCCCTTTAATTTAGAAAACGAAAGAAAGAAACCTCGAACAAGAGTCTCCCTACTTCCCTTATCATCCACTCACCCACTTTTTTATTTTTACCGATAGATCAACTATGAACGACAAGGATTTAATGTTTTATAAAAAGTGAAAAATATATAGAATATAGGATATTAAATCTAAGCCGTTCAGAGTTAATCTCACGTTAGAATGAAGAAGTAGAAGAAAGTGGACAGTAAGAAAATAAGAAAAGTGAATAGATTATCGTATGTTTGGACAAGTAGAAGTTTAGAATTTTATACAGTGCCACAGTATATGCCAGACCACTTATGTGAAGGGTTGTGTGTGAAGTTATAACTATTATTTGGTGGAAGGTTGTATTAGTTCTAAAGAAAACTCTATGTACTAACCCTTTATTTTAAATAATCATTTGTTATTGAAGTTATATATGAATCTCACGTATGATTATGACTTTTAATTGAAAATGTGTTGTTTCAAGATGCACCACTTCAAGGTCTATAAATAGTTAAATACCTTACACTTACACTATCACTTCATTTGTGACAAACAATTTAGAGAACACGTACAAAATCATGTAACAAGAGATCAAAACTGATTACCTTCAAGACGATATGCACTACTTTCTAAGTTTAAAAGAAAGTACTACACATATAAGACATTATACGCTACTTTCTTCTTCATCTCTTATTTTTATACTCGTTAAAAATCAGCCCATCCAACATTGGGTTCATTTGCTATTTTGTGACGGTGAAGCGTTTTATGTGACGCAAAAACTGCAGGGCATGTTACTTCTGCTATTGTCGGTGTCAGCAGTGAAGAACGCGACTTTATTTTTCGTTGGCCTTTATGTATTGTCGGTTGGCGACGGTGGCTACCTGCCGTGTGTACAAACTTTTGCCGCCAATCAGTTCCCCGATGACACGTCGGAAGGGAAGAATGCCAAGTCTTCCTTCTTCAACTGGTGGTATCTGAGCACAGTCACTGGTTCACTTTTATCTACTTTCCTTCTAACATATCTTCAGGTAATTATTCCTTTACATTTTTTTTAATCATGATTAATGTTTTTCTTTTGACTCATCATGACCCTTTTACATTTTTTACATCTTATATGTATATTATCTACATTTTTATTAGAGACAATTATATTTGAGTTTCTGTCTTCACTAAAAATACAGGCATTTCTTCTAATAGAAGAGTTCTTTACATTTAAATTATTTAATGAATTTGATTACACCATCAATTTTTTGGCAAAAATGTTTTAAAAATTTGTTTGCGTCCAAAACATGTATGTTTGCACAAAAATTTCATAGGTTGTATATTGAAAAAAATGTGCTCTCTAAAACTAAATTAGAAAAATTTGATAATTTGGTAAAAGTCAGGGGTGGCTTTTTAGTCCTTTGCATGTTTTCATAATAATTAAAATTTGGAGGTAGAAAGATAATAACTAAAATTAAAAATTATGTGGACAAATAGGACAATGTTGGTTGGGTTACGGGCCTTGGGGTACCAGCTGTTGTGTTGGTGTTGGCATTAGCATTGTTCTTATTGGGAGTAAAAAGATACAGAAAAGATGGCCCAACGGGAAGCCCATTTACAAGGATGGCCCAAGTTTTCGTGGCAGCAGTTAGGAAGTGGCTTGTGAAGACCACGTGTGGACCTCACTCTTATTGGTATGGCGAAGAAGATGGTGTTGTTGAGTCCCAATCTTTAGCCCCCACCAGTGAATTCAGGTGCTTCTCACTCACAAAACCTTGAACATCATTCAAATACCATAAAAAAGGATTTGATTTTAGAAAAATATAGATGAAAAATTTCCATTAATATATTTGATTGCCCAAAAATACCTTAACTTTATTTAAGAATTCACGTGCAGCATATCTTTAGCGGCTGCAACTTTTCTGGTTTTTATAACCATGTGCTATATCTTTAACTATGTACCTATAAATGCTGGTCCAGTTGATAAATGAATTGACATATAACTATAAGATTGTGAGTTCAAATCCAACAGATGTAAAGACCATGTTAGTGGGTAATCGTTAAATATCTTTGTAAGTGTTTTTTAAATTTGGAGGCATGTTCTGACTCTTGTGAGCCCCCAAAACCCAACTCCCCTAAACTTTCTGGTATGAAAAAACACTGTATACTTTAACTATGTGCAAAGCAGAAGACAAATATATAGCTGAAAATATGTTGCACACATCTAAAAAAGAATTATATCTTGTCAACAACACAAGTGTAAGACATTTTTGGGAATAAATTTTACAATGTAGGATTTTTTGTACTTTTTTTCTTGATTTTATACAAACTTTTTATTATTATTATACACGCATTCTAATATCGGTTTATTATAACCAGATATTGCCTGTGGCCTTATTGTTATAGATTTTTGGATAATGCAACGATCATAGATGACATGGATGCTTCAAGCAAGACCAAAAACCCATGGAGACTGTGTTCAGTGACTCAAGTTGAAGAAGTCAAGCTTGTTCTTCGCCTTATCCCTATATGGCTGAGTTGTTTAATGTTCACTGTTGTCCAAGCTCAACTCCACACATTCGCCATTAAGCAAAGCAGTACAATGGTTCGTTCCATCGGACCACACTTCCTAATCCCTCCGGCTTCACTTCAAGGCCTCGTCGGAGTCTTCATCCTCATCGCGGTCCCCATCTACGACCGAGTTTTCGTCCCCTTCGCCAGAAAATTCACCGGACACCCATCTGGTATCACAGTTTTGCAAAGGATTGGATTTGGCTTGTTGTTATCTGTACTAAATATGATAGTTGCAGCTTTAGTAGAAGCCAAAAGGGTTAGTGTTGCTAAAGAGAATCATCTTCTGGACAATCCTGAAGCCGTAATACCAATGAGCATATGGTGGATGCTTCCTCAGTATATTATCTATGGTGTTTCTGATGCATTGGCTATTGTCGGGTTTCAGGAATTGTTCTATGATCAAGTGTCGGAGACGATGAGAAGTCTCGGAGCTGCTACATATTTATGCTTGTTAGGATTCGGAAGCTTGGCGAGCAATGTTGTTATAACAATTGTTGAAGATATTAGCTCAAGAACCGGTGAGACATGGCTGGGAGACAATTTGAATAGAGCACACCTTGACTCTTTCTATTTGGTTTTGGCTGGTTTAAGCGCTGTGAGTTTGTGGATTTATATTTGGCTAGCTAACAAGTTTGTGTATAAGAAGATAAATGTGCGTGATGATCACAACTTGTACTAGCTAGCATCAACGCATATATTGTAATCATTTGACATAGCGCATGAGAGAATTATTGAGGGTGAAATGGAGTTTCTCAGTAGTCAGTGTGTGTATTATATATGTTGTGATTATTACATTCTTCCTAGCTTTTGGCTTCTCATATACTCGATCTTTAATATAAAATTTAGTTGACTCTTTTAGAGAGATTAAGGAAGTTAATAATTCTTCCTAGCTTTTGGCTTCTCATATACTCGATCTTCATGTTACTACCCCTCGTCCTTGGGTTCAACTGGCAAAGGGGTCGGATCGGACTTCCTCACCTCAAGGGAGGTTCGATCCCTGCGTTGGTCAAGGCGCTGGGGGAGGCATCCTAGGGGTCTAGGAAGCAGTGGAAACGCTAGTAGAGGTGGAGGCATGTGTACTTCTGTCCAGTATGTCCTGTGGACTGGGCTCCAAGCACCCTGCCCTTGGATTGTGGGTGAGCTTAACCCCTTTTCTAAAATGTCTTTATCAAAAAAAAAAAAAAGTATGATAATTTCCATTGTTAGATGATGAAACTATTGAAAAGTTCACTTTTGAATTTTTCTATAAATTATTTGAGTGAAAAATACTAGGAACTTGCTCTCTTAGACGGAACAAGATTTTATTCAATTGGTTCATACGGAATTGAATAAAACGAGACGGAGACACATCCAATAAGCTAGAGGAATTGGATAAGTCATAATACTTCACTAATTAAAATATTATATAGCAAGACAATTTTGATTTCTCGAGATATATATGTCTTAATTATTGCAGTTCCCAACTATATTTCATAATATTCTGGATTCGATAGAAACCCAGGTACGTGTACTAGTGTTGCTTCTATATTCAACTAAATTCTTTAAATTAAATTCCAAAATAACTTCCTTGAAACCCAAATCTTAAATTAATGTTAGACCATTGAAAACAACCCATTTTCAACTTAGAAAAGGCACATATATAAAGGAGGTTACTACTCATATATGCTACTCATCATCTGTCTCTCTCACACTCATCATCACCAAGTTTTTTTTACCCCGAATTTAGATATTTTCTCAAGCTCAATCCTAATATACTGGTCTCATTGTTGAGTTTGAAAACCAGAATGACTTTGTTTGAAAAATAATTTAATTAGATAACCAAGTTGAATGTTGGTAATGGAGTATTTTTCAAGTTAAAATGACTTCTATGCATTCTTTCAATGGATTAAGACACATTCCTCTAATATTATGTTTTTTAAACGACATATATTAAATTTATTTCCCTCGAATTTTTCCCCAAACAAAAATTTAACTGTAGTTTTTCACTTTGTAGAATCAGAGAGAGAAAGATAGAGAAAATATACTCTCAAATTAATGTGTTTATTCATATGCTCAATAGGGTATATACACCCAAGGGAGAAGACAAGAGAGTAATGACTCATTATGATGATTGATTCCCTAATTACTCATAATTCCTATAATCCTTGATTATATGCGATACTAATTAATTATAATATATTTATACTGATATATTTCCTAACACTCCCCCCTCAAGTTGGAGCATAGATGTTAATCATGCTCAACTTGTTACAATAAAACATAAATTCAAACAAAATAATTTTCTTCCTAAGAACATTTTCACTCAATTTTCACACACTCTCCCTCAAGCTGAAAGCAGCTAGAATGTGAGCAGAAACTAATCACCAATAACTTTCTTCTTCATGAGATCTTGGATCAAGCAGCAAGTTCGGGCATAGCCAAGAATAATTCAACCAAATGTTACACCAATGACATTCAAAAGTTACAATCCAACAGCTTCACCAAGAGCTCAACCAAAAAAAAATACTAAATCAGAGTAGAAGTCACAACAAATGGTCTCACAAGGGACCAAATAATACTCCAAACATCTCACAAGAGATAAATACCAAACGGTCTCCCGACCAACACCTCATGGGAGGCAAAGCAAGGAACAAGTCACACAAGGACCACCAAACTGTCTCACCTGAGACAAACACCTCACTGGAGGCAAAGCAAAAAACGGACCAACGAAATTACCCAACCACAAACACGGCATTCAAGACAAAAGAGCACTCCACGAACATGCTGGAAATCATAACAAACGAAGAACGACCCAGCCACTAGAAACAAGTGAACTTGCACAAAACAAAATATGCCGACTATGCTGAAATAGTAGAAACCCTTGAACTCATTCTCACAACGCAACCTTCGAAATAAAGGACCGGCCTACACACACCGAGAATGAAGGCTCGACGTTGTAGAACAAAACAAGGCCAAAAAAGAAGTGTAGCAACCAAACAACGACCAAACAATGAGGTACACACTTTCTCTCCCCCTGTGTACAGTGACGACATGGTTCACTATTCACGAAACAACGGATGGAACAATACCAAAACGAGGAGACAACCCAAAACAAGCTCCAACAGCTAATCAAATGCAGCATAACAACCAAATGAGGAGGTACACATTTTCTCTCCCCCTATGAATAGGGCCTGCTCACAAAACAGCACCACGAAAAAGTACCAAAAACAGCAAATCGACACAAACGGAAAAGAAATCTGATGTCGGCGAAGGAGCACCACCAAAGGATAACCAAAAAAAATGAAATGACATGAACGCACACACACCAGAGATGAGAGACTGGCCACTGTCACTATACAGTGACAGCGGCCACCGAAAAACTCAAATTGACCAAGAACTAACCAAGCTCTTATACCATGTAGAAATCAGAGAGAGAAAGATAGAGAAAATATACTCTCAAATTAATGTGTTTATTCATATGCTCAATAGGGTATTTACACCCAAGAGAGAAGACAAGAGAGTAATGACTCATTATGATAATTGATTCCCTAATTACTTATAATTCCTATAATCCTTTATTATATGCGATACTAATTAATTATAATATATTTATACTGATATATTTCCTAACACTCCCCCTCAAGTTGGAGCATAGATGTTAATCATGCTCAACTTGTTACAATAAAACATAAATTCAAACAAAATAATTTTCTTCCTAAGAACATTTTCACTCAATTTTCACACACTCTCCCTCAAGCTGAAAGCAGCTAGAATGTGAGCAAAAACTAATCACCAATAACTTTCTTCTTCATGAGATCTTGGATCAAGCAGCAAGTTCGGGCATAACCAAGAATAATTCAACCAAATGTTACACCAATGACATTCAAAAGTTACAATTCAACAGCTTCACCAAGAGCTCAACCAAAAAAAAGTACTAAATCAGAGTAGAAGTCACAACAAATGGTCTCACAAGGGACCAAATAATACTCCAAACATCTCACAAGAGATAAATACCAAACGGTCTCACCAAGGACCAACACCTCATGGGAGGCAAAGCAAGGAACAAGTCACACAAGGACCACCAAACTGTCTCACCTGAGACAAACACCTCACTGGAGGCAAAGCAAAAAACGGGCCAACGAAATTACCTAACCACAAACACGGCATTCAAGACAAAAGAGCACTCCACAAACATGCTGGAAATCATAACAAACGAAGAACGACCCAGCCACTAGAAACAAGTGAACGTGCACAAAACAAAATATGCCGACTATGCTGAAATAGTAGAAACCCTTGAACTCATTCTCACAACGCAACCTTCGAAATAAAGGACCGGCCTACACACACCGAGAATGAAGGCTCGACGTTGTAGAACAAAACAAGGCCAAAAAATAAGTGTAGCAACCAAACAACGACCAAACAATGAGGTACACACTTTCTCTCCCCCTGTGTACAGTGACGACATGGTTCACTGTTCACGAAACAACGGATGGAACAATACCAAAACGAGGAGACAACCCAAAACAAGCTCCAACAACTAATCAGATGCAGCATAACAACCAAATGAGGAGGTACACATTTTCTCTCCCCCTATGAATAGGGCCTGCTCACAAAACAGCACCACGAAAAAGTACCAAAAACAACAAATCGACACAAACGGAAAAGAAATCTGATGTCGGCGAAGGAGCACCACCAAAGGATAACCAAAAAAAAATGAAATGACACGAACACACACACACCAGAGATGAGAGACTGGCCACTGTCACTATACAGTGACAGCGGCCACTGAAAAACTCAAATTGGCCAAGAACTAACCAAGCTCTGATACCATGTAGAAATCAGAGAGAGAAAGATAGAGAAAATATACTCTCAAATTAATGTGTTTATTCATATGCTCAATAGGGTATTTACACCCAAGAGAGAAGACAAGAGAGTAATGACTCATTATGATGATTGATTCCCTAATTACCCATAATTCCTATAATCCTTGATTATATGCGATACTAATTAATTATAATATATTTATACTGATATATTTCCTAAAACACTTCAATAAGAAAATATTAATTTAATTCAGACCATCCAATTCCCTCATCACCAGACCACGTACATCTGGGGTAAGGTGTAAACAATCTTTTAATTTACGTAAAAGGTTACATTTCCCAAAGTAGAGAAAAAGAAATCTTACGAGCAAAAGGGAATTTGCTGGTGAAATTTCCACCGAAAACTCTAAAGATTTCAAATTATGATTTGTTTCAATGTTATGGTTTTTGTATTTTAAAAAATAAAGGATGTGGGAATGAGATGATGAAGAATGAAGAAGGAAGAGTTGGAAAGTCAATGACATGCTTGTTATATTATTAATGACAGAGAGAATCTGGGGCAATCATATTAATTTTAAGACTTTTCTATATTCAAAGGCTAGCTGTTTGAAAATCAAAATTGTCGATTCTTTTTGGTCAATCCGGCTCTTGAAATTGTCAATGGACAATCATTTTAATACCAATAAAATATTGAAATAAGAAATATTGGTTGACTGATTAAATAATTCTCTTATTCCTGATTTGGAGTTTTTTATCAATACGTATTAAAAGAGTGACTGTTTATTCTTAAAAAAATAGAGTTACTAAGTACTAAATATAAAGAAAACATAAGCATAATTTATTAAAATAATAATTCATAGCGATTTTTAGTTCACTGTAGTATAATAGTTTGAATAGGGGATTAAACGACCCTGACTGCAAAAGACATACCATACTCTTTAGTTACTAATGTTTAATTTAACTAATCGATTCTTTGTTTTTTTGGCAGTTAACTAATTTGATTGGTATTTAACTTGATTAAGAAATATTTAAAATATATATTTATAATGCTAAAACACTTTTAAGCAAAGTTCAAGTGCATGTGCATGTTGTGACTAGTGAATACAAATTCTGGACAGTATAATTTTTTCCAAGTCAATAGTTATACACCACAATGTTTGCCTTTAATTATGAACAGAAAAAGTCAAAAGGAATAATGATGGACAAGTTCAATATTATATTTGGTAACAAGAAGACAGCATCATCTCATCTTTGCTTGTTTTTCAATTCAAGAATCAACCAAGAAGATCTTGCAGATTCTGGATGAAATCTGAGTGATCTCTTTTATCAAAACTTTGAGATTTCCCATGAGGATCATGTATCTTCTTCTTCTTCATAATGATTCTCCCTTTTTAAAATGTTGCATTCTATTTTCATCTTTTTCATATCTCAGAATTCTCTTTTAGCTTTCTCTCTTTCTGGGTATGGCTGCACAGACACAGTTCCATGTTTTGGTTGTTGATGATAGTCTGATTGATAGAATGTTGATTGAGAGGCTCCTCAAAACCTCTTCCTATCATGGTGCATTTTTTTTCTTCTGATCTTTTGAGGGTTATTCTTCATATATTAATTTTAGATTAGTGTTCAACTCAGTTCTTTTTTTTTTTTTTTGTGTGGGACGTGAATTTAGAGTTTTGTGTTATGACAGTAACTGCTGTGGAATCTGGTAGCAAGGCGTTGAAGTTTCTGGGTTTGCAAGAAGATGATGAAATGAAAGTAGAAACAGCCATTGTTGCTGCAGAAACCCATCAGGTTGATTTCTGATATTAAAATTGGTTTTTGGCCTCAGAATTCAAATATTAAATTAAATGCATAGTCTTAGCAATTTTTTTATGTTGTGGATTAATTTGAATTGATTTTTAATGGAACTGAAGCAGGATGTGGAGGTGAATTTGATCATCACAGATTACTGTATGCCAGAAATGACGGGTTATGATCTCACCAGAAAAATCAAGGCAAGTTGCATTTGATGTGGTATCATTAAGCTTTTACAAAGGAAAATTACATTTAAAATTGTTCCATATAAATATGTGACTTCACTTCTTTTGACATCAGGGGAATTAAATATAAATTTTTTTTTTTTTCAAAAAGATAAAAAGAGAGAGAGAAAAAGGTTGTATTTGAATTTTTTTAGACATTTTTATATCTAATTTCAAAATTTTCCCATGAATATCTGCTTTGTTGCCGAGTTATTTATGATAAATGTCTTCATATGAAAAATGACCTAAAACAAATTTTTAGTAGGCATTTCATAATCTTTTAATTATTTGAAGTTAGAAGATAATGGAATTTCACTAATTTCCAGGAATCTAAATCTCTTAGAGATATACCTGTGGTGATTATGTCCTCAGAGAATGTGCCATCAAGGATCAACAGGTAATGAACAGCATACTACGTTATATGCAAATCTCAAATTAAAGATATTTAATGGGTATCACAAGACTAAATATGAAATCTAAAAAAAATTGATTTTTTTTTTTTTTTGGGACCAGATGCTTAGAAGAAGGAGCTGAGGAATTCTTTCTGAAACCAGTTCAGCAATCAGATGTAAACAGGCTCAAGCCTCATTTGCTGAGATCTAAAGTTAAGGAAGAAGAAGAGCAACTCATTAATAATGAGAGAAAAGACATGGAAGAGAGCCATTCCCAAGATAAATTTAGACCAAATATATAGTTCATTGTTCAAGTTTATGGATAGGTTGATATTATTTTGACCACTTTCCTCTTCTGTCTCACAAGCTAATAGAAGAGGAAGAGACATCATTTCATTTAATCTTTCTTTTAATTCTCTTCAACTCTGGTCTTGATGCTCAATGTTCAATTTGAGTGAATAATTTGAGATTATGGCTGTCCTAGAAAGCTAAGAAGGGGGTAACCATTGTTTATTTTAAAAAATCCTTTCTGGGTAGCTTGTTTTATTTATTTTGTTATATAATTTTTCATAGGATCGTTATAGTGATGCTCCCTTTGGTCCTATTAATAAGCATGTATTAACAAAAATTTAAGAAATTTAGGGAAAATTATTTTTTTTGATAAAAAAATTAGTTATTTTTTAAAAATAACAAAATATTATCAATAAAAAGTCGTTAGTTAGAAAAATTTGTTTAATTAATTAGGAAGTTTTATAGTTTGTCACAGATACCAGATGAAAAAAATTACTACTTCAGAGATATGTTAGAAGTCTTTATAATGTGCCCTAGCGAGAGCACATGCTTTTGCCAATTTCTTTGCTCTCAAAGATAAAACTACTATAGGCAAAGTTAGTGGTAATGTATGTATCTTTTGACAAGAACACATCATTTTTTAAATAAATTCGAGTCATGCACCTACACTGAAAAATATGACTTATATAGAGGTTAAGTGTTATAATAACATTATGATAGTGTAGCTAATTGATAGAAGAAGAAAAACAACCATTAAGAAGCGACAATTAAATTGGGAATGTTGACTGCTCCTATCTTTCTTCCTACCAAGTTAACCTCAAAACAACAAAGATGGGGAAATTTACAAAAGAATATGCAGAGAAATTGGGGATGTTGACTGCTCCCATCTTTCTTCATTAGGCATTAGCCGATAAAAATGATGTAACAATTGCTACGGAGTTCTCTACAAAAGAATAGTGCATGACACCCCTTAACACCAGTTGCATAAACTCTCATCACCCTAATTACATTAACAGTTTGTAACATTCCAAATGAATATATACATCCAAAAATGCCTGGTAAACAATTGGCAGGGCCAGCAAACTGCGAGCAGGATGTTTATGCTTAATCAAATTAGTCATTTCTTAACAATGGCAAGTCAGACACCTGAAGAAAAAGGAGCAAAAAATGGAGAAGAATTAGTGTACAACAGAAAATAATGAAAAAGATACTCAGTATGAAGCTTGTCCTGAAAACAAGTAAAATTAAATGATGTAATACAATAATCCTCCTCCCCAGAGTTTTTTAGTTAATTTAAAGATTCACAAGCAATAACAGTACAACAAGGATCAACTTTCACTCCAGATGCGCATGCGCAATCAACATACATGTGTAAGGTAAAAAGTCCATACTCCATTGAACATTTGCAATTAAGTTCTGCCATGCACCATGAGTCCATGACTCCAGATTTTTTCTTCAATTTATGTCAACAAGCATGAACAGAAAGTCACAGGAAAAGCGAAATTATTATGCACAAACCTTCTACGGCATTAGGATTGGTGTGCGCAAATCTAAGATTCAGTAGATAACTATTTTCAGCAAAATCATGCAAGGAACGTCCTCGTACTCCTCCTTCAAATTGGATGACGCCTTTAGTTGGGAATTCTCTACCGTCATTAGATTGGACAACAGCACTAGGGGAGTTTCTTCTTCCATCAGCATCCTGTTTAAAAACGAAAGCATGAATAAGGAGCACAAGTTGGGACAGGGTAGGCAAAACCTTGCAGCCCCAAATATAAATGAGAAGGTAAACAAAATAACAAATTAGTCATCCTATGTCATAACTTAGGAAGAGTTGTAGCTCAGGTAATAGAGTTTCACCTGTAAAAATTCAAGCATTTGCTCTTCAATTGTAGCCCGCATTGCTAATGTTTCCACATGAATAGGACGACAAGCACCCATGCGATGAGCACGACTAATTACCTGTTCCTCCATGCTGGGAATTTTTTAACCATTAAACTTGTTAAAGGATGATTAAATTGGATTAATCAGGTGATTTGATTTGTAGCGGGTGATGACAATAAATTGGGGATAGGAGAACACTCACACGCATAAACATGTAAAAAATCATTTTTATACAACAACAACCGCTCCCAAAGCCATAACTTGATTTTGATTATGGATGTTTCATAAAACATCGAAGAGTAATATTTGATAGTTTCCCGATCACAACAACAACCACAACAATATTAAGGGATAAAAATTTCTGAATTGTCAAACTCAACTTTCACCACAGCCTCATACAACAAATTTCCTTTGCGATACATATTTGTGCATGGATTAATAAAATGTATTACCTTTTATCCCAGATTGGTTCCATTAAAAACACGTGTGTAACAAAACTCAAGTCAAGACCCAATGCGGCACTTCCATCCATCACAAGTGCCATACAACTGGGATCATGCTGGAATGTGGCCAGTGACTTCTTCTGGAAAAGAAAAAAGCAAACTACCCAAAGGTCATAACCAAAAAAAATATTACCAGTGACAATAGACGAGATTTATAACATCATACCTTGTTGGTTAAAGGCATCGGACTAAACATCCCAGCATATTTAATACCAGCAATGGTCAACTGGACACAGAGAAATGAAAGTTATTAGAATGATCATTTTGAAATGAATTCACAAAAATATCATACCCAAAATCTGGAACAGGCAGATCACCTGCTGTTCAATGACATGTATATGCTCAAGAAATTGAGAAAATATAATAACTTTCTCAGGCATATTATTGGGTTCAGTGCTTGGAGGGCATTGCTGGAACGATGATTTTACATCTCCCATCACCAGAGGGCAACTGCTGTCAGCGAGAACCTGATCATTGCTAGAATAGTAGCCCTTCTTCTTATTGGATTCTTGTAAAGTGTTCAATCTCCGGACAAGATAGGATACCTTGCTACTAGATGTTGATTGCCAATCAGGATCCCAAGCATCCTGTGCTCACAACAGAGCAGATTTAGGAAGATTGTCAAACAAAAAAATCAAAGCAATTCAACTATATTTTTTACTTTATAAAAAAACTTGCCTGTTTATATGAAGGTTGTAGCTCAATAAGATCTTTGGGTACAGGCCACTTTGGGTCAGGATTTTCTGGGCGGGCTAGTGTATCAGGATTTTGCATCTCATATAATTTATTGCATCCAGGATAAGTACACTTCGTACTGTCTAAAGCGACACAGTCAAGGCACAACAGATGCCGACATGGTGTAATAAAGGGCAGGCGGCACCATTCCTTGCACCTTCACCAAAAAGAAAACATGCCATTCAATATATGATTATAAATAGAATTAAAGCACATTAAACATTAAAAGTCACATCACCTGACACACCAGCCTCCACAAAGCAGATTATATTTTATAGAGGAATACTCAGCTGAATCAGGATCCATACCACTTTCTACTAACATATCCATTGTTTCCTGAATATCTTCACCTGTGTGTGTAACTTTAATATGTCCAGCAACACAGCACGAGAGCCTGACGTTTTTTATAGTTTCAGCCCTAAATTTCCATTGTTTTGAATTCAGTAGACTCTCAATGTGTGAAGAATCGTTCCAATCAGCCATTAATAAATTACGACGAACTGTTAATACCAATTCATTATAACTTCTGGCATGATCCTCTGTAAAATCTACAAAAACAGCTTTTTTGATGCATGGGGGAATATTATGCAAGTCTGTCTTCCTTGCACTAATCATGCAGTTACGAAGTAATTGCAACAGACGAAGCCTTCCTTCCTCCATCTCTGCCTCAAATGGCTTAAGGATGCCAACTTCCCATGACTTTGGATTCAGCCCATAAGCTTCTTCATGAAGGAACCTTAGCAATGGTTGTAAATGCGATAGTTGACTTTTAGGAGTGTTAGGTGTTGGTGTTCCTGTTAGCATCCAACGATTTGAAGCTGTCAATGAAATAGCCATTTGCAACTTGTTTGTTAAGTTCAGGCTTGAGCCAAGAGTGTGCCCTTCATCTAATATGATCCTCAGCCAATGGACGTGCATCAGAACACTTCTCTTACAGGTGCTCCACTCGGCACTTAGACGACTAAATGTAGTGATGATAACATCATAATCCCATGCCAGACTGTGCACAGACGGCTTCCACTTCCAAGTATCATTCCAAACATAAACTCGCAGTTGACTATGTTTGACATGCTTTTCTATTTGAGTTTTCCAGTGATCAACCAAGTTAGCAGGAACAACTATAAGGGTTGCTCTTGACAAGTATAACCTAAATGAATCTAATGGCTCACACAGAGCCATGCCAAGGGCAGTTACATCAAAAGCTAAATTATTATTTAAATTTGGTGGGTAGTACCACTTGTTTACACCTTTTTCTAACTTCTTAATGAGACCAAATGCCTGAAATATCTTGTGGAATGGATTAAGATATCGAGTAGACACAACAAAGGTGCTCAAAACTGGACCCCTTATGCCATGTATTTCCATTTCAGAAAGCTTGTCAGGTGGAAGTCTGGCCAACCAAGTCAGGGCTTTCTTTGTCTCAGAATTTATCATTGGGTAATGCTCCTTAAGTACACCAGTGAAAAATGAAACATTCTTCTTCTCACCCCCTGCACTACCTTTCACATGAAATCCTGGTAAATAAGTTATTTCACAGCTATTATGCCAGGGTTGTTCTGGAATGCTACAACTCTGATACAAAGGATCAGTGTTCATACTACAAAACCACGCTGCATTATTATTAGCCATACTGGAATCTGCAAGCTTTCTCCATTTCTGGCAAGCATCACACTGAATCCAAGTGTCATTGTACTCAACAGAATCCAATGTAGGCTTCTCAGGTCTCTCGCAACCCTTCTCATGTCCAAATGAAGTATTGACTGGCATTTTTTCGGATATATATGTTTCAGCACTTGATGCATGTTCCAGTTTCAAAGAGTTTACACTATCTTTTCTTTCTTTGGAATGCCCAGCTCCCTCTTCAAAAGTGGCACATAGATTTTTCTTTATGGAACTCAAGCCCCAAGAAGATCGACTTGCAGCCATTGGCTGCTCAGAGTATTCGCCTACAGGTGATTTTTTCTCTTCACCAGAACATTTATTATTAAGTCCACTGGTTTTCTCTGCAGGAATCTTCAATCTAGCTCTTTTGGAGGAGTGATCATGATTCTCATTATTCCGAGCATCCTGGTATATGTTCCTCTTCCCCAAATTACTACTGTCAATTATGTAACTACCAACAATATCATAATAACCACATTTAAGATTACCATTATGGCTACACCAAACCACATTTGCTCCATCTGGTGGATCTGCCAATGTACCTTGCGTCTTCAGTATAAGAGAAAGAGTTGTTACAGTCTTACCCAAACCAGGCTCGTCACAGAACATTCCACCACAAAAATCTTTAATGGTGGGGGCTTCCCCAATGACTATTTCACCAGATACAATATTTATATGGAAAACAAAGCCATCCTCTGTTGAAAAAGAAACATACAAAGGATGTGCCAAGCGTTCAGCATTTCGCTCCCGATGCAACATCCACTCAACAGCTGTCTGCTGGTGAGGAAACAGTTTTAACTTAGTACATGGCATTATTGAAGCAGCCAAAAATCTCATATAACGACAAGTTGCAGAAACCCTAGCAATGTCCATTGGGCTTAGGGGAGCTAGAATTTTTGTTAAAATGTCGTCAGATAACTCCCAAATTCCACATCTCTGAGAGTCATTCAAGGGCACTATCCCGGAATTATCAGGCTTCCGCTCTTTTCCTACACCAGGTACACTCTTAAAAATCTCATGGAGTTCAAATAGACTATTCTTTGAAGAATCTCTTGCATGGTAGTGGAGTTTGCACCCAAATACATGACAGTCACAAAGGTTCCAAATACTCTCACAAGCCCCCTGAATCTTCCTAATATAGTTTGAGCAAGAAAGAACTGATCTTCTCTCATCCCAGCCACACCTGTAGAAAGCATGTGTCAGCAAACTAAGACAATCAGGTTTATATGCTGAACAGAACAATGAGAGGGGTGGGGGGAGAGATTAATCAGTTGCTTTATATTACAAAGCCCTATTTACTAATAGTGACTGGTCAGAAACAACATATGACCATTCTAGAGATGGTTTTCATTTCGATAAAATGATTACTTGAGTTAAAATTGGAACTCCACTAAGAATGCAGATTCCACTGATGTATCACAAATATTTCTCATTTCTTATTTCAATAATTTTGCATCCATTATAGTAAACACAAACCACAAATTTTCAAATTTTCAAATGTACGTCAAAGTTATACTGATGTATCATTGCCAGTATATAATTCAACTCAAGTCAACACGCATTGTTGGAACACCGCTAACTGGCTTCAAAGGTAGAACCACATCCTATTGAGAGCTCCACATCTAAATCTAAATTACGGTAGGAAAGGAATTCCTTTTTTGCATTACAAGTAGATTCAAATGATAAACACAAACCTCAAATGCCGAAAAAGAGCACCAGCAGTGGACCCGGATTTTGGAAACTGCCAGCCACTCCATAATGCAATTGGAAGATACACATCGACCAGTACCACTGCTCTAGCCTCGCCACAGTCCCCAAGGTCAACCAAAATCACTCGAGCATCAATCTTTACGCACTTTTTTCTAACCAAAGCGTGAAGCTGGTGAATCACACTAACACTCCCATTGACCATCCCAATCTGCGTCATCCTCTTCCTCCTCAAGCTACCACTCCCCGATACCACCCGATTTTTCCTTCTTACATTGCCCTTCTTTTGCGTAGTCGAAATAAGAGCATTGCCATCGTAATCAATCCTAGATTCCCTCCCCACCACTTGGCACTGCGCTGAATCAGAAGGAGACGCGGTCCCGCCCTCATTTTGCTTTGCCGACGAATCCACCGGAACTAAAACGACGCCTTTCTCGGACCTGAATCCGACGGCATTAGAACTGTCGCCAAAGAGGTCGCAGCGCTCTTTGAAGCCTAAACTAGCACACGGGTCGGGTTGCGAAGGAGTCACCGCGAGAACAGCAAATAGGAAGCCACAAAGCTTATCGTCGGAGAAGGAATCGTCCATTGCAGAGCCTCGAGCCTCCAGTACCTACGAAATTGGCTCAATTAAGGAACAAAATCGCGCATCCTCGAGCCGCGTCCACAGAAATAGCTGAAGAATACGGAAAAGTCCAAATCCGACTTCTGATGCCAACGGATTAAAACTGCAGGTTTTATGTTACAGGACAGAATTTACCCCAAAAGATTACGCAGTATTTAAATAATTTTTAATAGAACAAACACAAAAGAGTTTAGATTTGGTTCTGAATTTAACGTGCCTTTTCAATGTTTGAAATCCTGAATAGTCAATTTTTTTTGGTAAAATGAATAGTCACTTTATTGGTGAACAATTTGGACTTTTCTACCTCTACAACATTTACGGCTAGTTTGGTTTGAGGGAGGGGAGGGAGAAGGAGAGATCTTTTACCTCCTATTTACCAAAATAAACCATGGAAATTTTTTAATATTCTAAAAATATATTCTCGACAAAAATGAATATTTCTTTCATTAATGGCAATTTGATTAATATCTTACTTTCCACTCCCTTCCCTCCCACTCCATCCCCTCAAACCAAACATACCCTAAGTTTACATATATATATTTCTCATATGAAGTTGCCTCGTAATGTAAAGTCTCACAAATTTTTTCTAGATCTTAAGTTTGAGTTTCACATGAGACAATTTTGTTGAGAAGGACGGTCACGAACATGAACCATGAACTGGATAATAATATAAAATATTTTTCCGTGTATATTTTTATAATTAAAAATACCAGATATTTTTTTAATAAATTTTGTATTAAAGTAAAAAAGGGAGTAGAAAAGGAGAAAGATGTGAGGTTGATAGGAACGCACACACACGCAAACTTAGATTCACATTAGTTGGAAACTTGTATAAAAAATACAATGAGGGTATGAATTATAACCAAAAAAAAAAAAAAAGATTGACGGAAATAAATGTGAGCAATTGATATGTAGCAATTTAGAAGAATCTATCTGGCGAAAAAAATAAGAATCTATCCTTACTTTCATTGTACTCCTTGTATATGATATTAGCTCCTTTTTTCTACCTATTTTGAATAAGTGATTTAGTGTTTCTTAATCAAGAAATTAGAAGATTACGATTATTAATACTTATAACAATTATTTATTTATTTTTGGCTGAGAAGAAATATCTGTTTGTTAATCTATAAAAAATATAGATCCAATCAAAATCTCATATTAAGAAATATCTATTTATTAATCTATAAAAAATATAGATCCAATCAAAATCTCATATTTTTTAAATGATTTGATTCACTCTAGACTTTTTTTTACAAACATAGATATCTTTTATGGAAGATAATTTATTTTTTTATTTTTTTGCTCAATACGGGGAGGGAGAGGGAAGTTAGTGGAGGGGGGAGCGGAGTGTCTCCAAAACTAGTTTTCTTACCCATCCCAAGATAGGTAGGGGGAGCTCTTTCAAATTTGAACTGTCCAGATTTGATCTAAACGGTTCAGATTTAATTTTTTTTAACTGTCAATTTTAAATGAAAAATAATTTTTTAAAAATATGTTATTTGAAAAATTATCTTTATTGTAGATTATTTACCTATTAAAATAATTATTTTTAAAAAATAAAAAGTAAAAAAAAAATCTGGACCATCTAGATCCCATCTGAACGGTCCAGATGAGATAGGTAAATGGTGTCTATCCAAATGATAGTCACCGAAACTAAATCCGAGTGTCTCCACTAACTTTTCTCTCTACTTAATGTTTCAGCCATTGGATCATATTTTAATGGGTGAAATTTAATACTATGCATTAAATAGTATTATAATATTAAATAAAATAAAAATATATAATTATAATATTATTATATAGCATTAATCTCATCCATTAAAATGTGATACAATGATTAAGATATCATGTGGAGAGGGGGAATTAGTCTCTCTTGTCTCTACTAACTTCCCTCTCCACTCCCTCTCCCCCTATGTATTGAGCCAAAAAAAAAAAAAAAATTATCTTCAATAAAGTTAGTGGAGACATTCTTCTCCACGGTGGATAGACCCCTTTCCCAATTAGACACATGTTTATTGGAGATAAACCCCTTTTTTTTTTATAGATATAAATATGATTGTAGGTAAATCTTTTTTTCCTCTTTTGGGCAAGATTCTTGGTATGTCAAAACCCAATTTAGTTGATAGAGGTGATAAATGGACTAGCCCTTCACAGGCTTGGTTTAAATGGGCCAGCCTATTTAGGTCCGACTTCCATAAAAGTCTTTATTTTGAAATCCGACCCATTTACTCACGGACTCAGGCTCAGCTTGTGGGCTTTACGCATGTTTAACAATTTTTTTTTTTTCATTTTCTTTTAGAAAATTAAACCAGACAAATATTTTAAAAGTATTAAATGTTTTATCTTTTTTGATAAATAGAATAAGTGATTATTTGCCTTAAAACACTACAAAAAAAAAAAACCTCAGATAGAAAAAATTCTGTCGGAAATTACCTACGGAATTTTGTGGGTAATTTCCGTGGGTAATAATTACCGAAGGAATTACCCACATAATTTTGTCGGTAACTGAAATTACCCACGCAATTCCGTCGATAATTTTCAATTACCGACTAAAAAATTCCGTCGCAGAATAAGCCCTTGGTAATTTTCCCATCTTCAGCCATGGCGTTTTTTGCGACGGAATTTTCCGTTGGTAATTGAAAATTACCTACGGAATTCCCTGGGTAATTCTGTCGATAATTTTCAATTAGTGACTGAAAAATTCTATCGCAGAATAAGCCTTGGGTAATTTTCGCATCTTCAGCCATGGCGTTTTTTGCGACGGAATTACCCATGAAATTTTGTGTTAATTTCAGTTATTGACGAAATTCCGTGGGTGATTTCTTCGGTACCCACAGAATTTTGTGGGTAATTTCCGACGGAATTTTTTCCGCCGGTAATTCTGTGGGTAATCTGAGGTTTTTTTGTAGTGAAACAAAATTCTTCATGAGATAGAAACTCTACTTTCTCATTTTTTTAATATGTGTTATCAGTTTCTTTTTTTGATATAGTTTGCATAATATTCGGACCTCTTCAAATACTATTAAAAAATTGTTTTATTTGTTTACCTTACATCAATAAAAAATGATTCTTTCAATATTTAATAAGGAAAAATTTCTTTGGGAAAATATTAAGAACCAAATGAAATATTATTAAGGATTGAGTAATATTTAAAATAATAAAAAAATCAATTAAATGACTTTTAACTTATTATAATGTCATCAACAAGTTTCTCTTAACTTTTTAGTAAGAATATAATTATTTTTTCCTTTAAAACTTTCAAATAGCAACACTATATAATTTGAAAAAACATTTCCAATTTCAAAAATCATTTTATTCAAAGCTAAACTCAACTTATGGTCATTTAATAAAATTTTAAAATAATTGATAGGGTTAAACAGGTTTTTTTTTTTTTTTTGATAATAAAAGGTTTTGGAGGGGTTCGGCATCAGTCCCCCACCAAAGTCAGGGCACAGCCCCGGACTCTTTGAGCACTTAATGGGGACTTACGAGATCGCCTACCAAAGGAGTCCCAACGACGGCAGCGGGATCGAACACACATTCCTTGGGACTTGACCAAATAACCTGTGACCTTATAAGGCTAATTCTTTCAGGCCCGACTCCTTCGGAAGTAATCATAAGCCCAAACTGGCCCGATTTCCGTGCTATACTCTTTTATAAAGTTGGGCTGCCCTGCGTTAAACGACAGGTCGTTTATTGATGCCAAATAAAAGGTCCGGGCAATCTCACCCTGACGCAAAGGCATTCGGCATTCAGATCATCAAATGGCCAGAGATAGCTGCCTCACTCGTGTCACCACCGGAGCCGCCCTTGGCGGCGCAATCGGCGGCGCCGTTGGTGAGATTCTTCCTTAAGTTCTTCTTAAACATATCTCTTATTGCAAGGTACTTGAGCCTGGTTTGGTTGTTGAGTATCCTGAGGAAAAAGAGTCGGCTTTCTTGTTGCGTCCTGTTTCGAAGCAAACTTGTGGTTATTAGGTTAAATTAAGTACCATAAATAATAAGTAACGCCTCAGGTTTATTGTTCTGTTATACATAAATCATGAATAATGCTTTAGTACTTTTGTGCAGTAAAAAAATATCTTTGTTATTAGAGTAGCTTCTTTCTTTCTTTCTCTCCTCCTTTTTCTTAAGTGTAATTTATTGAATTTTGTGTATGTAGGTGCCGTCTATGGAACATATGAGGCTGTTAGGTACAAGGTATATATTCACTATATTTTTTGTTGGTGTATTTTGAAGTGCTGATGGCAATTATAATTTGTGATCGTGTTTGAATATTTGTTCAAGCTACAAAGGTCACAGCTTACATTTTAAGCAATGCTAATATCCATCAAGCTTATTCTTTTTCTGTTCAAATGCAACAATACTTTCATAAAATGAAGTTTGGCCTTACATATCTACTTTGATTCCTTCCTGTTGAATTCTCTATTCCTATATGTTTACTCAAGTATTTGACTTCGGAAAAAAAAAAATCTTAACTTCACGAATCCTTACCATCACCCTATAAACTTGCCCTAATTTCTGTTAAACCGAGTGCTGCTGGATGCTTCTACTGTTGACAACATTGGAAACTTGGGAAAGCAACTTAAAACAATCAGCCTACGTTTAGGTATTCGGAGTGATTGAAACATTCTCTTTCATTATTTCTTATTTGGTTAAATTTCAGAATAGATACCTATAACAAAAAAATCTAAAAGATGAACATAAATAACTTCAAAGCAATTCAAGCACCTACATCGCAAAAGGCTGGAACCTTGAGATGGTAAGGGTGGGGTTGGGTGTGAGCAGAGATCCGGATTTAAATCCTTTTGATGTAACCAAAAAAGATGCAACTTTCTTGACTTTTATGAGGAAAGCAATGTCACCAATCACCGGGGTGAATATTCAGGAGAATCTGTAGCTTTCTTGTATTTGAAATTTTTAACAACAGGCAGAAACCTGTTATAACACTAATCCCCCAGAAAAAAAAAAAAGCTAATGTAAATACCTCTTACTTTCCGAACACTGGTTAGAGGATTTCAAACATTCTTTTATAGCACACTATTATGGACTGGTCAGGAGAATGTAGGATCCAGTGTTGTTTGTTTCATATGATGTATCTGTGATTTCGTGTCAAGAAATATTTGGAGTTTGGAAATCCGTTTAATTACAATGGAGATTTTAAATCTCATGCCTGTAGATTTGAGAATTTGTTTTCAATCAACAAAAATTAAAAGTCTATTCTGCTGATGTGCTGGATAAGTTGGTAATAAGGTATTTTAATAATGCAAATACCTTTAGAACAATGTCATATGACCTAAATATTGTAATATGTGAATGGATTCGAAGGAAGTTCCATATATTGCTTCAAAGGGGGTCATGTTAAGTGGAATGTGGCGCTGTACTATAATTAGCCAGTGGGAGCCATTTAATCCACTGCTTATCTAGACAGCAATTCTAAACCTCTGTTTGGTCATCAATTCAATGTGTAGCTTACTTTTGAACTGGCTTATATATGAATATTATCTTGAAACCATGCAGGTTCCTGGCCTCCTAAAGATTAGACATATTGGGCAGACTACTCTGGGAAGTGCAGCTGTATTTGGCTTGTTCCTTGGTGCTGGTAGCTTGATACACTGTGGACGGTAATCATAGTCTTCAATGAAGAATTTCATCCCTCATACCTCCTTCACCTTTCATTTCTCAACTCTTTGATTAGTTTTATGTTCTGCAATTTATTTTAATCTAGGAAGATAGAATACTATTGGGGTTCAAAATAACTTAATTGCTGGATTGTTGCTTGGAAAAGCTGTGGTTGGCATATATCTCTTGTATTTTCCCTCATAAGAGAATTAGAGTTTCTTGTGCTTAAGTGATGCGTGATTTTATATATGGCAATTTATGGCGTTATTGAATTTTCTCTCCTAAGAACACAGTAAAAGCAGCTCTGCTAAGTGCTACTACACGCATTTTTATAACCAGTACTCGTATTTTTGTGTGAAAGAATCTGCAAAAAAATGTTGCAATTTTATAGCTATCATTTAAAAAAAGCTTGTTCGCTTGCTAGAGTCTGAGCGGTCGAGGTTCAGGTGAGTGGAGAGAGATCATAGTTATTCATGGGGAATTTTCTACACTTATTTCATTGCAATCAAAACCTATTAGAAGAATGTAAATACTACTCCCTCCGTCTCTAATTATAGGAGCAATTTAACCGATTTTGGGAGAATTAAGGAGAGGAGTTAAATTAGTTAATTTTACTCATTTTCCTAAAATGTCCTTATATAAATTTAAAATGACACAAGTTACCTTATTATAAGTGTTTCTAATTTGTCTTAAGTTAGATATCCATGACATATTAGTTTATATATGTATATTAGTTGCTTTTTATATAGCCATGTGTATACATATAGATCTAATTTTCTTTCCACACGCTTTCTAATTGAAATAATGATATTGCTATATAAACATATATGCGTGTATATATATGTGTATACATATAGATCTATCTACATACATAGAGACACACACCCATATATCTACACACATATATATGTTTATATATGTGTGTGTGTTCACACATATATATCTTGACACACATAAACACAAATATACATATATATGTAAACACACATATATATAAATGCTCCTAATAATAAGTATAAATAGGGGTATTATAGGAAAAAATTGACAAAAATAAAAAATTGCTCTTATAATTAAGACCAAAACCAACTCCAAAATTTACTCCTATAATTAGGGACGGAGGGAGTATTGTATTACTCACTGCTAATTACTAATAGGCCTGCACTAGTGGTCCTACATATTAGTGCCTACGCCTTGCATTCTGTTTGTACGTAGATTCTGTAAATCCTGCTGATATTGTACAGGATATTTGGCTGTGTACGTGTCACTGTATTATAGGCTATGTTAGACAATTCCCAACTGTAATTATTCTTCTAGAATTGTGTATTGCTGCCTATAAATATGAATGAATAGCTGGGCATGATTTGTGTCTCAGTATTTCACACAATACAGTATATTTTTTATCTTGGTATCAAGAGCATTAGGTTATTTAGCAATGGCAGCCGCTTCTTCTAATAAAACCAAAATAGACCAAACGGAATAGAAGGAGCTAGTTCTTCACAACGTGGCAAATTAATGTTTGAATTTCTGTTGGGAGATGTGTTTACATTTAATGCCTCGAATAGAAATATCAATTTTGAATATATATATATATAATAGTGACGTGTTTGTTTAAGATTTGAGAAAAAAGTGATTGGGAGAATGATGATAGAAAAAGAACTTTAGAATTATAAAATCTGAAATCAGGTTTATTATTAAAAATTGATAAAGTAATGATGATACTTGATAAATAATTTACAACTTATCTTATGAAAAATATTTAGTTTGAGATTTTGTAATTTCAAAGCTCATTCTCCCAAAGTGATTTTGATGGATTAAATATAAGAGTTAATGGGGTAAAAATAGATGATGTGTTAATCTATTCTAACTTATTGGATTAGCTTGTCAAAATAAGATAGAAGTAAATTATTTTCAACACATTCTCATCTTTATCTCAAGGTACTCCCAACAACTCCCAAACCAGAAATAATTTGTTTCCCTTCAGTTGTAAACTAGCTGGTCCTAAATAAATAAAACAATAGCACAAAAATGAACATAGATATGTAAGTCTATGCACCATACTTAGATTCAGCTTCCATACAAGATTCCGCACCATTTTGATTCTGCAGTCTGTAGCGTGCACTCACAAACATTTTTGTTTTTTGTCTTGAGAAATCATGGTTTGTGTTTCCCATCCTGTCCACTAATTTAGGCCGTTTAGATCATTTCGACGGTCCAAATTTAATGAACTTATGGAGGCCATCAAAATGATGAGCACTGGAGCTGGTTCCTTCCTCCCATAGAAGTTAACTTAGATAATTATTTACCTTTGAAATTTGACCAATTGCTTCTACGCAGAATTACAAACAGCAGAAATGTTGTGATTTGTCAAAAGAGCCTTCTTCCAAGAATTTAGGGAGAGATTTCCTCGTTAGGATCTATGAATCGAATATCGTCCATCCTAGATTTCTGTTTGTAGACATATATTCCCTTTGCTTTTGCCCATGTTTGATTTCTTCTGTGACGCAAGGTACACCATATCTGTATCTTATTCCATTGATGCTCTAAAGCAACCCTATTTACTTTATCTTCATGAATAAGGTTTTGCAAATCAACCAAAAAGGTATGCTCAGATGTAATTCTTCCATAAATTCGTTCTTCAACAAAAGATTCCAACAATTCACCATTGACATAGACAGAACCATTTAGAATGAGCTCTCCATGATGTCCAATGTCACTTTCTCCGCCAAAACAAACAGCCATGTTTGGGAATATGTTTCGGAACCAGAAACAAATGGAATGGCCCTCCGTGTAGTGGTCAAACAATCCTGGCATTTTGTCCTCTAACATAACAAACCTCAAGCCGTCAACCTCACCTAGTGCCTGTTGCAAAACATTATCAGAAACAAAGTTGGTGTCTAAGAACAGAGTTACCAGGACGAGGGGTCTTTTCCTTTGGCAGGCACTAATGGCCTGTGATTACAAACATGATCAAAGACACAACCTTCCACTTATAGGAGATAAAGTATGGGAGATTTGGTGAGAGTGAACGAAATTATATAATGGAACAACTACAGTGACTTCGTCTAAAGTGAGAAAAGAGATAGATACAGAATGATAGGCCCCACTTCCAATATGTGGGTCTCTTAGGAGCGAGGATCGGCATTCTATATTTCTCTCACTCCTTACTTCAAGTGAAATTATTTCAGGAATTCATGCTCAGGAAATTTAAAAAGCTCTTATTAATATAGATTTCCATGTGAATGAAACTGGCTAGACCAATAAGATGAACTTAGATCCAGAGTGAGTCAAGGGAAGTTGAACCAAATCTTTATAAATTGGATGCACAAGACACAAAAGTGAGAGTCTTTTTTATTCAACTCATGTGTTTTTGGGAAGAAGAATATTTCATTATTTCATTATTTATAGATGTTGGCACAAATTTCTTTTCGAAGTCATTAAAGGCATTCAAATGAGTAATAAAGAGAGAAGTACCTGACTCAATAATATTCTACAAGATTCTGAACTCAAGTGTTTGTCTTCCACCTCCAATTCTTGCAAGTTTGGTGGGATTGCTCTAAACTCTCGAAGGTGTTCGCAATTTGAAAGGTCCAAGTATTGTAACCCAATCAAGTTTTTAAATGACAATGGCAATTCTTCTATGCCACTATGATCCAAACGAACATCTCTTATATTTCCCATTGTTGTTAACATTTCTGGAAATCTCTGGAGGTTGGAGCACCATGAGAGGTCAAAAAATTCAAGAGATGTCAATGATATGCTTGGAAAGGTCTTGAGGTTGAAGCAATGTGTAATACTTAATCTTTCAAGTTTATGAAGAAATCCAATACAATCATGGACTTTAATTAGATTCTCACAAAAATCCAAACACAATTCCTTCAAATTTGAGACTCCAGATATGTCAGGCAATTCTGTTAAAAATTTACAACCGCTAAAATCCATCACACTCACAGACTGGAACCTCTGCAAAAGCAAGATTAACTTATTAACTAATTTTGACGATCAGTTTTCACAACATAAAACATTAGATAGCACAAAGCTGACAAAATTTAAAGAATCTACTGCAAGTAATTTAAGCTTAATGTGTGTCTAACATTAGCTTAAAGTGTTTCTATTTTAAAACAAAACAGAATACTCTTTCTGGTTATTAATATAAGAGTCAGTTGACTTTCTTTAGGAGAGATTAAAGAAGCTAAATAAGTTGTTTAGCATCATCAGATTATATATTAGTTTATAAGTCAAACAAATTAGTTTGGAGAAAAACGATAAATATAAATACTTTAATGTAACTTATTTAATTTCTCCAAAAAAAAAAATCAATTGACTCTTATATTAAGGACCAAAGGTAGTACTTACAAAACTGGGATATTGTGCTTGCCTTGAGTGGTGAATCTAGTTTGAGGTCACTTCCAGGCATCCTGAGGATAAATAGTTCCTTGGGACAAAAATCATACGGTAAAGAAGGATAAGGATATCCCTTCCAGTCTAGAAATCTCAAACGGTTTGGGAGATGCTTGGGACCTGTGGAAAATCTTGCATTTCTAACAATAAGTATCTTAAGATTTGGCATCTTTTTGAAGGCCAATCCACTCCAATTAATCACTTTGTCCCCAGGCATATGCAGATATATGGCTTCAATCTCCTCAGTTCCCTTCCAAACCAAACATATGTCAACAAAACATAATTTGTTACATGTGTTAGGAATAAGAATAACCTTCTAGCCAGCCACCAAGGTTAGCTAAGAAGTTAACAAAACTTGTTAGACGTGTTAGGAATCTTAACATACCTTATCTCCTTCTAAAACTTGAAGAATGTCTTCATGAAACCACAATCTAGAGCGTCTGCCCAGTACATTTGGTGATTGTTGTCGAATGATTTCTTTACCCATATCTTGAATCAAATCGTGCATTGTCACAAGGCCATGGTCAATCTTTATGAGGCATTTATCAATCAACACCTTAGTAGCATAATCTGGCCATATGCCACGAGCACTTAGAGCACTTGTGACATATTCTAGGCTGTCTCCTTTAAAGCAACATGCAATATCAAGAAAAATTTCCTTCTCAAATTGGTCCAAGGAAGCATAGCTTAGTTTGAGTACCTGTTGGATCTCTCTGTCGGGAATTTGTCGATAATTATTTAATGCAGAATTCCAATCTTTTATTCCCTTGTTGAGCAAGTTGGAACCTATAACTTCCAAAGCCAATGGAAGACCATCAGCATAGAGTACTACTTTGTTCAATATTTCCATAAAACTTGGATCAACTCTGTTTTCTCTAAAGGCATTCCATTTAAGTAGTCTAAGAGCTTCATTTTTATTTAAACTCTCTACCTCATAAATTATTTCAACACCATGTCTTGCAAGTACATGCTTATCCCTCGTTGTGACAATGATTCTACTTCCAGAACCAAACCAATCAAGTGCCCCAGCAATGGCTTTCAATTGCTTTGGTTCATCAACATCATCAAGAACCAGAAGAACTTTCTTTCTGTGAAGCCTCTGCTTCATAATTGGAATTCCTTGATTGATGTCAATGAAGTTGAAATCTTCCCCAACCAACTTAGAAAGAAGCATTTTTTGGAGATATACTAGGCCATGTTTTTGTGAGTTTTTGCTGACATCTGCAACAAAGCAAAAGGCTTCAAACGAATCAGCAATTAAATTGCATACTGCTCGAGCGATTGTTGTTTTGCCTATTCCACCCATTCCACAAATCCCTACCATTTGGACCTCTTCATTAGATTCAACATCTAGAAGAGAATTTACTTTTCGAACTCGATATTCAAGTCCAACTGGATAATCAGCAATGTGTAAAGGCTTGCGGTTAATTCTCCTAGACACTTCTTTCACAATCCTTTCAATCAAATCACATTCATGCTCTTGCCTGTCCCAATCACAAAATGTTATCAAAAGTTAATTTCAATCTAACTATTTTGCTATAACTTAAAGTTCATTCCAAATGCATCAAATCAAACACTTGAATAGAATATACCCCTTCAAATATAACAACACTGGCAATCTTCAGACTTTGCAGTGTATATATTTCTTAAAGTTTTTAGATATTAATGTCTATATGATACCAACTTCAAAGTCAACTAAGCCAAAATAAGCACATGCTCTTTTTCTTCCCCTTACGAAATGCATATTCTAACAAGGCCTGATTATTGTTTGACTTTTATCAAACACAAAACGAATACTTGTATATGATAAAATGCAAGACTTTTGATCAATTAAAATTTTTGGGCTGAGAAGTAATTTGTATTAGTGTCTATTGATTCTTAGCTTTTGTTGCATGTTAATATGATAGTAACAATCAATATCAAATAGAAAAGCTAAAGTTTGCAAAGCAAATGAAGGGTGAAGTTACTCAAATACCCAGGTTTGAAATGAAAACCAGCAATATCAGCAGCATCTTGTAGAGCCTGCTTCCATTTTTGCACCTTCTTGGTACCTTTTTTGAACCTCTCCTCATGTTGAGTAAATGCCATTCCGTAATTTCCTCTTTGATGTCGCACGTCGGATGGATCAACATCATAGAAAATTGGCAAAACCAACTGACCTTTGTTCCGTATGCAATCAAGGATGTGAACAAGCTCATCTAAACAAAATGTTGAAGAAGCATAATTCTTTGAGAAAATTGTGATAGCAATGGTAGACTCTTGGATTGCTTTAACAAGTGATGGAGTAATCCCTTCTCCTCTTTTAAGCCCATCCTTGTCTATAAAAGTATGGATACCCTTTTGATGCAGAGCTTTGTAGAGATTTATGGTGAAATCAAAGCGAGTATCTTCACCTCTAAAATTAAGAAACACATCATAAGTCCATCCATAGGTGAGGGAGGAGGAAGATGGTGATTGCTCTTCCATGATAGCTAATTGAAATGGATGTTGCAGGTTTTTTTGGCTAGCGCACAAATATCTTCTTATTGGAAGCAATCATGTTCAAGATATTGTTCGGTACTAAAGCACCTCTTTCAGTAGGTACTTGAACCTTGAGGCGCCAGCTCTTCAACTAGACCCAAACGTTGCTGGTTGAACGAGGCTCTTCCACTAGACCCAAACGTTGCTGGTTGAACGAGGAACTGTGTTTTGCTTATAGTGTCTTCTTTAGCGATGGCTTTTAAGAAAACCATGGCTGAATATTTTAATATTTTAATCTCTTGACCTTTTTTAAAATAATTTTAAAACTTATGAAAAGGATTTATCCTAGTAACAATAGACAGAGATAAAAGCTGGCAGGATACCAACTCATAAAAAAATATATAAATGTCTTTAGTCAATACCTTCAAGAATCTGTTTATACATTAACTTGATTTTTTATTTGAAAAAAATAGTATTATTATTCAGTCTAAAAGTCATTGCTCACATCTTGTATTACATCATCTAGTTTTGAATTTCATCACTGTATAATTCAACTTATGAAAGTTTGTGATAACACTTAAAAAATATGTGCAACTAGATATGAGTTCTGTGCATTTTGTAATTCATACTGTTCACAATTTATACATAACATATCCAGAAAAAAAAAAAGTGTCTTGTTCAATATTCTATCTAATATATTGATATATTAATAAATTCATTTCCTGATTTTTTTTTTTTTTTTTACCCATAAAGAACTAATGACAGTGAGTAGAAGAATTTTTAATTTTTAAATCATGTAATACTAATACATTCATTTCTAGGCCTTGTTTGGTTGTGTAGTTACTTAAGCTTACGTAAGAGCTAACTTTTTTTATTTTGAAAAAAAACATCATCTATTGACAAGACATGGTCTTTTTTAATTATTGTTGTTTTGTTTTTGTTTTTGTTTTCTTAAATCAAGAATGAGGTCTCTCATCCTAGTGATTCTGTGAAATTTGCATGGAATTTCGAGGAAGGAAAATGATGCACATGGATTGACAACCAAATATTTAAATTAGTATTTTAATCCCTTAATTTTATTCCAAATTTTAAGTTAGTCCCTTAGCAACCTAGCCAGAATGGTAGGAAATGGGAGAAGCAATCCATGTGCCACCAAAATGGTTGGCTCCTGACTTATGGGTGGGACAGCTAAACGCGTCACACAATGGGGGCTTGCTTTCTATCAACGACAAATAATTTTCAATCAAAATGTCTTTCTTAATAATTTTAATGAGAGTTTTCTTCGAAATTCTTATTTTTTTTTTTTTTTGAGGACTTCATATTGTTTAATATACTCTTCTCATTGGCACTTCCTATAAACTTATATGTATATGTTCGAAAGTCAACTCTTCCTTATATATATTTGTTACGAATCTTATTTTTTTCCTTGTATGATAGTATATCTATGTCAACGTCCTCATTTTTATTACCCCAATTTTATGTTTTTACTATCTATTAATATTCACTATTAGATAACATTGTTGGTATAATAGTTGTTTAATAGAATATCTCTTTAGAAAAAGAAATTAAGAAAGATGACTAAGATATTTTAGAAAATATATATCATATTAACTAACTTAACTAATTTTTTTTAATCTAATTAAATTAAGTAAATATATCTTATATTAAGAGGGGAAGTAGTACTTTTTGTTTATTTTATCCTTTCCCCCTTCCATTCCCTTGTACAGATTACAACTTTCCTTTAGTTATTATTTATGATTTTGGATAATTCATTTTAAGGAATTCGTTATTCATAGTATTGATATTTTTATTATTAGTAAATAGAATTTTCACACGTTTAGAACTAGTTTAACTTAGAAGTTGAGGCGCTGAAGAACAATTAGACAACTAGCTAGCAATTTGATTGATTTGGATAAACGACAGTTCTAGCTGCTATGGTTCTTTTCTGTACAGCAAGAGCTTCATGAAAGAAGCTCAATCAATAACGTCAGATTTTGCCGAATATTTTCTCCCCATGAAAGCACGACTTAGAAACACTGACATTCCTGATATTTATGCTTCATTTCTTGTTAGTAGCACCGGTCGGAAAACTATTTCAAGTCGTACTTGAGGACACTGTCCCTAGCTATCATGAATCAGGGAAGCAAAGTAGCAATAATATAACTCAATACCACATTAAACTCGCGCGTCAAGGGAAGTCATCAGATTTTATGTTTGCCGACGTTGGTCCATTGTCGTGTGTGCTAACTCACTCCTCTTCTTGGCTTCCTTCCTAATCTTGAGCAATGTGAGGCTTTTCTTTTGAGATACCCACGCACAAACCTACAACATTTCTAAGGTGAGTGAAGATCAGTACTGGTAATGATTTATCATAATCTGGACATCTTTTGATAAAGGCTATTTTATATTTTGCCATGAGTGCCAAATCTATTCTGGCACGTTTAATTCTTCTTCTGCTATATCTGCCCAGTGACTGTTGAGGTGGTCTTATGACTCTTATCTAACCATAACTGTGTGGATTCATGGAAGATCGATCTAATAACTCAGGAACAGCTTCCTGGTTACAATTTATGAACCCAATATCTTACATTGTATCTTTCCCTATGCAAAGTGTATCCAACAAAGTTATTGAAGAAATTTAGATGAACCGAGTGGCAAAGCATACATTCATACATTGTTTCTAAGAATTTAATTCTTAGTAAACAGCATGGCATTTTCCTTCTCATACATCCCTACTTATCCAAGTGGTACAGTGAAGAGAAGGAGCGCAAGGAGGTGGGACCCATATAGATAGATCTCCCCTGTCCCTCTTTCTTTTTCTCATATTAGGCTCTCTTCCAGTGACCGAATGAGATTCAGTAATGCATTTGGATAAAAGGGACATGCCTGCATTGTTGCTGCCGTCTTCGATATCTTTGAAAATTATGTGGAACCGCTTCATTCTACGTAGGACTAGCTCAGCAAAACTGTCTGGATTCATGGAAGATCCTTTCAACAACTCAGGTACAGTATCCTGGCTATGATTTATGAATCGAATATCTTCCATTCTGGATTTTTTCTTGTACACATATGCTCCACTCCATTTTGCCCTTGCTATACCATACATTTGATCTAATCCCCCTGCATGGTAGCACTTCATGTAACACAATACACAGGATATCTCCACGTGGTTCCACCCACGCTCTGAAACTACACTTCTCAGTTTATCCTCAAGAACGAGTTGTCGCAGATCAAACAAAAAGATATGTGGTGTTGTAAGTGGTGCAAAAATTGTTTGCCCTTCTGGACATCCGACTTTTGTGCCATTAACTCGGACGTCAATAAGCAGCTTTGGTGGTGAGGGCCATGGATACTCTATTAATGCACCAAAAAATACAGCCATGTTTGGGAATTCGTTTTGGAACCAAAAAGACCAGGAATCTCCCTCAACATAGTGGTCAAGCCATTCTGGGGTCTTATCTTCTTCTACTATAAATTTCAAGCCCTCAATCTCATGTAAAGCCTGTAGCAAAACAGATCAAGAACAAAGTTATTTCTAAGCTTAATGTTTAAGGAAGAAGAATTTCAAAGAACTATCTATTAACTACCCAGTGACACGAGTCTTCTCTTATTAACTAGAGCAACAAAGGACAATCAATCTTTGAAACATGATTACTTTTTAGTTTTGTTCAAGTGTCATGTCATTTTTTATCAAATAATATCATTTCATTATGTGAGAGTGGCACCAACTTCTTTTTGAAGTAGCTCAAGATTCATCATATAGATGCAATTAAAAGAGTGTGAGAGAGAGAGAGAGACTAACCTGACACAGTAAAATGCTACGAGACTCTAAGCTCAAGTGTGAGTACCAATCAAGGTTTATTGCTGACAATTCTTTTAGGTTTGGTGGAATACCTCTAATTTTTTCAATACTTCTACAAGACGAAAGTTCTAATTTTTCTAATGTAACAAGGTTTTTGAATGACAAAGGTAACTCTTCTATGCCACTGAAGTCCAAACGGACATCTTTGATATTTTCCATGGTTCCTAATATTTCTGGGAATCTTGTGAGGCTGAAGCACCCTGAGAGGTCGAGAAACTCTAGGGATGTTAACTTGATACTTGGGAAGGTCTTGAGCTTCCTACAGTTTTGAACACCCAACCTTTTAAGTTTACCAAGAAATCCAATCGACCCATGAACTTCAGTTAACTTGGTGCAGCCGTCCAAACACAATTCCCTCAAATCTGGGACCGTAGATAAGTCTGAAACTTGTCTTAAAAATTTGCAACCTCTGAAATTCATCACACTCAAAGACTGGAACTTCTGCAAGACAAGATTAAAAACAACTACGTCTTAATCAATTGTAAGAACATCACAAAACATTTAAAAAAACATACACACTGATAGTGACAACATTCATAGCATGGAACAAATTTTGAAGCGTTCATAACAAAAAAATGATGATGAAAAGTGTCAATACCCTACATGCCTTGAGAAGTACATCCCGTTTGAGGAAACTTTCTGGCATTTTGAGGATGATTAGTTCCTTGGGGTTAAAATCAGACGGTAAAGATGGACAAGGATATCCCTTCCAATCCAACACTCTTAAACTATCAGGCAGATACTCGGGCCCGATAGAAAATTGTGCATTTCTGATAATAAGTATTTTAAGATTTGGCATCTTTTTGAACACATTTCCACTCCAATCAATCACTATATCTCCAGGTATGTCTAGATTTATGGCTTCAATCTTCCCAGAACCCTTTCATACCAAGTAACAGAGTAAACCAGAAAATTAGTCAGATGTATTAGGAATTGGTATAAATTTCACCAAAAAAAAAAGGATAACAACCTGTAAGTGAAATAAATAATAAGCTAGTGAAGGGAAGGGAAGAGACAAGGTAAAGGGAGGAAGAGATACGTGTGCTCTCAAGATTCGTCATGGAGCGGATTTTAGATTAGGGAAAATCAGATGACACTTTTATCATAAAAAACAATAATTAAGGGAAAAAAATGTGTGCAAAGGACCCTTACCTTGTTTTCTTCTAAAACGTGAAGGATGTCTTTATGAAACCATAACCTAGTGCGTTTGCCAGGGTCATATGGTGATTTCTGTCGAACAATTTCCTTACCCATGGCTTGAATCGAGTCATGCATCGTCACCTTACCATGATTTATCTTTATCAGACATTTATCAATCAACACTTTAACACCATAATCTAGGCATATACCACGTGCACACAAAGCACTTCTTACATATTCAAAACTGTCACCTTTAAAGCAACAAGCAATGTCAAGGAAAATTTCCTGCTCGTATTCCTCCAAAGCGTCATAGCTTACCTTCAGAATTTGTTGGATCTCTTTAATAGGAATGCTCTGATAACTTTCTAATGCAGAATTCCAATCATTTATTTCTCTATTGAACAAGTTGGATCCTATAACTTCCACAGCCAAGGGAAGACCACAAGCATAGAGTACTACCTTGTTTAAAACGTCCATGTAACTTGCATCAACTCTACGTTGTTTAAAGGCATTCCATTTAAGCAATTCAAGACCTTCTTCTCTATTTAAACAGTTCACCTCATAAATTCTTTCAACACCATGTCTTTCTAGCAAATGCTTGTCCCTTGTTGTTATGATAATTCTACTACCAGAACCAAACCAATCAAGCCCTCCAGCAATTACTCGCAACTGCTTTAGCTTATCAACATCATCAAGAACAAGAAGAACCTTCTTTTTGTGGAGCCTGTGTTTTATTATTGGAATTCCTTTATTAACATCGCTTAGCTTAATGTCCTCCTCCAACACTTCAGAAAGAAGCATTTCCTGGAGATGTACTAGGCCACGACTAACTGAATTTTCTCTAATATCAGCAAGAAAACAAAATCCTTCAAACGAATCCACAATCGAACGGCAAACCGCTCGAGCAATTGTTGATTTTCCTATTCCACCAGTGCCACATATTCCTACCAATTGGACCCCTTCATTAGATTCAACATCTAGAAGAGAATTTACTCTTTCCACTCGATGCTCAAGTCCAACTGGATAATCAGCAATGTGTAAAGGCTTGCGGTTAATTCTCCTTGTGACCTCTTTAACAATCGCTTTGATAAAAGTAAATTCATATTCATACCTGCACCAAGAGCAATTTTTTTGAAAATTCAAACTAAGTGCATCAAATCAATCCAGTGATTATATATGCCACAACAAAGATTCATACCCCAAAACAAACTCTCAGATATAAAACATCTCAATCTAAGATTCAAACACTTTAAATTTTGCGACGTTCATGATTCTAGGCCTCACTTAGTTATTTATAACATATGTATGTAATAAGTACGTACAAACTTGTGTCTGTAAAAGACTAACTATTAAATAAACTAAACGCAAATATATTAGCCGAAACATATTCATGCTCTGTTTTCATTTAACTTTTAAGAATTGCGAAAGCTAATGGGAAATAATATAGCACTTCAAACTTTGAAAGTCATAATTTGTGCAGTAGCCTGTCTTAGGTGTTAATTCGGTGGTACCAATCAAACATCAAATAAACAAATAAAAGAGGTAAAGCAAAAGAGAGGCAAGTGTTTAAATACCCAGGTTCAAAATGGAGACCCGAGAGATTAGCAGTATCTTGTAGAGCCTGCCTCCATTTTTGCACCTTCTCCTTGTCATTTTTAAACCTCCTCTCATGCTGAGCAAATAGTTCCCTATAATTTTTTCTTTGATGTCGTACTTCTGATGGATCAACGTCATAAAAAATGGGCAAAACCAATCTACCTTTTTTATTTATATGCTCAAGGATCTGAACGAGCTCATCTAAGCAAAATGTAGAGGAAGCATAGTTTCTAGAGAAAATAGTAATAGCCATTCTCGACTCTTGGATTGCTTTGAGAAGTGAGGGAGTAATCTTTTCTCCTTTTCTAAGCCTTTTATCGTCTAAAAAGGTATGGATACCTTTTTGGTGTAAAGCCTCGTAGAGGTTTCTAGTAAAATCGAAGCGAGTATCTTCACCTCTGAAATTGATAAAGACGTCATAAGTCCATCCATAAGAGAAGGAAGAGGAAATCGGTGATTGGTCAGCCATGGTAGCTAGTAGAAATGGTGTTGGACCTGTCGGGGAGAACAGAAAGACCAGAGCTTTGAAGCTTTTACGTCTATGTTTTTATATAATATAAAAATTCTAACAAATCATGGGTCATAAATTTATCAGACTCGTGTCCTACGCTAGTATATTGTGATTAAAAAAAGGGATCTCAGGAAGCGGACCAAAAACTATGATTAGCACTGGAAAATCAAGTCGACAAAATACTAGTTTCATCAGTACAGAAACATTATTTGGAGTCCGATTTGGATTTAACTTTTAGAAAATAGCTTTTTAGAATTTACGGGGTAAAATGATTTTTTTACAATAGCTTTTATAATAGTAGATTATTAAAAAAAGTGATTTTAATAAAATGATAATGTTGTTATCAGAATAGTTTTTTCAGAATCAAATTTATCAAAAAAACCATTAGCTTTTCATATAATTTTATATAAAGGATAAGATTGTATTTTAAAGATTAAATTCCATAATAAATACAAAAAATATATATAAATTTGTGTACAAAATTAAAATACTTAAGGCTACTGATTGGTACTAAAAAAATACTTTACGATCTTAAAAATTTATTTTAGGATATGAAAAAAAATATTTCAGGGTAATGATTTATCTTTAAAAAATATTTCAGAGTAATGAAGGGATGAAGGGTACTAAAAATATACTTAAGAATACTAAAAAAATACTCCATGATCTTGAAAATTTATTTTATGATACTAAAAAATATTTGAGGTAATGATTAATTTGAAAAAATATTTCAAGGTACTAACGAGTACTAAAAAAAATTAAGGATACTGACCGTTATTGAAAAAATATTGATGATGACAGAGGAGAGAGAAAAATCTAAAAAAAAGTTTTTTTTTTTTTTTCTGGAACCTAAACTTTGAGTGCAAAATAGCTTTTGGATATTTTTTGAATTGTTTGGCAAACTTTTGTCAAAATCAAAGTTTTGTTTTTAAAATATAAGTTTTGAAATTTGTCAAACAGACTAGTAGAACGAGAAGATCAAGTCAACAAAATGGGTGTGAAATATAAATGAATTCACAAGGAAACAACAAGTAACAAAATAAATTAGTGGAGATTGTAAACCCAATGTGAAATCTGAAGATGACCTGAGAAATCTTCCCCAAATTATGGGGAATTGTTGAAACGGACCTTTTGAAATTGTAGTCACCAACTTGTTTCGCGCGTCATCTATTTCTTCCATCACAGTTACGGTCCGATGCCGAAAGGTGACTTCGTCAAAGTGGGGCCTCATCAAATGAATTCAAAGAGGAGTCTGGTTTCTCTCCTTTTCTCATTTTTGTTCATCCCTCATCATCTACAAATCGTGGCCGTCGAAATCTTGATCTAAGGGCCCAGAATAATTTTTTAAAAAACCGCATGCGGTAACAATACCGCATGCGGTTTTTTACTGCAAATTATTCTGGGCCCTTGGATCAAGATTTTGACGGTCCGGATGAGACTGTGAGAGATGGGCAGAAGTCAGCCAATGAGAGAATCCTCTCCCTTCTAAGGGCCTAGTTCTCCAAAAAGTTTCCTTAATTAAAATCCATTTTGAAAGAAATTTTTGCTACTTAATATAAGTCTACCTTAGAGGGAGGTTTATTAATATCTGTTTTTCAATCTTAACTTTATTTAATTCCCACTGAAAAGGATCGGAGGGTTTGTAAAAATGATGTGTAAATGTAGTGAAAGGGAGAATTTTAATAATTGTAAATTTGAAAATTTATAAATTTGAGGCATATTGAACTTAAATGTCATTCTTGAAAGGTGAGAATTAGTAGAAATAATCTTATAGACAAGATTAAAATAGTACAAGATTATAGTGTCATGTTGGTTGGTTAAGAGAAACAATAACTCATCACATGTCAAAAATTCGAACATACATGAAAAAAGTAAGAGTAGTACAAAAGTTCAATCCAATTTATCTCCTAAATTTATAACCCTCTCATCCAATTATAGTGCAATATCCATTTGCAATTGACAAGGGTGATTTTAAAAAATTAACACATATTTTTTACAAATGGTCAATTTAGTTATTTTTAAAATATAAATTAATTAGGAAACAAACCCAAAAAAAAAAAACTTGAAAATTGCAACATCTCAAATCAGGTTTGTTACTAATAGTTGATAAAAGAATGACGAAACTTTACAAGCAATTCACAACTATTTTTTAGGAAATTCCTAATTTGAAATTTTACAATTTTAAAATTCTTTTTCTCTCTTTTTCCCAATTAATTATCTAGATCTTATACTAAAACAATTATTTAAAAAATTAGAAATATGAGTACCATTAAATTGATGTTTTAAAATTTAACTATCATTCTCTCAATCACATTTATGTTCCTGCCAGTTCTAACCACAAAATTAGAGATCAGATCTTGCCAATCTTTTTCCCCCATGAAAGCACAACTAAGAAATACTGCCACATGCTGGCAAGTTTGTCTTTTGCCAAGTGTGCCAACTCTATTCTGGCACGTTGAGGTTCTCTTATCTCACTATAACTATTTGGATTAATGGAAGATCAATCTGATAATTCAGGAAAAACTTCTTGGTTATAATATATGAATCCAACGTCTTACATTGTGTCTGGCTCTATCCAAAGTGCATCCAACAAAGTTATTGACAAAACAAACATTCATAAAATCGTTTCTTAGCATTTAACTCTAAGTAACATATTTACATTTTCCTTTCTGATTCATCCTTTCTCATCCAAGGGGGGCAATGGTGTCTAAAGAGAAAAAGTAGGAGGAGGTGGGACCCATATTGATAGATCTCTCCCACCCCTCTTTCTTTTTCTCATATTAGTCTCTCTTCTAGCGACTGACTGAGATTCAGAAATGGGTCTGAAATCGAAGTGGGGCCACTTCATTTTACACAGGACAAGCTCAGCAAAACTGTCTTTTGGATTCATGGAAGATTCTTTCAATAACTTGGGTATTGCTTCCTGGCTATGGTTTATGAATCGAATATCTTCCATTATGGATTTTTGCCTGTATACATAAGCTCCACTCCATTTTGCCCTTGCCATACCATGAAATTACACTTTGAAGTCCCAAGGGACCTAGTTGTAATTATTTGTGAATGTAAAATGACCTGGTTGACACCACCGTCGCCGGCGAGACGCTTCCACCGTGAGTGAGAGAGAGAGAGGGAGAGTTTGAGAAATATTTTGTACTTGCGTTGTGCTTCCAAGAACAGAGGGTGCTCGGTTTCGGCGGAGGCAAACAAACTGAGGAGACTTGCATAACGTGTTTTGTTGCAAATTCTCGATTCCGCGAGTAATCCGATTGTCATGTGTAATCGATCTCTGTGTCTCTTGGAGATGGAAAGTGGTTAATTTTTCTCGGTAAAGCCATCAGAAGAACCTAAGCAGTGTGAGTGCTTGCGATTTCTGGAGAGATCAAACAATGGCAACGATCAAGATTGTTCGGACTTTCACTTTCTCTCCCAACCATCCGAGTTTCACTTTCTCTCCCAACCATCTGAGTAAAAAGTAAATATTTACAACAAAGTTTAAAAATCAGAGTTTTTCAATGTTTTGACTTCCAGAGGCGATTAACAACACACAAAGTATAAATTAACAACTGAAAAAGTAAATATTTACAACAAAGTTTAAAAATCAGAATTTTTCCATTTTTTGACTTCCAGAGGCGATTAACAACAAACAAAGTATAAATTAACAACTGAAAAAGTATAGATTTACAACAAAGTTTAAAAATCATAGTTTTTCCATTTTTGACTTCCAGAGGCGATTAACAACACACAAAGTATAAATTAACAACTGAAAAGCATAAATTCACAACAACTTTTGAGAATTTTGACAAAGAATATAATTTCATATATAATTTCAAAGTATTAAGTTGTATGAGTAAGTGGCTATTTGCACCTACTCATTGAACTTAATATCATATAATTTGACTTCCTTGTGTATGCTATAATTACAACTTCTTTCCCACCCATCAAAATACAAAAAGGGTTACATGAAGTCACTTGCCCTAGGTGTATGCTATAATTACAACTTCTTCCCCACCCATCAAAATACGAAAAGGGATTAACAAAGTCATTCGTATCAAAATACGAAAAGGGATTAACAACTTTTAAAAAGTATATTTCTTTCATTAATTTATACTTTGTGTGTTGTTAATCGCCCGGAAGTCAAAAAATGGAAAAAGTATGATTTTTAAACTTTGTTGTAAATCTATACTTTTTCAGTTGTTAATTTATACTTTGTTTGTTGTTAATCACCTCTGGAAGTCAAAAATGGAAAAATTATGATTTTTAAACTTTGTTGTAAATATTTACTTTTTCTTTGTGTTGTTAATTTATACTTTGTGTGTTGTTAATCGCCTCTGAAGTCAAAAAATGGAAAAATTCTGATTTTTAAACTTTGTTGTAAATATTTACTTTTTCAATTGTTAATTTATACTTTGTGTGTTGTTAATCGCCTCTGGAAGTCAAAAATTGAAAAACTCGATTTTTAAACTTTGTTGTAAATATTTACTTTTCATTGTTAATTTATACTTTGTGTGTTGTTAATAGCCTCTGGAAGTCAAAATGGAAAAAACGATATAATCTATCTGATTCCACTGAATGGGAGCAATTTATGTAACTCAAGACAAATGATATTTCCACGTGGTTCCATCCACGCTCTGAAACTACACTTTTCAGTTTATCCTCAAGAACAAGCCGTCGCAAATCAAACAAAAAGATATGTGTTGTTGAAAATGGAGCAAAAATCGTTTGCCCTTCTGGCAATCCAACATTTGTGCCATTAACTCGGACGTCAATAAGCATTTTTGGTGGTGAGTGCCATATGTCCTCTATTAGTGCACCAAAACAAACAGCCATGTTTGGGAATTCACTTTGGAACCAAAAAGAACATGAATCTCCCTCAACATAGTGGCCAAGCCATCCTGGGGCCTTATCTTCTTCTACAATGAATTTCAAGCCATCAACCTCATGTAAAGCCTGTTGCAAAATGGATCAAGAACAAAGTTATTTCTAAGATTAGAGTAACGAGTCTTCTCTTATTTCTCTACAACAAGCATAATAACAATTCATAACATAAAGTGGTTCCTCAAATAGAAAGCAGAACAAGAATGGACAATCAATCTCTGAAATATGATTTCTTTTTGGTCCTGTTCAAGTGCATTGTCATTTTTTCACCAAATAATATATTTCACTATGTGCATGTTGGCGCCAAATTTTTTTTAGAGTAGTTCACGATTCATCATATCGATGCAATCAAAACAGAGAAAGAAAGAGACTAACCTGACACAGCAAAATGTGACGAGACTCTAAGCTCAAGTGTGAGTACCAATCAAGGTTTATTGCTGACAATTCTTTTAGGTTTGGTGGAATACCTCTAATTTTTTCAATACTTCCACAAGATGAAAGTTCTAATTTTTCTAATGTAACAAGGTTTTTGAATGACAAAGGTAACTCTTCTATGCCACTAAAGTCCAAATGGACATCTTTGATATTTTCCATGGTTCCTAATATTTCTGGGAATCTTGTGAGGCTGGAGCACCCTGAAAGGTCAAGAGACTCTAGGGATGTTAACTTGATACTTGGAAAGTTCTTGAGCTTCCAGCAGTTTTTAACACTCAGCCACTTAAGTTTTCCAAGAAACCCAATGGACCCATGAACTTCAGTTAACTTATCGCAGCCGTCCAAACACAATTCCCTCAAACCTGGGACTGCAGATAAGTCTGAAACTTGTCTTAAAAATTTGCAACCTCTGAAATTCATCTCACTCAAAGACTGAAACTTCTGCAACACAAGATTAAAAACAACTACGTCTTAGTCAATTGTAGGAACATCACAAAACATTAAAGAAAAAACACACACACACTAATAGTGACAATATTCATAGCATGGAACAAATTTTGAAGCGTTCCTGCTTCATAACAAAAAAATAATAATGATGAAAAGTGCTAATACTTTGCATGACTTGAGTGGTACATCCCATTTGAGGAAACTTTCTGGCATTTTGAGGATGATTAGTTCCTTGGGGTTAAAATCAAACGGTAAAGAAGGACAAGGATATCCCTTCCAATCCAACACTTTTAAACTGTTGGGCAGATACTTGGGACCTGTAGAAAATTTTGCATTTCTGATAATAAGTATCTTAAGATTTGGCATCTTTTTTAAGGCCTTTCCACTCCAATCAATCACTATATCTCCAGGCACGTCTAGATTTATGGCTTCAATCTTCCCAGAACCCTTTCATACCAAGTAACAGAGTAAACCAGAAAATTAGTCAGATGTATTACGGATTGGTATAAATTTCACAAAAAAAAAAAGGATCACAACCTGTAAGTGAAAAAATAATAAGCTAGTGAAGGAAAGGGAGGAGAAAAGGGAAAGGGGGGAAGAGATATGTGTGCTCTCAAGATTTGTCAGGGAGCGGATTTTAGATTAAGGAAAATCATATAACACTTTGATCATAAACAATACTAATAAGGGAAAAAAAAAAACGTGTGTGAAGGACTGTTACCTTATTTTCTTCTAAAACGTGAAGGATGTCTTTATGAAACCATAACCTAGTGCGTTTGCCAGGGTCATATGGTGATTTTTGCCGCACAATTTCCTTACCCATGGCTTGAATCAAGTCATGCATAGTCACCTTACCATGATTAATCTTTATGAGACATTTATCAATCAACACTTTAACACCATAATCTGGGCATATACCACGTGCACACAAAGCACTTCTTACATATTCAAAACTGTCACCTTTAAAGCAACAAGCAATGTCAAGGAAAATTTCCTGCTCGTATTCCTCCAAAGCGTCATAGCTTACCTTCAGAATTTGTTGGATCTCTTTAACAGGAATGCTCTGATAACTTTCTAATGCAGAATTCCAATCATTTATTGCTCTATTGAACAAGTTGGATCCTATAACTTCCAAAGCCAAGGGAAGACCACAAGCATAGAGTACTACCTTGTTTAAAACGTCCATGTAACTTGCATCAACTCTACGTTGTTTAAAGGCATTCCATTTAAGCAATTCAAGACCTTCTTCTCTATTTAAACAGTCCACCTCATAAATTCTTTCAACACCATGTCTTTCTAGCAAATGCTTGTCCCTTGTTGTTACAATAATTCTACTACCAGAACCAAACCAATCAAGCCCTCCAGCAATTGCTTGTAGTTGCTTTAGCTTATCAACATCATCAAGAACAAGAAGAACCTTCTTTTTGTGGAGCCTGTGCTTTATTAATGGAATTCCTCTATTAACATCGCTTAACTTAATGTCCTCCTCCAACACTTCAGAAAGAAGCATTTCCTGGAGATGTATTAGGCCATGACTAACTGAATTTTCTCTAATATCAGCAAGAAAACAAAATCCTTCAAACGAATCCACAATCGAACGGCAAACCGCTCGAGCAATTGTTGATTTTCCTATTCCACCAGTGCCACATATTCCTACCAATTGGACCCCTTCATTAGATTCAACATCTAGAAGAGAATTTACTCTTTGCACTCGATGCTCAAGTCCAACTGGATAATCAGCAATGTGTAAAGGTTTGCGGATAATTCTCCTTGTGACCTCTTTAACAATCGCTTTGATAAAAGCATATTCATATTGATACCTGCACCAATAGCAAATTTTTGGAAAATTCAAACTAGGTGCATCAAATCAATCCTGTGATTATGTCACAACAAAGATTCATACCAAATGCATCAAAACAAACACTCAGATATAAAACATCTCAATATAAGATTCAAACACTTTAGATTTTGCGACGTTCATGATTCTAGGCCTCACTTAGTTATTTATAACATATGTATGTAATAAGTACGTACAAACTTGTGTCTGTAAAAGACTAACTATTAAATAAACTAAAAGCAAATATATTAGCCGAAATATATTCATGCTCTGTTTTCATTTAACTTTTAAGAATTACGAAAGCTAATGGGAAATAATATAGCACTTCAAACTTTGAAAGTCATAATTTGTGCAGTAGCCTGTCTTAGGTGTTAATTTGGTTGTAAGAATCAATGTCAAATAAAAAAATAAAAGATGTAAAGCAAAAGAGAGGCAAGTGTTTAAATACCCAGGTTCAAAACGGAGACCCGAGAGATTAGCAGTATCTTGTAGAGCCTGCCTCCATTTTTGCACCTTCTCCTTGTCATTTTTAAACCTCCTCTCATGCTGAGCAAATAGTTCCCCATAATTTTTTCTTTGATGTCGTATTTCTGATGGATCAACGTCATAAAAAATGGGCAAAACCAATCTACCTTTTTTATTTATATGCTCAAGGATCTGAACGAGCTCATCTAAGCAAAATGTAGAGGAAGCATAGTTTCTAGAGAAAATAGTAATAGCCATTCTAGACTCTTGGATTGCTTTGAGAAGTGAGGGAGTAATCTTTTCTCCTTTTCTAAGCCTTTCATCGTCTAAAAAGGTATGGATACCTTTTTGCTGTAAAGCCTCGTAGAGGTTTCTAGTAAAATCGAAGCGAGTATCTTCACCTCTAAAATTGAGAAAGACGTCATATGTCCATCCACAAGAGAAGGAAGAGGAAATCGGTGATTGCTCAGCCATGGTAGCTAGTAGAAATGGTGCTGTACCTGTCGGGGAATGAACAAAAATACCAGAGCTTTGAAGTGTTTACGTCTATATTTTTATATAATATAAAAATTCAAACAAATCATGGGTCATAAATTTCTCAGATTCGTTTCCTACGCTAGTATATTGTGATTAAAAAGAGGGATAATCTCAGGAAGCGGACCAAAAACTATGATTAGCAATAGAAAATCAAGTCGACAAAATACTGGTTTCATCAGTACAGAAACATTATCCAGTAGAACGAGAAGATCAAGTCAACAAAATGGGTGTGAAATAGAAATGAATTCACAAGGAAATGACAAGTAACAAAATAAATGAGTGTAGATTATAAACCCAATCTGAAGCCTGAAGACATACCTGAGAAATTTTCCCCAAATTATGATAGGGGTAGCACTGAAGTGGAGTTGTTGAAACACAGACCTTTTGGAATTGCAGTCACCAACTTGTTTAGCGCGTCATCTATTTCTTCCATAACAGCTACTACGGTCCGACGCGGAAAGATGACTTCGTCAAAGTGGGGTCTCATCAAATGAATTCTAGGAGATTAGTTCTCTTAAAATCCATTTTGAAAGAAATGTTTGCTACTGAATATAAATCTATAGAGGGAGGTTTATTGATCACTGTTTTTCAATCTTAACTTTGTTTAAATCCCAGGGGGTGTAATGTAGAGAAAGGGAGAATTTTAATAATTGAAAAATTTGAAAATTTATAAATTTAAGGCATATTAAATGACTTAAATGTCTTTCCTTAAAAGGTGAGAATTAGTTAAAATAAATTTATAGTAAGGACTAAAGTAGTATAAGATAATAGTGTCATATTGGTTGATCACAGTAACTCTCAAATGTCACATGTTTGAATAGATATGGGTGTCTGAGCAAAAAAAAAAAAAAATAGATATGGGTAAAGTAGGAGTAGTACAAAATTTCAATCTCATTTGTCTCCTAAATTTATAACTCTCTCATCCAATTATAGTGCAACATCCATTTACAATTAACAAGGGTTATTTTGAAAAATGAACACACATTTTCTTACAAATAGTTAATTTAATTATTTTTAAAAATATAAATTAATTAGAAAAAAAGACAGAAAAAGAACTTCGAAATTGTAAAATCCTAAATTAGGTTTGTTACTAAGAGTTGATAAGGAAATGACGAAACTTGATAAGTAATTTACAACTAATTTTTTAGGAAATCCTTGATTTGGAATTGTGTAATGTCTATGTGAGGATCTTACCGCATAGGGACAAAATGAAATGGAAAAAAGCAATATAAAGAATCGTGTGAATAAATATAAATATATTCATAGACTAATTGGGGTTGGATCTAGTAGATAGGGCTAGTCTCTTACAACGTGGCAAACTTCATTAGGAAGATAACTATGCTTAGTACTCCTTCTGATTTTTATTATAAAACATCATCTACCAAATGTATTTGGCCTTTTTTATAAGACACTTGTTTATTCTCAAGAAGCATTAATTATTTTTTTCATGTATACCTATAATTAATAAGGGTAGTGGGTGAAAGTAATAATTAATATAATATTAGATTTTAGTGCAATTAGTAGGGGTAATATTGGAAGTTATTTAAATTGTAGGAAAACTTTATTGACTTTAACTGTTTTTATTGGTTTGTAAGAATGGTTAGTTGGTGCTTTATAATAAGGACCAGAATGAGTAATATATATACACATACATACTAATTGCTTCTAATTATCTAATAGTGACATGTTTGTTTAACATTTGAGAAAAAAGTGACGGGGCAATGATGATAGAAAAAGAATTTTAAAATTATAAAATCTCAAATTAGGTTTATTATTAAGAATTGATAAAGTATTGATGAGACTTGATACGCAATTTACAACTTATCTTATAGAAAATATCTAATTTGGGATTTTGTAATTTCAAAGCTCTCATTCTGTCATTTTTCTTAAGTGATTTTGATTCATAAGAGAGTTAATGGGCTAAAATAGATTATATGTTGAAGATAAATTATTCTAACTTATTGGATTAGCTTGTCAAAATAAGCTAGAAGTAATTATTTTCAACACATTCTCATTTGTACCTCAAGGTACTTCCAACAACTCCCAAACCAAAAATCACTTTTCCCCCTTTAATTGTAAACTAGCTGATCCTAAATCAATAAAACAATAGAACAAAAATGAACATAGATATGTAAGTTCATCCATCATACTCAGAATCAGTCTCCATACAAGATTCCACACCATTTTAATTCTGCAGTTTGTACATACAAATATTTTTGTTTTTTTGTCTTGAGGACTCAGTTTGTATCTTCCATCCTATCCACTAATCTGGACCGTTTAGATTAGATTTGGACAGTTTAAATTTGATGAGTTTATGGTGCCCATCAAAATGATAAGCACTGGAACTAGTTCCTTCCTCCTATGGAAGTTAACTTAGACAATTATTTACCTTTAAAATTTGAGCCACTGTGGAAATGTTCATAAAATTCCACATAAAACACTAATATGCAGTGTCCAGAGCATTGTCCTTTGCATTTATTCATGACCATGAGAAATCAGAGAAGCCGTTGGCACTGGCTTTGTAGTCCCTGGCCAATTGCTTCTACGCAGAATTACAACGAGCAGAAATGCTGGGATTTGTCAAAAGAGCCTTCTTCCAAGAAATTAGGGAGAGATTTCCTCGTTAGGATCTATGAATCGAATATCTTCCATCCTGGATTTCTGTTTGTAGATATATATTCCCTTTGCTTTTGCCCATGTTTGATTTCTTCTGTGACGCAACTACGCAAGGTACACCTAATCTGTATCTTATTCCATTGATGCTCTAAAGCAACCCTATTTAGTTTATCTTCATGAATAAGGCTTTGCAAATCAACTAAAAAGTTATGCTCAGATGTAATTCTTCCATAAATTCGTTCTTCGATAAAAGATTCCAACAATTCACCTTTGACATAGACAGAACCATTTAGAATGAGCTCTCCATGATGTCCAATGTCACTTTCTGCGCCAAAACAAACAGCCATGTTTGGGAATATGTTTCGGAACCAGAAACAAATGGAATGGCCCTCCGTGTAGTGGTCAAATAATCCTGGCATTTTGTCCTCTAACATAACAAACCTCAAGCCGTCAACCTCACCTAGTGCCTGTTGCAAAACATTATCAGAAACAAAGTTGGTGTCTAAGAACAGAGTTACCAGGACGAGGGGTCTTTTCCTTTGGCAGGCACTAATGGCCTGTGATTACAGACATGATCGAACCCACAATTAGAAAATATATGTAATATCAACTAACTTTCTTAATTTTATCAAATTAGTTAAATATATCTTATATTAAAAACTGGAGAGAGTAATACTTTTTGTTTATTTTATCTTTTCCCTCTTCCATTCCCATGTACAGATTACAAGTTTCCTTTAGCTATTATTTATGAATTTGGATAATTCATTTTAAGGTTTTCGTTATTCGTAGTATTGACATTTTTATTATTAGTAAATAGAATTTTCACACGTTTAGAACTAGTTAAACTTAGAAGTTGAGGCGCTGAAGAACAATTAGACAACTAGCTAGCAATTTGATTGATTTGGATAAACGATAGTTCTAGCTGCTATGCTTCTTTTCTGTACAGCAAGAGCTTCATGAAAGAAGCTCAATCAATAACGTCAGATTTTGCCGAATATTTTCCCCCCATGAAAGCACGACTTAGAAACACTGCCATTCTTGATATTTATGCTTCATTTCTTGTTAGTAGCACCGGTAGGAAAATTAGTTCAAGTCATACTTGAGGACACTGTCCCTACCTATGATGAATCAGGGAGGCAAAGTAGCAATAATATAACTTAATACCATATTTAACTCGAGCGTAGGAGGAAGTCGTCAGATTTTATGTTTGCCCACGTTGGTCCTATGTCATGCGTGCTCACTCCTCTTCTTGGCTTCCTTCCTAATCTTGAGCAATGTGAGGCTTTTCTTTTGAGATACCCACGCACAAAACTACAACATTTCTAAGGTGAGTGAAGATCAGTACTATTAATGATTTATCATAATCTGGACTTATTTTGATGAAGGCTATTTTATATTTTGCCATGAGTGCCAAATCTATTCTGGCACTTTTAATCCTTCTTCTGCTATATGTGCGTAGTGACTGTTGATGTGGTCTTATCTAACCATAATTGTGTGGATTGATGGAAGATCGATCTAATAACTCAGGAACTACTTCCTGGTTACAATTTATGAACCCAATATCTTACATTGTATCTTTCCCTATGCAAAGTGTATCCAACAAAGTTATTGAAGAAATTTAGATGAACCAGTGGCAAAACAGACATTCATACAATGTTTCTAAGCATTTAATTCTTAGTAAACAGCATGGCATTTTCCTTCTCATTCATCCCTACATATCCAAGTGGTCAAGTGAAGAGAAGGAGCGAAAGAAGGTGGGACCCATATAGATAGATCTCCCCCGTTCCTCTTTCTTTTTCTCATATTACGCTCTCTTCCAGTGACTGAATGAGATTCAGTAATGCATTTGGATAAAAGGGACATGCTTGCAATGTTGCTGCCGTCTTCGATGGCTTTCAAATCAATGTGGGACCACTTCATTTTACGCAGGACTAGCTCAGCAAAACCGTCTGGATTCATGGAAGATCCTTTCAACAACTCAGGTACAGCATCCTGACTATGATTTATGAATCGAATATCTTCCATTCTGGATTTTTTCTTGTACACATATGCTCCACTCCATTTTGCCTTTGCGATACCATACATTTGATCCAATCCCCCTGCATGGTAGCACTTCAGGTAACACAATACACAGGATATCTCCACGTGGTTCCACCCACGCTCTAAAACTACACTTCTCAGTTTATCCTCAAGAACAAGCAGTCGTAGATCAAACAAAAAGATATGTGGTGTTGTAAGTGGTGCAAAAATTGTTTGCCCTTCTGGAGATCCGACTTTTGTGCCATTAATTCGGACGTCAATAAGTAGCTTTGGTGGTGAGGGCCATGGGTACTCTATTAATGCACCAAAAAATACAGCCATGTTTGGGAATTCGTTTTTGAACCAAAAAGACCAGGAATCTCCCTCAACATAGTGGTCAAGCCATTCTGGGGTCTTACCTTCTTCTACTATGAATTTCAAGCCATCAATCTCATGTAAAGCCTATAGCAAAACAAATCAAGGACAAAGTTATTTCTAAGCTTAATGTTTCAGAGAATTACTATCTATAAACTACCCAGTGACACGAGTTTTCTCTTATTAACTAGACCAACAAAGGACAATCAATCTTTGAAACATGATTACTTTTTTGTTTTGTTCAAGTGTCATGTCATTTTTTATCAAATAATAGCATTTCAGTATGTGAGAGTGGCACCAACTTCTTTTTAAAGTAGCTCATGATTCATCATGCAATTAAAAGAGAGAGAGAGAGAGACTAACCTGACACAGTAAAATGCTACGAGACTCTAAGCTCAAGTGTGAGTACCAATCAAGGTTTATTGCTGACAATTCTTTTAGGTTTGGTGGAATACCTCTAATTTTTTCAATACTTCTACAAGATGAAAGTTTTAGTTTTTTTAATGTAACAAGGTTTTTGAATGACAAAGGTAACTCTTCTATGCCACTAAAGTCCAAACGGACATCTTTGATATTTTCCATGGTTCCTAATATTTCTGGGAATCTTGTGAGGCTGGAGCACCCTGAGAGGTCGAGAAATTCTAGGGATGTTAACTTGATACTTGGGAAGGTCTTGAGCTTCCTACAGTTTTGAACTCCCAAACTTTTAAGTTTACCCAGAAATCCAATCGACCCATGAACTTCAATTAACTTGGTGCAGCCGTCCAAACACAATTCCCTCAAATCTGGGACTGCAGATAAGTCTGAAACTTGTCTTAAAAATTTGCAACCTTTGAAATTCATCACACTCAAAGACTGAAACTTCTGCAAAACAAGATTAAAAACAACTATGTCTTAATCAATTGTAAGAACATCACAAAACATTTAAAAAAACACACACACTGATAGTGACAATATTCATAGCATGGAACAAATTCTGAAGCGTTCCTGCTTCATAACAAAAAAATGATGATGAAAAGTGCCAATACCCTGCATGCCTTGAGAAGTACATCCTGTTTGAGGAAACTTTCTGGCATTTTGAGGATGATTAGTTCCTTGGGGTTAAAATCAGACGGTAAATATGAACAAGGATATCCCTTCCAATTCAACACTCTTAAATTGTTGGGCAGATACTTGGGACCAGTAGAAAACTGTGCATTTTTTATAATAAGTATCTTAAGATTTGGCATCTTTTTGAAGGCCTTTCCACTCCAATCAATCACTATATCTCCAGGTATGTCTAGATTTATGGCTTCAATCTTCCCAGAACCCTTTCATACCATGTAATAGAGTAAATCAGAAAATTAGTCAGATGTATTACGAATTGGTATAAATTTCAATAAAATATAGTAGATCATAACCTACAAGTAGGAAAAAAATAATATATACCAGGTTAGTCAAGGAATGGGGGGCAAAAAAAAAAAACAAGGCTATGTGTGCTCTCAAGACACCACAGGAGAGGATTTTAGATTAGGGAAAACCAGATAACACTTTGATCATAAAAAATACTAATAAGGAAAAATAAATGTGTGCGAAGGACTGTTACCTTGTTTTCTTCTAAAACGTGAAGGATGTCTTTATAAAACCATAACCTAGTGCGTTTGCCAGGGTCATATGGTGATTTCTGTCGCACAATTTCCTTACCCATGGCTTGAATCAAGTCATGCATAGTCACCTTACCATGATTAATCTTTATGAGACATTTATCAATCAACACTTTAACACCATAATCTGGGCATATACCACGTGCACACAAAGCACTTCTTACATATTCAAAACTGTCACCTTTAAAGCAACAAGCAATGTCAAGAAAAATTTCCTGCTCGTATTCCTCCAAAGCATCATAGCTTACCTTCAGAATTTGTTGGATCTCTTTAATAGGAATGCTCTGATAACTCTCTAATGCAGAATTCCAATCATTTATTTCTCTATTGAACAAGTTGGACCCTATAACTTCCAAAGCCAATGGAAGACCACAAGCATAGAGTACTACATTGTTTAAAACGTCCATGTAACTAGCATCAACTCTACTTTGTTTAAAGGCATGCCATTTAAGCAATTCAAGACCTTCTTCTCTATTTAAACAGTCTACCTCATAAATTCTTTCAACACCATGTCTTGCTAGTAAATGCTTATCCCTTGTTGTTACAATGATTCTACTACCAGAACCAAACCAATCAAGTCCCCCAGCAATTGCTTGTAATTGCTTTAGCTTATCAACATCATCCAGAACAAGTAGAACCTTCTTTTTGTGGAGCCTATGCTTTATTATTGGAATTCCTTTATTAACTTCTCTTACCTTAATGTCCTCCTCCAACACTTCCGAAAGAAGCATTTCTTGGAGATATACTAGGCCATGACTAACTGAATTTTCTCTAACATCAGCAAGAAAACAAAAGCCTTCAAATGAGTCCACAGTCGAACTGTAAACTGCTCGAGCAATTGTTGATTTTCCTATTCCACCAGTGCCACATATTCCTACCATTTGGACCCCTTCATTAGATTCAACATCTAGAAGAGAATTTACTTTTTGCGATCGATCCTCAAGTCCAAGTGGACAATCAGCAATGTGCAAAGGCTTGCGGTTAATTCTCCTAGTGACCTCTTTTGCAATAGCTTTGATAAAAGCATGTTCATATTGATACCTGCACCAATAACAAAGTTTTTTGGAAAATTCAAACTAAGTGCATCAAATCAATCGTGTGATTATGTCACAACATAGATTCATACCATCAAAACAAAAACTCAGACATAAAACATCTCCATATAAGATTCAGTCACTTTAGATTTCCATATGTTCATGATTCTAGGCCTCAGTTGGTTATTTATAATATATGTATGTGAGTATGTATAAACATGTGTATGTAAAAGAGTAACTATTAACTAAACGTAAAAAATTTAGTCAAAATAAATTCATGCTCTGTTATCTTGATTTTAAGACGCACAAGAGCTAATAGGAAATAATATAGCACTTCAAACTTTGAAAGTCATAAATTGTGCAGTACGTCTTAGGTGTTAATTTGTTGCTAACAATCAATATCAAATAAACAAATAAAAGATGTGAAGCAAAAGAGAGGCAAGTACTTAAATACCCAGGTTCAAAACGGAGACCCGAGAGACTAGCAGCATCTTGTAGAGCCTGCCTCCATTTTCGCACCTTCTCCTTGTCATTTTTAAACCTCCTCTCATGCTGAGCAAATACTTCGCTATAGTTTTTCCTTTGATGTCGTACTTCCGATGGATCCACGCCATAAAAAATGGGCAGAACCAATCTACCTTTTTTGTTTATATGCTCAAGGATCTGAACAAGCTCATCTAAGCAAAATGTAGAGGAAGCATAGTTTCTAGAGAAAATAGCAATAGCCATTCTAGACTCTTGGATTGCTTTGAGAAGTGATGGCGTAATCTTTTCTCCTTTTCTAATCCTTTCATTGTCTAAGAAAGTATGGATACCCTTTTGTTGTAAAGCCTCGTAGAGGTTTCTAGCAAAATCAAAGCGAGTATCTTCACCTCTGAAATTGATAAAGACATCATAAGTCCATCCATAAGAGAAGGAAGAGGAAATCGAGGGTTGCTCGGCCATGGTAGCTAGCAGAAACGGTGCTGGAGCTGCCGGAGAAGTTTTTCAATGGCCTACGCCTAAATTGTAGCCTTCTTCTTAAGATTTTCTTCTTTAACTCTCGTTTGGACAGCATGAAAAATATAGTATAAACTGAATTCAGATTCTCACCCGAGAAAGATACTTAAGGATATGACTTATTGAAAAATTATCGATGATGACCGTGGAGAGAGAAAAAATTAAAAAAATAATTTTTTCCAAAACTTAGGATTTAGTTTCATAATAGCTTGTAGACATTTTTTTGGAGGGTTTGACAAACATGTGTTAAAATCAAAGTTTTGTTTCTGAAATATCACTCTGGTCTTATTTATAAGTCCAGTTTAACCAAAAAATTTGGTTCTATTTATAAGTCCATTTTGACCAAATAAATGAGATTATGACAATTTTGCCCATATTAATAATGATGAGAGAGATTGACTAGTTATGTTGGGAAGAAAAAAAGATGAGAGAGATTTAACAATAAATTTTAAAAGGTACACATTCATAAATGAGGGTAAAATTGGAAATTTGCTCTATAATCATTGAGATACCTAACTTTCTTTGGTATGTGATATTTGGTCAAACTGAACTTATAAATAGGACCAGAGTGGTATAGGTTTTGCAATTTGCCAAACAAAGTAGAACAAGAAAATCAAGTCAACAACATGGGTGTGAAATAGAAATGAATTCACAAGCAGTGGAACCAGGAAATTATTTTAGCCCGGGGCAAAAAATAAACATATTGAACTATTTACTAAATAATATCGCATAATATTAAAAATACAAATAAATAATAACCGACAATTATAAATCAAAAGATAACATAGTAAATAAAAATTTTATGGCGTTTGGAAGGAGACTCATTACAAGATACATCACTTTCAGAAATTATTTTTTTAAAAATATCACTTTATGAAGTTATTTTCTTCTTAAAGAACACACATCTATACTTTTCTATTTATCCTTACTCATCTTTTTCAACCTACAACAAATTTGGTGACCCATAATATATATTGTTGTAAGTGTTAATTAGTATCTTGTGTCACTAAACATTAATTATTATAGTACTATTAAATCCACAAAACTAACACTTAAATGCACATTCCACCTACCTCAAAACAAAATAATTGGAGAAAATAAAAAAAAATATAATATGAACCCAAAAAATATTTTAAAAAAAAAAAACATGCAAATCTGATTCAATTTCAGATAAGCAAATTACCTATTATAATATATTTTTAAAGAGAAATTCATTATAAAATCATAAAACAACCAAATAATAAATCCAAATCGATTAAAATTAGCTATTAATCCTCCTCTACATATATATAGTCATCTATTGTCAAAACTCAAGACTCTTCCAAAATCATAAACCCAAAATTTTCACTAATCAGCACAATATTACTCTCATTAGAAAGAGAAAAATACATAGAATAACTTTAATAAAATGAGTTAGGTGAAAAGAAGTGATTTTGAGTACCTTATAGTCATTAAAATGAAGATGAATAGCACCGGATATAAGATTATACTAACCTTTTCAGTAGGTATCTCAAACAAGAATTTTATTTCACCCTCACAACCCAATGAGTAATGAACTAAATGTTGTTCTAATAAAAAAAAAAGAGTATAATTATAGAAAAGATAAGAGATTAGTTGAGGACAAATTATTAGCCAAAATAAAAGATTATATAGCACATACATATAAATACATAAGATAAAAGAATGTCAGCTGGGGTCAAGGCCCCAGCTGGTCATAACATGGCTCCGCCACTGGCTGGGACCTTGATAAGAGATTAGCTGGGGCCAAATTATTGGTCAAAATAAAATAAAATATCATATAATATATACATATATTTTAACAAATCTTAGAAGATTTTAGAAGGTCAGCTGGGGCCAGCTGGCCATTGAAGAGTTCCGCCAATGTTCACAAGGAAACGACAAGTCACAAAATAAAAGGGAAAAACTTTATAGCCTATAACTCCGCAAGTATACGGGCCGTATCAAGTAATAAAGTGATAAGAAAAGTATCGTTCCCACGAGGACTTAGTATCACAAACTTCAGTTAGGCATTAATTTCACAATTTCGTTTAAGTTGAGCAAACTAGATTGAATTTAATTAAAAGAAAAGAAAATCAAAATAACAAACTACTAAAATAATCGAACAGCAACCTAGAGTTACTAATCCCTTGTTTGTTCTTAGATTTTATCCCCACTAAACTAATTTTGACTTAACTTAATCGGCTAATCTAGAGTATTAATGTCTATAAATGTCTTCCTATCCACTTATATACCTACCTTAATTAATTATGCAATGTCTCACACAACTAAATAAGATGCGTTTTAAACCGGGCTCACTCTAAATTGACTATGCGGAGCTTCTAGGTATATTCCTATCCTAGACGCAAATTAGATTAAAACTTAATTTTACATTAAATTTAAACCTAATTCCACATTATTTAGTCCCAATGTCAATTTAGGATTCCCTCTTCCAAGTTCAACCCTAAATCCCCAAAACATGCTCAATGGTGGCCACTCACTAAGCAATAACAATAAACACAGGATTAAATAAACTGAATTAAATTAAGCAAAACTAATCAGTGGGAATAATCTCTAGAACCCAAACAAGTTCATAGGTCCTCTAGGTTGAAAAGAGAATTAGCCAGACATGGCTATAACAAAATCCATAACAAAAGGATGAAACTTAATTAGATTGAAAGAATAAAGGAAAGAGATGAAAGAAAGTTTCTCCGTCGCCTCCACAGTCCTTCCGTCCTTCCGTGAAGATGATGAAGAGAACCAAAACGCTCAGCCGCTACTCCTCTGCTTCTTCGTTCCTCCTTCTCTTGATCTGCTCCTCGTTCTCGATCTGCTCCTCTATGTTGAATTCCTTTCTCTATTTATAAACATATGGCTGGGTCCCTGTCTTTTGTATGTGTGTGCTGGGCCATTCTTCCTTTTTGTGTGATCTGATCCTTTCTTTAATAAAGGATATGCAATATCATTTTGAGATCTCCAATCACCTCCATATATCTTGTAATCCACTCTATCGATCACACAATTGATTTTGTTTCTATGTTTTCTTGCGTGGGACTACCAAGTTTGGCTGATTGCATATCCTCTTAATTGCTTTTTACTTCTCTCTAAATCAAATAATATTTCCTGCACAATAAAAATAGGATATGAGTAGATTTTATGTCGATTTATTCGTTGATCCTAAGTTTGATTCAATGATGGAAAAATATACAAAATATAATTAAATAGGTATATAATATCAATAAATCCAACTAATTCTCATAAAATATACACCTATTTAATCTTAAAATATATACTTATCAAACCCAATCTGAAGTCTGAAAATATATCACTGATCATATTTATAAGTTCATTTTGACTAAATCTTACATATCAAAGAGAAGTAATTAACTCAATGATTATGGAGTAAATTTTTAACTTTTCCCTCACTTATGATTGGATATTTTTCAACTGTTTCTTCTTTCTCTATTTTTATGAGTACAATTAATATGGGTAAAATTGTCATAATCTCATTTATTACATGAAACTTGATTTATGAATAAGACCAAACTTTTTGGTCAAAACAGACTTATAAATAGGACAAGAGTTGTAGAAATTTTCCCCAAATTATAGGGAATTGTTGAAACAAACCTTTTGGAATTGTACCACTGTAATCCTATTTATAAGTCCAATTTAATCAAATCACACATATAAAAAAAAAAGGGATAGGTATCTCAATGAATATATATGGAGCAAATTTTCAATTGGATAAATGCATGGAAATGAAGAAGTGGGGGAGAGAGAGAGAGAGACAATAAAATAAATTAATGGGTGTGGTCAGAGGAAAGCAACGTTTTTCAATGAAATAAATTAATGTATGAAGAAGCGATGTGGTCAGATGAAAGAGGCGTGTTTCAGAAGCTAAGTCCACTCATTGGAGCATCAAAGAGAAGAGATGTGTTTGAGGATAAATTTTAAATTTATGGGTTTAATTAATAGGGTAAAATTATCACAATCTTATTTATTTGGTTAAACTGAACTTATAAATTAGACTAAATTTTTTATTAAACTGGACTTATAAATTAGACTAAATTTTTTTGTTAAACTGGACTTATAAATAGGATCAGAGTAGTACTCCATTTGATCTTTATTATAAGGCACCAACTAACTTTTCTCACAAACCAATAAAAGTAGTTAAAGTTGTCCTAAAATTTAAGTAATTTTTAATATTACCCCTATTAATTACACTAAACACTAATATCAAATTAATTATTACTCTTACTAATTACTCTTATTAACTATGGGTAAACATGGAAAAAATAAGAGTAAATACCCTTTTTGGTCCCTCGAAAAATCACGGATGCCCTTTTTGGTCCCTGAAAAAAAATAAGTCACTTTTAGTCCCTAAAATGGAAAAATAAGGTCCATTTTAGTCCTTTTGATCAATTTTTTTGCATATTTTAATCCCTCAGAAATTCCCAAAAAGGTCCTTTTTAGTCCCTAAAAAGGACCAAAATGACATTTTTTTACTCAGGGACGAAAAAGGGTCAAATGTGTTTTTCCAGGGACTAAAAAGGGTATTTACTCAAAAAATAATTAATACTCATTGGGAACCAACAACTGCTTTATAAAAATGATCAAATAAACTTACTAGTTGTTACCTTATAATAAAGAGGGTAGTCACCAACTTGTTTCGCGCGTCATCTATTGACCATTTCTTCCATCACAGTTACGGTCCGACGACGAAAGGTGATTTTGTCAAAGTGGGGTCTCATCAAATGAATTCTAGGAGATTAATTCTCCAAAAATTTCCTTAATTAAAATCCATATTGAAAGAAATTTTTGCTACTAAATATAAGTCTAGGTTTATTAATCACTGTTTTTCAATCTTACCTTTATTGAATTCCCACTGAAAAGGAAGGGTGGTAAAAATGATGTGTAAATGCAGAGAAAGGGAGAATTTTAATAATTGTAAATTTGAAAATTTATAAATTTGAGGCATATTGAATTACTTAAATGCCATTCCTTGGAGGTGAGAATTAGTAAAAATAAACTTATAGTAAAGACTAAAGTAGTATAGGATTACAGTGTCGTGTTGGTTGGTTAAGAGATACAGTAACTCGCCACATGTTACAAATTCAAACAGACATGAGTAAAGTAAGAGTAGTACAAAATTTCAATCCAATTTATCTCTTAAATTTATAACCCTCTCATCCAGTTATGGTGCAATATCCATTTACAATTCACAAGGGTAATTTTAAAAAATTAACACACATTTTTTACAAATAGTTAATTTAATTTTTAAAAAAAATATAAATTAAATAGGAAAAAAGATGGGAAAAAAACCTTTGAGATTACAAAATACCAAATTATGTCTGTTATCAATAGTTGATAAAAGAATCACAAAACTTTACAAGCAATTCACAATTAATTTTTCAGGAAATCCCTGATTTAAAATTTTGTAATTTCAAAGTTTTTTTTCTATCTATCTCCCAATTAATTATCTAGTTCTTATACTAAAAAAAATATTTTAAAAATTAGAAATATGAGTACTATTAAATTGATGTTTTGAAATTTAACTATCATTGTCTCAATCACATTTATGTTCCTGCCAGTTCTAATCACAAAATTAGAGATCAGATTTTGCCAATATTTTCCCCCATGAAAGCACAACTAGGAAATTCTCTATATTGCCAAGTGTGCCAACTCTATTCTAGCACGTTGAGGTTCTCTTATCTCACCATAACAGTTTGGATTCATGGAACATCAATCTGATAATTCAGGAAAAGCTTCCTAGTTACAATATATAAATCCAACATCTTACATTGTGTCTGTCTCTATCCAAAGTGCATCCAACAAAGTTATTGACAAAACAAACATTCATACAATTGTTTCTTAGCATTTAATTCTAAGTAACATATTTGAATTTTCCTTTCTGATTCATCCTTTCTCATCCAAGGGGGGCAATGGTGTCTGAAGAGAACAAGTGGGAGGAGGTGGGACCCATATTAATAGATCTCTCCCACCCCTTTCTTCTTCTCATATTAGTCTCTTTTCCAGTGACTGACTAAGATTCAGAAATGGGTCTAAAATCGATGTGGGGCCACTTCATTCTACGTGGGACAAGCTCAACAAAACTGTCTTCTGGATTCATGGAAGATTCTTTCAATAACTCAGGTACTGCTTCCTGGCTATGGTTTATGAATTGAATATCTTCCATTCTGGACTTTTGTCTGTATACATAAGCTCCACTCCATTTTTCCCTTGCCATAACATATAATATATCTGATTCCACTGGATGGGAGCAATTTATGTAACTCAAGAGAAATGATATCTCCACGTGGTTCTATCCACACTCTGAAACTACACTTTTCAGTTTATCCCCAAGAACAAGTCGTCGCAAATCAAGCAAAAAGATATGTGGTGTTGAAAGTGGCGCAAAAATCGTTTGCCCTTCTGGCAATCCAACATCTATGCCATTAACTTGGACGTCAATAAGCATTTTTGGTGGTGAGTGCCATATGTCCTCTATTAGTGCACCAAAACATACAGCCATGTTTGGGAATTCGTTTTGGAACCAAAAAGAACATGAATCTCCCTCAACATAGTGGTCAAGCCATTCTGGGGCCTTATCTTCTTCTACAATGAATTTCAAGCCATCAACCTCATGTAAAGCCTATTGCAAAATGGATCAAGAACAAAGTTATTTCTAAGATTAGAGTAACAAGTCTTCTCTTATTTCTCTACAACAAGCATAATAGCAATTCATAACATAAAGTGGTTGCTCAAATAGAAACCAGAACAAGAATGGAATATCAATCTCTGAAATATGATTTCTTTTCTGTCTTGTTCAAGTGCTTTGTCATTTTTTCATCAAATAATATCATTTCACTATGTGCATGTTGGCGCCAACTTCTTTTTAGATTAGTTTATGATTCATCATATAGACGCAATCAAAACAGTGAAAGAAAGAGACTAACTTGACACAGCCAAATGTGAACAGACTCTAAGCTCAGGTGTGAGTCAAGGTTTATTGCTGACAATTCTTTTAGGGTATGTTTGGTTTGAGGGGAGGGACAAAAATTTTCAAAATTGAGTGTAGTGGGATCCACAAGTTTTCCTCTCCCCTCCTTTTTTTTCTCCCCTTCCCTCAAACCAAACATACCCTTAGGTTTGGTGGAATACCTCTAATTTTTTCAATAGTACTTCTACAACAAGAAAGTTTTAATTTTTCTAATGTAACAAGGTTTTTGAATGACAAAGATAACTCTTCTATGCCACTAAAGTCTAGACGGACATCTTTGATATTTTCCATGGTTCCTAATATTTCTAGGAATCTTGTGAGGCTAGAGCACCCTAAAAGGTCAAGAGACTCTAGGATGTTAACTTGATACTTGAAAAGTTCTTGAGCTTCCAGCAGTTTTTAACACTCCACTTAAGTTTTCCAAGAAATCCAATGGACTAGTGAACTTCAGTTAACTTGTTGCAGCCGTCCAAAAACAATTCCCTCAAACCTGGGACTGGGACTGCAGATAAGTCTAAAACTTGTCTTAAAAATTTGCAACCTCTGAAATTCATCACACTCAAAAATTGAAACTTCTGCAAGACAAGATTAAAAACAACTATGTCTTAATCAATTGTAATAACATCACAAAACATTTAAAAAAGAACACAAACACACTAATAGTGACAACATTCATAGCAAGGAACAAATTTTGAAGCGTTCCTGCTTCACAACAAAGAAATAATGATGAAAAGTGCTAATACTCTGCATGACTTGAGTGGTACATCCCGTTTGAGGAAACTTCATGGCATTTTGAGGATGATTAGTTCCTTGGGATTAAAATCAGACGGTAAAGATGGAGACGGATATCCCTTCCAATCCAACACTCTTAAACCATTGGGCAGATACTTCGGACCTGTAGAAAATTGTGCATTTCTAATAATAAGTATCTTAAGATTTGGTATCTTTTTGAAGACTTTTCCACTCCAATCAATCACTATATCTCCAGGCATGTCTAGATTTATGGCTTGAATCTTCTCAGAACCCTTTCATACCAAGTAATAGAGTAAACCAGAAAATTAGTCAGATGTATTAGGAATTGGTGTAAATTTCACACAAAAACATAAAAATATCACAACCTATAAGTGAAAAAATAATAAGCTAGTGAAGGAATGGGAAGAGAAAAAGAAAAGGGGGGAAGAGATATGTGTGCTCTCCAAATGACTAGTTAAAAATAATAAATATGAAATACATAAGCAACCAACTAAAACTAATGGTAGTTGAGTTATTATATTTTAACTAGTCAGGCCATAAATAAATGACGTGGCAAACCAAATTCACACAAAAATTTCTCCCACTGAGTTCTCTTCTTCTTTTTTATGGTATTAATCACGTTTCTTAAAACCTAATAACACACCGTAAAACATTGCTATATTTAATTAACATGTATTCCAAATATATCTGAACTGAATTCTTATATAGAAGTTAGACACCTAAATAAATTTCATGCCTTACATGAAATTTTAAATTTAAATCATGGAATACTCTGCTATAATATATAGGGAAAATTTCATTAAAATACCATTTGAATTTGCAAAACCCCCAGAAGCTTGTTGAATTTGTAAAAAGACTGAGAATATAACATAATATAACATTATTTGACTGATGAGAATATGCAAATTCGGGTGACAGTTAGGATCATTATTTGACTGATGCAAGGTTTACTCATTTTCATAATATAACATATTTTGTTTCAAGTATTAATTTTTTTACTTATTATCATTAATTAATTAATCAAACACTTCTCACTAATGACTTTTATTGGGGATAATTCTAATATTTTATGGGGAAAAAATTGAAGTGATACCCAAATTTGGGGATATGGATTGGGTTTTTGCTGGAGAACCACAAAGTCGTAGGATATTATTGGTAGACACATAGGTTTAAGGGATTAGGGTACATCTCTACTAAGCCTGTGTCACAATGGTTAACACTTCGTCAGAACCAGCACAAGTTTCAACGTCATCTTCATTTTAAGGACAAATCTTCTTTAAAATAAAGTAAAGGATACATCATCAGTCTAGGAGGGTGAGGATCAGGTTCAACCTGCACTTAAAAAAAACGTTATCTAAGATGAACTGCAAATCAAAGAATAAGAGCAGTAAGTCATCAAAATCTAGCATAACCACAGCAGTTGAACAATAACCAGAAAGAAAGCCGGTATAAAGCCTGTACAAACCCATTTGGGCTTTCCAAAACCATCATCAATTATCCCCATCTTTATAGGCAAGCATAGTGGCGCTGCAGAGGGTTGATATCAGAGCTAACACTTTATTAGCACCTCGTTCTAAAGTTTGGTATTAGAACATGTTTCGTTCCCCTCACGTAGCATCCCAAGAGCGAAGACAGTATTTCAGAATGCTTCAGCTTATATATGCGATCTGAAAAGTCAGAAACTCACAAGCCTGTCAAGTCCTAAATGGAAGGTTTACCCAGAAATAAAGGTTGAAATTCATGAGACAATAGATGACTTGAGAGGTTCGAAACAAGCTATGGCCGTTGAATGCCCAGTCCAACTGGGTATAGGAGGATGTATGGCGTGTATATATCCATTTCCCCGCCCCGTTCTGATTCAGATGGCTGTCGCAACTGGAACACTATTACGGTATATCTGAAGATGAGACACTTGTCTTTGCTCATCATACAGAATGATACTTTAAAGGAACCTTTATCTGCTAGTACGGTGTTTGCTGAGCCTCCGCTTCAAATGGATTCTTATTAACTTCTCCCCTTTCACCCCATATCTGTGATTCGGCCATTGCGTTCTCTTGTTTTTATCTTTTTTTTTTATATATATATATTAAAATTTTAGAAGAGGGATTAGGTTCACCTACAGTCCAAGAGTAAAGCGCACTTTGCTCCCCATGGTATATAGGACTGAGAGTATACATGTCTTCACCTCAGCATGCGTTTTCACAAGTTCACATCACCTAAGATGTTTTTCCGCTTTGACCAACTCTAAGATTAAAGCCCTGTCCCACCCTTGCTTGTTTTTATCTGAAACCATTGTACTTATGGTGATTGGTCGCGGCCACGTACTCAAGATTTTTTTATTTTTGAACCGCATTCGATTCTCTTGGGCTGGCTTTTTTGTTGGTGGTATCTGGGGCATATTCGTTCGTGGCTTTCTAGCTTTGTTAAAGCTTTTGGGTTTGACTTTTAATTTGAATAGTCCAGTTCCCACGTTATGTGCTTTGAACTTTTTCAAATGTTAATTTTTTTTTTATCAAAAATGTTAATTTTTAAATTATATTTAAAACTTAAATACCTTCAGTCCATAATACAAGTCACATAATACAAGTCACCTCTAAAAGAATAACTTTGTTTGCAGTATAAGTCCCTTAAAGAGTAATTAATACAATTTTACCCCAATAGTTGATGTTTAAATATAACTCTGTGTATTTTTCTCTCCTTTTTAAAACCTCATTTAATATAGGTAAAATTGAAAGTGTTACGGACCTAGATAAGGCTAAATCACATGAAGGCCCAACCAAGGGTAGGCACATCAGATCCGTCATATCCGTAACCCTGGAATATCTCAACTACCCGGAGATATACACATCCGCATAAGGATAGGCGGTTCGGATAATAGGCTCGGAATCACGCCAAAGCCGCTTTTAATATAGGTAAAATTGAAAGAAAAAAATTCAAGATAAATTTAATGAATTAACTACAATTTTTTTATTCTGATAAATTAGTTAAAGTAATTTATATTGTAAATTGAAGGGAATACTTTATTTGTACTCCCGAATTTTACAAGGTACCTTTTTATATAAAAAAAAATATCAGTGACACAACTGTCATTAAATTGATTTTGTGAACCTATTTATTCTTAGTTACATTCATGTCTTTGCCTGTTCGAATCATAAAACTTCATACTCCCTCCAGTCCTAATTATATGAATTATTTACCAAAATTTGAAGAGATTAAGGAAAGAAGTTAAATTAGTTAATTATAATTATTTTTCAAAAATACCCCTACTTAAAATTAAAAATTACGTCAATGAAAAATTAGTTGAATCGGTTGCCCTGCACTTGGTACTATTCTCAGCGATTTCTCTGAAAATATGTATGTCTAATAATTTGACAACATAACTTTAATTAATTAAAAGCAAGAGACGCGTTTCAAGTGATTTGTTTTACTTGAACATTTCATAATACTATAAATATGTATGGTTATTTTAATCACTTTGGACAAATAGTTGCAAAATAATATTTTCAGAGGAATATTAAAATTATTTTATTTAAAAATAAAAAATAAAATAAAATCTCTCGTTTAATAAAATATAAGTATGTTGTTAAATTAATTATTGTGAAGGAAATAGTAGTAGGGGTGATATGGGAAAAATATGACAAAAATTGCTTAAAATTATTTTATAAAAAAAAACAGTATAATTAATGTGTATATGACATTAAAGAGTTGCAAACATTATTTACTTTATATAATATATAGATGTATTATTAAATTATTATTGTCTTTAATTATTATTGAGAAAGTATCCATAGGGGTATTTTAGGAAAAAGAAAAAATTGACAGAAGTTAAAACTTGGTCTTATAATTATGACCAAAACCAACTTCAAAATATGTTTCTATAATTAGGACTGGAGGAAGTATAAATTACGGTGATTTAGGTATTATTATTATTATGATAGAGCTCAAATATAATTCATGCCTAACGACTAAATTTATAAAAAACCAAGCGTATACTTCGTTACAAGAGAATGAATGGTCAATAAACAAGTGCGTTAAGAAAGCAAATTCTTTCCCTATTGAGGTGGTTGGGAGTGTGGTGGTGGGCCTGCATTGGGAGGCATCCCTGGCTGATTCCCAGACTACAACAAGCAAAGACGTAAGTAAGAATTAGCATCACCTTCCAGAAACATTCAGAGGAACAATTATTGATCTCAGATAATCCCTTAAGACACAGAATTCCACTGCTTTCTTTGGGGATGTTGATCCTATCTCATTCTAAATTTTATACAGATTAGAAGGGAATGCAGAGGCTAAATTAGAGATACAGATATAATGTATACCACAGAACAAAAGAGAAAAAGAAATAGGAATATGATTCAAAACCCAAGCTCCAATATCAAATTTCTTAAAATCATAATTACCTGGTAAGGAGGATACCCTTGCATCAAGGGCATTGGCCCACCTTGTGGTCGGTTAAATGAACCACCTTGAGGGTAACCGGCATTTGGCGGCGGCCCCTGCATGTTATGCAAGTTGTTTGGAAAACCTCCACTTGTGGGTAAGGATCCTGAATGCATTTGATTCATGCCAACAAAAGGACCTTGTGGCACTGGACCTCTCATCTGATTCATTGCACCTTGCATCCCCTGAAGCCAGAAATTTAAATTGCTGTTACATATTTGCATGGTACTTAATTAGAGATAACTACTTGATACTGATAGTTCATATCTTACAAAATTAAATTTCATCAATATCAAATTGAACTAGATGTGCATACAACCAAACAGATCAAGTTACGTCTAGCGCCACTGTATGAGCCTAAAAAATGTCAGCATCTAAACATGTCATTTTAAATGAATAAATGCAAGTGGCAGAACTTTTAACTTAAAAAACATAAATTAATATAGTTGGAAGTTGAATCTATTGAATAAAACTTATTATAGCAACTTCTATGCACATTATTTTCCTTTTCTTCTACTAAATATCCATAAATTTGTTTGGGATACAGACGTTCAGTAAACATTTACAAGCTAACTGTTGCAGAGTCAAAAAATGAGACTAGTACTTCAAAAGACTTATTGGTCATTATTGCCGTCCTATCATACAGAGAAGTGCTTACACCTTTTGGAAGCCAGTAAGATTTATCATTTTCTTTTCCTTTCCAAGCAATATTCGGGAATAATTATTGGTTCAAATTAATGAGGGAAGGGCAGAGATCGAAAAAGGTAAGGACAAGATCCGTACAATTTCATGATACGATTAAAAAGCAGGAAAAACAGAATAACTTCAAAAAAAATCCTACCATTGACATTGGATGTGATGAAGGCACTGACGAAGGTGACTGAAGAGATCCTGGCATTCCCAGTTGGGGCATTTGAGGTGGAGGGCGAGACATATGAGGATGAGGGAGCAAAGGCATATGGGACATATGCTGTAGCTGTGACATGTTTGGAGGAGGCATAGACATAGGACCCATCTGTTGTGGTAATCCCTGGTGTGGGTGTTGTGGAATCTGCTGAGGATTCTGCTGGTAGGGTTGCTGTTGATTGGCAGCAAGAAGAGAGGGATGTGGACCTGGTGGTAGGGGAGGAGCACCCATCGAAACAGGATGAGATTGCTTCACCTCCCCCTGAGATGCATCTAGGTGTGGGGGCATTGCAACCCCCACACCTGGAATGGTTCCATCATTTCGAGTTAACCCAGGAGGGAAAGCTCCTGGAGTTGCTGGTCCCTCAGGTGCAGCAAAATTACCACCAGCACGACCAGCAAGAGGATTTTGATCAGCATAACCTGACAGATTAACATATTCAAACAAAGTTGTTTCATTACAATCCCAGATCTAATCTGATAGTACTTGTAACTATTACGAATTTTCATGCACAAAACACTAGTGTTCAACAAAGTGGTGTGTGTGTGTTTCCAGATTAAAATTAATATTGATACACTGGGTGGAGTTTTCAATTGTGGAGAAAAGCACACATAACCCATCAAACCATATGGTCCAAAAGTTTGATGGAAACAATTTAAGTCATAGGTTCGAACGGCAATGTTCTGTGTTGAAATATAACAAGTCTTATCCCACTAAATGGGGTCAACTACATAGATTGCATGATGCCGATATGCTCTATCAAAAACCAGATCTTTAGATAGACTGTCAACCCAAAAGTCCCATCCAATGACTTCATAGAGCGTTCTCTTCAGTCTTCTGCTACCTCTTTACAAAAGACTCCATACTGTCTAATCTAATTTCCTCACCGGCACCTCCAACGGCTTTACACATGTGCAAACCACCTCAAACGAATTTCTACCATTTTCTCTTCAATAGGGGCCATGTTTACTCTTCCTGTTATAGGATCATTTTGAATCTTATATTTCTTGTATTCTAATGAAGATTAAAAATGTTTTTTCAGATTCAAGAGGCACCCCCCAGTCCCCACCCCACCCCAAAAAACAGGGAAAACGACCTAGGAAAAAAAAAGATAAAATAATATAATTATTAAAGCATTTTGTCACAAATTTACTATGCAAGAACAATTTGATAACATAATTAAAAATCAATTTATTTAGTTGATTTTTTTAGAATGCCATAGTTGAAGGTAGCTAAATTCTTTAAAAAAATTATAGTTCTCATTCTCTACCTTATTTGGATGTAGACCACCATGGAAAATTTTGAAAATGAACAAATGATATGCAGATGACAAGATTGGACAGACACACGAGCACACAAATGTGCATGTGCACATAAACATTCCAGGTTTTGTCTTAGTTTTATATCTTTAAATAGTTGACATGTCAACATGTCAGTATAATATCATGTGTCACTGCTTCAAATGCCCCGCTTATTTTCCTTTCTTAGGAAAATGGACCATTACCTTGCATACCCATGCTAAACTTATCTCGAGCAGTGTCTCCTGGCCGATTTCTGCACCAGAACTTTGTTGTATGATCATTGCTACCACTGCAGGAGAAATATGAAAGCCCAGTTATTTAGGAAGTTGGCCATCACTTTCATCAAATATTCAAAAATTTATTGAATAGATCAGAATACAATTACCAAAATATTCAAAGTTAAAAGAGGGGTAAAATGTCGATAGGCCCTAAGACATCTCAATAGCCACATTCTGATCTCATTTTGCATATAATTACAGGTATAGTATTACATTGGATCTCATCTACAGGTTAGAAAATTCAAAGGCAATGTTCTTAAACTCTCCTTAAGTAAATACCATAAAAAACAAAAGTGGTGCAGAATACAATATGGAAAAAAAGAAAGAAAAAAGGAGACACGCAGAGTATATGATAGACAGACAGTTCTGGAAGTGGGATAGTTTCATGATATTAGGAAAATACCAAGCACAAGCAGTTTCCAGAATAGAAAGAAAGAAAGCCATCGAGCACAATTCAGAGCTATTACAAGAAGGAATTTAAATTCACCTGCAGAGAAGGTATCCAATAGGATGCCAAGCAAGGTCCCACACACTATTATCATGAGCATTGGGAATTTCAATTTGTGGTGTATCATGCCTGTAGAACGGATTAAATTAATGATCAAACCAAGCATAACTAGCTGACAGGAAATCCCAAAAACCAGAAAATAAATTAACACAGACTAAACCATGAGCGGGAAAAAAACAAAAAATATATAATCAATAGAAAGCTATAATATAAGTCATGAACAGTGTGGTTTACCTCAGACCATGCGTAAAGTACAAACTCACAATCTAGTTAAAAGTAAGACAATGTTGAGTGGAAAACTAAGATATCTATTTTCTTAGCCACCTGTTATTTTAATGTTCACTGTTTTCTCTATAAATATATCTACCTAAACAAACACTCTTCTCCCATATGAAACACGTGGGCCTTAAAATCCAAGCACAAGATATACTGCTTTTGCTTTGTGACTGTGTGCAAGCATACTTGTGAGTTACATAAGAAATATACAGAGATAGATAGGCCCCCAATCATATTGGCTACTATTTTCAAAATTAAAAAAAGTTGAACTCATGATGACACTATGACAAACATCTGGAAGACTGGAAATAAGTAATCTTTAGCAAACCACAACTAGTTGATAACGTTCAACACTCAATCACCCAGGATATCAGCTCCGACCCAGCAGAGATCTTTGCATGGAAAAAGAAAGCATCATTCATTCCTTCACACCTCATCAATGCTTCCCACAATTTAGAATAAATTAAGTTTTTGCATAGAGTAATACTTATGCGTGTCTTCTCTTCTTGGTGTAACAATTTCTCCAAAATTAAGAGAACAGAATAAACAGAAAATACAAAGTTTTAAAAGTTCAACAGAATAAGAGCCAAGATGAAATTCGAAAGCTCTGAAACAATGCAAACAAAAAGGACAAAAGTACATGAGAAATATGAATTTACCCGACAAGCCAATGAAAAATGGAACCATCATAACTCCCACTGACAAAGTACTCTTCATGAAATGGATGCCAAGCCAAAGCTAACAAAGTTGCAAAAGGTAACGCATGAGAATCATCTTACACTCTATCAAAATTGAAGATGAGCAAAATGGCAATTTCTCCAAAAAGTCCTATCCATGTCATACTACCAAGTAGCAGAAAATGTATACATATTTCCATATAAACATCCTCCAGCATTATCCTAATTCAATATTAAGTACTTTCAATCTCTTCCAACAGAAAAACAAACATCTCTTACTAGTAACATCCTTCCGATGTCCACGGAAAGATTCAAGTTCCTTCATAGCCCTTATGTCATAAAGCTGCAGACACAGGTGGTTATGTACATTAGTATTCTAGGAGCAAGAAATGTTGTAATGAGAAAAATAATATACTTGAAAAACTAGAGCGAAACAAGGCTCTAAAAAGAAACAAAACCAGAAAGCCAGAAAGCAAGAGGCAATGCCTATTAGGTGTATATCTGCTTTCACAGTGTAGATACTGTTTAAAATCCCAAGCATTTACTATTATTTTTGTTTGTTGAGTTTTATTTGTTGTCTGATCAGGTTATTTGTTGGGGACCATCAACATGTTTTTCCCTTCTTTTGATATTTATGGCAGATTTATTTAGCAGAATTTTAGAGGCCGAATGGCAGGATTGTTACTATCTGCTTATTTATACTCTCACCTCCCACACTGAATAAAATAATAGTTTCCATGTTATTATTTTATGAATCTTCAGTACAGTTACAAACCTTGATTATTTGATCCTTTGAGGCAGTTAACACCCAGTTACCATTTTGATTCCATTTGACGCATAGGACAGTGTTTTTGTGGCCATGACTGCGAAACACAAGCAAGGAATTATTAAATAAATGAACTGACACATAAAACCAAAAATGTCAACACTTATACAGTTATACTTACAATGAGCAAAGCTCTTTCCCTCTCTTAGCATCCCAAAGCTTCACAAGGTTGTCTTTGCCACCTAAATTGCAAAGGCCAAATGGAATACATATTACGATATTAAATAAAATATTCTCAAGAAAATAAAAGAAATAATTAAAACACCTGAAACTAATAGAGATTTTGTAGGATGCCAATCAACGCTCTTCACGTCCCAACCATGGCCTGCCTGAGTTCAAATGTCACAAAAAAAAATCATAGGTTAGTTCTTAAGCAATAAAGAAATGAATAAGCCAATCAACTAAACGAAGCAGAGACAAGCTGAGATATAATTTACTGAAAATTAAAGTGGACACAACATCTCAGGGAATAATGAAGATATTGTCATTGCTAAGGCTCCAGCCAACATATAAATAGAATATTATCAGGGATTCACTTTCAAGATTCCAACCCCATCAAAGGAAAAAAGGCTCATTCTCATCTCTAGTTCATCCAAAGCACATTACCGGTCAATGAACGCTCTTCTTGACAACGTGCAAAATCCCAAACTTTAACAGTGGTATCATCGGAGCACGAACAGAACTTCAAATCTGTCCTACAGAAACTGTTCAAAAGGGTTACGGCAGCTTGCCTCAAGAGGATTATAAATTTTTCAACTTTAAAAGGATTAGAAAAAATTGCTCCTACCTTAAGGCCCGGACAGATTCTTTATGAGCAGATTTGTTGGCTTTAACATTGTTCATGTTGTTCTGCCAGTACCTAGGAAAATGTTCCATATACAACAACATATAATCAGGCATATGATTAAACTAGGAAAAGTATAGTAAAATAACTATACAAAGTTCAGCAGAACCACATCAAATAATTATTTACTTTATCGCACCCCCATCATCACCAGAGACCATCCAGTTGTCATTGTGACTCCAGACCATGGATCTGATTGCTTGATCATGAGCCTGTATAAGTTCCAAAAAAACCCCTTTCTAACTTATTTATCACTAAACTAATGGTGAATACAAAAATGGGATCAAGACAATGATGAAATCTATATACCTGAAGAATCATTTCAAAATTAAAAGATTGTCCATTCCAAAGAGTGAATTCCCCACTCTGAGAGCCGGTGATAAGACGCCGCCCAGTTGGAGTCCACTTTATTTGTTATAAAATACAAGTGTCAGCATCATAAAAGTTAGTCAGATGAAATCTACTAACAATATCAAAATAAATGGTCAACTATTTTCCTTAAACCAATGAGGAAATAAAATCAAAATGTAAAGAAGTTTTATGTTCCAGAAATGAAAAATAAAAGAAAATCAAATAAAAAATAACATGGAGGAAAGTATTTGAATTTCAATTATTCAACATATGAAACTTCATTAACTGAGTGGCAAGGATATTTTTAAGCATGCTAGATTATAATCATAAAGAGAAATACATATTCTACAACATAACGACTACGTAATGCAAGCAGATCTTGCACAAGTCAAATTATAATACAATGACACCCAAGATGCTTGCTTAATACACTTTACTTGATTTTTCACCAGTAAGCACTTCAAACAGGGTCTGAAACTGAGAGCATGATATGCATATATTTGTATATATAATCACAAAGAAAAATATATATATTCCACAATACATAACATATAAAGTATCTCTAACACAATCTAGACGCACGTCTTTTTTGACAGTAAATTGAACCTTTACAGCTAATTATCATGCATTATCCTAAGCATTTAGTATATTATACTGATGCTTGAGTAGTGAACTTCTTTGATAATTGTAATATAGTTAAAATCAAATTATTTATATATCAATCAATATTTTCACTGAATTTCAGCACTTCATTCCACATGAGCCAGGGCTTCTTTAGTATCATTCACCTTTGTCTATATCGACTAACTGTGAAGCAACCTATGTTCAAAATATATTAATAAAATGAGAAATAAAACTTGAAGCTTGTATATCACTTATTGATAATGAGCACATGTCAAGAAGAATGCATATATCAATCAATATTTTAACTGAATTTCAGCACTTCATTCCACATGAGCTAGGGCTTCTTTAGCATCATTCACCTTTGTCTATATCGATTAACTGTGAAGCAACTTATGTTCAAAATATATTAATAAAATGAGAAATAAAACTTGAAGCTGGTATATCACTTATTGATAATGAGCACATGTCAAGAAGAATGCATCGTTTTTACTCACCAGGACTTGATTAATTGAGCATCGGTTTTTATTTAGAGATGTATGAACAAATTTAGCAGCAAAGCTAGTAGATGGATTATCTGAATAGGCAACTGTTGGCAACATCTGCAAGAAGAAAAGGAGGGGAAAAGCTTAAGGTGAAAATTTTAAAGAAACAAGTAAAAAATGCTTTTATTGATCATTTACTACCAACATGCCTCAATTGCAGAGATTCTTAAAAGTAACCATGTTATCAGAAAACAGGATGATCACATAAAACTTCAAACAGTAAAGGAAATAAAAAGAGGAAAAAGAAGCTCACTGACATCAATTGCTGCTGCAGGGGTAGCTTGTAGTACTGTCCTATCCCTAGAATCCCGCTGCCACATACGAATCTATAAACAATTGCAAATGATGAATATCCAAGAGAAATAACATAGTAATGAGATGAACAATACTGAAAAATCTTTGCAGCATAGCTTTTATAGACAACATAAACAGATAATCCACCAATAGTACATAAGGAATCACTACCTGCATGTACCGCACGACAGTGCTTGTATAATCAACAGCCCTTCTTTGGGCAAGCTTTCTCATTCTTTTCGCACCATAGCTATCACCATGAGCTATAACAATATTTCCATCAAATAAAAATGTAAAAATTAATACGAATAATTATGCAAATGCAAACATAAGATTTTCAACAAATTCAACTTTCCTTATACTCCATAAAGAAGTATTATGACTATTATGCCCTAATTTAACGCAATGAAATATAACACAGTTTTCTCAAACCAATTCATGCAAGCAAAACGCAGTAAAAGGATACAGTTTTGAGAAAGAGCGGAAAAGAGGAAAATTAATTGAAATACAGAGAATATATACTTGATAGAAGCAAGGAAAGAACTTTTTAAAAAAAAAATTTCAACACAATACATTTTTCAACAGATTAACCTGCCATGTCCATTGAATGTCATAATAAACAAACCCTAACACATATATAGGTGCACAGTGCCAAATTCAGACAGATCATGGATTCTATCCCAAGAAATGAGGTAGATCCATCAAATAATGGCAAGCATTCCGCATTCAGACAATCTTTCCTGCATATGAGCTATTACAGTTATCAAAAAAAGCTCCTTCACGCATCCATCCAGTGTAAAACTCCAATATACATCGCCACTCAACACTCATTCGAATTAAATTTTACGAATTGATGCCAAATCAAAATGCGGGCTTTTTACTGGTATCCACTTGCATCTTATTTTTCATATACAAGTATACTTCCACAAGCTATCTTATATTCCAAGCTGACTGCTAAATTGTCATACATTTCCAAGAAAATCTCAAAACAAGTTGCATGGATAGATTAATGTCCGAAAATCCAAGTTTACCATCGTAATGTGGTGGAGGACCTCCAGAAGCGGGGTGGTGAAACTCCGGATTTATATTCGTGGAGGAAGCAGAAGGGTGGCGGATCATCTGCGGTGGCGGTTGCGGTTGTTGTGGTGGGCCTCTGAAAAAATCTGCGTCTGGCTGTTGCTGACGAAAATGTTGCGGCGGCGGCGGCGGTGGCTGTTGTTGCTGGTGCTGGTGAGGATCATTGTACACCATTGTAACTAAGTAGTATCAACAAATTTGAGATGAGAGGTCAAAGAATGAGGGTAGAATTGTCGGGCGCGATGCCAGGCACAGAGCAAAAACCCTAAACCCCTAATTTCCTCGCTGTGGGAGAAGGAAGAGCGGGAAAGTGAGGCGGAACAAGTTTCCTTGGATGAGGTGGAGGGCTCCACCGATTAGATTTAATTTTTTTGGTTAAGGCGCAGTTAGTCAATAAAGTAAAGTGTTATGCCATAAATACCCAACACAAAAAGGTTTAAGTAGATCATAATTAACAAAAAAATAATAATTAAAAAGTGTAAAATATCACAATGTCATTAGAACTAAAGTAATAGCCGTTTAAAAAAATGTTAGGTTTTAACCATGACGGGTGGGCGTGATGGTTGAGCATCTCGTCCCTTAAGCAAGTGGTTGGGGGTTCGATCCCCAACTCTTGTGAATGGAAAGCATCCCGTGGCCAGCCCTTTACCGCTTTGTGCGCTTACCCGGGGCGAAGGATTAGTCCCATGGCTACCGGCTGTGAGGATACCTTGGTTCACACCAAAAAAAAAATGTTAGGTTTTGAACAGACCAAAAATATCAATAAACAATTAAAAATGGATAACTAACACAATCAACAATTAAAAATAGGTAACTTACACAATGACATTAAAATCAAGCTAATAACAACAGTTTGGTATTAGGTTGATCTTCAATGGAGCTTGGTGGCTGAATTTTCAACATGAACAAATCAATGAAAGCCACGGCATGGGACAGTAGAAAACCAAAGAACAAAATTGGATCGGCTTAAAATTCACTGATGAAAGGCTGTGAAGAACAAGGAACAAGCCTGTATTGCTAGATATTGATCGAGCAGAAGACATCAGGTTTGCTTTCGACACACTTGGAGTCCCTCAAGTTCTTGCTCCCTTGCTGGATGTGGAAGGAGAAGAGGATAAAGAGGAGGCAGAGGTTCTTGAGTCACAAGTCAAAGGCATAGATCTAAGGCTAAAGGATAAGTCTCTGCGAAGAATTAGATCTATATCACCTTAATACTCTTACGAGTCAACTGCACAACATTCAATTCGCACCAAACGACCGTTAGCTTGATTTTAACATTATTGTTCTAATTACCTATTTTTAATTGTTTATCGTGCTAGTTACCCATTTTTAATTGTTGATTGGTACTTTTGATCACTTCAAAACTTATTTGTGCTAGGTGCTCCTAACGTAAACTTTGTTGACTAATTTGCATCTGAAAAGTAACGACCGTTACTTTAGTTCTAATGGCATTGTGATATTTTGCACATTTTAATTATTTTTTTGTAGCTATGGTCTAATTAAAATTTTTTTGTACCGGGTGTTCTTGACTTAACACTTTACTGACCAATTTGCACCTTATCTCTTAATTTTTTAAACTAGTAATTCTTAAATAAAAAATTATTTTTAAAAATTTTAGTTATTAGATTATTTTTATTTTAAATTCTTTATTTATTAAAACACTTAAAAAAATCTAAACCGTTTACCATCTCCATACACAGCCAAAAAGATGAAGAGGAGGAAACTGGTTCCAAGGCAGGGTCCATGGATTTTTTAGGATAATGCTGATAAAAACGTCATTTCAGTGTACCAAGAGATTTAATTTTCTAAATAGTTTATTATTTTTATACTACTCCTTCAGCATTTAATCTTGTATTGGAGTGAGTTAACCTTTGTTTTTTAGAATGAAATTAAATAAGTTATATTAAAATATTTATTTATACACATGTCCCATCTATGCGGGCGGCGGCGGGGTTGTGAGTTGGTGAAGGCAAGAGACTCTTTGTGCGTAGAGCTCCTTGACTGTTGGAGTCAGGCCGGGGCGCCTCATATTCGGCCTGATTGTTTGACGTCGGGAAATCTAGTTGTAGGGAGTGTTCGATCGTCACTCCTTCGGGGCTCTCTATGATTATTCCGCTCCGCTTCCTTTAGAGTGGGACGAGCCGAGTCGACATATACTTTCCGGTTGCTGTTGTGAGGTCTTCGTTAATTGGAGTTAGTTCTCTCGAGGAAATCCGCGAGCTTGTGACTTAATAGCATGTCGTGCTTCGTATGTGATGTCGAATTCGGATAACTCAATAGCCCAGATCATTCGGCTGCCAGTCCGGCTTGGAGTACTGTCGAATGGGTTGGCTGGTTCGAACAGATTATCTTGTGAGCTTGGAAGTACGGGCGCGATCTGCGTGCCGTCATTATTATGGCAAAAGCCAATTTCTCCAACTTCGATATCTTAGCTCCGAGCTTTGCAAAGCTTTCTTGCGAAGTATATTGGTTCTTGGCCATTCTTTCCTTCGCGAACCGGAAGGAGCTCATTGCTTCTTTCCCAGTGATAAGTAGAGGAAGAGGGTTTCGCAGTGTGGTTTCGATAAGGCGGCGGAGTGGCCAAACATTGCTTAATCTTTGAGAATGCGGCGTCACACTCAGGGGTCCAATTTCTGTCGTGTCCTTTTTAAGTAATTTGAAGAAAGGCAAGGCGCTTTCTGCCGATTTGGGTAATCTGATTCTGTAACGGCAAACGGCACATCAAGCTTGGACCTCCTTCTTGTTCTGGGGCCTGCATATCTAATACGGCCTTACACTTAATTCCTCGAGCAGTAAGTAAGCAAGCAGGAATTTTCCTGCCAGAGTACTCCGAGCGCAATTTTGCGAGGTTAGTTAATCGATGCGCCCTTAACTTGCTAAATGTTTGCTCAAGATCTCGGATGTGGTCATTGGGATCACATGATTTGACAATCATGTCGTCGATAAAATATATATCGATCATATTGATCGGTTCTTGGATCTTTTTGTGCTCTGGATCCGTTGTTCCGGATCTTGCTTTTACGTTGATTGTCTCGTTGTAACCTTTGCTGGACTCTTTCGATCACCCTTGACGGTAACGACTTGGTTGCTATTGCCTATCATTTTATCTTCGATGCTTAGTAGACACCGGCATGTCCCAATTGTGGATCGTTGGTCTTCCCGGATGATGTTGTAAGGGGAGGGGAAATCAGCCACAATAAATCTTACTCTCTCGGATTTGAAACCTTCCTTCGTTCCAAGGGTGAGTCGGAGGTCCATATATCCCTTTGGAGGGGATAATTCGCCATTAAATCCTACGAGTGGTTTGGCATGGCTTCGAGTCCTCTGGTCGAGATTCATTCTCTTGAAGGCATCCCAAATGATGATGTCTGCCGAGCTCCCTGAGTCTATAAACATCCTCTTGACTCGGCAGTTGACCAGGGTTCCGGGTGTTCTTGACTTAACACTTTACTGACCAATTTGCACCTTATCTCTTAATTTTTTAAACTAGTAATTCTTAAATAAAAAATTATTTTTAAAAATTTTAGTTATTAGATTATTTTTATTTTAAATTCTTTATTTATTAAAACACTTAAAAAAAAAATCTAAACCGTTTACCATCTCCATACACAGCCAAAAAGATGAAGAGGAGGAAACTGGTTCCAAGGCAGGGTCCATGGATTTTTTAGGATAATGCTGATAAAAACGTCATTTCAGTGTACCAAGAGATTTAATTTTCTAAATAGTTTATTATTTTTATACTACTCCTTCAGCATTTAATCTTGTATTGGAGTGAGTTAACCTTTTTTTTTTAAGAATGAAATTAAATAAGTTATATTAAAATATTTATTTATACACATAATTTAATGATACAATATATATTATAATTAAATAGTTTATGTAGGGTTTTTTAACCTCTCCTACAAAAATCACCGCCTCTTGAATTTAGGGCAGGAAGTAAACTACCATGATTTAATTTTCTAAATTGACTAACAACAAGGGAGGTCAATTCTGGCACACACAAAAATAAGAGAGGTCGATTTTTTCAACCAGGAGAAAGAATTAACCATGTTATATGCTTGCCTTCAAAGAAAATAAGAAATGGTGTTAGTAACCATTTTGATGCACGTTAAGAAAGATGTCAAAATTAAAAATTTGTAGACATAAATTCTCTATTACAGTAGCACTGTTCTACAACCATTGGACATGATTAGGGGTGTTTTACCCCCAATTCGGATTCTCGGTCCTGGTTTTGGGCCAAGTGCATCCCAGTTCCAGTCCTAGTATTCCCAGGACTGTGAAATCCCAGTTTTTTAAAATAAATAAATAAATTTAAAAAATATTATTATATTAGTTAAATTTTTCATAATATGTTGTTTAAAGTGATCATTTAACACTTAATTAATAAGACCATAATAATCATACAAATTGATATAGAATTGAAGAATAACATTTTTATTATTATTATTATTATGATCACCATCATCATCTTCGTTATCATCTTTATACATTATATAGTTAAGATTAATATCATGATATATGCTGTTCAACTCTAACTAAAGTTGTAATGCACATCTTATCAAATGGTAAATTAATTTATGGGGTAAGAAATACAATAATAAAATGATAACTTGATTTATAGGTTAAAAAAATGGGACCTGGATGTAACACCCCCAATTTCTAACAGTTATAATAACATAAATCTCAATGATTTTAATATATAATTACTGAATTCTAAAGTAAACATCACTGGGAAGTGTTACCGCCGCACTTGTACCGGGACAAGTGCAAGGCTACTTATTGCATTAACATAAATCCAACTGAAATAAAAATGTTTTATAAAAAAAAGAAAAAGAAAATAAAACTAGCTAGAAATAATCCTAGAAATCTCTACGTCGTCATCCTCACTTGTCACTGCTAGCCCCAACCTCGAGAACCTGCTTCAATGAAAATCTGCTCCCCTGAAGGATCGTCGCATCCCATAACACACAAAAGTCAGCAAACGCTGGTAATCCTAATAAATACAATTTACCTAACACAAATGTATTAATAAAATCAAGCATCAACAATAACACAATAATTGCAGCAATTATCATTCATTATCATTTTAAATTAGTTTAGACCCGGGAAACCCTGCCAGTCTGTTGAGTGGGAAGAGAACCATGGTAGACCCGGAGCACCCGGAAATCGGCCAGTCACTCCCTGTGACTCGGAACACCCGATAACCGGCCAGTCTACCGTGACCCGGAGCACCCGGAAATCGGCCAGTCACTCCCTGTGACCCGGAGCACCCGATAACCGGCCAGTCAACACTAATAATCAAATTGGCCATAAAACATTTCGTCCTAATGTGCACACCTCTTCCTAAAGTTGCTACTAGTGTCCCGGGAAACCCTGCCAGACACCACTTTAGGAAGAACGGATATAATCGGTTCACATCAAATACATATCGGAGGCATAAAACCTAAAGGTTGTGTTCATCACTTTGGGAGGTACCGTCCCAAAGCTATCCTCCCACTGTTAAATTATTTTAAACACACATTAAAATCCCAAATTATTTCTATTATTTAATTACCTTTTATATACCTTCCTATTATTTAGTTAAATATGAGATATAAATATATTTTGATATAAAATCTATCCATATCCTATTTTATTTTGCAAGAGATATTACAAAAAAAAAAGAAATAAAAAAAAGGAATAAAATAATATAACTTTACAATATAGTATATTGTATTATTTATAATAATTGCAATTAATGAAATTAAGGAAAAGAAGTCTACGAATCAATTGTATTGCACAGGGATCATGTATCTTCATATTACTCAGGCACGAAGGCCGAGGCGGAGCTATTCATTGCAATTAATGAAATTAAGGAAAAGAAGTCTATGAATCAATTGTATTGCACTCATGTATCTGCATATCACTCACAAAAAGGACACGCACAACACTTGAAATCAATATTAAATCACTTGGCACAAAACTTTCATGTGCAAATAGAGGAGAAGAAAAGGATAATTGTAACTATTCAATCTTAATTCTTATTTGGGATTAGGATTACATGAATCTAAGACTTATGGGGATTAGGGTTACAGATTAGGGTTACATATGAATTAACCTAAACTATATGGGAATTAGGATTACCTGGTCTGCGTCTTTGCTAGCCTTCGAGAAAAACGCTTTGATAAGAGTGCGGGAGGAGGATGCCGTAGCAGAGAAAAGAGTCGAGAGAAAAAGAGTCGAGCGTTTTCTAGGTTTAGGCGGCTAAACCTAAGTTTATAATTAACATCTAGGGTTTTAGCGATTGGGTTGGGCTATTTAATTATTGCAAATTAATAAATTAATACTAAAAATATTATTAACTTCTAGATATTTTATATATTATTATTATCTTATTATTTTAATCTATTATTATTATTATTATTATTTCTATTATTAATCAGGGGTATTACATTCTACCCTCCTTAAAATAAGTCCCCGAAACTTAAAAGTTTTTTTTTATTAATAATAATCTCGGGTATTACAGGAACTAGGATCTCTAAGGTGATCTTGGTTTCCATCCCCGTCCGAATCCCAATCAGGATGAAAAATTCATGAGATCAAAATGACCAGACAAGGACCCCTTCACATAATTTTGTAGTGATCAGTGCTATATTATTTAATTGTGTCTGTGTGATTCAAGTGAGCAAACCAAATTTCCATAAATCCTAGGATAAACTAAAAAGGTATGTACCTACATCTTTTACATTTATTTATTAATCATTTATTGATTTCGACATGTTATTTATGTAAAATTAAAAGTTTTACTACCATTCATTAATATAACCTTCTCGATCAAAAAAAAAAATTTAATATAACCTTCTTCGAGTAATATAAATATTTGAAATTTTTGGGTAAAAAATATTATAATTCTTTTTTAAGAGACACGAATAAAGGACTTATTTACAAATAATTTAGTTCTATAATTTTTTTTAGAAATACTATAAAGTTCAAAATAGAAAATTGAATTTTCTAACATATACGAGAAGTTTGTTTTATTAAAATAAAAATTATGAAAAAAAGTTAAAATACCTTACCTGTCGAAATATAAAAAGTTTTAGACAGTCAAACACCCGAACCGCGTCAAAAAGTCTGCGTATATTATTCATTTATTCTCCACACTGTTATCTTTCTCCCTCCTTTCAATCGAATATACTTTCTCAACAAAATTTTCGAAACTTTCTGTTTCCCCTCTCTCTCAACCAACGGAAATTCCAGCTCTTTCTCCCTTCTCATCCTCTGATGCTCAACAATCTTCCTTTCTCTCCCTGCAAAAAAATCGTAAGCCAAAAACCTGACATAACGAAATTAACAACTTATCATCATAGCAATCAAATTTCAGCTCCCACCTTGATTTTCACCTGCTTCCCCTACACGTCGCCGTTCAATCGGTGTTCTTGTTTGATCTTGAGTTACTGGGTTTATTTCTTCCTTGTTTAAAGGTCGTAGGGGTTAGCTTCGTTCCATTTTGGGGCCTTGCAGGTAGGTTTGATGGCGGAGCAGATGGATTACTCACAGGGGAAGGCGAGGTTCACGTTCTTCAATCGTTCGCAAACGATACATACGAGCCCCTCGGACTCGTTTCAGAGACTCCCCCTTCAATCCAATCTTGATCGCTCAGGATCAATGAATAGATTCTACAGTCCCATGGAATCGGTGAAATCCGCTGGAATTTCTCTCAGAGGGAAGGTCAAGAAACTATATAATCTCTTCGATTCCCCGAAACCTTCGCCCAAAGGTTCCGATGAATCGCCCGTTCAATTTCCCCTTAAGCTTAAACCCACGAAATCCCCCGGTTACGATTCTCGGATTTCTTCGAGCTTCCAAGGTAGCCCGCGCATCAGATTACCCGGTACAGAGGATAGAATCGTGTTATATTTCACCAGTTTGAGAGGAATCCGGAGAACATTCGAAGATTGCTATGTGGTTCGAAACATATTTAGGGGATGTAGGGTTTGGGTGGATGAACGAGACGTATCAATGGATTCAGCATACAGGCGAGAATTACAAAGCGTCCTTGGAGAAAAGAAGAACGTGGCCTTGCCTCAAGTGTTCATCGGCGGGAAATACGCGGGAGGGGCTGAAGTGATAAAGTACCTATTCGAAGTCGGTGAATTAGCCAAGATTGTTGAAGCATTTCCAAAGAGAAAACCTGGATTTGTCTGTGATAGTTGTGGAGATGTGAGATTTGTGCCTTGTACTAATTGCAGTGGAAGTAGGAAGATATTTGATGAAGACGAAGGCCTTCTTAAGAGATGCTCGCTGTGCAATGAGAATGGATTGATTCATTGTCCAGATTGCTGTTCCTGAATCCTCTGAATAGTATATTGTTTGCTGCTTGTTTGCACATCTTTTAGTAGCTTGATAAAGAATTAATCAAGTAGACTATTCCTACGGATGAAGAAGGTAAGGGGCTTTTGCTTAAGCATATGATTCAAACGCTATTTGAATTTATGGTTGCTCATGATTATCTTCTTCTCAAGTCTCAACAGAGCTTATAGTCCTCGACACATTGAATTGCATTGTGTTGTTGAAGAGTGTGAGGGCTCATTAAAATGCTGAATGGTTTGAAATATGTCTGATGTATTGTATTGTAAAGCCTGGAGAGTATTTCCCCTCCACGCCAATGTAAATATTCAGTAGTATATGACTGGAAAGTATTTGCAAACATTGGCTGTTCATATTGTATAATGAGAATGCAATGTTGTAAATCTTTCTGTTATGTTCTTGATGATCCTCTATCTGTTTAATCTTTATGTCTTTGTATTTTATTAATTGATTGTGCACGTATACAGAAATACAGAACGATATGGCAGATACAGAATCTAATTCTATGATATTTGGTACTTTTGATTTGTATTTGATCTGTTTTTTTTTGGGGGGGTTGAATTTAATCATTGTGGGGTCTAATTGGAAGCAACTTTTTCAGTAAATTTTGTTATTCCTTTAACAAAAATTCCAATACTTCACCTTTCGTAAAGAAAATTAAATTCTTTCCATTTGATCTAGTTATGGTTAATATGCAGAACCTAATATTCTAATTCATCTTTAGCTATATTTTCGATTGGCATTCATATTGAGAAACTCTTCTTGAATATATTGTACTCGTCCCTCCGGTCGTAATTATAAAATCAAATTGACTTTTTTGGAGAGATTAAGGATAGTAATTAAATTACTTTTGAGTATATTTATTTATTTTTTCTCCAGACTAATTAATTTAACTAATAAGCTAATATATAATCTAAAGATACACAACATATAAAATGATTAAGTAACTTATTTAACTTCCTTAATTTATCTGTTTGTTTGTTTTAACTTTTCAGAATTACTTTTACAATTTACGAGATAAGTATGTAAGAGGAGTTTAGTTTCAACTTACGAAAAAAGGCTTATGAACCCATGGTTTGAGGGTTTCCCAAACAGGTACAATCAGATATGTTTGGGATGGATAATACAAGGAAAAATAATTTTGTCAATGAGGAATACGATTTTTCATCTTTTTTTCAAATTATAATAAAGATGAAATTGGTTAAATGTTGGTTATAAAAGTATAATATGCATCACACAAAAAATGGAAAAAGAAAATGTGTTCCACTTTATTGATATAGAGCAGGTTCATAACCTTTTTTAACTTACGACTTGTAGCCAGTAAGCCGAAATTATTGCCATTATTGCTTTTTTTATAACAATTACAATAATTACTTTTATATTGAAGAATATAGAAGTGATTGGTACCTCATAATAAAGGAAAACTACAAATAGTTGTGATCTTTGTTCAATATTGTAAACGTTATTTTGAAGATTCTTGCCATGCAATTACACACAAACGAATACGTACATGTTTAACATGAGAGATTCATGAAATTGGGGTTTTTGACCAGAATAATTTTTTGACCAAAAATAATTATCAAAATAAACATCTTTTCAAACTATTTACTAAAGTAAGTCTTACGTCACTAATGGCGTGAGGGTTTTAAACGTAACAGCTAAGTTCCGTAGAGTTCCCTCACGGGACTGGATTTGCCCGCTGGCAGACACGCAGGAAAGCTTCAGGCCACCTAGGTTGCGTGGAAAATATTTACGCCACCAAGGTGGCGTGAAGGTTTCTTACGCGACAAAGTCGCGTAAACAAATGTCACGCCACCTTGGTAAGGTGGCGTGAAGCCTGCAATGGCCATTTAACACCATAATCAAATATTTACAAAGATACGTTAAGCTTCTTTACGCCACTTGTACCGTCAGACGACGGGACCCACTGCATTACTTTTACAAAGATACGTTAAGGTTCTTTACGCCACTTGTACCGTACTGTGCATTACTTTGGTAAATAGTTTGGAATTTGATTTATTTTGATAATTTTTTTAAAAAAAAATTATTTTGGTCAAAAAGCCCATGAAATTGGATACGTATAAATCCCAAAGACATTAAATTATTTGAACAATGTTTTTCTTATATACTGGGTTGTTAAAATTAGAAATAATGTGTGAATATGTATTTAAGGAAAATCTCATGTAAAGTCACATGAATTAATAAAATTCAAAATCGAATTGATAAAATCAACAAATTTCTAATTAAGTTATGGACAATTTAAAATTCTAAAATGTAAATAAAATGACTTTATTATCCTCCTCTTCCTTCTCTCGAGAGTCTAGATCCTTCCATTCTCTTTCTCTAACGCTCTCTCTCCCACACCAATCTAAACTCTCTTCTCTTCAATTCTAGCTAGTTCGTCAGAACCTTCCCCCCTTAAATCCGTCATCTCTTCAAATCCTTAAGAGTAAATACCCTTTTTGGTCCCTGGAAAAATACATTTGACCCTTTTTCGTCCCTGAGTAAAAGAAATGTCATTTTGGTCCTTTTTAGGGACTAAAAAGGACCTTTGAGAATTTCGAGGATTAAAATGTGTAAAAAAAATGATCAAAAGGACTAAAATGGACCTTATTTTTCCATTTTAGGGACTAAAAGTGACTTATTTTTTTTCAAGGACCAAAAAGGGCATCCGTATTTTTTCCAATGACCAAAAAGGGTATTTACTCAATCCTTAAAGTGCGTGAATGAATGGTGGAGATTGACAATGATTAGGGTGTGTGATTGAGAATTTAAGCGATATGAGAGAATGTCATAGATAAGCCTTCAAATGCATATCACACATCCTCTTCCAAAAAACCTTAAGCCACAAAAAGTATTAAAAAAAAACGAGGAATTAGGGGTATATTCCTTATTGTGGATTGTTTGTGCGTGTATGTGTGTACAGAGAGGTGAGAGCTGCGATTTCCATTGTTGAGAGTTTTAGAGGGAAAAGCACCAACATAGTAATTTTTATTAAAAATTGTACCTAATTAAAGTAGATGGAAAACATTTTACTCAAATAATGCATTGACGCGACGCGACGCCACTAATGGCGTAAGGACCCTTAACGCCACTCACACTTTTGTGTCAGTGGCGTTAATATTTTTTAGGCCACTCAAATGAGTGGCGTCTATTATATAAAAAATAAAAAATAAAAATTAATATAATAATAATATATAATAAAAAAATAGAATAATTTAAAGTTTTACTTCATTTAATTTGGAGTCAAAAGGAAAAAAGTATGAAGCTGAAATAATTCACTAAGAACGTCTTTTAAAAGATTACGCGGTATAATTTGGTTATAAGAACAGATCCCAAAACGGGGGGATCAAATTGTTGTTAGAACAACTTGTTGTTCTATAAAAACACTTTTACGCGGTACACTTTTTTATACAGATCCCAAAATCAATAGTGTTGTTATACAAATATTTGGTGTATAACAAATATATAAATCTCCTGTTTTGGGATCTGTTCTTATAACCAAATAGTACTGCGTAATCTTTTAAAGGACGTTCTTACTAAGTTATTTAAACTCCATTCTTTCTTTTTTTAACTCCAAATTAAATGAAGTAGAACTTTAAATTATTATTTTTATTATTATTATATATATAATAGACGCCACTCAAATGAGTGGCGTAAAATATTTTTTACGCCACTGGCACAAAAGTGTCAATGGTGTTAAGGGTCCTTACGTCATTAGTGGCGTCGCCTGACACGACGTCACTAACTGCGTTATTTTGATAAAATGTTTTCCATCTGCTTTAATTAGGTATAATTTTTGGTAAAAGTTGCTACTTTAGTGTTTTTTCCGAGTTTTAGATCATCACAAATATTAGAAAGTAGGAGAGAGTTTTGAGATTGTCCCAGCATCTTAAATTAATTAGTTTTTAGGATACTGGTGTTATAGGACAAATATTTCTGAATACAACATATAATTTAATCTAAATAAATAAAATATATAAAAAAATTAAAAAAATGTCTCATCCCTCTAATTAGAGGAACAAATATAAGGGAGAATCACCTAACGTGAACCCGATGAACATTCGATGAGAAGATAAGAGAAAGGAGGAAACTAAAGTCATTTTAGTAATTTACACGTGTTCTAAATTTTTTAATTGAGTCTATGACTTAATTAAGGATTTTAGTCTTAAATGTAAAATCTATTTTCTATATTTATTAATTTTTTTAAAATTACCCCCTATTGATACCTTCTTAACAACAATCAATTAAAATTAAGAGGGGAAGAATAAAGGATGATGATTGGAGTGTTTTAGAAAAAAATATGTTATAACAACTAGCTTTCTTAATTAATCTAATCAAATTAGTTAAATATTAATGATAAGAGGAGTATTGATCATATATTCTCTTAATTGTTTTTGATAAAAACCTTGAACATTTTGTCCATTGGGAGATTAAAATCTATGCTTTGAAACTCTAGGGTCCAAAATTAATTAAAAAACGGATTAATTATATCGACCCTACTTCTTATTCTTAAAAATCTGAAAATTAATTAATTTTACTCTAAATAGCTCACGAAGGAGTAAGTATTAAGCTATATAGTTTGCACATAAATCCACACACACATATATATAGCATCATTCAATCTTCTAAAGTCTAGCTCTGCCAAGTACCAACATGCTTTTGAGTTGGGTATGAAATGGGAAATACTTTACTATACATATCTTTATATCTAGATTGTAAGGTTATGTTTTCTAAAAAGCCTTGTGTGAGTCATATTATTTTCTTGTGAGTTTTCTAGATTGTAGATTTTCTAGTGATAGGTAGTTATGTAGAGGCAGAGACAAACAAGATTTTATGCATCATATATTTGTATTATGGGTTATTTTTCGGCCGGTAGTTGTCGAATAGTGTCATGTTGGCATGTGGTAGCAAATGTAGCTTACTTTATCATTAAAATTAAGATAATCTTATGTGTTCGAACAAGGATAATGTTATGATTAAAAAACAAAAATCAAATGTGGGAAGCGTGTTTTTAGTTTGATGATGGATTTGAATGGTAGTTGATGTTTGACAAAATGGATGGAATTGGTATGAGAGAACACTTAGAGGAGCTTCTGTGTCAATCACTTCCATTCCTCTCATTAGACCATATTAGCACTCATAGCTACAGCTCTAACTCGATTATTTCCTAATACTTGCAGTACTTCATAAGTCACGTTAATTTGTTGACCAATAGTATCTTGACCCTTAATTACTAAAGCGTTGTAAATACAAGGCATCTTCCTTAGGGGAAAAGCTACATCCAGCACTGAACCAATATAACTGAAAATGTTGCATGGTGTTGAAGTTGTGTAGGTTGATAAATTGAAGGGCATCATTTGTTTTTAAGTGTTGTAGATATTGTACCCGGCTTTGCATGAGGTTAGTTGTTGCTTGTTTTTAATAAACAATATCTAACCTTTCCTTCTTCAGTAAGAGCATACAAATTATTTCTTAGCTTCAACATCACTTTTTTTTTTCCATTAATTTTCTTTATATGAGCCAAATAGTCATATGTTTTAAATTCTAAAAGTATATACTACATTTTGTTGTTAAAAAAAACAAAAATCTAAGTAGTTGATGAATTCAAAACTTTTTCCGTGCCAAATCTCACTCCAATGGGGGCAAATCCAAATTAAGAATCTCTCTCAAAACTTGACGAATCTTGCAAACTTTTCTGCTGGAAGGAGTGAACTTTAGAACCGCCCCAAACAAGATCTATTAACAATTCACTCAATTGTTTCTACAAGTAATGTCTAAAGAATAGTGTACAAGAAAGGGGGAACACTATCTCCTAAAGTACATGGTTCCAAAATGAGAGTTCAGTTCAGCTATTGAGTGAGAGGAAGACACTCAAGCTCAACTTCCAGCTCTCCTCTCTCCACATTCTGCAGCTTTACAGATATTTCCTGTCTGATCTTCCCATCTTCGAGGGAGATGACGCCATCTTTAACGAGGTTGTTGTCCAAACCTGCCACCCATTTCTCGATCTCCATGGACTTGTTGGCTCTAGATTTCTCGTAGGCTTTTGCAGCTGCGAGTAAGGGTTGGATGTCTATTTCAGCCTCTCCCATGAAATCATCAGTTGAGAACGTATCTTTGTCATACACATGCTGCACAATGACACATGAATGCATGACAATGAGAAACATGGGCTAAATTACAAACAAAAAAAAGGTTAAAATGGAGTTGATTTTTGGGATAAATGTTGCTTAGTTCAACTCAAAGCTTCAGTTATTAAGCACCACTCCGGTTCCTATTATAAGTCACTCCTAACATATTTCACTGGAACCAAGAACAATCTTAAAACTCATTAACCCTGTCTAAAAGTTTAACAAGTTTCCAACTTTACCTTGTTAAGTATATATACTTTAAAAATTAAATAACATACACCAACACATTAATGATGAGGGGGTAAAAGGAGGAAAGTATTGATAAGAAATTAATAACATGTCTTATAATTAGGACTAAATAATTTCTTGTCTTTCTGCCTTATAAATGGAACCGGAGCGGTAAATTTATAATCTCAACACATAGAGCATGAAAATCTTTTGAGCTTGAAGTATGCACAATGTAGAAACTTGCCAAAACTTGTGATGAAATTTCAATAGTTACAAAGAATGAAGGCAACAATAAAGATTGAACTTTTTGACCACTTGATCATACAATTATGATAATTGTACTAGCAAACCAATATCATCCTTCTTTTGTGAATCTTAACAAAAAATGGTGAGCAATTGAACTCACCACTTTAAGAGGAGGAATGTTGTGTGGAATTGACAACATTAAGCTCTCATTCCATACAGGATTTAAATTGTTCTTTATAACTCGTGTCTTTACTGACTGCAAAAACAAATATTCAAAAAAGTTAGTACTACATTGTTAATATATCTCATTTCTTTAGTTTAATGTATAATCTCCAACTAGCTAAGAGTTAAAGATGCTCACTTGGTGACCCAAAGAAAGAATGACATAAGGATCACTAGTCATTACATCACGGACAGCCAAGTTAGTGCCTTTGACAACATTAACCTTTATCAACCCAACAAATTCCACCATACCTGCCTGTAAAGAGTACGTCAAGAGAAAATAAGATCCAGTATCGGTATTCAGACAAGAAATTCATATTTCAATGAATAAATTAGTCTTTTCTTTTTTTGTTTCAACAAGGTTTAAAATAGAAGAAGCCCAACATGATTTATCTGAGCTGTCTACATTATGAAGCTACAAGTCTCATAACTCAGTTAATGGAAGAAAAGACCATACCAATGAGTTGCTCTTCTTTGAAGACTTATTATTATTATTATCAGGCTCTTTTCTCACCCAACTGTTACGAAATGTGCTCCCGATACGATGTTTGTGTGCTAGTTTATTGTGATTTTTCTTGTCTAGGTGAGAAATGATGCATGAGGAACTGCTCTGATGTGGTATAAAGGGGCAGGACAATTGTTCATCACACTCCATAAATTGCAGCAACTCGTATTTTCTCCTGAGTAAAGAAAAGCATACATTCACCAATGAGAATTTTGGTGAAGTCCCTCAATAATTAAAAAAAAAAACATATGTTTATAGTCCATTTTCTTCAATTACCTGATAAAGTCTTCACGCTCCTCAATGGAGGAAGTCGGCTTCGGCTTCTTTATATAACCGGGGATGCAAGCTTCATACTTTTTATTTACTAATGCATTCCCTCCCAACTCTTCCAGCGCAGTGACTTCATCATCTGTCCATTGATCTAGGCTCAATGATAGAACCTGTAATGGTAAGATCAGGTTAGAATTTAACTTTGCAAATGTGGCATGTCAATATAGGTGAGCCGTATGTGCTAAGTACTAAACTCCGTTCAGATAATGTCATGAAATTGCCTTTTAGTATTAAGAGACTGAATTCTAATGGAAATCTTGAATTATGATATATGTTCAATCTACAGCATTTTATCTTATTCATGTACAGAGAGGTTCAACCGTACAAGCAAGAAAAAGAAGAGAGACCACAGGAGGGTTTTCAAACAGAGGATATAGATATACTCCTTCCAGTCTACAATATAAATCACTTCGAATAATTCATTAGAATCAAAAATTATATTTTTCTTAAATTGACAGAAATTTCCAAATTTACTCATTTAATGAGGTATTGAAGGAGAGAGAAAAATACAAGGAGCCATATTTAAACATTAACTACAGGGGAAAATTTGACAAATAAGCATTAATTGCTTTCCAAGTTGCTTATATCATGGACCAAGTCATTTTTCTAGAAGCGACTTATATTGTGAACCATAAGGAGTATTTCTATAGCCTTTGTGCTAAAGATTTAAGAATGCAAACAGACTCCGCAGTCTAAAAATCAGATGATGTCTCAAATATTTGCAGATATGATTAAGCGAGTCGACATTTATTTGGCCAAGAAGGATTTACAAAGTCTTGCAAAGGTATAGATGATAGCGATACAAAGGCAATTGAACTATCTATCACTAATAGGCTCATTTACAAGCTATGTTGTGAACATACCTTTGATATTTGGACTCCTAGGCTTCTATGTATGCCAGAGCACTTGATGCAAACAAATGCTCCAATATTTGAAGATCTGATTTTCCAAAAAAAATGCAGATAATATCAGAAAATGTTCTATTATAAAAGTAACTTCTCACTGAACCTAAAGAAACATCATGTTCTGTGTGTTACCACAAACTTAAATGGCATCAAGCCTATAATCTAAGATTATGATATTCAACTATGAGAATAGAAAAATCAAGAAGACCAAATTCTGTAAGAATCAGTATGATACTTACACCCATTTTGGCTCTGGAGACCCACAATCAGCACAATAATTGTTCCCGGCTTCGTGCATCAACTTCTCTAACCTTTCTAGAGGATCTATTAATTGGAAAAGTGAAGAAGATGAATAAGGTCTGACATAGAATTGATTATGTATAGAAAATTCATGGAATAAAGTTTAGTCTATAAAAAAATAATAACTGAGGTTAGTATCGGAGGTGTAACACATTAAAGTTCCATTTGGTATACAAAATGTGAAGATAAGAAATATATTTCCTCCAATCCCATTTGAGGAGTTGATATTGATTCTAAATATAAGATATAGTTTTCATATTTGTCAAACATTTTCCTAATTTACGCCTTGATGATTCCTCAACCATAATCAAGAAGGAGTGAAGGAAGGAATTAAGGAAGATGACTAGGGTGTTTTAAAAAATACACGTCATATTAACTAAGTTAATCAACTTCTATAATCTAATCAAATTAGCTAAATATGCCTTATATTAAGGACTAAGGGAGTAACAAGTAATAATCACTTAGATAAAGTTGCATTAAGGCAAGTACATACTTAGATCAGAATTTAAATAATATGAGATTTACAGTACCAGACGAAGACTGCCACTGATTATTTTGGGATAGCAAATTTGGAGATTCAGCGCACAAAAGATCATAAAGGCAACATCCTGGCCCTACAGCTGAAACGTTCCATTCATCAGTTAGCCAACCAATAATTGGAAACAAGATAGAACGTTACAGGAAGTAACTTCTGGTTTTGCATAATCACAATAGCCTGAATCAGAAAGCTCACATGAATATTAAGAAATGAAAAATGAACTGTGTTCTTTATTTGTCAACCATTATTCTTGAACCACCATTTTATCCCTCACATTCACATCCAGATTACTCACATTCATGTCAAGACTCAAAGACCCTATTATATCTCTAAAATGATAAGAAAAAGAAATTAATTGAAAGGTTTAAAATACTGATTATCTACAAGTAAAAAAGAAATCTCTAACTTCCAGTTACTTTGACTTGAAAGTCTCATTAATTATTCAGCCTTTGATGTTACCAGAGGGTGCAATAACCATATCCTATGAACTCAGAATCAGAAGTAGAAATCGGTATTTTCATAGGAACCAGGCTTTTGCTGTGAATAATCAATCAGCACATGATTTTACAAACATTTCTAATTAAAAAAAGAAAAAGTTGTCCAAAAATTCTATAGCCCCAAAGCAAAAATATACAAAGGGCAAGAATATAGAAAGTGGCTTTTCATAACCAGATTTCTTTATGCAAATAATTAACTATCCAACGCATGATTCGATGAATATCCTTAAGAACCAAAACAATTATCCAAACAATCCATAAAGACTCAAACTTTATTTTACAAAAAACGAAGGGGAAATGAAAAAAAGTGAGTCCAGCAAATGTTGTCTGTTGTTCCATTCTTCTGCAAGAAGAAAAGCTGAAGGAAACAAAAAGTTCCAACCTGAAACACCCTTGAGCTCAACATTATTATGCTGCTGTAAAGACATTTTCTGCCTGCAAATCTTTCAATCCCCAAATCAAGAAATGAAGCTACAATAATCTGAGAACAGCCATTGACCTCCTGATCCTCTGCAAGTAGTTTTTGAGGTATAGAACATATCTATTACAAACACACAAAAAGGAAGAAACTTTCAAGATGTAATCTTTTAATTTGATTATCTTTGCAGAGAGAATGATACTCTACAGCTTAAAATGAAAGGAATAAAACAGACAAACCAGGGCGTAGTGGTTGCCATGATAGGCCGAAAACGGGTAGGAAAAGAAATAATCTTCAACCGACAAAAACCTTTGAGATCAGATTATATACCCTTATCCTCTCAAGGAGGCAAAAACCCCTTAAAATCAAAGCTTTGTTAAAAAGTTTCTGGGTTGGTGGCGAAAGATTTAAATTATCATATGCAAGTTAGTTGGAAAGCCAGAGAATATTAAGTGGGTCTGTGAGGGGAATTGGTTTTCGAAAACCGTTGAAGGTTAAAGCGGAAAACTTCAATAAAACAGCGATGAGAATGAGGAAGAAAACGGGAGATTCAACGGAGATTACGAGAGAGATTCAGGACAGGTCTGATTCCGACAACTGTCTTAATTTTTGCTAGAAAATTTTGTAAATGTGAATAATCATTCATTACCCATCAAAAAGTCCAAGGTGGAGAATATCGAATTTTCGGAAATGAAGATCATTTCTCAATGATTACTCATCGACGAACCAACATTCAAATATTCAACCTTCCCCAGTCAGCGATACGCGCTTAAAGAGCGCGTGCTTAATTTTTTGCTTGATGAGTGGGGTTGCCTGATTAGCTCAAATAAAAACATCATTAACATCTCTACAAAGTATTTTTAATGAAATTAACTGAAAATAACTTTTTATAAGTTACCTATACCCAAAAAAAAAATATGTTTCAAAATATAAGTCATTTGTAAGGTAATAAATGAGTTTTGACAATTTTACCCTTCATTAATAATAAGAGAGATGTAAATGCAAAGAAATTAAAAAAAATGAAAAAAAAGGTGTCCACCCTTCATAAAAAATATGAAAAATTTATCTATTTAATACTTTTATTATCCTACGAAGATGAGGTATAAATGACTAAAAAAATGGCTAGAGTGGTACTCCCTTTGTTCTTAATTTAAAACAGATTTATCTAATTTTGGAGTGATTAAGGATAATAGTTAAATCAATTAATTATATTTTTTCCCTAAAATGTCCTTATTTAAAATTTAAAATGGCATCTAGTTATTCTGAGGGTGTGCATGACAACCATTCTGTTCCCCAGCATTGTTTCTGAGATGAAACAGTTTTTTCTGATTCTGTGCCTTGGAAGAGTTTTGAGAATCAGAATTACGTTTGTTAACTCATTTTATTTTTACTCTGAGAATTAGAATTACGTTTGTTAACACATTTTATTTTTATTTATATAATTTTTATATTCAAAAAATTATTTATGTGGTGGTGGTGGCGGCGGCGATGAGGTGGTGGCGGTGGCGGCAGCGGCGGCGAGGGTGGTGGTGGGGCGGTGGCAGCGGCGGTGACGGTCGTGGTGGTGGTGGCGATAAAAAAAAACGGATTTACCAAACAGATTTCTCATCCATTTGTGTTCCGGGGAACAGAAATTAACAAAAAACACATTCTGGGAACGTTACCATGCACACCCTGATTCTCTATAAACTTCTCATATCTCACATATGACTTCTTCGAACTCTCACACAGACCAATGTCCTCGATTTCTCTTAATAACTTTAGGTGTACTTTTGGAGGTTGAAAGTGTAATTTAATAATGATGTCGTTATTAAATATGACAAAAGTTGCTCAAAATTATTTTATTAAAAAACATAGTTGAGGTGTATGTATTATTAATGAGTGGTAGACATTACTCACTTTTTAGAATAAATATGTTCATTATTAAATTATTATTGTGTTTACTTATTAGTGAGAAAACATTAATATTGGTATTTTAGAAAGAAAAATTGACAAAAATTAAAATTTTATCTTATTATTAGAATTAAAATTAACCTCTAAATATATCATATAATTAGGACTTAGAGGGAGTATTATTATTGGGAATGCGATGTCGAGGCTACGCGGTCGTTGATGCTGAATTGCTGATGCGAAAAGCAGTTTGCAGGATGTGGCATTATTGAGGTCAACACCTGATGTGGACCCCACTTTTCTAACTGCCGCTCTTTCCTCTTTTTCTCAGACGTTATCGGGGAGTATTTTTTCTTGGTAAGCACAGTGTTTTTTTTTTTTTGCCCAAAAGGTAAGCACATTTTGACTAGATGAGTTTGTTTATCCCTAAAAATACTTATTTATGTAGATTGAGATAAAATTTTTCACATATTTACCTTATATACTGTAATTTATTATTGAAAAGTTTCTTTTGAAAGCTCCAATCCGTATTCCAAATAAACACGAATATATTCAGAATTATACTATCAAACAAAGTGATTTTTTATCTTTAGAAATACTCCATCTGATCCTTATTATAAGATACTTACTTATTCTCCATGAGCATTAATTATTTGTTTTTATGTCTGCCCATAATTAATTAGGGTAGTCGATGAGAGTAATAATTAATATAATATTAGAATTTAGTACAATTAGTAGGGGTAATATTGGAAGTTACTTAAATTGTAGGGCAATTTTATTGACTTTAACTGTTTTTATTGGTTTGTGAGAATTGTTAGTTGGTGCTTTATAATAAGGACCAGGGAGTAATACCCAAGACTATGATATAATCCATTATTATAAAATAGGGTTTAAGGATGAATTTCATGTCAGCATTGTACCTCTGAATGAAAATGTAATAATTTATGTAAAGTATGATGTGTTAATGAAAATTTTCAAATTTCATTCAATTTAAACAATTGATTCTATTCAGGTAAAAAAAAAAAAAACTCCATCTGGTCCTAATTATAGGACAACATTTGAGAGTTGGTTTTGGTCCTAATTATAAGACAACATTTTAATTTTTGTCAATTTCTTCCTAAAATACCCCTATTTCATTCTTTCAAGTGTGTTTGATTTTTGATAAATATTTGTAAGTGAGTGCATGGACTCTTCCAATAAGTGAAACTTTTAAATTGTTGGATTTTAATTTATTTATCAATCAACTAACCTTAATTTACTAATATATATATAGAGACACACACACATAATATGTGTGTGTCTATATATATGTGTCTGTGTGTATATATGTGTGTATGTCCACTGGCGGAGCTTTTAAGGGATATAGGGGGGCCATGGCCCCCCAAAAAAAAAAATTGTCTAGAAAATTTTTTATAAAAAATTTAATATAATGTAAAATTAAATTTTGGCCCCCCCCCCCAATTTCCCCCCTCTTTTTATATCTTTGGTGCTTATAATTCAAGTTGTATTCCATGTGGGTTCTTATATGATTTATGTTAATCTTGTCATATTTTTTCTATATTTCATTCTAATTACCTGAAATTTTTAGCTTATCAGTGAAATTTACTTTTGTGTTGTATTCTTTAGTATGCTTTTATCCATTTTACACTACACCTGTAGATGAAGTTTATTGATTTTTTATTCTAAACCCCAGTCTCTTGCCTTCCAATGTTGTGGTGTTCAATTACATGAAGTCTATGGTTGAACCAAAGATTCACAATCACATAAATTAAAGCCTATTGCCTTCCAATGTTTTGTGGTGTATTTTTTTTTTTTATATTATTTCCTTTTCTTATTTATATTCTTTTATTTTTTAATGCATATAAAACTTTCTTTTAAAAAAAAATTTCGGGGTTGCTGCCCCCGAATCCCTCTACCACTATCTAGCTCCCCCCCCAAATTTTTTTGTCAAGCTCCGCCACTGTGTATGTCTACACACAAATATATATAGACACACACACAGTGCGCGTGTGTGTGTATGTTTGTGTGTGTTTATACATATATGTATGTATATGTCTATATATGTGTGTCTACACACAAATATATATAGACATATACTCACACATATATGTGTGTGTATCTGACTATCTGTGTATATGTGTGTGTGTGAATATATTGTGTGTAGATACACACACACATTTGTGTGTGTCTCTATATACATGTGTGTGAATATATATGTGTGTAGACACTAGACACACACACATGTGTGTGTGTATATGCATATATATATTTGTGTGTATCTATATGTATACATATATACACACATATATGTATATATAGCAACACCATTATTTCAAATAAAAAAATGTGTGGAAAGAAAAATTTTAGGTCAGAGAAGTATATGACAGGGGTTGTTGATTTACTTTTGATTATGCCATTTTAAATTTATATAAGGGCATTTTAGGAAAATGAGTAAAATTAACTAATTTAACTCCTCTCCTTAATCTCTACAAAATCGGTTAAATATGTCCTATAATTAAGACCGGAGGGAGTATTATATATAATGAGATTGTAGTCTCTAAAGCAAAGTGAACTAGTTAAATCAAGTGTCTGGAAAAAAAAAACTAATCCTCCTATTTTTATTGTAAGACATATTTGGACAGTTATTTTGGTCCTAAAAATAAGCATATTTTTCATATTTATCATTATTTTCTTAATTTACCATTATTGATGTCCTCTCAACAATTATCAAGGTGGAGGGGGAAGGAGAGAAATTAAGGGGAGATCACTGGGGTGTTTTAGAAAATACATATCATATTAACTAACTCAACTACCTTCCTTAGTCTAATTAAATTAGGTAAATATATCTTATATTAAGGATCAGAAAACTAATTTAATCAAGTGCCCTCCTTGTCATAAAATCATACACGGCTGTAATCTAAGAAAAAGACCTATTCAAAATCAAATTAAGCAAATAACTTGCCTTGATAAATTACAATAAATTTATACGAACAATATTCAAGATTGAGTCAAATTCAATTAAGATTCTTAAGCTTTTCAATTTCCTACTAAAATTATGGTATAATACTCCCTCTAGTTCAAGATATAAGAAGTAAGTTTGTGAGGGGGTTTGATTTTTTATTCAAGTTACCTTCTGGCTTTGTCTTATCATTTAATGGATATTTTCTAATTTTACCCGTAGTTAATTATATGTTTATCTCATCTCTTAACCTTCTCTATAAATTAGGGTGTTTTGAGAAAATACGTAACAATAATTTTAATCAACTTTTCAAATTGCTAAATTTAGCTATCTGTATTATATTTTGAGGGAGTGATGCTTTATAAAAAATATTCATTACTGTGTTTGATTGGTATAGCGACACCACCATGAAGTTGCCAAAATTTAACAGGAACAAGTAAAGTGGTTGAGAGGAAAGAATCAAGGTTCTTTTTTATTTTATTTTTGGGGATAACCCAGCAATTTATTATTAGAAGGAATGTCAGTTACATGCAGGAGGCAAGCATAAATTATCAAAAGTAGAGGGAAAAAAGGTGAACTGAATTCGAAAAAGAAACAGTATTACAGAAGTAAGAACTAAAAACAGCCAAATCAGACTTGATATCTTTGGAGGATTGTTTGGAAAAGTCAGCCTTCATAAAGCAACTCATTTTAAACCAAACCATGTCAGGCAGTTTATCCACACCCAATCTTTGCAACTATTGTACGCTAGTTTGAGATCATGTTTGGAGTCCTTAAAAGTGCTTATTTAAGTAAATCGAGACAAAATTTTTATCATATACTTACTTTATATATCATAAATTATAATTGAAAAGCTGTTTTTGAAGGTTCCAATCGTTGTTTTCTTTTTCATGCTGGCCTTCTAAAATAATCTATGCCCTAGACTGTATCCACCATCTGAAAATAGAAACTCTTTCCTCTTCTAGAACAATGTCAATTAAAAACGAAAAGGAAAGAAAACCCTACGCTTCATTTTCCTTTCATTGAACTACACCCTCCATCCCTTACTGCAATATGTGCTACTTACACAGCACAACAGACATAGCTTCACTTCTCAGAAAGTTGTGGGCAGTTTTAAGGTGATGATCTGTAAGAACTTGGATCTCAGAAAGAGCTTGCCGTGGAGAGGTAGTAGTAGATCCTTGATGAATAATCTTATTTCAATTTGTTTTTCAGATGCAATTATATCCAAAAATGGAACAAGGGTATATCCACCGAACTCAATCTTTAACAAGTCATAACATGGCACATTCATGATGTAGGGGAAATGCAGGAACCTTACAAGTTACAAGAATGTATGAGATGTATTTGATTGTTAAATTAAAAATACCAATGCACTTGAAAAACGTCAATATTTCAAACAAAATTCAATTCTAAACTACACAGCATCAAAGGAAAATATTAACTTGCTTGGATTGCAGTTTTGAGGCCACTGTCCGCTGAACCTGTTGAGTTCGGTGAGCTTTCTGATGATTTTGTTACATTGGTAATGTATCTCCAGCAGCGCTTGTGAACCCCACTAATTTTTTTTGGAGCATCTGCCGCAGGCAAGCCTGCAATACGTTGTAACAAATTAGAAAAGCCCAATGACATGGATATATAACAATTTTAGCACTAAAGGAATAGTTCCACTACGATGTGACGTCTTCAGATACATCAGTTAGAAAATTGTTATAAATGAGGCTAGCACAAAAGCTATAAATGCAAAATCTTTACCGTCTCTTTTGTTCCTAAATAACAAAACCTGTAGTGAGATGCTCTTGATCTAGTTTAAGAGGATTTAAAAATGTAACAAATCATACAAATATGTACCTTCGGAGTTTTCTCAAGTAAGGTGTAGTATTTAGTAATAAGCACATAGTATCCTCACACTTCACATTTCGGTATTCTACCAAGTATCTCAGAAATAGAACACTAAAGTGACACGTACTTGTACGAAAACAAGCCAGCTTTGACACACAACAATCATTGAACAACCAAGTGCATTACTTTCATCAATTCATCTTCCAGAGTTCCAGTATTAAATTACCAGATATTACTCCTTTTTTTAGGTAGAATAGCTAGACATCACACTTGAGTTGCCATCTTGTTTTGCAACCTTCACCTAACATACTTGGTAGTAGGAAAATATCTTGAACAAACCCCATACTCAAACAAATTAAAAACAGAAATAAACTAAACTAAGCATCAATTCAACCATTTAGAAAACAAAAATAAATTTAAGATTGCATCCAGATGAATATAATTCATAAGAAGTGTCCTGGTGGAGAATGAAACAGCATATAATAATAAACAATATTAGCCAAAAGGAATTCAAAAGCATAATGATTATCCATTTAGTTATTTCTCTGCGGTTTATATATTCCACTGAAGAGACTGAGAGGAGATTCTGCTAATGCTTCAAGATTGTAAAGACTTCAACTGAGTAAAGTATACCATAAAGCGCAAAAAATTGTACAAGGAACAAAGGATATTACAAAAGCAATGTCGTAAAAATCAGAAACAGCAGCCACCAAAATTGCACCTAAAGAAACTTAATAAATGCATCCTTGGTATTCCATATGGAATTTCTAAATGTAATTCCTCATCAAGAAAGTAACTTTGGAGCTGATTTAGCTTCTAGACTGAAGAAACATGTTTGGACTTTGCACAGTCCAAATTGAATCCTAAACATGTTGAAACTCAAAATTTTGCAGTTTCGAGCAACATAATTGTTTTTAAAAAAAGCCTCATATTTTATCTGAGGACACATTCTTACACATCCAGAGTTTGAAAAATCTCCAGTCCTAACAATATCAGAGAAAAAGCAGTGGTAGAATCATAACCACTAACAATGAGGCAATCCTAATCTATAGTCCCATTGAAGAATACCACTACAACATATAATCACTGCCTCCAATGATTGTCAGGATATAATTGTTTAACTAAGTACTCTTGCATTGAAGCCTTTCGCAGTATGGTGAGCAAAACAAAAATGACAACAGGGCAAACAAAAAGGAGGGAGGGGGAGAACAAATGAAACTGCAGGATGATGTGTGTGTATTGAAAAAACAAAGCTGATAGGACACTTAAGACTGACCATTTTTATGAACTATTCCCCATGCCTTGCCATGCCTTCCATCCTGAAAATGCGGTAGACACATAAAATATAAGTCCTTACCAAAACAATGCAAAAAGGGATTTGCTGGATAAGGGTAAATTAAAGAGGAGAAAAAGACCTTGTAGAGATTGATTTTGGTGATTTCGTAAGAGACGTCAGTCCAGTGAGTCTTGGCCATGTGGTATCCGATTCCCCAGCTAGGCAAGAACTGAGCGACCTCAAACAAGTTCTTCTTCTTTCTTCTCTTGGATTTCTTAGGGGTGGTAGGGTTTTGAGAAGCAGAAGAAGCTGAAGACGAAGCAGAGCTCAAGTTTCTGAAGAGACTGAATGAGAATCTGAAGAAATGAGAGCTTCGAAGAGACTGGGCTGTGCTAGCGAGAGCAGTCCCCATTCCGGTGCTTCCCTTTCTGACAAAAGGAATCACTCCTCTCCTACAGTTGGCGGCTGCTACCCAATAAAATAATGCTCTAAAGTCTAAACTTGTGAAACAATAATCTTGTTTCAATGCTATGAGTAATGCTCTGAATTAGTAACAACAGGTAATGCAAGGAAACAATGTGTGCGCAAGGTTTTTTGAGAAGCATATAGAAGCAGAAATATATGATACTTCGTAAGTCTATAAAATTCTGTACCTGAGGGCGCCGCCGACGATATCTGATCAGAAACAGTAGAAGCGAAGACTCGATGAGTCGCTCCTTCAGAATCACGGAGTGTGGTAGATTAGGAAAAGAAGGGGGTGCGAAACTGAGAAATTAAGGATGGAGTGCGAGAGATCTGCCAAGACTGTGGAGATTGCGAGAGAGGCGACACGGGGGCGACGGCCAAGTCCAAACCCACGCACGACGAATACCACGCACGACGAATACCGCACCCTAAAACGCCCGCGTAATGGGAAAAAAAATGTGAAATTAATATAAGTTTTAAAATTAAATATGTTTGGATTGATGGTAGTATAAATAATTTTTGTGAAACTAAAATTTGTTTGGAATGATGGTAGTATAAATTCATTTTGAGATAATTATAAGATAAAAATTAAAGTCAAAACTACAAAAAAGTAAAAAATGTTAACTTGGAAAATTTGGCAATGCTTAAATATATAATGTGATCAAATAAGCATTTGTTGTTGCAAAATAAACCAATTTTTAAATGGAATAAGATACTTGATAAAGCATGAGTTCGAGTATCCTAAGTCTTTCCGTTTACAAATTTCATCAATTACTATTTGTGTTGTACTTTGTGCTGTGAGCAAACATGCCGAGCTTGTGAAGAGCTTATGGGTGAGCTTTTGGAGCTTATAGAGCTTTTCAAATGAGCTTATGGATTTTTCCTCAAAATTTTTGTTTGGATGAAAACAGTTGGTAACCAAGCTTGTGCCTGAAACTGAGCTTATTTAATAAGCTCAAATTCCTAACTTATGATAAGCTCTTATTTGAAAAACTCTTGCGTGTGGCTTATATCTGTTGGTCTTCTCCTTTGCCCACTGTGCAAATATATGATTATGTTATTTGTTACTTATGTAATATTTATTTGATCAAATTATGTATTTTAGCATTACCAAATTTTGTAATTTAGCAATGATCTAGTATTTTTGGTAATTTTGATTTTAATTTTTTTTTCTTATAATTATCTAAAAAGTCATTTATCCATAAGTCATTCCAAACAAGTTTGGTATCAGACTTTTCCATAAGCTACTTATGCAACCACCAATCCAAACATAAATTATGTTTCACAATCTGACTTTTTCATAAGTCTGATTACCCACCATTATCCCAAACAAGTCGGGCTTATTTGGTAGAGCTTATGTGAGGAGCTTTTCAAATGGGTTTATGGATTTTTCTTCAAAATTTTCGTTTGGATGAAAACGGTTGGCAACCGAGCTTATGCCTGAAACTGAGCTTATCCCTAAAGCTTTAATTCCTGACTTATGATAAGCTCTTATTCCAAAAGCTAGCTCCAATTCCTGACTTATTCCAAAAGCTCGAATTCTTGACATAGTTTGTGCAACAATGGCCATACATAATTTTATTAGGAGCAATTCTCAATCAGATGCTACTTTCATGGAAGCTGAAAATGAGAATATTAGTATAGATGAAGAGTCTCCCTCAACTGATTCTGCTGAGGAATCTTCAACCCAAATGAATCAATCATCTTCAAATCTTCAATGAAAATGAATCAGATTCGTGACACAATTAGATTCCAAATTGTACTGGGCCTACTTTCCTAGTTACTTATGTAATATTTATTTGATCAAATTATGTATTTTAGCATTGCTAAATTTTGTAATTTAGCAATGGTCTAGTATTTTTGGTAATTTTAATTTTTTTTTATAATTATTTCAAAAGTCACTAATCCACAAGGACACATATGGGGGCTAGGGGTGGCCCCCGCCCCCCTAAAATTATAAAAAAGAACTCACATTTTTAGGAAATATCATTTCAGACTTATAAAAGTTTCAACATTTTCACTTTAATCCCTTCTAATAGTTTCGTAGAGGTACTAAAGTGAAAATATTTAAATTTTTATCAGGCTGAAATGTGATTTTCTAAAAATGTGGGTTCATTTCTATAATTTTCACCCCTCCTAATTCTAATTGCTGGGTCCGTCCCTGTTTATCCATAAGTCATTTCAAACAAGTTTTACATAACTAATTGGATCAAATCTTCAGTACAAAGTTGGTCTTTAATTATATCACGAATATGATTCATTTGAGTTGAAGATGGCGTAGCATAATTTGTCGCGAAAAAATCTTCATCTACACTAATATTATATACATGACCTATAACCCCATTTTTTTAGCTTCTATAAAATTAATATCTGTTTGAAAATTTCTTGTAATATAAAACTGAAAGGCGACGAGTTGTTCAAATTCGATGAATGTTGTTCACACCAACAAAATAATGCTGAAAATAGATGAAATAAATGCTCACAACAACAACAAAATAAATTCTAACGAAAAATTAAATTAACAACGGAGTTGTTGGAAGACTGACAAAAAATAAATGTTGTCATTCGGTGATGAATGTTGTTCAGATATATAAGGCTACAAAAGCTACTTTTTGAAAAAGCAAAAGTTTTGAAAATAAGCTTATACTTATAAGTTGCTTTTAGCTTAAAAGTAGAATTGAAGAAACACCATACCTAGGGGTGGAAACAGGTCAGGGGCCTGTCAGGGGCCTCTGGCCTAGCCTGTTTTTGGCCTGAACAGGCGTGGCTGTCAGGCTAACAGGCCAGGCCCAGGCCTATTTTAAGGCCTGTTTGGCTTAACAGGCCAGGCCCAGGCCTACAAATAGGCCTGTAAAGCCTGACAGGCCGGCCTGTTAAAAGGTGTATAATTGTAATTTTAGTTTTTTTTTTAAAATTAAACCCTCTGTACCTCTACCAAGTTAAAAGGAATTAAAAAACAAAAAAAGCAATTCCTTCTCATTGCCTTACCGAAATCGCGATCTGCTCAAGTGCTCAACCCTAAATCCCCATTCCCCGGCCCCATTCCACCATCGGCCTCACCCCGTCCTCACTCCTCACCGTCGGCCTCACCAAGTGACCAGTCCTCACCATCGGCCTCCCAAGTCCCCAACTCTCGGATCTCGGTCTCGACTCTCGACCCTTCTTCATTCTTCAAATTCTTCATCGAGCTTGCTTAGTCGATAGTGCTTGGAACTTCTCTGTCTCACAAATTTCCGTCGAGCTTCCGTCGACTCGCTAGGTACTTCATAATCTTGAAAAAATTATTTTAGAATGTTAAAAAATATTTCAGGGTAATGACTGATACTGGAAAAAATACTTCAGGATGCTGACTGAGGATACTGGCCGGTACTGAAAAAATACTTAATGATCTTGAAAAATTATTTCAGATCTAAAATAATTTTTTCAACATCCTAAAATAATTTTTCAAGATCATGATGTATTTTTCAAGCTTTGCAAGATCTTGAAGTTGATTATTCAAGCCTAAGTTTATTATTCTAAAATGATTTTTGGCCATGGCCACTTCTAACCCCGAGGTTATATAATTTTTGGCCGTGCGGCTTCTTAAAATGGGGGCTTTTTGGCCTCATTGGGCTTTTGGCCCTAGCATGTGAGTTAGCCTAAGGCCGGGATGGCCCGTTTTGACAGCTCTAGTTGCAGGCTCTCACGTCTAAAGAACTGAAGAATAGCTAAGGAAGAGGCAGAAGCAATGAATAGAGCGTTGGGATTAGGTTTGACCCAAATGAAAATGGTTATTCAATTATTAATCTCAACAACCACATCTTTGAGGAGTTGGTTTAGGAGCTAAAGGATTATGCTTTTCTTTCTTTTTCCTTTTGAAGTACTGGTGGTTCGAAGCTAGACTCTAGTAGTACACATATCACACTTGTAATCTTTGATTCAAAAACTTGTTGAGTTTTTGCAATTTGTAGCGGCTTTACTTGCGATTTGTAGCGGCAAAAGCCATACTAAACATGTCCAAAAACAACTGTGTTTATGTTTAGCCCCAAAACAACTTCTAAAAATAAGCAAGAGAGACTTGGTTTTCACAGTGCGGCAGGAAAACCATTATTATGTACCATTAAATGCAATTAGAATTCCCTACTAGTCCTTTGTGTTTCTGCTTCATTTGCTCTCTTCCTTTTCTCACGCACGCCTCCTTTAGCCATTAGCTGTCAGTGTCGTTGGAGGCCGTGAATCTCGTCGCCATCTGTCGTGGGTCGCCATTCAGAGTTGGTCCTTAAAATGCAAATCCCTTGGTCTGCATATTATTGTTGAGGCTGAAATATATGCCATCATGTTAGGCCTTAAAATGGGCCAACAGATGGGTTTACACAGATTTCTCATCTATTCTGATTCCCTTAACGCCATTAATACCCTCATGCGAGGTTGTTGTTATGACGACAATCCGTTAAGAGATATTATCAAGGAGATTATAGATCTTCTCTTCCAAGACTGGAACGTTGAGCTTAACTACACTCCTAGAGACAACATCCCTTGTACTGACTATATGGCCAAGAGAGACCATGATACTCCTCTTGAGGAAGACATGACGCTACTTCCAACGATTCCTGGAGGATGCTTGGATATAGTATTGAAAGACCAGCTAGCCTGTCGCTACTAGTTTTTTCTAGTTTGTTGTATTTCGGGTTAGACGTTTAGTCAAGTCCCTTATTTGACTCTTCAAGCTTCGGCTTGTCTATATTTTTCAAAAAAAAAAAAAGAGTTGGTCCTTCTCTAATATCTCCCTTCTTCAGCTATGTGGTGTTGGGTGTACAGTTCCTGTCACTCCACTGCTAATCCAAACATTAATTACATTACACTATCTAATTTCTACTTTAACTTGAGTTTCTAAAAGTCATGTAAGAAAAATGATGCTTCTACCACCACTAATCTAATCAGGCACTAAAATTGCTTTTGGGAGCTAAACCTGGCTTAGTTCAATTATACAACTTTTTGTTTCCATGAAATGACAATTCTTGAGAAGTGAACTTCCCAAGAAAATTAATGTAAAAGTTGCTTGACTGATTTTTTGTTGTTGTTGAGAAGTTACAATTATTTTTTGATTTGAAAGACAAAAATATTAAAGAAACATAATTTACCAAAATAAACATGTCAAAGAAGCATTAGTGCTGGGAGTTAAATATGAAAACTTCTCCCAAATAAATTCCATCACTCGTAATACTCAAGTAAATTCATAAATTGAACATAAACAAGAGAAAAGCTAGTAGTCCATGTCCTGATAAGAATCGGCTCGATGAGCCCTCGGCCCCGACCTGAAAACCCTTGTACCCTAACCCTGGTTCCCTAGCACGTGCTGTAGCGAAGCCCACCCTTCTTACCGTCCAGTGTTTTGGCGGAAGTAGTTGCCCTGCCATTATCACCGGCGGCCGTCGATCTCTCCGCCGTCTTCTTCGGGTAATTTTCCTTTCTTCATTTCTCTTTGCTTTTCTATGGCAAAAAAAATGCTTTGGGGCTCTGAAACCAAGGCCCGATTTGCCATCTCTATTCCTTGCACCATCCGAGCTTACCCTGAAGCTCTCCATAGATTATAGATTTTTATCTAACGGGTTTATTCATTTCTAAATCTTGCTGCCCCGTTTTGTGTTTCTTTGACGGTAATGGTTAAATTTATCGGGCATGTATGATCATGGCTGCTGCAGTTTGTGATTCATGTGCAGCCCTGTTCAAGTTATGCGTTATTTGATTGGATTAAGTATTCTGAGCTCGATATTAATCTTTTTAAAGTGTCATTGTTTTCCTATTTACGCAAAGTTTTAGACTGCGGGTTTTGCTTGTTTATCCTTTTCTTTCTGGTTTGTATTGAGGTGAATTACAGTTTACCTTCTTGTGATTGGCCCAAAAGCAATTTGTCTTGTGGCTTAAAGTGTCTCATTCAACTTCCAATTTTTGTTTGATCTTAATTTTAACCAAAATAAATTGAAGTTATCCCTCTATGTACTTTGAAGTTTGAACAGCTCCCAAGTTACTGGGAAAACATTCAATGCATAACTGTATTAGTAAATCAGAGATGTAAAAGCAGTGTTGGTATAATTTTATTAAACTTCAAATGTAAAATACTACATGGTGGTTAAATGGTTATTAGAAAAACCACAGGAGCGTTATATCAAATTACAGGGAAGGGTGAGAGCATCAGCTTTGGGCCATATAATCGGAGTAAATTGTAAGTTATCCTTCTAGAAGATTTGGTGTATCGTATTATTTGAGCTTTTATATTTGATTTTGTTAATATTCAAATGATGTCTGTTAAAAGCTGAATTTTGTTCTACTTTTTGTTCACAAGGTGTTGTCTAGGCAGAGACCCTTTGGGTTGTGTTAATATCTATGTTCTGTTTTTGTGCATCTGACAGATATTTATCTGCTGCCATACGAGTTCACAATGTGTGTTTTACTTCACTGATTTGCTATTCTGAGAGAGATAGCAACCCTTCAAGCTCAAAATGAGTTTGCTTTTAAGAATAAGGCAACATTTACCTGGTGGGTTATATAGACAACATCTTCATTTGGGTTCAGTCGGGATCATTCCAAGTAAATTAAATTTGATTTTAAGGAATTTTGGTCAAGCTGCAAGGAAAGAGGAGGAGGAGGATGTAGAGGAAGTGGAAATTGACCAGAGAAGGCTCCCTACTGATTTTGATCCCGCCACATTTGATCCAACTGAGCATCGAAGTCCTCCATCAGAAAGAGTTTTCAGGCTTGTTGATGAAATGGCATCTCTAACACTTGCTGAATCTGCGGAATTGGGCCCCATCTTGATGAGGAAAATGGGATTGAAGGAGATGCCTACTGTAGGATATATGAAACCAGGAGCTGCTAACTTAGTTGGAATGGCAGCGAAGACACAGACCGCAGCAAAAGAGGAGAAGAAGCCAGAGAAGACCGTGTTTGAACTGAAATTAGAGTCCTATGAAGCAGCCTCAAAAATTAAAGTCATCAAGGAGGTCCGAGGCTTTACCGATTTAGGCTTGAAGGAAGCAAAAGATTTAGTGGAAAAAGCACCTTCAATTATAAAGAAAGGTGTTTCAAAGGAAGAGGGAGAAGCGATAATAGAGAAATTGAAAGCTCTTGGTGCAAAAGTTGTTATGGAATGAAGGTAAACAGATATACATTGCCCTTCTGAATAATTATTGAAATTTTTATTTCAATATTCCAGATCACCATAGGCTTTATCATCATTTTGCCTGTTTCTGTGGACTGAAAGAGTCTTCCTGAGATTGCTTTTTCATTTTTGCCAGTTCATGAGTTTTATCTGAGATTTAATTTTGTGCAACTATTTAAAGATGCCCTTTCATGTTCATCATGGAGGATCTTATGACCAGGTGCTTCCACATAATTATTGAATTGAAGAGAATATGCCAAGGATCTCTCTTTACAACACATTGGGTGAGGCCTCTTTGAGATTAGTTGTCTATGCGACAGAAGCACACTATGTTGAGATCCTTTGCATATTCTCTCTGCTTTGAAACTTCTACCTATGATTTCTGTCATATATTCAGGGAAACCGGCTTATGGTCAAAGAACATATACTCTAATATATAAATAATTTAAGCGGTATACAGTCTTTTACTCCCTCTATCGCGTCCTTGTATATATTTCAGGTTTTCTTTGTTATCTCCCTCCCTCCCTCCCTCAGTTTTAGTGCGCTTTACAACCTTATTCTATTAGAAGATCAAAACTTGTATTGAGGAGGGAAGCATTGTGTTTTAAGGTAAAATGTCGTTTTTTCTCCTTTATTTTGGAATACAATCTCATGTTTAATAATATTGTGTCATTACTGTGGAATACATGTAAATAACAATTTTTTTTTCCCTCTATAGCATCTTCAACTTTTAAGAATAATTTTATAAAAATTTGGGGGCTGTTTGATTTTGTTTTTAAAAACAGTAAAACCTGTTTGTAAACTGCTTTCAAAAAGTTGTTTTTAAAAACTAAAAATAGTTTTTATTTGTTTCCTTGTTTTTGTTTTCCTATTTTTTTTAATATTTGTGTCACTTATCCACTATCGACAATTCGATATAGACGACACTACACTACCAGTGGACTGTTGCGCCTCCATCGGTGACGACATTGCCAAATCATTCCAACAACAGATTTTTTAAAACAACTATCCAAAAAGGTTTTTTATTTTTTATTTTTAAAACTTGTTTCCAAAAACTGTTTTATAAAATTGTTTTTGAGAACATAAAATAAATAATAGAATTAAATAAGCCCTTTATTTTTTTATTTTTTTATGAAGTTCAATTAGACAAACTATTTTTTTTGGTATAACCATTTGACACCTGATATTATTAGATGAAATTGGTATTATTGAGCTCAAGATGTGTAAAGTTGGATTTTTTTTTTTAATTAGTAAGATTCAAACTTTAGACCTTATTTGAACTAAATTACTTCTTGGGTCCTTAATATAAAACATATTTAAAGAGTTAATTCTAGTTTTAAATATAAGACATAGTTTTCATATTTGTCAATCTTTTTTAATTTATCTCTATTGATGTTTTCTCAACCATAATTAAGTAGAAGAAGGAATTAGGGAATTAAGATTTTTTTTAGAAAATACTACATCCGGTCCTAATTAGAAGAGCTAGTTGACTTTCTTTGGAGAGATTTAGGAAATTAAATAAGTTACTTAATTATTTCATATGTTGTGTATCCTTATATTATATATTAGTTTATTAGTTTAACTAATTAGTTTGAAGAAAAAAATAAGAATAAAAATACTCTAAAGTAATTTAATTAGCTTCCTTGATCTCTCCAAAAAAAATCAATTAGTCTTATAATTAGGACCGGAGAGAGTACATGTCATATTAACTAACTCAATTAACTTCCTTAAATTTATCAAATTAAGTAAACATGATTTATATTAAGGGCCGTAAGAGTATATTTTACTTATAAAAGGGAAATTATACGTTTTATTTTTCTACATAGATGATATGAAAAAGAGCTTTATTCTCACACGCAACCATATGATCCCTTCATAGTGTACAACAGATTCCATGTTTGGTACCATAGAAATATATTCTATTATACCATTAAAGTCTAGACCATTAATAATATAGCATCATTTACAATTGTCATGAAAAATATTTACTAGATTATTATTTATATTATTATTATTCTCAGAAACATAGTTGTTATTTTCTATTTATTTGTAATATTCTATTATGTGTACCAAATAATGCCTAAAATGTCCTTGGGGGAGAGAGTGTATGAAGTGAGATCTTATAGTTTACACATAATCATTATTATTAAAGTCATTATTTTGCTCTCCATGCTATTATCCAAACCAAGTAAATTGACAAATATTGAGTTAGGGTATATATTTATTTTTTTGCTCGTGTGATAAATGGGAAACAATTTTTATTTTACTTATTTTCAACCAAAAAAGATTATTCTTATAATGATATATGTTTTTTTTATTTATGAATAGCTGCCTTTTTTTTTTTTTTGCATTTGATTAGAACCAATAAGATTAAGATTTTTAATTCAGCATTCAGCAATCAATAAAGATTTTATAAAAGCATACAGCCCTTTTATTTTCCATTTTGAATTTTTTATATTAAAGCAAATTAATTCGACAAATTTAGACATTTTAAAATCACATACCTTTTATAGTTTTGTTAAATTCACATAAACTCATTTCGCCAACGCCTATTTAACACCAAAAGGACTTAAAACCTTAACCAAATGTAATAAAGATTGCATGTAATTAAATAAGATAAATTTTCATGTGAATGAGCCTGTATCGTTTTATTTGAAAAAAAAAAAAATACTTTGTATATTTTTTTTACTGATTTTTTAATAAAATAAAAAATATTTTTATAAACAAAATTAATGTGAAAAAAAAACGTGTTTTTCGTTTTCTTGAAAAGAGTGAGAGGGAGAGAGAATCGAAAACTTTAACACAAAGGGTAAAAAGGCAACTTCCAGCTAAAGCAGAAAAATAAATTAAAAGTATCCACTTTCTAACTTTACCTCGTCGCCGAAGCAGCAAGCGCACTCTGAAGCAGTAGCCTCCCCTGACAACGCCGCCGACTTCATCACCGGTGATCATCAGGTAGGTCTCTCTTATTCGCATCTCTGGTGTGTCTATTCTGCTTCTGAATGCTTTCTTCCGGCATTTACTATATTGGCAGTCTGGGCTCTCAATGAGCTCACACTCTGAAAAAAGCGTCTGTTTTCTATTTCTCTATTATTGCGAGAAAAACCGGATTAACGCCAAGTTATTTCATTGTTTGAAAATCTTTTCCCGTTTTGATTATTTTGTCTTTGAACCTGCACTAGTCTCCAATAATTTCTTTCTCAAATCATTTAACCTCTTCTCTATTGGGCTGAAGTTCCGTTTAAAAAAAAAAAAAACTCAATGTATTATCTTGTTTGAGTATTCATTTTTATAGCTACATATGATGCCTCCTTTCTGCATCATGGCTGAGGTTTCATTAAGTTAATTTTTTTATAAGCCATTGACCTGTTGAGTCAGAGTAATTTGCTAAGGTTGCAAGAACTACTCACTTCTATAATAATGATGAAGTCTGAGCTGAATGGTTGCCACTTTTATGCTTATTGACATATGTTTCTTTAAACTCTGTGCTTGATGATGCAACTATTTGATGACACAGGTTCTAGGGTCTTGGACAAAAGTTGAAACTGAGAGAAAAATAGGCTAAGGGAATGTCGACATCATCATCCATGGAGTCTCTTGTTCTTAAACTCTTTGAGATCTCAGCTGTCAAATTTGGAAACTTCAAACTCAAATCTGGCATCTCCTCACCAATTTATATAGACCTTCGCCTCATCATTTCATACCCTTCCCTCCTCCAGCAAATCTCCCAAATTCTAATTTCATCCGTCGCTTCTGCTTCCTTTGACCTTGTGTGTGGGGTCCCTTACACTGCTCTTCCCATTGCAACTTGTGTCTCAACCACTAAAAACATCCCCATGGTCATGCGCCGCAAGGAAATCAAGGATTATGGCACTGCTAAAGCCATTGAGGGTGAATTCAAGCCTGGCCAAAGTTGCTTAATCATTGAAGACTTAGTTACCAGTGGCACATCAGTTTTGGAAACTGTTGCTCCACTGCGTGCTGCAGGGATGAATGTCAGTGATGCTGTTGTTCTAATTGATAGAGAGCAAGGTGGGAGAGAGAATTTAGAGGAGAACGGCATAAAGCTGCATTCAATTATAAAATTGACTGAAATGGTCAAAATTTTGAGGGAAAAAGGAAAGCTTGATGATGAGATCGTTGCGACTGTTATGAAATTTTTAGAAGAGAATCGGAAAGTTGCCGCTTTGGCAAAGGTGGAGAAGCCTGCCACTAGGGCCAAGGCTTTGTCATTTGAGGAGAGGGCGAAGCTGTCAAAGAATCCAACAGGAAAAAAACTGTTTGATATAATGGCTAAGAAGGAGAGTAATTTGTGTTTGGCTGCAGATGTTGGAACTGCAGCAGAATTGCTTGAAATTGCTGAGAAGGTGAGAACTTAGTTTTTCTTTTGGTATAAATTTGCAACCCAATCTTACATAATGGATTTTTTTTTTTTTTAAAAGGACAACTGCTATCTGGTTAATGGTTAAAATGAGATAAATTCTGTTATTGGAATTTTTTTCCTTTTGCAAATTGGGTTATAGGTAGAAGTATTGCATGAATAAATTTTTAATTTCAACTAATTTGATTTTCCTCGACAGGTGGGGCCTGAGATATGCCTGCTGAAAACTCATGTAGACATATTGCCAGATTTTACTCCTGATTTTGGCTCTAAGCTTCGCTCGGTATAATTCTAATAGAAGTGCCCCTTTTCTGTATATCTATTTTGCCTTACCTTTCAAGATTGCGAAACAAGCTTTTGTGTCCTAGGTTTGTTGAATTTGGTACAATCTAGTATATTATATGGAATTTATTAAAGATGAAATGTGAATTTTGAGCACGTGATAAGTTTTTTGGAATTACTTAATTTTCTGGTCTAGCCTTTTCTGATATGTTGTTTATTCTATTGAAGATTGCAGAAAAATATAACTTCTTAATCTTTGAGGATCGGAAATTTGCTGACATTGGTAACACAGTAACAATGCAGTATGAAGGGTAAGACCTTGCTCTTCCATTTTGGATCTTTTTTCAAAAGTTTCCTCAAACTTTTCTTTTGGTGGAGATAAATTCCTCTTTTTTTAGTTCTTTGATGTGACATTTTTTTCCTGTTCTGTTGTTTGAAGAGGGATCTTCCGTATACTGGATTGGGCCGACATAGTAAATGCCCACATTATCTCTGGTCCTGGAATTGTGGATGGATTGAAATTGAAGGTCTGTAATGTTAGATGTTAATTTATCCTGAATAAAGTGTGACCTCAATTGATAGCTTCATATGTCTTGAACTGTACTCAGGGTTTGCCGCGTGGTAGGGGTCTCTTGCTGCTTGCCGAAATGAGTTCGGCCGGTAATCTGGCCAAGGGAGATTATACAGCTGCGGCTGTGAAAATAGCGGAGGATCATTCTGATTTTGTTATTGGCTTCATCTCTGTCAATCCAGCATCATGGCCAGGGGCACCCATAAATCCTTCATTCATTCAGGCAACTCCTGGCGTTCAGATGGTGACTGGTGGTGATGCTTTGGGACAACAATATAACACACCATATTCTGTAAGTTATTTAATATTGGCCTTGTTGGAGTTACTTTTAACTTAGTTTTACCTGATTAGGATAAAAGATTTCTGTTGAGAATGTGGTAGTGGGATCTAGTTCAAGTCTCTATAGTAGATCTTCATGGTATTTAAAATGCCAATGTTTGCTATGTCAAATGAAAAATGTAAGTGAAAGGGTATAAAAGCTATTTTATGAAAGTTAATAGAGCTAAGAGGATTGAGTACATTGTACAAAACAAGACATCAATGGACACCTAAGACGTCAAGTTCAAGATCATAGTTGACCAGGTGCTTCTTTAGTTAACATCGTCTAGGAAGATAGATCAGAATGAACAAGATTGATAGAATAGTTGAGGCTAGTACATATATCATATATCACATCATTAAAGTGATGAAAATTGAATTATTGGTTTGTTTCTTTCCTTTTGTATCATGGTAAATTTTACCTTGGCTTTGCTCTTATTTCAGCTGGGCAGAATATGATGATTTTGTTTCTTCTTAACAGCATCAGCATTATTCTGAGCAAAAAAAAACAGCATCAGCATTTATCTTAAAATGGCCTAAATGCAATTTGGTAATTTATAGTATTGCTAATCTTGAGTTGAACAAATGAATGGCAGGTGATCCATGAGAGAGGAAGTGACATCATAATAGTGGGACGTGGCATCATCAAAGCAGCTAATCCAGCTCAAACGGCTCGTGAATACCGTCTTCAAGGATGGAATGCATATTTGGCCAAGTGCAATTGAGGCCCCTGCTCTCAAATATTTAATTGGATGAGTCAAACCTTTGTTTCTGTGACATGTTTGATTTCACTAGAAACCCTATAGGAAGCTCCTGGGGGTGGAATTATGATGTGCAATAATGCTTTTGGGCTTATTAATGTGTGACCCTTTTGTTTTCATGCTGATATTCTTAATCGTGCATGATTCTCAAGTTTTCCTAATTACCTAACTTGTGAAGTGCTTGTTTGGAATGACGATTGGAGCCATCAATAGCAACTTTTTAATCATAATTTATGGTGTATGAGATAAGTATATGAGAGGAGTTTTGCCTCAATTACATAAATAAACACTTTTGAGGTTCCCAATCAGGATCAAGCATAGAGTAACACAAAAGGAAAGTTATTAATTTTGTCTTGAAGTTAAGAGATCTAGCTATCAATGGTAAATTCTGTGCAACATAGCAATTGAAATATTATATAAACTTATAGAATAGAATACTCTATTATTTATAAATTACGATTTAGGGAAGAACAGATTTATTGTTGAGATATTTTAGTTAGATACTTAACATATTTATCATTTTTTTGTAGTTATTGTTAGAATTATTTAGACAATGGAAAAGAGAGAAGAAAGGAATATATGTGTGTGTAATGAGTATGAGTATATATAATAAATTATTAATATTAATTCAATATTAATTAGAATTCTAATTTTAAATATAATAAAAAAATAGGAATAATTCAAATAATCTATGCAACTTCAACATCTTGGTCAACATAATTTAAAAAAAAGAATAGCTTATTCCCCCTATCTCATATAGGTTTCATAATTATAGGAATTTATTCTCTTAAGTGATATGGGACTCAAGGAAGTCATTTCACAAATAATTTCTCATGGATTTATTGGTGGTGCACTTTTTTTCTTGACAGGAACGAGGTATAATAAAATACGTCTTTATTATCTTGATGAAATCGGCAGAATGGTTATTCCAATGCCAAAAAATTTCATCATCAATGACTAGGGGTGAAAATAGGTTAGGTTAGGCTAGGCTTTAGCTAAGTAGGCTTGAGCATGTAACAGAAATCCAAAGGCTGAGCCTGAGCCTGTGTGTAGGCTTTTTTTTAGGCCTGAGCCTGGGCCTTCAAAAGGCCTGGAGCCTATTTAAAGGCCTACTTAAAATGTAGGTTTTTACGTAGTCTTAAAGCATATGCATCAAAGTTCATATATAACTCATCAAGTCTATTTAAATGCCTACGTTATGTCTAAAAAGTTTAAGGATTCATTCTCATATGAAATAAAAGAGTTAGTAAGTGAAAGAAAATGACACCTAGTGGCATCAATTGTTTGAGGAAGTATAAATAAGACAAATCAATCATTTATTGACTAAGAAGATATATTTCTTAAATCAACCAAGCACGGCAAGTGGCATGTAAAACTAGATTTTACCTCTTATTTTTCTTGTAGAAAATGAGACAAACTCCACCTATTTGGATCATTTTCATTTGGGCATCACTAAAATAAACTTAATGCAATTTTTATGTTACATCAAATGACATAAATCAATGGAAGAGTAGTGAGCTAGCATTGCCACCTCGAGCAATCAAAAAGAAGAGAAGTATATGTGATCAATTTATGAATGAAAATGTTAAGTTCATTGATAAATGGAGAAATATGAAATTTAAGGTTAAGAATAAGTTCTTAATTTTATAAATATTAATTTAGATTAAATTATATATAACTATGCATAATAAAACATTTGAAAAAAAACTAAATAGGCCAGGCCTGTAAGCCTAAAGGCTAGGCCTTATGAAAATAGGTCTGGCCTAAAGGCTAGGCCTTATGAAAATAGGCCTGGCCTGTTTATCTAAATAGGTTTGACAATAGGCCTAAGCCTGAGCCTGACCTATGGCTAGGCTTAAAGTAGGCTAGGCCGTAGGCCCCTGATAGGGGCCTGACCTATTTCCACCCCTATCAATGACTTCTCTTGCATTGCTGGACATGAACGGTTTTGTTGCAGAATTGATAGTTTTTTTTTTTTGGGAATGATTACTGGCCAAAAATATCTTTTAATGACAAAAATACCAATCACTTTTGTAATGATATTAAGTTATTAAGTCCTATTTATTCATTATCTATGTTGCGCCAGATATTCTATGGATACAAGTTTTTTAATAAACCAAATTTTTTATTTTTTGATTCTAGATCCTAACAGTTATTTATTTCAATTTCTATCCTTATACCTGTAATAGGTATTAGTATTTATCCAGATTTCATTTTCTCATCATCAATTGACAAGGTCAAAGCTATTCTATCTAACTTTTTTAGATAGGTTTTCATGAATAAATAACTAAAACCAAAAAATTAAAGAGAGCAAAAAATCCTATCTTTTTTTAATAGTGTTCATTGTACAATGAAAAAAATCTTTTTAGATTAAGATTAACTTAAAAAATGATACGTCGAGTGTTTGTGAAAACCCTTAAATCAATATATTACTTGATTTAAAGGGTTTTCGATGGTTTGGTTTATGTCAAGTTTTCTTATACTTTTACTTAATATTATATCCTATTTTCTTATCTATTAAACTATAAACTATAAATATTAAATATTGTATTTGTATTATATATATATTGAATAAAATACTCTTGGCTCATTATTTAAGTTTTAGAATTTTCTTCCTCCTTTAACCAGCTACATAATAATTTTTTTTTTTAATTTAAAAAAAGTGATATCATACAGACCTCTTCTATTTTTAAAATTTAATTTGGTCTCACTTTATATTGACAATTAAACTAAATTTTCACGAGCCATTTGCTTTTCTAGAATCATATATTTTGAAATGTAATCTCATATGCAAATGGGATTTGAGGTATAAAGTGGATATTATATTAAAAGATGATAAAAGTTATCTTTTTTCCCCACTTTTCTCTGGAGTTGGGAATCAGGGTCAACATTTAAAAGGCCAAGGCCTAAAAGGACCGGCCTTTGATCCTACAAGGTTGACCCTTTTAAATTCTCAGCCTTACAAAATTAGTTCTTTTAGGCCCAACTTCATTTAGATGCTTCATTTTATAGTCTGACTTTTAAAAGGCCAAGGCTTAAACAGATTAGTCTGATTTCTCGACTTTGCCCTTATCCCATCAATGTCTAAAGTTTTTGCCGCTCTTATTTTGATCAATATATATAAATCTCTCTTATGAAAAATGTGATTTGTTAGATTTCTATGTAATAACAGAATTCAACATCTACGCTTCAAATATGGTGTCTTCCAAAATTTCTTTTGCATTCACTTATTGAACCAAAAAATACAATTATACAAGAAAACCACCGCATGAGAATTCCGTTGAAAATAAAAATTGCAGTTAGAAATTATATACAAGTACAGTAGGAGAGTGACGTTTAAAAGAAAGAAAAGGCCAGTGAAAGAATCCTAAATGTCATAAAACTAAATATAAATTACAAATAACTAAATAACAGAATAAAAATAAAACAAAATCAAATGATGATACAGAAGCTGATCTGATCATGTGTGTTGTACATCAAACCAGAAAAGAAGAGAAGTCCGAGCATATATTACTCTGACTCGTTGCAGTGCGAGATCGCCACTTGTCAGAACAGCTTTCGCACCGCCCTCAATCCGGGTTTGAGAAACAAAAACACCATCATCATTGTTCTTCACGGACGAGGGAATAACCTCACTGCTAGTGGCTGTACTCACAATGGGACATGAGAGGTAATCCAGAGGATTAGATTCACACTGAAGTATGCATCCATCTATAGTCAGCCTTCCCCTTCTATGGAGCAAGCAGCAACCAAGCTCTGCTCTCACAGTCAGATTTGCTAGCTTACACGTGGAAAGGAGCTCCAATGCACTGCTCAGATAAGATTAAGAGCAGATAACACATGTTGCAGATGAAGAACACAGTGGTGACTTATCAGGAGACCTGTCCATACTGCTGGATTATGGTTGAAACAATAAAGATCGGTTCCGGTTGTGAACCACATTAAGGGCATTGGCTCAAAAAGTAACATGTCTTGCCATGAATATTTATCCATAGAACCCAGCAGCATGGAGGCGGGTCTGAATGACCACTTAAGAAGTTCAGCAAACAAGGTAAAAAGTTCTAGGCACAAGTTCTGCAAACCTGTCTGAACCTCGAGAACAAACGAGCATTGTGTCATCAGGAAGTTCACCCGCACCAATCTGGGCAAAGAGAGTCGAGATTGAAAATGGAAAATGTGGGAACATTTCTTTACATGAAAATTCTTTCCACATGGACTAGATTAGAGATGGAGGTGAATTTTAAAATAGTGAAGAATTCTTCTACTGGTGTTGGGCAGATGATGAAACAAGCACACAAAAAAGAAAACAGATGCATTCTCACAGCAAGAGTTCATGTAAATTCATCTGGTAACCCAATGTATAAATTTATTAGAAATTATTCCTTTCTGAGTGTGGAGACAACCTCTAGAGCAAAGGAAGCTATGCATTGTGATGAAGCATTGCCATTTAGAATTTGATATCAGATTGAAACTCACAGTAAATAGAACCAGAAATCATCTAATCACAAAGGTATTAAAAACCATGAGGCAATGATGATATTCAGGAAAACTTAAAAAGGCCCCTTAAAAGAAGCAGCCACTTAGTACCAGAAAGAGTTGTATGAAATGCTACAGCCAAATGGCATAATACATCTCATAATTATCTAAAGAAGAAAAATCATAACAAAAAGGACATAAATTAGGAACAAAGGCGTGACTGATTCTTGAAAAACCACTCAGTATATATTATATATTCTTCTCATCTCTTTCAGCCAGAAAGTACATGAATGTTTTAGTTCTTTCACCTAGAACTAAGGAAAGCGTGAGAGGACATACTAGGCAGATTGGTTTCTTTATCTGAATGTTAGAGACACGATGGCTCCCTCCGGCTGAAACTAGAATGGTATCACCTGGTCTGAAAGAAACAAAACAATGGTCATAAATCATAATCTATGAGATGAGGGAAATCCCATAAACTAGGCAACGATGACAAACCTAGCTGCAGAAACAGCAGCTTCAATGCTGGGGAAAACACCAGGTTCAGACAAGTCTTTGGCTGATCGATCTACTCGAAGCCACAGCCGAGGATGACACGCCAAGTAATTCCATCTGTGGCAAACGAGGGCGGTGTTATAGCGATCTGCAAACTCAATAGCAGCTGGGTGACAGAAATGACACTAATTGTCCATACCCTAACCCTAATTCATACTCCAAATTACCAAATAACAACTCGAAGCACCATCTAACAGCACAGCATACAAAATCACAATAAACCCGAAGACCCAAAAAAAAAAATCCAAATGAACGAAGTTTTTAATTTTAACAAAAATCCAAAGTTGGGTCTTCTTAATTAAACCAAAAAGTCAGCAGCAAAGAAATCTACAAACCCAATAACATCAACTTGACAGAAATAGCACCAATTACGCATCCTAATCCAACTTACTGGTCAAAATTACCAAGAAAAAGCTGAAGAAACATCTAACAGGAGACCATCGCAACAAATTCGGCAAAAAGAATCCAACTTGAAACAAAACAAAAACTGCGGTACTGCAAAATCAAACAAAAGCAACGAGATTTGACAAAAACAAAACGGAAGAAAGGAAATAGGGTTTACCAGGAATAGGGGAGAGAAAGCTCAAGACGTGCATAAGACAACCATCGTCGAGATTATTGATGTGAGAAAGTGGGGATGAAGAAGATGAAGTTCTTCGCTTCCACTTTCCCTTGTCTTCTTCTGCGATGCCGGCTTTCATCTGAAGCATATCCGGATCCTCCATTGCCCGCCTACTTCTCTCGATCGGACCGGCGCTTGGTTCGAGCTTCTCGCCTGCCCTATCCCGAGCTTTTACTTGATCGCCATGACGACCAACCGACAATAAACGCCCAACACAATTGCTATATCCTATGCTGCGCCGGGGGATGCGTCAGTGAGAAATTGATTTTGGATTAGTTTTTAATAATAACTTTTACCGTAAGATAAGATAAGTAATTTGGTCTAGTAAATATATTTAGTCGTTTTTTTTATAAGGTACGTACTTTTTTTAAGAGTATTAATTATTTTTTTTATCTATGCTCCTAATTAATAAGGAATAATAATGAATACAATATTAAAGTTTAGTGGAATTAGTAGGAAAAATATTGAAAATTAATTAAATTTTAAGATAACTTTATTGAATTTAATTGTTGTTATTGGTGTGTAAAAATTTTTAGTTAGTGTCTTATAATATGGATTAGAGGAAATATACGGGAAAATAAAAAAACTGCTAAACCACGGCTTTCAAACCAACCAATAGTATTGATTTGTAATTTAAGAAAATTTAGACGATAACGTTTTATAAAGAAATTATTTATAATCTTCAAGAATCTTATTTATAATTTTTTTTACTTAATAAAAGTATAGAAATTCAAATAAACAAGTTTAAAAATTAGAATGGAATGAGGTTAAACAAATTAAAAAGGATAAAAATTAGATAAAAAAGTGGCTGTATTTAACTATTTTACAACTACTTGGCCAAAAAACCCATTTTAATTTACATCAATTATGTTTGCTAAATTTGACCAAGAAAAAAATAATGTTGGCTAAAAGATTGATTTGCTCGTTGGATGTAGGGTGTGCATGGTAACGCTCCCAGAATGTGTTTTTTGTTAATTTCTGTTCCCCGGAACACAAATGGATGAGAAATCTGTTTGGTAAATCCGGTTTATTTTTTTGTTCCCGGGATGAACCGGTTTAACTTTTGTCTTTGGAATAAAAAAGCAGAAAATTCATGCTTTTCTATTTGGGCACAAAATCAGAATTTATTCCTCAACGTACAACCTCTCTTCTTTCTCTCAAAAACCTTTTGCAGTGTCAACTACCCTCCTCACCCCCACCGCCGCCGCCGCCGCTCCCACCGCACCGCCGTCGCCACCACCCCCCCAACTGCCGCCGCCATCCCCACCCTGGGCGCCACCACCGCCACCGCCACCGCCACCACCACCGCCATGGCCACCACCACCGCCGCCGCCACGACGCCGCCGCCGCCGCCGCCGCGACCACCGCCACCCCCACCTCACCGCCACCACCGCCACCCCCACCCCCACCGCCGCCATCCCCACCCTATTGCCGCCAACGCCACCGCCACCGCCACCACCACTGCCACCGCTACCACCGCCACCACCACCACCACCCTCGCCGCCGCCCCACCTCATCGCCACCACCGCCACCACCATGACCGTCACCGCCGCTACCACCGCCACCACCACCACCACCCCCCACCTCATCACCACCACCACCACCACCACGACCGTCACCACCGTCCCCTCATTTAATGGATAAGGAATTTATGGGCTGTGCTGAATGTCACCTTTTGATTGATTAAATTTTTGATTTTTTACAGCAAAAAAATAATTGAATCCAAAATTTTACGAATAAACGATTTGAGAGAATATAGATTCGATAATAAACTGTAGAAGATCTCACTCTTTTTGTACTGGTATTAAACTTAATCAGAAGCACAAACCACGTATCCCATTTCTCTCACTTAAACACAGTTGAAGACATTTGTGAGCGAGCAAAGCCGACTTGACTGCTGCAAGAGATGGAAACACATTTTGATCTATTGAGATCTCTCCCATTGTGGAACAATTAGTTAGGATTGGTATGGAATTTCAAAGATGAGTTAGAAAACATGAAGATCATCAATGTGTGTGCAATAAGAGCTGTCGTTGGCGATCCGCAGAGAAAGGCGGCAAGTCTCCAGCTGGTAAGATGAAGACACATTCAGGCGTTCTCTGTCTCAAATGACGACAATATCTTGAATGTTTGAAACTTGCACCCATGGGCAAGACAAGTATCAGAATTTATGCCTTTTCCTCGAATGAGACAAGCATATATTTTCACTTTGAGAAATGTAAGGTATCTCTCTTGTTCTTTTCTTTCTTTCTAATCTATTCTAATCCCATTACCGGTTTTATACAACTAACTTTTAATTTCCTTGTAAACAAAAATAACTGTCCGCTTTCCATTAACATTCCCATTAGAAATGTTATTGCAGTTTAGGCATTTTCTGTTGGACTCTTTAAAATAGTCAAAAGTTGATAAATCTTATTAACTTGATCAAGATAGAACGAACACACACAGAGGTTACTTGTATGAAGCTATTTCTAAAAGCATTATGAGAATCATTGTATTCTTTTCTCTAACCAACAGCTTTGCATCAATTGTTTATTATAAGTAGAGAAAAGAATTTCACAGAGGTTACTTGTATGAAGCTATTTCTAAAAGCATTATGAGAATCATTGTATTCTTTTCTCTAAGAGTAAATACCCTTTTAGGTCCCTGGAAAAACACGCTCTACCCATTTTGGTCCCTGAGTAAAAAAAATGTCATTTCGGTCCTTTTTAGGGACTAAAAATGATTTTTTGGGAATTTGTGAGGGATTAAAATGCCCACAAAAAATGACTAAAAGGACTAAAATGGACCTTTTTTTTTACTGTTTAAGGACTAAAAATGACATTTTTTTTACTCAGAGACCAAAATGGGTAGCGCGTGTTATTTCAGGGACCAAAAATGGTATTTACTCTTTCTCTAACCAACAGCCTTGCATCAATTGTTTATTATAAGTTGAGAAAAGAATTTGGTCCTTAACTTTGTTGAATGACAGCGAAGCATCAAATATTCTGTTGCTCTCATGAAGCAAGCATCCAAAACAAGGCTATATATATATATATATATATATATATATTGTTACGGACCTGGATAAGGCCCAATCACGATAGGGCCCAACCACAGGCAGGCATATCAGATCCGCCATAACAGCAATCCAAGGATATCTCAACTACCCCGGAAATATAGGAGCATATCCGTAGGGAGATAGACAGTTCAGATTATAAGCCAGATATATCGTGAATGCCGCCCCAGGTACCTTCTATAAATACCCGGTCAACAGCCTAAGGTACACACGCTCTAAACCTAGACTATTTTACATACTGCCACACTGAGCACACACCCCACTCCTTCGGCCAAGTGCCAGGTTGTGTTCAGTGATCATCTCTCCGTCTGTGTGCTACCACATTGACACCTGTGCCGAGACCCTAGATCCAATATCAAATTACCGGCCCATACACGCGGTGGACATCCGTGTTCTACACCGCAACAGTGGCGCCGACCGTGGGGATCCGATAAACTTCATTCCCGTGACCAATGAGGGTTAATACGCGCAGTACTAGCCAGAAGCAACCGGAGATGGTTCGAACAACCGGAGAGCAGCGTCAACCACCCCGGCAACCACAGCACACCGAGCAGTCGACTAACCCTCTCGGTGGTAATGAGCAGGACGACGAAGACCGGCTATCGCAGCCGGAAGAGCGCTTTGAGGAACCTCATGTCCCGAATTACGATCAACCTGAAAAAGAAAATGAGTCCGAAACAGGTTCATCGGCAGCGCGGGGACATTGCCGCGAGCCACAGAAATCCAACCCAGGTGTAAATCAGGAGACCCCGTTCCAAAATCCGGACTTCCTTGCACTCCATAACGGACAGCTCGCCATGATCAAACGCATCGAGAATATGGACAAACGTTATACTCTTCAATTTCAACGCATGGACGAGCGGGACCGAAGAAGGGAATCTAGAAACACCAGCTATGATCGGGATGACAAAACATGGGAACCCGACCAGGAAGGTTATAGTTTCCGTCGTGAACCTCACCGAGTTCAGCAAGTACGACGGTTCGCAGGACCCAACGACTCATTTGGACGATTTTCAGATGATCATGATATATAGAGGCCTTAGAGAACCCATCATAAGTAGGGTTTTCACCACAACCCTAAAGGGACCAGCCCTAAAATGGTTACAAACCCTGCCTCCAGGGTCGATAACTAAATTTGATGACTTGGCAAAGGCTTCCGAGTTGCAATTCGCAACTAGTAAGAAAGTACCAAGTCTCGGTATACCTTGTCCAATCCGAGGGTCGCAAGCAAGATCGCCGTGGAAAAGGACCAGATAGTAAGCAATCTAAGCCAAGGACGGACTCGAAGAGTAAATATGACTATTATACCCCTTTTAATGTGCCCTGGTCCCAGCTATGGAGGGAAGTAGCGTCGACCGAGATGCGGAAGGTTGAAAAACCTCATCCCCTCAGGAAACGGTCCAATACGGACAGTCCCGTTATTGTTCCTTTCACGATTGTAAGGGAGAGGGAAAGAGGCAGAAGCCGACATCTGAGGACAGTGGATTTCCCGAGGCCGAGTTCGATTGCAACGTAATCAGTGGAGCTTTCGGGGGAGGCGGAGACACGTCGAGTCAACGGAGAAAGTATCTAAAGGAAGTCCTTTCAGTAAGGGACCGACCTAAGTTTAAAGAAGAATCACACATGACTGACAAAATCGAACGACCTCGGCTCATGTTCACAAAAGAAGACATGACCGACGTACTCCCCGGCCACCAAGATGGCCTCGTAATTACTGGAACCCTGGTCAACTGCCGAGTCAAGAGGATATTTATAGACTCAGGGAGCTCGGCAGATATCATCATTTGGGATGCCTTCAAGAGAATGAACCTCGATCAGGAGGACCTGAAGCCATGCCAAACCACTCTCGTGGGGTTTAATGGCGAATTATCCCCTCCAAAGGGATATATAGATCTCTGACTCACTCTTGGAACGAAGGAAGGTTTGAAATCCGAGAGAGTAAGATTTATTGTGGCTGACTTCCCATCCCCTTACAACATCATCCTGGGAAGACCAACGATCCACAATTGGGACATCTTTGGTATCTACGAAGCATCGAAGATAAAAATGATAGGCAATAACAACCAAGTCGTTACCGTCAAGGGCGATCAAAAACCCGTCCTGCGATTGAGGATAGAAGAGTTTTTGGCCCACAATCGAGACGTTTTTGCATGGAGCGCGGTCGAGGTACCCGGTATAGACCCCAATTTCTGCTGTCATAAATTGGCCATACGGCTGGGTCAACACCGTAGCTCAGAAGAAAAGAACGAGAGCCCCAGATAGGCAGGTGGCATTGAACCAACATGTGGACGAGCTCTTAGAGGCCGGTTTTGTTAGGGAAGTACAATATACCACGTGGCTTTCCAACGTGGTGATGGTTTTAAAGCCAAGTGGCAAGTGGAGAGTATGCACCGACTATACCGACCTGAACAAAGCATGTCCTAAAGACGCCTATCCGATGCCAAACATTGATCGGCTCGTAGATAACTCATCCGGCTATCAACTCGTCGTTTATGGACACGTATCCGGCTACAACCAGATCGCCATGCACACGGATGACCAATAAGCCACTTCCTTCATTACAGATAAGGGAAATTACTGCTATAATGTCATGCCGGTCGGCCTAAAAAATGTCGGGGCAACCTACCAGAGGATGATGAATAAGGTTTTCGAGAACCAGATCGGCCATAACATCGAGGTCTACATCGACGACATGATCGTCAAATCGTATGATCCCAATGATCACATCCGAGATCTAGAGCAAACATTTAGCAAGTTAAGGCCGTAAAGCTCGGTTCTTGTCCGGGAAGGAAAGAATGGCCAAGAACCAATATACTTCGTGAGCAAAGCTTTGCAAAGCTCGGAGCTAACATATCAGAAGTTGGAGAAATTGGCTTTCACCATAATAATGACGGCGTGCAGACTGCGCCCGTACTTCCAAGCTCACAAGGTAATCTGTTCGAACCAGCCAACCCATTCGACAGTACTCCATAAGCCGGACTGGCAGGCCGAATGATCGGTTGGGCCATTGAGTTATCCGAGTTCGACATCACATATGAAGCACGACATGCTATTAAGTCACAAGCTCTGGCGGATTTCCTCCGAGAACTAACTCCAACTAATAACGACCCCGGCAACATCGACCTCTGGAAGGTATACGTCGACGGTTCGTCCAACTCGAAGGGAAGCGGAGCCGGAATCATCATAGAGAGCCCTGAAGGAGTCACGATCGAACACTCCCTACAACTGAATTTCCCGACGTCAAACAATCAGGCCGAGTATGAGGCACTCCTGGCCGGACTCCAGTAGGTCAAGGAGCTCGGCGCCCCAAGAGTCTCGGTCTTCACCGACTTGCAACTCGTCGCCGCCCAGATAGACGGGACATACCAGGCTAAAGGGCCTCTAATGGCTAAGTACCTTAGCAAAGTCAAGAAAATCCAGGTGAATTCGAAGTAGTGAAGGTTACCCATATACCAAGGGGAAAATGTCGAGCCGACATCCCGTCCAAACCGCGCCGCACTAAAGGGACGACCAACCACAGAACCGTCATACAACAAAAGGTCGAAGAGCTGACCTACGTAATGGTCATATCTGACGCCACCGATTGGAGGAAGCCACTCGAGGACTACATTGAGCGAGGAATTGTCCCCCTCGGAACAGCGAATGCCCAAAAACTGATACGGGAGGCCGCGGTATACACAATGGTAGACGATCAACTTTACCGAAAAGGCTTGCATACCCCGATGTTAAGGTGCCTGGGTGCTCACGAAAGTAGATATGTCCTCGTCGAGATCCATGGAGGAATCAACGGACAACACATGGGTGCGAAAGTATTAGCAAGAAAGGCACTTAGGGCCGGGTATTACTGGCCGACCATGCAGGCGGACGCGAACGAATTTGTGAAGGCATGTGATAGTTGCCAAAAACACGCCAAAATCATTTGTTCCCCTCCATCAGACATGGAATATATCTCGGCCCCATGGCCCTTCTTTAAATGGGGAATGGATTTACTCGGACCATTTAAGCCGGCCCCCGGACAACTTCGATGGCTAATCGTAGCGGTGGACTACTTTACCAAGTGGATTGAAGCCGAGCCGCTCGCTACCATCACTTCGGCTAGGGTCCGGCGCTTCATCCAACAAAGTATTTTTTCCCGCTTCGGAATCCCGGCCGAGGTAGTGACAGACAACGACACCCAGTTCACTGACAAGAATTTCCAGGACATGATGGTAGACCTCGGCATCACGCATCACTTTGCATCGGTCGAACACCCCCAATCAAACGGGCAGGCGGAGGCGGCAAACAAGGTAATCCTGGACGGACTTCGGAAAAAGATGCAAGAGGCCGGCACCTGTTGGGTCGAACAACTTTATAATGTCTTGTGGGGAATTCGCACGACTATCCAATCGGCTACCCAAGAGACACCCTTCCGCATGACATACGGATGCGAAGCCATGATCCTAGTCGAAGTTGGTCAGCCATCATGGAGAAGGCTTAGAACCCTGGAAGAAGGAGAACAATCGAATTCCAGGGCGTTGGCCACTGAGATGGAGCTGGTAGATGAAGTCAGGACCACGGCCCATTGCCGAGACATAGCAGCCAAGCAACTGATGGCGGCGAAACACAACAGAAAGGTCAAACCCGGGGCATTCGACCGGGCGACACAGTCTAAGAAGGGCCGACATCGGTAACAAGAACGCCTAGGACAGCAAGCTGGCAGCAAATTGGGAAGGACCATACCGAGTAAAGGAGAAGTTAGAAAAAGGAGCATATGTTCTCGAAACACTGACAAGAAAACCCATCAAGAGGACATGGAATGGCGACAAACTGAGGGCCTATTATAGTTAAGGCCCAGTCACAGCCAGGATGTCGCAACGGACACCTCGTGTCCAAGTTAAGTTTTGATTTTGTTATTTCAAGCTTATTTTGGTTTCAGTCATTTCTCTGGGCTAATTGTCTGGTTTATATTCTGTTTGTGCAAATCGTTCAACGTGCCCATTTCGTTATCTACTCTGTTGCCCCCAGCTTGGTAGTTCAAGTCTTTGAGTTGTCGGGATGTTAACCAGGTTCGGTGTAACCGGGTCCGCCTTAAAATTCATGCGAGTCGGGGTTTAAACCAAATATGGTGTAACCGGGGTCCACATTTTTCTTCCAAACTTTTTGACGTTGCGTAAATAAAATTGCATTTCACCCCTCTGCAAAACCTTTTAGGAGTTTCACTTAGGTCCCTGTATGAAACCTTTTAAGAGTTTTACTTAGGTCCATGTACGAAACCTTTTAAGAGTTTCACTTAGGTCCCTGTACGAAACCTTTTAAGAGTTTCATTTAGGTCCCTGTACGAAACCTTTTAAGAGTTTCACTTAGGTCCCTATACGAAACTTTTGAGATTTTCACTTAGTTCCCTGTACGAAACCTTTTGAGATTTTCGTTTAGGTCCTTTTATGAAACCTTTTTGAGATTTCATTTAGGTCTCTTTATGAAACCTTTCAAGGTTTGCGCTTAGGTCCCTATGCAAAACCTTTTAAGATTTGCACTTAAGTCCTTTGATGAAACCTTTTGAGATTTCGTTTAGGTCCCTGAATGCAACCTTTCGTTTATTGCAGAATGGTCCCTGGTCAAACTTGGCTTTGACCATGTTTCTTAAATCAGGTCAAATTCAGGAGCTACACCACGATACCCACCTCTGATGTATACTCCTGCCTGCGAACTGGAAGAGGGACTTCGTTCTTCGGGACCTTCAACCTCCGTCTTCCTCGTTGCCGATGGCCCACCCGACGACGAAAAGGTACAGAATCGGAGAGCCTGATGTTGCATGCGTTCAGAGTCAAAGCTGTTGAGTGGAGATCTGAATTTCTCCGGCTGTATCATTCTTCGGGACCTTCAACCTCCGTCTTCCTCCGTCGCCGGCGGCCCTCTTGATGACGAAAAGGTATAGAATCGGAGTCAACCAAGAACGCTTCACCTGCATTAGATTCGGCAAAACCAGAAGCGATTCATATCTTGTTTAGATTCAGATTCCTCTCCAATTTAGATTTTGAGATTTTGGGGCTTCGATCTCCAGTGCCGGCGGCCCTATCCTCAACGATCTAGCGGGAGACCTTCTTCGAGGGGATTGTGGAATGTGCTAATTGATTGGGTATGCAAATTGAATATTTATTGCTCTGCTCGCTATTCTGATTGAAATTGCTATTTCTAGAGATTGATTTTCCTAATTTGTATTGGCCGTCCTTTTCGTTCGAAATCCTAAGCACTTGTCATCTTGGAGAGAAAATCTGCATTATTTGTTCTCGGGTTAAGGAGCAATTTTACACATGAGCTTTTCCCCCAGGAGCGCCCAGCACCACGTGCTTTTTTCTGGAGCAAAAGTACACACGTGGTTACGTTTTAGGAGCGCCCAGACACCGGCAAGTTAGTTGACCGTTAGTCAACCGTTAACTTGGATGGAACGCCGACGTGGCGTGGCGTGGCGCTTATTTGGGACCGACACGCCGACATGGACGCCGACGTGATGCCGACGTGGACGCCGATGGTAGGAAAAAAGAAAATTACCATTTTGCCCCTAAGTTTTAAATGAAAATTACTTTTTTGCCCTTAGTTGTAATGAAAATTACCCTTTGCCCTTAGTTTTAAATAATAATAAAAAACTAAAAATACCCTTCCACCACCGCCGCCGTGGCCGGCGGGCCGGCTGACCACCACCGCCGCCGACCGGCGGCGGCCGACCACCACCACCTGGCCGGCGGCGCGGCCGTGCCACCGCCGGCGCGCCGACCACCACCGGCGGTGGTGGGGTGGCGTGATGAAGGGGCCCACCAAGGAGGGGGTATTTTTAGTTTTTTTTTTTAAAAAAACTTAAGGTAAAAGGGTAATTTTTATTTAAAACTAAGGGCAAAAGTGTAATTTCACCCGAGTTACCATCCAACTTAACAGTTGACTAACGGTCAACTAACTGCCGTGGTGCTGGGTGCTCCCAAAACGTAACTACGTGTGTACTTTTGCTCTAGAAAAAAGCACGTGGTGCTGGGCGCTCCTGGGGAAAAAGCTCATGTGTAAAATTGCTCCTTAACCCTTTGTTCTCCCCATAAGCCTTCAAAGGTTGCGTTGATGTTCGGGTTCAAACTCCAACTCGGCGGAAGGCTATTATTGATCCAAATTCCATCTTGCCCAAGGCTATTGGTTAATTTGCCTCTGGGGTCAAATTACCTCCGATATATTGATCCAAATCTTGAAGCTTCTAGGTCCCAAAGCATGGAGATGGCTTTTGTTCTGCCCGTCTCCTGGAAATTGACATTCGTCTGTCGAGATCAATTTGGGTTTAAGTTGCCGAGATCGTCTGATCATCCCCTCCCAACCTTTTCGCTGTTTTGTGTCTTCCGCAAAATGCAGGTCAAATTGAGAGAAAGATCCCTGGGGTTCCGCCGATGGATGACTCGATTTGGATTAAATTTCCCCTCCTCACCACATCGGAGAACTTTGAAATCCCCAGACGAAGATATGCGAAATTGGGATTTTTTTTGAAATCAAAGAAGTTGATCAGATTAAATTATTTACTGCGTCAGCACCACAAAACCTTAGCCACAAGAGTCTCGTTTGGCAGTTGGAAATTAAAATCATTGATATGGTCGCGGGAATCGAAGTTTACGGGCCCCACGGTGGGCGCCACTGTTCTGGTGTAGAACACAGATTGTCTAGCCCTGAGGGGCTAGGATGTTGATGTTGATTGAGACTTGACCTAGGAGAGATTCCTAGGGCCTACGTACCCTGGAGAGGGATCAAAGTCCACGTAGTTCGAGGATTGATGGAGGCGTTTAGCCAAAGGGAGTGGGGTGTGTGCTCTGTGTGCAGTATATGCAATTGAGAGAGAGTAGAGCGTAGAAGATGCGGTTTTCTTTACCGCCGCCACCGCCTTCTCATGGGCGGTCTTCTCCGCCGCCAGGTCGCCTCGGGTTTGATCCAATTGCGTGCACAACTCGCCACGTTGCTGTGTAAGCCGTTTGACCGCAGCCATAGACAGAGAATGCGAGGACCTCAGTTCCGCCAGATTAGCGTTGGCCTCGGCCAGACGAGAGTTGGCATCGGCCAGATTACGATTAACTTCCGCCAAGGCATCCTGGGTCTGCCTCAGGTCGGCGTGGGCCTGCGTCAGTCCCCGGTAGGTCAATAGAAGATCCTCGCCGGCTTTCTCCGCGGCAGCCTGGGAACTGTTAAGTTCCATCTTCAGACTATCCCTTTCCGCCTCAGCCCTCTCTTTCTCCTCCGCCAGCGTCTTAGCTTTTTCCTCAGCCGACGCCAAACTCAGCTTCAGAGCTCGGGATTCGGCAGAAGCTCGAACATAATAACTATGGAGATGCGGGTAGGCCTGAGATAATCCAAGGGCTTTGCAAAGACGACCGGACACGTCCTGCATTTCATGAACGTCCTCGTCTGAAAGAGGTTGAGGAGACAAAAACCGACGCGGCGGGAAGAAGGCCACACCGATCTCGTCAGAGACGTCCCCACCCCAGGCCTGGCTCCGTTTGAAGCCACTAGGTCGAGGAACGGTCACCGATGGGCGCGAGGGAGAAACAGAGTCAGAGGCGAGCACTTGTTTCCCCTTTTCAAAAGATGGAAGAGATGGGTCGGAATGTGGAGACGCTCCAGTAGCAGTAGAGGCCGGAGTGGACGAAGGCACTACCGCCGTATCGGCTACCAATGACGGAGAAGACGAAGGTACCACTTCGGGAGCAGTCGAAGCTGTAGCGGTGGAATCCCCAACCCTGGCCCTCTTCGCCGAGGAAGGCTTTGGGACCGTAGAGGCAACAATAGCTTTCTTCTTAGAAGGCTCGGCAGCGGGACGTTTCCTGGGAGCTTTCTCTTTCGGCTTTTCAACAGCCGGCAAAGTGTACTCAAGGTAATCTGGATTCAGATTCATAGCAACTTGACCTGTTACAGAAACAATAAAACGTCAGAAGCTAATTAGATAACAAAAGGCAAGTAGAACGACAGAATTCATATCAATAAAGCCATACTGGAGGCCGAGCCGGACTCCACACCGGCCTTCTTGATATAGAAGGCCGCCATTGACGCCGTGTTCGGCAACGTAAGACGCCCCCGAGCGGCATGCTCCCTCTTCTCCTCAGAGAGGTCATTGGCTGAGAATTGGTATGTGGAAGAGGAGAAGTTATGATGTTCGGAGGTCCAGTAAAGAGGGAGCGCCACTCAACGCCGGACCTTCGCCGCTTTTAGAAACCAGGGCACTTCCCTGGGATTGCAACAACTTTAAAGAAAGCATTTTTGAAATGCTTGAAGGAGTCGGAGAAAGAGTTCATAAGTTTCGGTCCGCCTCGGCACGAAGAGAAGTCAACCCTTTCAAAGAGGGCGGTTCCTTACCCGACCGAGGGCGAAAGGAGAGAAAAAATGAAGGAAGAGGGCGGTGGTACACGGAATGACGGGATCCATCGTACCGCAGAGATATGCGAACGGCGCCAGATAACCCCACCCGTTTGGGTGAAGCTGAGAAGGAGCCAGATGAAGGTAGTGGAGAACGGACATTTGGAACCCGGAAACGGAAAGCGAATACCGAGCCGGTCATATAATCCCGATAGAAAAGAAAGAAGTTAGGAGACCCCGGTTCCCGAGCGGCGCAGATCGGCTCATCCTCTTCTGGGGCAAGACAACATCCCGATGACCCGGAGACCCCACTTTCGCCACATCCGCGTCTGCTATCGCCGAACGTATGGTTAACATTTCACTCGTCACCTGTGGATACCGGATCGCAGGGCCGGTGAAGGACTACCGGAGTCTGCCTCCGGATCGGAAACTGAAAGACGAGGAGAAGACGTAGACTCCATTTACCTACAACAAAAGGAAATAAAACTAAAGTCAGAACTAGGCAGAATACCTGATGAAGACAGATCGGAGAAAGGAGGACCCTTGGAGTTGGACACGGCTCAGCTGACGAGTTATGCCGACATGAGCCCAAGACGACTGCCATACTGGTCTTGCCCACTCGCAATAAGGGAGGAGTCTCGGCAACACAATCCCAACAGGGACCGTGATAACCACTGTAATGACCCCGACTCGGACGGACGATGCACTTGGTAGGCGTTTATAGGCTCGACTAGAAGAGGCTCGGACACTGCCGAACTATGAGAATCTGACTGGCAGGCCAGTTCCGACTGGACCGGGCCCAGAACCACAGCCGGGGCCTCCCAGCGCTCCGTGCACCCGACCGACCACGGAGGGCCAAAGACAGTTTTTCCTCCTCGGTTAAAGAGGTCCCTAGCAGCCAATAACTAAAAAAGGGATAACGCTCACGAAGGGCCTCATCGTCGTTAGGACCTAAAGGCTGACGTGAAGACGAACTTCCCCTATCCATCAAAAGTCCAAACCTATACAACCAACACAAGGATAAGAAGGAGGGGGAAAAACTAAGACCAAAACAAGGAAAACCAGAAACTCAAGAAGACAAGACCTATGGGTTCGATAGCTCAACTCACCCGCACTCCACTCAGGAAACCAAGTCCGAAACGCACCAAATAAGAGAAGAAAAAGGAGGAGGGAGAATTTAAATACTAAAATGGCATAAAAACTCAAAAGGCAAGATGAATACCTGAAGCTTGCACAGTGAGGATCGACGGAGAATCCTGAGTAAATGAGAAGCCTTGACTAACCAGAAAATCCTGGGATACAAGAAGGAACCAACACTCTCTGGTGACAGGAAAACCTTGCACAGAAGAAGTTTCACGTGGGAGTGGAATGAGCAAATGGAAAAAGTGGTAAAATGAACTACGCCAGTAGTTTATATCGAGAGAAAAGAAGGGGGGAAATTCAAAACGAAAGAAGCCCAACCGACGAGGGTAGCCACGACCTTTCACCCCAAAAGTTGAGGGGACGTGCAACGTACCGCCAGAGCATTAAATGCGCACGAAATACGAGGGCGGCGGACACGTTAATCAAGGCGCCTCCCCAATCGCAGAAAGCCAGGTGGCGCAGGTAATCATGGCAAGATCAGAGTAGGCTTCCCAAGAGTCACGTCGTGGTCACAACAACGGCCTCGGGCCGTCAGATTTCGAACCTTGACTCCGGCATATCACTGCGGCCAAAATCGGTCCATACCACCTAGGGCTCTTATGCCGTCGGTCCTCACCACGGTAGGGCCAGAGATTATCACCTCGGATCCTTACGTCGTCGATCATCACCACGGCATTCTTAGGACCGTAGGCTATTACCTCGGTCCCCTAAGGCTATCATTAACCACCCCGGATCATTGGATCAAGCAACAACACCATCCATTCGGGAGGGGAACCAGAGATTAAACGTCCGGTATAAACATCGGATGAAGGCAAAGCCTCGGATGGCGTGAGCCAGGATATCGTACACCCCGGCAGTCCGAAACATCACACTACCGGGCTGGGGGGCAACTGTTACGGACCTGGATAAGGCCCAATCACGATAGGGCCCAACCACAGGCAGGCATATCAGATCCGCCATAACAGCAATCCAAGGATATCTCAACTACCCCGGAAATATAGGAGCATATCCGTAGGGAGATAGGCAGTTCAGATTATAAGCCAGATATATCGCGAATGCCGCCCCAGGTACCTTCTATAAATACCCGGTCAATGTACCTAAGGTACACACGCTCTAAACCTAGACTATTTTACATACCGCCACACTGAGCACACACCCACTCCTTCGGCCAAGTGCCGTGTTGTGTTCGATGATCCTCTCTCCGTCTGTGTGCTACCACATTGGCACCCAGGCTGAGACCCTAGATCCAATATCAAATCACTAGCCCATACACGCGGCTGGACATCTGTGTTCTACACCAGAACATATACATATACATATACATATATATATATATATATATATATATATATATATATATATATATATATATATATATATATATATATATATATATATATATATATATATATATATATATATATATATATATATATATATATATATATATGCGCGCTTCATTTTGGGAGGTACATAATCACATATATCACCCAACAATAATTCATATTACTCTCCTCATATAAACCCCATCAAATTACATTTGCCACAGAATCAATGGAAGCCATTGCTGATAAAGTCATTGGGCTATTGGGCTATCTGGCTTCTCCGGAGCTTGAGCTAATTTGCAACTTCCAAGATGATCTGGAAAGCATGAAGAGCATGGTCACCGCAATCAAGGCCGTACTTCTTGATGCAGAGACGAAGGCTACAAAAAGTCATCTCATTAATGATTGGCTACAGAAGCTGAAAGATGTGCTGCTTGATGCTGATGACTTGTTAGACGCCTACTTAGCTGATGAGCTTGCAAGGGAAGTGATGAACAAAGGTAAAATGATGAAGGAGGTACGTATATTCTTCACCAAATCCAATCGCATTGTTTCTGCTGCTAAAATGGGTCGTAAAATCAAGGACATCAAGAAGAAACTTGATGGGATTTCTATTGAGAAGAACCCTTTGAATTTGATTCAAATCTCTTCCATTGAGTCTAATTATGAATGGAGGGAAACCCAGTCGTTTGTGAGGGAGGAAGATGTCGTAGGGAGAGATGAGGAAAGGAAGCGTCCTGTTAGTACCCTTAAAAACCCTCCTGATGCTGTAAAAAATAATGTTGTTTCAGTTGTAGCCATAGTTGGGATTGGGGGATTGGGAAAGACTACACTTGCTCAACAAGTCTATAATGATGAGGCTATCAAAAGCCATTTTGAGCTAATGAAGTGGGTTTGTGTGTCTGATGATGAATCCACTGATAATAAATTTCACATTAAGAGAGTAGCTCAAAAGATCGTTGGGCAGGAATATGGAGCATTGGACCAAGTGGCAAAGGGTTTAAGAAATATGATTGAGGGGAAACGTTTTTTGCTTGTGTTAGACGATGTATGGAATGAGAACTGTGAGAAATGGCTCGAATTGGAAAGCCTGTTGAGGGGAGGAAGAAAGGGAAGCATGATCATTATGACCACACGTAGTGAGAAAGTGGCACAAATAATGGGCACACATCCGCAGCTTCTTTTTTCCATAGAAGTCTTGGATGCAAACAACTCTTGGGGGCTATTTCGAAGGGAGGCTTTTCAAGATGGGAAAGAACTTGATAATCAAGAATTGGTAGGTATTGGAAAGGATATTGTGAGAAAATGTGCTGGAGTTCCCCTTGCAATAAGAACTATTGGTTGCCTATTGCTCACCGAAAAGTCAGTGAGTAAATGGTCATATTTTAGGGATCATGCATTTGCAAATGTAGGTTCTGATGGCAATAGAATCTTGTCTATCCTTAAACTTAGTTATGATCATCTTCCCTCCCATTTGAAAAATTGTTTTGCATTTTGCTCTCTGTTTCCAAAAGATTATGAGATTAAGAGACAAGTGCTTATTCAGATGTGGATAGCTGAGGGGTTCATTCAACCCTTAGATACAAATAGGCGCTTGGAAGATGTTGGAGATGAGTACTTCATGCAGTTATTGTCAAGGTGCTTGTTTCAAGATGTGAGGCGGGGTTTTTTTGGTGAGATAAAGCAGTGCAAGATGCATGACCTCATACATGATCTAGCACAATCAATTACTAAAAATGAGTGTTACATTGTCAAAAGTAAAAGGATAGAAGAAGAGAACATTGGTGATGGGATTCGTCACGTGTCAAATCATTTTGATGGGGCTTGGAAGTTTCAATTTGGTAATGTCAAGGTTAAAAAAGTGAGAACAATTTTGTCACCAACAGGATCGTGGGGCCTCATCCCAAGTCGCTCTTCGTCAATATTTCTTAATCCAATTTGTCAGTCTACAACATCACTTCCAAAGCACTTGCGTGTATTGGATCTTAGAAATGGATGGTGGGGAATTCCAAAGAGTATAGGAGACTTGAAGCATTTGAGATATCTTGATTTAAGTGGGACTGAGGGACTTGAAAAGCTCCCACGAGGAATTGCCAAGTTGCATAACTTGTTGAGTCTAAGACTTAATAAGTGTATCAATTTAATACAATTGCCCAAAGATATGAAGAGATTAGTAAGACTCAGACATCTTGAACTGGATGATTGTATAAACCTGATATGTATGCCATGCGGTTTGGGAACTTTGACTAATCTCCAGACATTGACAAGATTTGTGGTCTACAAAAGGAATGGTGGCAGTGCGAGGATAAGTGAACTACGTGATTTGATTTGGTTAAGGGAAGGGTTAGAAATTAGAAACTTAGAAAGGCAGCGGAATAATATTAAGGAGGTTGAGTCATCAAAGTTTCTGCTTCACATGCAATATCTTGAAAGATTGAGCTTAATGTGGTCATCAATATCTTCTCTTGATGAAGAATCTAGGGAAGAAGAGGACAAGGATGAGATGATTTTAGATTCTTTAGAGCCGCCTCACCACAATCAAGATACTAGATATTTATGGATTTCAGGGAAAATGCTTGTTAAAGTGGATAAGGAGTCTCACATCATTGCAAGAGCTAAGCATCTACAGCTGCACTTCTTTGTCATCACTTCCAGAATCTATTGGAAGTCTCACATCATTGCAAAAGCTAAGGCTCCACAACTGCACTTCTTTGGCATCACTTCCAGAATCTATTGGAAGTCTCACATCATTGCAAAAGCTAATGCTCCACAACTGCACTTCTTTGGCATCACTTCCAAAGTCTATTGGGAGTCTCACATCATTGCAAGAGCTAAGCCTTGACAATTGCACTTCTTTGTCATCACTTCCAGAGTCTATTGGGAGTCTCACATCATTGCAAAGACTAAGCCTTGACATTTGCACTTCTTTGTCATCACTTCCAGAGTCTATTGGGAGTCTCACATCATTGCAAGAGCTAAGCCTTGACAATTGCACTTCTTTGTCATCACTTCCAGAGTCTATTGGGAGTCTCACATCATTGCAAAGACTAAGCCTTGACATTTGCACTTCTTTGTCATCACTTCCAGAGTCTATTGGGAGTCTCACATCATTGCAAGAGCTAAGCCTTGACGAGTGCACTTCTTTGGCATCACTTCCAGAGTCTATTGGGAGTCTCACATCATTGCAAAAGCTAAGCCTTGACAACTGCACTTCTTTGGCATCACTTCCAGAGTCTATTGGGAGTCTCACATCATTGCAAGAGCTAAGCCTCTACAACTGCACTTCTTTGGCATCACTTTCGGAGTCTATTGGGAGTCTCACTTCATTGCAAGAGCTAAGCCTCTACAACTGCACTTCTTTGGCATCACTTCCAGAGTCTATTGGGAGTCTCACATCATTGCAAGAGCTAAGGCTCTACAACTGCACTTCTTTGGCATCACTTCCAGAGTCTATTGGGAGTCTCACATCATTGCAAAAGCTAAGCCTTCACGATTGCACTTCTTTGGCATCACTTCCAGAGTCTATTGGGAGTCTCACATCATTGCAAGAGCTAAGGCTCTACAACTGCACTTCTTTGGCATCACTTCCAGAGTCTATTGGGAGTCTCACATCATTGCAAAAGCTAAGCCTTCACGATTGCACTTCTTTGGCATCACTTCCAGAGTCTATTGGGAGTCTCACATCATTGCAAGAGCTAAGACTCTACAACTGCACTTCTTTGACATCACTTCCAGAGTCTATTGGAAGTCTCACATCATTGCAAGAGCTAAGCCTTAACGAGTGCACTTCTTTAGCATCACTTCCAGAGTCTATTGGGAGTCTCACATCATTGCAAAAACTAAGCCTTGACGATTGTGATTCTTTGACATCACTTCCAAACTCAATAAAGAGTCTTACATCATTGAAACATCTTGGCCTCTAAGGATGCTCTGCTTCGAAGGAAAGATACGGTCAACAATTAGAGGGTTTTAATTGGCATGGGCTTGCACACATACCATACATATGTTGCTGTTTGAATAAATAATCGGTTTCCTTATAAAAAAGAAAAAATAAGGGTACGTACATATTTACCTATAACTCCTTTCTTCTCTTCATGGATAGTTCCAGCTTTTTTCCCTTCCTTTATTCTTTCATTTTCTTACTTGGCATTTGCCTTTTTTCCTTGTCTTGCAGTCCTCACTCGTGTTTGTTCAAGAAAAGATGTTTCTTTGCTGCTTCTTGCTGGACACCAATAAATTCTTTGTAAAGTCCAAATTTTATTTTATTTATTCTACTATATTTAAGTGTATTGGATTATTATATTCTTGCCCATTATAGGACCTTCAAGGTTGTGGTTTGAATTCTTTTAAAAAGACATCTCCCTACCATGAATAGCTAAATCACTGATCATCATCTACACTTTGAGTATCGAAGTCTTCAATCATCACCACCCTGGCAAGCTATATGGGTTTGACGCTGATTTAGTCCTTTATTGGGTTTGCATTTAATTCTTCCAAGTTTCCTCCAGAAAATGTTTTTAAGTGTTTCCTCACCAAGCTCAAGCTCTTCAATAAGAACTCTCTGTACACAAGTGAGGAGTTTGTACATCTCAACATTTTAACATGGAGTATTTCCAAGAACCAAAAACAAAAACTTCTTCCATGTATTATGTATTTATTGAAAATTTTGATAGCAAATTAAACAAGATAACTTGCCTAAAATTAAATGGGATCCTTTCAACAAGAGCAGATGAAATATATTTAATTGAATATTTGCTATCAATTTTTTTCTTTTAGTAAAGATGTAGTACGCATGATGATGTGACGTTGAGTTATAAAATACATTCTCTTAATATGTGAATGAACTTGATGCTGGCCAGTGTGAGAGTGTGATACATATGTGTGTGGAACTAGTTTGAACATTAGATTTGTAAATAAATAAGGGCAATTGTATCTGTATGTGTGTTACGTCATTAAGTAAATATGACTGGCCCGGTGGTTTTGTATATGTAATTTGAAAGAGTGCTTTTGTAGGTGGTGAAAGGTTGTGAATTTGACGAGGGAGAGGATATAAAGGGAAGTGAGGAGGTAGGGTTACTTATGACGTAAAGAAGAAGCGAAGGAAGATAGTGATATTTTCATGTTTCAGTATACTTCGGTGTGTTTTTTTAGTTGGGGACATTTTTAGTATGAGATAGGATATTATCGCTGTCAATTTTACTGATTACCAATGTCACTATCACTTTTTAATTGTGATATCAAAATCTCATCTACCTTTATCATTTCTCTCTCCTATTGAGATTCTGATCTAACGGTGGAAAATTGATAGTAATACTGGTAGTGACCAAAATTGCTAATGATAATATCCTATTTCTTTTAGTATTGTAAGAAGATTATTGTGCTCCCACCGCCAAAAGTAACATCCTTCGATTAGATGTAACAGTGATGTGATTTTTGCCCCATTTTTTGAAATTCTTGGTTACTTTTGCCTGTAAAAAAAAAAAGTGCTGGATACATATCTTAACCCTTCGTTTAATATCTTCTTAATAAAAACATTTGAGAGAGAATTGGTAATACTCAACAAATTTTTTTTTTTAAAAAAAACTTATAGAAAAAAAAGATAATAACTCAAATAAATAATTAGGTCGGTTGCTTATATCTACCATATTAAATTATCTAATCACATGTGTTCATGTGCCATATTTTTAAAATATTATCATCCAATTATTAACCTACATGAAAAATAGAACTTATAACATGACTACATGGTTCAAGAACTTGACATGATAGATACAACAAACTTGAGTATCTTCCTAAATATTTATTCCAGACATTTCTCAAACTCCCCTTATCACCCCCAACATATGATAGTCGGTTGGAAGGAAGAGGAAGCCTATAATATTTGATTCCAGGGAATCAAGGCCACAAGCTCCTAAATATTACATATGATGCGTAAATTAAGAAAACAAGTACCAAAGTTATTGTCTATGACGAGGCTTGATATAGCGGCCATGGCTGATTCTTCTTCTATGCAAAAACACCAAAAATCTGATAACAACACCTTCCAAAAGATCAAAGTAAGCCTCACTCCAAGATCTCTTCAATGATAATATGAAATAAGGTATCAAAAGCCCCGCTGCAAATCCCACACCAAGACTCAAGTAAAACCACTTATCAACCAACCCATCATCACCACCACCATAATTTGTTTCATCATTACTTCCTCCATCATCAGAACCATGACCAGGATTATCATTCTTACGTAGGAATCTCACAGGAAGGGGACAACCATAAAGACCAGGGTTTCCAGCAAATGAAGATGCCTCAAAAGTTGTTGTTTGACCTGTGTAAGGGATGGCACCTGAAAGATTGTTGTAAGACAAATTCAAGTAGCCCAAAAATGTTAAGGAAGACAAGTTATGAGGAATAGAACCAGGAAGTTGATTGCTTGAGAGATCAAGTGATGATAGCTGATGCATATTTGATACACTCAGAGGAATGCTGCCACTAATGTGCTTTCTTGACAGGTTCAAACACACCAGACCAGAAAGTTTTGTCATTTCACGGGGAAATATTCCAGACAGGTTGTTTCCAGAAAGGTCTATGCTGGTGACTAGAGAAAGAGTCTTAGTGTACATCAATGACTGGCCTTTTGCATTTACAATCAACCTATTTTGATAATTATTCTCAACAACAATGAACGCTGTTCTATTGTATGGATCTGGATATGCAGTATATTCTATAATCCTGCCCTTTCTTTTCTTCGGTGTTAATGCTTTCAGATCACCAAAGCTGGCCGGAATGCTACCACTCAAGTCATTCTCCCCAAGATCCAGGACTTGCAACGAAGTTAGTTTTGAGAGCTCATGAGGTATTTCTCCATAGAATAATTGGACCTTAAGTTCAAAATTGTAAGATTTGAAAACCTATCTCCTATCCAAGAAGGGAATCTTGCCAGAAAGTTCATTGTTTTCAAGATCCACGGTTTGCAAATTGGATAAATTCATAAATGATGGTGTCAGCTCTCATGAGAGTTGGTTGTCACTTAGCTGCAATATATTGAGCCCTTGCAATTGACCTAAGGAGTTTGGAATAGCCCCAGACAAATAGTTGTTGCTAAGGTCTGGTTCACTCAAGACAGAACAATTTGCAAGACTTGAAGGGATCCTTCCGATGAAGCTGTTGCTTGAAAGATCAATGGTCAAAAGAGAATAACACATCTCTCCTATAGACTCTGGTATTTGTCCAGAAATATGATTTTGAGAAAGAAATAAGACATTCAAGTTAGTCATTCCCATCCAAAACCAATTTGGTATGGAATCTGAAATGCTAGCATTCGAGAGGTCTAAATGTCTTATCTCTTTTTGTGATTGGATCCAAAATGGAAATGAAGGTCCCAAAATGCATGAATTCATTTGAAGTATTGTGAGTTGGAATGGAGGCGTCCGATTGGAGCTGATATTCACAGTAAATAAAGTGAATAAATTGCAGGATAAATCTAGGAATTTTAGATTGATCAATTTTGAAAAATGGTTTTCAGATATTATGCCTCCCAACTGATTAGAAGAAACATCAAACTCCAATAGGTAGAATTTCTGGAAGAGTCCTGTTAAGTTTACTTTTTCCAAGATGCAAGATATGAAGATTTTGTAATGATCCTGTAGATCCTTCAAACGAATTATTGCTAAGGTCAAGTCTAACTATATTTTCTAGTTGACCCAACCAATATGGGATTTTACTACCCAGTTGATTGTTGCTCAGAATCAAATATTGCAAATTATGTAGAGGTTTCTCAGAAGGGCAAGTTTCTGTTCCTTTCAAGAATTTCAGGTAGATTCCTGTCATATTATTCAACGATAACGAAAAACAATTCAAGTTGCAAAGTTTTCCAACAGAGTTTGGAATACCACCCTCAATAGAATTAAAATCAAGATAAAGTTGAGTGAGAGAAGTCATATTTCCCAAAGTGGAGGTGATATGTAGATTGTGAAAAAGGGTAAAAATACAGTGATTAGGTAATTAGGAAAATAATAATGGCACAAACTACTCCTATGAGGCCATAATTAGTTAGGAAAGGGTAGTTAGGTGGTTGTTATATTCTGTTAGAGTCAGTTAGTATTACTGTTACATATCAGAGTTAGTTAGTAGTTAGTATTGCTGCTGTTATTTCCATAGGGTCAGTTAAGAGTAGTAGTTATTCTGTTATGACTTGTATTTGACCGTTGCTTTGAGAGTCAGTCTCTGTCCTATATATAGATAAGGCCAGGCTCATGAGAGGAATGTATTGAATCAGTTTATGTTGAATATGTTGAATTGAATGAGGAGCGCAGCCGTTCTGCCTCTCTCCCTTCTTGTCCCCTCCCATTTCTTCTAATCTTCTACAACCCCCTTATCAGTGTATCAGAGCGAGTCATCCTCGGCTCTCCCGTTGTCATCTCTGCCATTCTGAATCAGTTCAGAGCCTTCAGTTCAGAGCCTTCCCTTCTTCTAACGGCTCAGTTCTGTTCAGGAGACAACCAAGAAATACCATAAAAAAAAGAAGAAAGCAAGTGACCCAGGTGCAATTCTGAATCAGCCAGGCGAGTCATTCTCGTAATGATTCAGTCTGCATCCAAGTCAACCAAGAAACACCCAAGATACTGCACAGACGCGCAAGACGACTTCAAGATACCAGCAACAGAAACTTGCGATTAAATCAGGAATGATCAAGACCAAGAACCAGCCAAGAGTCGTTCTCTTCCCCGGTTCAGTTTACATTCGGAAATTAGCAGTCAAGCAACGCCAACAGTCAGGCAGTCAAGAAACGACAACAGAAATCATTCAGTCTAGAGACGCTAGAATTGATCAAACCGGTTCAAAGAATTCTTTTTAGCCAAAGTAAGAATTCTTATCATCTTAGAACTAGAAGTTCGAATACCCAGAAGCAATCCGACCAGCCAAGACAAATTTTCTTGCGACCAGAATCAACGTTTTTTTAATCACCCAGAATTTCCAAGAACAGCTCACACCTCATTATCGAATCAGGGAGTGACGTAGATTCTGGGGTGTATTGCCGTCGGATTCTGAATATTTCACATTGTCGATTCGGGTTTCTTCATCTCTTATTGTTTCGTCCAGTTTTGGCTGTGGGTGTACGTCGGACGTGAGTATTGGCAGATATCGGGATTCTGGTCACGTCAGGATTGGAATTCTACATTGCATCGACCGATCCAAACTTTCTTTAAGGTTCCGCTGGTGTCACATGTGTTGCTGAGATTCTGGATTCTTTATATGCGCTAGCATCGTCGATTATTCTTCATTTCCGATTGCGGCAACAATGATTGTTTTGGGTGTCGACACGTCCTCTACATTCATTGTTGGGGACGACACGTAAAATCTTGCCAATTTGAAGCCCAGTCTTTGTCTCGTCACAACACCGACAATACTAACTCTACACCTTACATATCAATCATCAGGTAGCATTCTTATAATCTCAGAACCAGAATTTCGATCAGAGGCACGTCGTCTGTCGTCACCTGCTCAGTTCGGAAATTTGGTTTTGGATACGGGAAATCGTGGGTCCTGGTTGCATCGGCGGGTACAGAGTTGTCATCCTCAACCGCGTCGTGTCAGCAAATTATTAATTCTGGCATTGCCACGTCGATACTTCCACCATCAGAATTGACACGTATTAGCCTCGTGTGGAACTAGAACAGCAAGAACCAACTTGTCACGAGAAGAACTCGAAGACACCGTGGGATTCATATTGCACCGCTACAACTATCCTATCCGTAATTGCTTAATGGGTTCGGTGGAGTCACATGCCTCTGATTCTCGTCGCACACCTCTGACTTCTGGGTTAATTTTGTTCATCGACTTTTGACGTCGATTAATTCTGGGTTGTGAGTATTGCTCTGTTTTGTGTATGGTTTTCACTCGTTCACAGACCTCAAGCATAGCCATGTCAAACGATCTGAATGAATGTGTACGAGCATTGGAGTCGACAATAGCAGACCTTCCGAATAAAATTCAAACAGCCATTACCAATCAATTCGCTGACATCACTGGAGCGATTCAAACAGCCATTACCAATCAGTTTGTAGCCTTCACCGCCGCACAAGAACGTCGTCAACAGGTTGAAGATGTCCAAGAAAATAATGGGGATCACTTCAGAGGTCCTCAACGCCAACGACCAAGGGCAGAGTATACTCCTCCGACTCGGCAGACCAAGTTCGATTTCCCAAGATTCCAGAGACATGATATAGACGGATGGTTATACAACTGTGAGCGTTATTTCAAGATTGATGGTACTCCTAACAATTGGAAAGTCAGATTGGCGAGTGTCAATCTAGATGACAAAGGATACATATGGCACCAGTCCTTATGGATGAAGAACGGAACAGAGCCATTTCGTGGAATGAATACAAAAGGGCTATCAAGACTCGGTTTGGAGCACCCTACGAATCACCAATGGCTGAGTTGAAGCGATTATGCCAAATGGGCTCATTGGGCGATTACAAGGATGATTTCAAGAAGGGCCAAGACATCGAGAGTGTCTGTTGTTCACCTTTGACTTGAAGACCTTGAGTGTTCCGAAGTTGAGTGTGATGAGGTCTGGAATCGAAGCACATAGAGAGACAAAAATGATGTCGAATATTTCTGTTCTGCCGTCACTGTCTTTGCAAGCCGATAGAGTTAGCGGTGATTCAGCAAGGAAGAAGGAAGCAATAGTTGAATGGCAAACTAGGATAATGTCGAAAACTGATTTGGCTTATATGTGGGTGACTAAGGGGCAATTTGAAAAGTCAAATACTGCTCAGCTGGTGTCCATTACTAATTCAAAGATCCAGGAGCTGACACAGAAATCAGAGGTTCAGTGGCCAGTTGGTTCCCATTTTCTTTTTTGCTGATGAGCTTTTGGGCTTTGAAGATGCATACATGGGCCCGATAACTTTACAATGGGGTCTTACAATTCCTATGGGTATCATAAATAATGGGTTGTTGCCAGGAGTGTTCTGTCTTCAGTGTTCTCCTACCCAAAATTTGCTACACACTTGGTTCCGGGGCAAGTTAATTATAATGCTCTTTGGAAGGATCTGTCCTCTGAGCGGAAAAGCAAAGACAATAAGGGGTGCAGCAGTATTGAAGCAAATGGGAGAGCAATATCTTCTGGATTCAAGGGTTCAAGTTGCAGATTTTTGCTGTGATAAGAAATTATCCAGATTCTATTTTTTGTTGCCTCAGTTCTGTATTTTTGAAGGTTAATTTTGTGTTTTTGGGAAGGGAGTATTGATATGTAGATTGTGAAAAAGGGTAAAAATACAGTGATTAGGTAATTAGGAAAATAATAATGGCACAAACTACTCCTATGAGGCCATAATTAGTTAGGAAAGGGTAGTTAGGTGGTTGTTATATTCTGTTAGAGTCAGTTAGTATTACTGTTACATATCAGAGTTAGTTAGTATTACTGTTACATATCAGAGTTAGTTAGTAGTTAGTATTGCTGCTGTTATTTCCATAGGGTCAGTTAAGAGTAGTAGTTATTCTGTTATGACTTGTATTTGACCGTTGCTTTGAGAGTCAGTCTCTGTCCTATATATAGATAAGGTCAGGCTCATGAGAGGAATGTATTGAATCAGTTTATGTTGAATATGTTGAATTGAATGAGGAGCGCAACCGTTCTGCCTCTCTCCCTTCTTGTTCCCTCCCATTTCTTCTAATCTTCTACAACCCCCTTATCAGGAGGGGGGTTTTCCCTGCACGCTGTTACCTCCAAAATTAATAACTTGTATCTTTTTCCATCTTTTTTTAAAGAGTTGAGAGCAACTTGCTGAAAGATTGTAATTCCCACTTAAATCCAACGATAATAAATTAGGCATTTCTTCCATACAGGCCACTTACACTCATATCAATATGTTGCAGGCTACTTATATTCACAAGCCAATCGGGCATCTTTGAATGGAAGTTGTTAAAGGTAAGATCAATGATAGCAAGTGAAGAAAAATTCAGAGAAGCCATAGATGGAATATAACCAGACAATTGACAACCATACAGATGCAATTCAACTAAAGAAGGAAGTTGATTTAATGCAGCAGCCACGAAGCCAGTTATCCAATGAAAATTGTCAGCATATAATTCATTCGATCAGACATTATCAAGATCAAGAACTTTCAAGTGAGATAAATTTCCCAAATGTGCAGGAATGAGGCCACTAAAACCAGCAGATGACAAGTACAGATACTGCAAATTCTCTAATAAGCCAAAGAATTCAGGTATTGGTATGCCATTAAATGTGTTAAAACTCAAGTCTAAAAGCCTTAGTGACTTGAGCTTCATCAAAGATGGTCTTATCTCACCACTCAAGTTCCGGAACACATACCTGCTAGCAGAAGATTCAAACACAGACTTCGGGTTCGGATTGCGGAGATGAACTGCAACAACTGCTTTTGTATTGTTGTCACACTCTATTCCAAGCCATTCACAACAGTTACTTCCCCTCCATGAAGAAAGCACATTGTGAGGACCATGAAGCCCAGATTTGAAGTCCATGAGAGCTTCGCGATCAGAGGCTAAGCAAGTAGTAATAAAGTGGCCATCACTGCTCCCAACAGAAACTAAGATTAATAGGCAAAGCAAGAGTAACAACAACTCAATTACTGGTAATTTCTCCATTGAAGTATATATTTATCTCTAGCGAGCTATGGTTGAAGGTGAAAGCTGCATATCTCAGTAGTGCATATATATAAGCGTAACATACCCTTCGTTTACGCGTAACAAGATGAAGTTGCTTTTTGTTCCGAGTCAAATGGTCGAGAGAACTGAAATTAAAATTAAGACGAGATGAGAAAATGCAGTAATGAATAAAACCAACTATATATAGCTATAATGTCATGACATTTGGCTTCTAATTGAGCTTTCAAAACATGTAGCTCGCTTTCACGCGTAAAGTAGGGTTTTATTTCCCCTGCAAAATAGTTGAAAACGAAGCTATCATACAGAAGAAATAAGGAAATTTCATTGAATAGTAGTCAGCCGAGTTAGTTGAATGGAGAAAATAGTGAATTCTGTCATATCTCTTAATATGAAATTGAAGTTAAACAGAGAAAAGCGTTGGTCATCGGCAAAGTGGCAATCTATCCATTTTATGCTCACTACTACATGACACTCTTCTACTCTTCTTTCTTCTTGCCTCTTCTTTTACAGTTTTCGTTGAAATGACTAGCCTCGTGACTTGTCTATATAAGAAAAGGGCTAAATTAAATTCCCTTGAATTTTATGTTATACGTAAATAATCTTCCTAAGCGGAGCAATCCCCCGAACCCACTGCAGCTGAAAAAACTTATTTCTGATACAGTATCTTCAGAATTTGGTCCAGAGACGCAAATTTCCCCTGTGCAGGAAGTTCAGATGAATGACGAAATTACTGATGCAGGTGAATACTCTCATTCAAAGATAAGCTACTGAACTGAACTCAGATTCTATGGTTCCTGATGAAGAGGAAGAGGATGAAGAAGTCACCTTAAAGCAACGTGACGTATCTATTGACTTGAACGGAAACATACCTACAGTGGATTTTGCTTACCCATATTATTGAGGCTTTAAACAAGAAGATGGGATTGGCGGTGGTCATCAAACTGCTAGGACACAAAATAGGATATCGTCAGCTTCGTTCACAGCTCCAGAACATACGGAAACCTGTCGGACAATTCAAACTCATCGACCTTGACGAAGAATGTTTCCCAGTAAGATTTAGGCCCATTTCGTACCGGGAAGATTTAAGAAAGAAAAAGAACTTAGAGGAGGAGAGAAAAAAATGGAGGGGAAGATTGAGAGAGAATTTAAAAAGTTAAGCTTTTTGGTAGACACGGAAATGGAACAGGAAATTAAATATTCCCTCTGATCCTTATTATAAGGCACCAACCACCAACATTTTTTTGTCCTTATTGTAAGGCACCAACTTACTTTAACTAACTCATTTATTACTATTTTTCCATTATGCCCTCATTTTTAACTAACTCGTTTAAACATACATCATTAAAGTAGGGGTAAAGTTGGAAACATTTATTACTTTTAGACCTCATTAATGACTTAACCTCCATTCCTTGATCCGTGAGAAATGGTAGTTGGTGCCTTATAATAACGATCAGAGGGAGTATTTGGTAGGAAGAAAGGAAGTTGGTTAGGTGGGAAGAAGAGATAAAATACCAATAATGCCCCTAAAAAATAAAACAACCACACCTTTATTGCTCTCATTTGTAACCTTCTTCCTTGCTCTCATCTGTGACCTTCACTTCCGTCAATGGTCGCCGATGCCCTCTCCTTCATCTTCGACCTTCACTTCTTCCCATTATGCCCCTGAAATAAAAAATGGAGAAAATGATTTGACTAATTCAAACTTTTATTTCAAACATTCGAACGATGGTGTTAAGTTCGAACATAATGCGCTAAAGTGAGAACGTGTTCGAACCAAAATTTTGACAGTAGCCACACTTCTGCATCAGTTTATATCGAAATAGGACATCAACAGTCATTTTCATTCCATATATATCACTACATATTCAACAATCAATTTTCCTCAACCTACAGTATGTACATCTTCAATTTCATATCTAACATAATTCATATTATTCACATTATGGCCACATTTATCATTCAAAAAACAAAGCACACTGTAAAGCAACAAACAACATTTTTAATACAACAACACAGCACAATGAACAGGAACAAACAACATTTGAAATCGCCTATTCTAGCTGTCTCTGTCACTACATCTCCAAACTCACCAAAACTCAACCCACAAAAATACCCATTCACACAGACCCCTTAAAAATTGTCTCCCTTGTTGCTTCCCAACGCAATTTCTATCTATTTGAACCCAATTTGAAGCAACAAGTTTTTCCAAAAAACGCTAAATCAGACATCAATGTATACCCATTGCCAGTTACTCGAGTTCAGCTTCAATTTCGCCTGAGTTCAACTTCTCGTTCCAACCTTCTTTAGCGTGTCCTTCGTCTTCGTCAAGCTCCTCAGTAGCTCAAGCTTTAAACAGATGTGATTTTTTATAGGGGCATTTCTGTCCAATATTTCACTCTCCCGGGAAGATTTAAGCTCTCTCACCACTTTCAGATGGAATGAAGATTCCCACGTTTAAGGGAACATTGGAAAGGGCGGGAACTTAGCTTTCGGGAAGAGAGGCACGCCAAACATGTTTAATGGAGGGAAGTGTGTCAAGTTCCCTTTCCTTGGCCCAAGTTCCGTGTAACTAACAGGGCCTTAGGGCCTGTTTGGTTTGGGGGGGGGAGTGGGAGGGAAGGGAAGGGAGTAGAAAGGAAGATATTGACCAAATTGCCATTAATGAAAAGAATATTTTTTTTTTGTTGAGAGTATATTTTTGGAATATTTAAAAGTTTCCATGGGCTATTTAGTAAAGAGGAGAGAAAAAATTTCTTTCTCCCCCTCCCTCAAACCAAACAGGCCCTTAAGGATGATATGGACCATCAAAATGCTCTCTTAAGTGGCCCATGGATGATCTTTGGCCATCACCTCACAATTCAACCTTGGTCGCCTCTTTCAAACCATCATGACCATGTTATTAACTAGGTAGTATGATGTATAAGATTTCCTAAACTTCTGGCACACTATTATCACAAAAGCATCATCCGATCTATCGGAAGTGTTTTTGGGGAGGTCATTAGAGTATATTACAATACTGACTCAGGTGACCAGGGGCAGTTTGCAAGACTAGCTATCATCATCGACCTTACGAAACCATTAACCTCAAAGATTTAGGTTGATGGCGAGCTTGTCTTTGTGGAGTATGAAGGCCTACCCACCATTTGTTTTAGCTGTGGGAGATACAGTCACCTCCAAGAAGTTTGCCGGGAAAAAATGGCAGCAACCACCGGAGACTCAACGTGAAACTATCTTCCCAATGAAGCATGCATGACCAAACTTGAAGTATAGGCGCATGAGACATCCCAATTTAAGGAATGGATGCAGGTCCAACGATGTCGTTGTACGATGGTCAGAGGGGGTAGAAAGAACAAAGCAATTGAAGGCAGAGATATAGCCATCGTCTTGAGGTATGAGGTGTTCAACGAGGAAGGAGTTTTGGAGGACGAGAGACCAGCAGTATACGATATAGTCAGAGGAAGCCATTACCCAAATGTTGAGACCATTACTCAAAGGAAAAAAGGGAAAGAGATAAAAGGATAAAAAAAGGATGGATCAAGGAAGCAAACAAAAGCTGTCAGGCCCTTAAGGAAATAACCAAGATTGCATTTTCAACTCACCACACTATGTCCCAAGGAAAATCACCACGACACCTGACCATAATTTCAATAATGCCATTCTCATCAATGACTCCAAATTGCCATGTGGGCGTCAAAGCAAACATGGCTACTTAGAAGGATCCGATATGCAGACTATTAAGAAGACCCAGCCCACTCATGGAAATGACCCACAATCAAAGAGTAGAGGATTCAAACTCTCCTCTGAAGTCACAATTCACAATTTGGGAGGAAAACCCAATTTAAAAGCAGTTGGGCCTTAAGTCAGATCTATGAAAGAAATAGAAAGGGGAATTCAACATGACTTGGAAGTCACAGATGCAATGATGCTTGTTGAGGGAGTTGCTCTTAACTCCACTTTTCCTAATTAATGTTTTTATGTCAATTATAACTTGGAATTGTCAAGGGGCTTCTGATAAAAAGTTTCCTTCAATTTTCAAATATTTTGTGGCTTCTTACAAGCCTGATATTTTTGTGATTGTAGAACCAAAGATTTCTGGAAATAAAGCTGACAAGGTTATTAAAAAGCTTGGTTTCCAACACTCTCACTGAATTGAAGCAATTGGTTTTTCTGGTGGCATATGGATTTTATGGTCAACTAAAGTGTCAATAAACATCTTGGTGAATCATGTTCAATTTGCTCATGTGGAGGTTGTCTGGCCTGGACAAAATGCTAAATTCTTATTCACAACAATATACGGCAACTCGCAACAACAATACAAGAAATTTCTTTGGCAAGATCTTGATCAGTTAGCCGCCAATCTTTCATCTTCATGGCTCTTGGCTGGTGACTTTAACGCCATTCTCAATCAAGACGAAAGAAGAGGGGGGTTGGAACGCATAGCTCAAGGGTGTGGACTTTTCAAAAAATTTATCCATAAAAATGGGCTCATTGATATGGGCTCACATGGCCCAAGGTATATGATAAGTCATCTTTCTGCTATATATTTCCTATGTGCTATGACTTTTTTGCATGGTGATTCTGTGCTTGGATGTGCTTCAATTAACAAAATATGTTAGGATTCATGCACATGTGGAAATAGGAAATAGATAAAGTAAGTTGTTGCATTTCAATTACTATCCCGCATATAAAGTAGAAGAAAAGGATGTATTTTAATGCATTCTGAAATCGCAAAACAGAGTTGATATAATGCTATAACATAGTGGATATTTGCTTTGAACTAGCACCACAATGTGACACAATGTTGTAGCAATGTAAGTGATGATTTGTTATGTGTTGTGTTACACTGATCTTTTCTCGAGGATATTTCTGGAAATAAAGGCAGATTCTTGGGCTGAACGTTTAAACGGCGGTTGACTTAACTGAATCAAAAATAGAGGACGTGGAGAATCGAATAAAAGATCTTCAGAATCCCGCAGAATTAAAGAAAGAATCAATCAACCGAATCTAGGGAGTCAAGCCTAACAAAATTAGGAAGCCCAGCTCACTGGACGTACGACGTGAAGTTTCTAGCTATAAAAGAAAAGTACGTCTAAACCTAGAAGGCAGTCAGCAGTCAATGATAGCATGACGCTACTCAAAGTACGAAATCAGATTCATTGAGAGAAAAAAGAACTCTGCCGAGAGCTGCAAAAGGACCAATTCGAGATAGAAGTTGGACGGAGCTGAAGAAGATGTAGGGCATCACATGACAGGAGTCCAACGACCTTCTTTGTTTTAATGTTTTTATAGTTTTCCATGGGTTATTTTTCTTTTGTTTCGCTTGTGTTTCCCTCATTAGTCATGAACTAAATTCCATTGGCTGAGCGAGGATGGATTCTTAAGCTGTAGTATGAACCCAGATTGTTAGTTTTCAATTTAATGAATTCAATTTGCTTAATTATGATTCAAATGTCTTGTCTATTAGTTGGCCGCTAATAGGCGAGGGTAGTGGCCTTAGCTTGTTGGAAATGAGTTAAGGTTAGACCTCTGCTAAGCAGTATGTGCTAGGCGAGCTTTTACAGGGCTCGATCTAAATTGTGAGTTACAGGAATGAGTTTACCTCACATAGTTAATACACCTAGGTTAAATTGACGTTCTAAGCCCAAAAATCGCCATAGGAAGTGCCCACAGCATGGAATTGTGCCATGGGTGCAACTAAAAACCTTCTACAAAGGCCTAGATGCCCAAACGCGATCGATAGTCGACGCTTTTGCAAATGGTTCTCTTCTACTAAAATCTTACAATGAAGCATATGAACTTTTAGAACGAATTGCCATGAACAACCATCAATGGCTGGCAGACAGATTAACATCCACCAGATCCGTCGTAAGAGTTCATGAGCTCGACGCAATGACTGCCCTCATTGCTTAAGTAGCCTCTCTAACCAATATGATCGAGACGATGAGTCTCCTTGCCAACACGTCATCCGTGTCAACTGCACAGGTAGCCTGTGTTTACTGCGAAGGAGAACATCCTTACACTTAGTGCTCTGCTAATCTCGAATTTGTTAATTATGTGAAAAATTACAACACTAGGCCGAGCAATGTGTAAGGCAGAGCAATAGTTAGGAAGAATATGGAATTAACCCACATGGAAGGATTTGTGAGCCTTAATTTCTCTATAACTCAGTGAGTACGCTCTCTAGATCTAGCACTATCTTTGATTTGTCCTAGTTCTTAGGTTTAAGCCATTTTGCATCTAAGTAGAATTGTACATGATTAAGGCATTCGCTTTTTCACCCCAATTCACATACACAAACCCCGAATATCACACTCCCATTGTCAACCCTCTTGAGCCTTTACATAATGCGGTAACATGAACTAGCATATAGTGTAATCACAAATTTCTCTGATAATGCTGTAGCATACTGTCCCCAAATGCAACTGTTGTGACATGGTGATGCTCTTGTAAATTCTTTGCTTAAAAAAAATCTCTCTTGAATACAAGAGGACTGAGAGCATTATGCCAAGCAATGAAGAGAAAGGCCGCATAAGGCATCACATTCCCATCATAGCTATCTGCCATCCTGCTATAGCAATATCATTTCATAAACTTTACATTCATCTACTTATCTGACCTTCCCCGACATTACAACCCTAGAAAAGTCCTTTTGATGAAAGAATACTCATGTGTAAGAAAGAGACCATAGATCTATAACAAACCTATAAACAGTTTGGACTAGTAGAGACGAGTGAAACGAATCCCCCAAGGAGAAGGAGTGATTAAACACTTTGCCTGAGAGTTTCTGGATGCTCAGAGCAACGCCTTATATAACATTAGGTCAATATTGAGCAGTGGGATTGTTTACACAGAAAGTTGACCTTAAGATAACAACAAGATACATGATTCCTAAAGCAAGAGCAAATTTGCATAGTTGAGCCTACTATATCTTTTATCTCTGTTTTTGCCCAAGAGTGAAAAAGATAAATGTAAGGGAGTTTGATAAGTCATATTTCTGTCATATATTTCCTATGTTTTATGACTGTTTTGCATGGTAATTCTGAGCTTGGATATGCTTTAATTAACGAAATATGTTAGGATTCATGCACATGTGAAAATAGGAAATAGATGAAGTAAGTTGTTGCAATTTAATTACTATCCCACATATAAGGTAAAAGAAAAGGTTATATTTTAATGCATTTTGAAATCGCATAACAAAACTGATATGATGCTATAGCATAGCGAATCTTTGCTCTGAACTAGCACCACAATGTGACCACAATGTTGTAGCAGTGTAAGTTATGATCTGTTATGTGATGTGTTACGCTGATCTTTTCTCGAGGATATTTCAGGAAATAAAGGCATATTCTTGGGCTGAACGTTTAAACGGCGGTTGACTTGATAAATCAGAAATAGAGAATATGGAGAATCAAATAGAAGATCTTTAGAATCCCGTGGAATTAAAGAAAGAATCAATCAACTGAATCTACGGAGTTGGGTCTAACAAAATTAGGAAGCCCTACCCACTGGACGTATGGTGCAAAGGTTCTAGTTGTAAAAGAAAAGGGCAGCTAAACTTAGAAGGTAGTCAACAGTCAGAGATAGCACAACGCTACTCAAAGTACAGAATCAGATTCATTGAGAGAAATCAGAACTCTGTCGAGAGCTGCAGAAAGACCAATTCGAGATAGAAGTTGGACAGAGCTGAAGAAGACATAAAGGCGTCATGTGACAGGACGTCCTCTGCGTCGTCGATACTCTGACGACCTTATCTGTTTTTACTGTTTTTATAGTTTTCCATGGGTTATCTTTCTTTTGTTTCATTTGTGTTTCCCTCATCAATCATGAACTAAATTCCATTGGCTGAGCAAGGATGGATTCTTAAGTTGTAATATGAACCCAGATTATTAGTTTTCAATTTAATGAATTTAGTTTGCTTAATTGTGATTCAAATGTCTTGTCTGTTAGTTGGCCGCTAATAGGCGATAATAGTGGCTTAGCTTGCTGGAAAGGAGTTAAGGTTAGACCTCTGTTAAGCAGTGGGCTCGATCTAAATTATGAGCTACAGGAATGTGTTTACCTCACATAGTCAATACACCTAGGTTAAACTTCCGTTCTTAGCCCAAAAATCACCATAGGAATATGAAAGAAGTAAAGTAAGGGATGTACTTACAGGATTGTGGAAGCTTATATAAATTAGTGGTGGGTTAACTGAATAACATTGCGATAGGAATTTTGCTGTAGCATTGCGAAAGTTGTGCTGCAGATTGTTGTAGTAATGCGATAGAAGCAATCTGGGGGATTAATGCGACTTAAGATGAAGTCTAAACTCTGCCCGCCTTATATTTGATTTTCTCAATTGAACTCTTGATCCACTGATTTATCTTGTTTGTTAGTAGTACAGTCAAAACAACCATCATAATCATTACCATCACACAACTCTCATGCAATTACTGGCTGCATAATCGATGCTACAGTCTTTGTGGGACAATTCTATTCTTACTCTTTATTACTTGTTCGACTGGTTCACTTGCCACAAGAAGATTTTGACCAACAGTACACATGGAGAAAAGGAACATTGTTTATGTGCCCAAAACGTGCTATTTGTAACACTATGTGGCTTCAAACGTTTCCTAACTGCTAGGTTGATCACTTGCCAAAAGTCTAATTGGATTATAGACTGATTTAAATAAACCTAGGCTTAAGGCAACAAAACAACTCAATCATTAAGCCCTTCAAATTCTTAGCCCCCTGGTTATCTCATCCAGATTTTACCAAGATAGTTTATCGCATATAGGATCAAGAGGAGGACCTTTTGACTTGTATTGCAGCCTTTATAGACAAGATCCAATGTTGGAATGTGGAGACTTTTGGGGAAATTGGGAAGCGCAAAAGAAAACTCCTTCGCAAAATTAATGGTATCCAGACTAAATTAGAAGATCAAACAGATGCCCTTTCAGACTTCCTAATAGAGTTTGAGTCATCGCTGAAAGAAGTACTTGAAGAAGTGTGTTTCCAGGAAGAACTCTTATGGCTTCAAATATCCTCATCTAATTGGATTTGCTTGGGAGATCGTAGCACCAACTACTATCACATGAAAGCTCTTATGAGAAAAAAAAATAAATTTGCTCAGAAACTAGCTGGAGATTGGATTGTAGATGAGGAGCATTTATCTAAATTTGCGAGACAATTTTTTGTGGACCTCTATTCACTAGAGGACTCAACTTTCATCCCCTTCTTGCTACAAGGTGCTTCCCCAAAAATCACTGATCCTCAACTTCTAACGTTGGAAAGAATGGTGACAATTGAAGAAGTTAAACATTCCCTCTTTGAAATGCAGCCCCTTAAATCTCTGGGTAAAGATGGTATTCATGATATTTTTTTACCAATCTCAGTGGAGCATTGTAGGATCCAGTATTTTTTCCTTCGTGCATCGACTTTGGTCAGGTGCTTCCCTAGACCCAGCTTTAAATCATACATCAATAGCACTGATTCCCAGAGTTAATTACACAAGTCTTATCAATGAATTTAGACCGATAAGTCTCTACTCCGTACTGTATAAAATTGTATCCTAGACTATTGCTAATAGGTTGAGACAGGTTATGCCTGATTTAATTGATTAGTACCAAACAAGCTTCATTCAAGGAAGAATCATCATTGATAACATCATTATCACTCGGGAGGTAATCCATTCTATGAGGGGGGGAAGGGAAAACGTGATGGATGGCCATAAAAGTTGATTTGGAGAAAGCTTTTGATAGGCTTTGATGGGATTTGATAGCTAATACATTAAGAGATACTGGAATACTGTGTAATCTGGATAGACTAATTATGGACCGCATTTCAACCCGTACTATGCAAGTATTATGGAATAGGAAACCCACAAGCCCATTCACTCCTGAGTGAGGCATAAGGCAAGGAGACCCCCTCTCTCCGTATATATTTATTCTTTGTATAGAGCGCTTATCCCAACTTATAGAGGCTAAAGTTAAATCTGGGGATTAGAAGACAATCAAATTGGGTCATAAAGGCGTAGCCCTTTCTCATATATTCTTTGCTGATGATTTGATCCTCTTTGGTCATGCATCATCTCAACAAGTTGTTTTAATCAAAGAAATCATGCAAGAATTCTGTAATTCTTCATGTCATTTGATTAGTCAATCCAAGACCAAGGTATATTTCTCAAAGAATATTGGCTCTCAAGAGTGCAAGAGAATTTGTGACAAACTGGGATACCAGAGAACAAATTCCTTAGGTAAATACCTGAGGGTTCCAATTCTTAATGGATGAGTTTCATCAAGTACTTATGGGTATATTAGTGATAGACTTCAGTCAAAGCTAGCAAGATGGAAAAGCCAAACCCTTTCATTGACTGGATGAATCACTCTAACCAAGTCAGTTTTGGCATCCATACCTCTTTACACAATGCAAAGCACAACTCTTCCATCATCATGTATTGCGAAGATCGAGAAGATAATTCAGAAATTTATATGGGGCTATACAAGAGACCATCGTGGGGTTAGCCTAGTCAAATGGCAGGATCTATGCTAACCTATACAGTATGAGAGTTGTGGAATGTTGAAACTGAACTCCTAAAACTGAGCTTTCATGATGAAATTGATTTTCAGGATTCAGTCCCAGCCTGAATCTCTTTGGGTTCGTGTTTTGAAACAAAAATATGTAGTAGCAAACTTAATGGAAGTGACCCGTCGATCTCGTGTTTCCTACTTTTGGAGAAACTTACCAAAGTCATGGGAAGACACCTTCTTCCACATTAAATGGAACCCAGGGGATGGTAGACATGTCAAATTCTGGACGGATTATTAGGGGAGTGATTATGGTCCTCTAAAATACATTTCATCCTCCCCTATCCCTGACAATGAACAATACAAGGTTATTTCAAATTATATGAATGAAGATTGATCATGGAATTGGAATTTATTTCAACACATATTGCCTTCTGATGTGATAAAGGATATTACTTCTATAGCAATACAACGAGCTCCCCAAGCTCCTTCATGCTACTAGAATTTAACTAAGAAAGGGAATTTCTCTACAAAGTAAGCTTACAGAGCTCTGGAAACCTTGAACTGGAATGAGTACGACACCACGTGGTCTCGGATGTGGAAACTACTAATGGCTCAATGAGTTAGCACCTTCACTTGGCTTTTACTTAAAGGAAAGTTGCTCTCTAATGAGGAACAGTTTAGAAGGGGAATGACTAGAATCAGCTCTATTCTCTTTGCTAAGTCAACAACGAATGTTTAGACCATGTTTTCAAAGGATGTAGTATGACCTTATCAGTTTGGAGGAAAATTCTACTTGTAGACATGAGTACAAACTTCTTTAGATTGGACATTCCATCACCTTCTCTAGATCTCTCTTGGAAGATATGAATATGAATCACGTGCTGGAAACTCTGAGAAGTCCGAAACAGAAGAGTTTTCAAGGGGGAATCATTTACTATGGAAGGGATTGTATCTCAAGTTAAATCTTTAGTTTTCGTACCCAAAAGTGCTTCTCTAAGTTTAATCTTATTTTGTAATCTCTACTTGATCCCTCTCCTTAGTTGTACATTTTTTGACCATTTATTAATGGAATTCCATTTCATTGGAAAAATATATATAATAATCTTCCTACTCTTTAAAAATGTACAAGAAACCTCCTTAAACCTCCTATTTATGCAGATTACTCCGAATTATTTAAAGTTCAAATAGCATTTTTTTTGGGATTTTTCCCTTTATATTATTTAAAAAAAGAAGAAGATGTGCACTGTTTTTTTGGAGCAAAGGAATGGTTTCCTATTAGTAATAAAAATATTACTAATTTTTTTAAAAAAGAAAAGAAGAAGAAGATATGCACTGGGTGCACTCCAGCCATGTGAGAAGTGAGACGAATATAAGTTGCAAAAGAAAGAATGACACAAAAAAATGTGACTGCATATACTATAATGTCCTAATCTTATAATCTTGTTTATTTATCTTTCTCCCTTTATACAGTCTACATTTCATTTTGTGAATGTAAAAAGGATCTAAATCGCATTTTCCCTTCTTTTGGTTCCCATCTCATTCTCTTCCTAAATTTAGAGAAAATCAACGGAGAGTAAGATGACAGGATTCAAATCTATTTAAGCATACACGTCATTGCGATGTTAAGAACCTAAAATCATCAGTCTTCAACATCAAATAAGACAAATTAGCCCCCCCAAGAAAACCAAACAAGACAAAACACAACACCAACTGCAACTATAATTCTCGTGATTAAGATAAAACCTGATCAAGAGGCGATTCCTTAGCACGCGTGTCTATAAAGAACAAGGGCATTTGTTAATCCACAAAGACTCAAAAAACATCCGACTCAAATTAGGTAACATAACTGCGGCAAATATTTGAATGCAATATAAGAACTTATTAATGGATCCCCTGCATTTACAGAAAAAGAGAAAATGTACTTATTCACTTTTCTCTCTCTCTATCTAGACAGTACCCATTGAAGTGGATACTGAGTAAAATCTGCTTACATGCAGAAATCCAGTCAGCTGGAGAATTTAAATTTTTATGAAGTATGGCTTCTTGTACCTCTCTTGGACATGATTTTGGTAGAAACCAAAATCTACAGGCCAACATAGAGACTCAATCTCAACTATTGACAGATAGATATTGATTCAATGATGAGAGGCAACTGTCCGCCAAATTGTACAAGTAAAACTCCCATAATAGGTCAGCCATAATATGAGGTTTGGTGGTTTTGGTACTCCATACACACAAGTCTGGCTAGTTCTGATAGAAACACCTCAGCACTCAACACCTTGAGCGTGTTTAGGCACTGAGAGATACACACTAGTAGTCATGTTTTTTCTAAAATAAGTATTAAAAAGCCTTAAGAGTACACAAATTACGCAACTGGTGCTCTGGAATCTGTGAAGACAGGCCTAAGCGCTTGTGCTTGACAAAACTCCAGACAGCTGACAATGAAAGAAAACCATTGCGTTACAAGTAAAGCCATACAAAATCTATGTGAAGACAATGATAATAAACATGGAAGCGATAATGGAAAGAATTACCCTCAGATTTCAAGATATTCTCCTCATTGAGATGTTTCAAGCTCCTGAGCTCCAACATCTGCTGGCCCATTGTTAGAAGCATCCTCTGTGTCTATGAAAGGACTGTTTCTAAACTGATCCATTGGTTGGGAATGGGCCTCAATTAATGAACAAGAATTCCTAATCCCTTGATCAGAAAATTGTTTATTACTTTCCATATTTTCATCTGGCAAGCATTCCACAGTCAACTTTGGCTGGTTAGCTGCAAGGCCTTTATTTTGCATCCTAGCAGAGATAGGCGATTCAAGTTTATCAGCATAATTTCCATTTAACTCCAGAGGTCTATGAAAGAGAAAATGAGCCACAGTTCGATCAATGGGGTTTGTCTCTGTTTCACCATGGGGCGTCCTGGCATATCTGTGATCCCAATATGGTTCATACAGGAACATCAAACCATAACCAAAAAGTTAAATTGATCATTGTTCAAGCAAAAACAGCAAATATAGTGGAGGTGTTACTTTCATCTTTGAATTGAAGTTATGAATAGGCATTCAGTTGGAAAATGTTAGAGAACTTGTAGGAATTGGGAAGAGAAAGGGAGAGAGACACAGGAAGAACAGAGGGTTAAGAACAGAATCGGAGAAGAGAGGAGAAGAGAAATCTGTGATGCTCATTCATTCATCATAACAAGCTAATCATAACAAGCATAGAAATACAATGGGTAGTCATATGCCTTATATAGGCAATACTTGACCTACTAAATCCCAACTAACTACTATTAGTTACTAACAACTAACCAACTAACTACTCCCTTCCTAACTACTAACCTAATGTTATTTACCATTTACATATCAATACCCTCCTCTAAAATATCCTTGTCCAAAGGATGATTGACAAAAAAAATACAAAACTCAAAAAATATAAATCTGAAACAATCAAAAATAGAGTTTTTTTTTCCAACGTGTTTCCTTTCAGCTGTTGTCCCATACCAACAAGAAAAGGATTTTTCTCCCCCTTCAGCTGTTGCCCCATACCAACAGGAAAAGATTTTTTTTCCAACATCAGAAACCAGCCCAATAATATCTTGCTGCCATATCAACATCTGGTACCCATTTGCGTTTGGATGTCCAAGAAGTCAGAATCCCGATGAAGCAAATCGACAAACCAGGACCCAACAAACATCGACGCAGAGCGATGCCCTGAATCCGACGATAAAGAGCACTGGTCCAGAATCGACGAGCTGAACACATACTCACCATTCCGTCGACTCAGAATCATTCGACGCGAATCCAGAAATGTGAAACATCCGACCCAGAATTCCGATGAAAAAGAGTGATCGATTCTGATGAATGGCGTCGCACCTAGCATCGAAATACCCAGACGCCGACGAAGTGAATACCCAGAACTTGCGAGTAACTCAGAAATCTTCAGAACCAGAATCAGTCGACGCTGCTAGAAGAGAAGAAAGCCCAGAATCGTCGATCAGCCTGTGATGCAAATAATCCCAGAATTCCGTCAATGCAGTCTGCACACTCAGAAGGTTGAAGGTTCTTGACTGGATTGGGTGATCTTTTTTTTTTGTTTTTTGTTTTTTTGTTTTTTGTTTCTTGTATGAGAATCTTGAATGAGAGTCTGAACCGTGAGGTGAGAAGAAGACTCAGGTCTGATTCAAGATTAACAGATCGTACAGAAGCATGCCAAGGATTGAACAGCTCTGATACCACTGTTAGAGAACTTATAGGAATTGGGAAGAGAGAGGGAGAGAGACACAGAACAGGAAGAACAGAGGGTTAAGAACAGAATCGGAGAAGAGAGGAGAAGAGAAATCTGTGATGCTCATTCATTCATCATAACAAGCTAATCATAATAAGCATAGAAATACAATGGGTAGTCATATGCCTTGTATAGGCAATACTTGACCTACTAAATCCCAACTAACTACTATTAGTTACTAACAACTAACCAACTAACTACTCCCTTCCTAACTACTAACCTAATTAGTTATTTACCATTTACATATCAGAAAACATGATTAACCTGTTAACTACAACTCAGCAGAACACTTGTTGAAAAAAATGAATTCTTATTTAGGTGATTGTTAATATAGTGTCAGTGTTTGCCTATGAACAGCAAGGACAGTTTTGATATGCAGAAAACAGCCTTACCCCAACTAATTCTTAAAAGCCTAAATTATTTTTTGTAGAGCTTTATTTTGGTGTAATAAAGAAAAATATTACCGCAAAATAAATAGTAACTCAAGTAACATGGGCTCAATGAGGTAAAAGTAAAACCAAGTTGGAGCAGTTATAAATATATGTACCAAAGAAAAAGGGAAAACTGAGAGCGCATGAAGTTGTCACCCTCACCATAACATGACTCCACCACTGTCGGTTTCTGATGTTGTGCATCAGAGATGAAGAAATATACTGAACTCCTACATGAGCACTGGATATTTCTCACGAAGTGATGGGAGTAGCAAGTAGTAATATGGGAGTAGCAAGTAGTAAAAAAAATTTCATCCACCATTTCTGCTTCTCTTGTAAATGATATAAACTAATATAGTAATGGAAGTTAAAGGAGCATTGCATTATAACATATTTCCTAACCTGTTTTGGAAACGAATTTCTTCTCTTTGAAGAACATCATGTTCTTCTCTGCTATTTTTGTTCGTACTGCTACTGTCACTGGCAGGATGCCTTTCCATTGCACTTTGTGCCAAGCGGAACAAGCTATCTTTGATACAGAGTCTTGTTTTGATGTCCAACTGTAGAGAGAAATATACCCGTGTCCAAATAAGTGTACAAGGAAATAATCATAATATAAAGTGTTCACCACTAACAACTCCGCCATACCTTTGATATAATGTCCTGAAGCTTGTACAGTATTGTTTCTTCAACAAAACAATCATCAATAGCTCCACAGACTGTGTTGGAGTCATCTTGTTCAATAGGTGGATCCAGAGCAGGAAAAGTGCTTCGATCTTCAACTTCAGGATCAGTCCCATCTGAGGAACGATTTTGCATTTCTTGAAGATATGTTTGACTAATAAATTTATTAGTGCTAGGAACTTGATTGCCCAATTGCTGCTGTTGTTTCTGAATTGCGAGCATCGCCTGCATTTGTTGCCGCCTCCTCAATTTTTCAATTTTTTCCTGAGGAGTCATGGTCACCGGTTTGACTGAGTCCCCGGACTTCTTCACAGGATTCACTAAATTACTAGACACTTCATATCCCGAAAGTGGAGGTTGATGCCTAAGATCTGATTGAGCCTGAGGTAGCATTGGGATAGATGGATGAGCATTTTCCGGGTTTCCATACACAGGAGATATTAGATATGGATTCATGGTGTTCTGATAAAAGGCCTCAGCTCCTTGAATCTGCTTCTGTTTTCCAAGAACTGAAGGGGGAGAAGATTGTATGACAGAAGGTGTCATTTGATTCTCAAATTGCTTTGACAGGTTTGCTGAAGGAGAGCAACTACCATTCTGCAATCTTCTAGCCTCTCGTTTTCCCTGTGATTTTTTCTGAACTTTCAATAGATTATTTTGCCCATAAGCCTGAATATATATAATATAAAACAATGTAAATAGGTCAATATAGATATGCTGACCAGAGCTGTTGCACACTTACTTACTAACGGGCATAAATACCATGACTATTTTATCTTGGTTCCATTAGTGACTACTATAATAGGCAAAAATTCCCCAGGTTGCTTTCTGTGGCATAATATCCTTGTATCACATCTTTCCTTGATTTGGTCTAACTATTTCTATTTCAGTTTGTGTGCCTTGAGAAAGAGTTTGAACGAAGAAATGCCTAAAATTTCAGTCATCCTATATCAAGCATTCAATGTCACTAACTCACTATGTTATAATTCATAGAATTGAAGGTTATTTTGCAACGATTGGGTGAAAATTAAACAGAACCAATGCTGCTTATAATTCTCTCACCAAGGAGCCATGTATTAACAAAAATTTACTTGCAAGTGCAATGCACTAAAAGTAAGGGATATGTGTCTTGTGTGATCATAGTGTTAGTAAATAAATAGAAGTTTGCCAGTTGGTTTTTTTTTTTTTTTGTCAACTTTGAAATAGAACCTTTAGATAAATTATTTTAACTTATTTTTATTAATCCCTTCCATTAATCCTCCCTATTTACTCAACATGGTTCTTGATTGTGGCGGCTAAATAAGAATATGAAAACAAGAAGATAAAGGAAGCTGAGGAAAAGAAGACACTCCTCTAGCTTTCAAGAGGGTATCCGAGTCTGGCCAATCCTGTTGTTGAACTCTCACTTCACAATATATTCCCTTATTCCCTCCCAACGGTAATACAACCTTTGTGAGGTAGTAACAATTGCAACTGCCAAGTGTAGTGGTCATGTCTCTTTTTGCCATAGTACGTGCATGGTGGTTATGTATCAAAGGATCTGCTTGAGGACACGTTAAGGGATCAAGAATTTAATGTAGTCGATTAAAAAAAGTTAATTATTGACACCCCTATAATAAAGGGTATGTGTCTTTATGCTGTCATACCATCATTGTATTGTCTAAATACAAACTTAAGGGTAAAATATATGCGCACGTCAAATACTACAATTGAGCTGTCAGTAACAGCTTTTGTATGGTCTCTTCTTTTCCTTTCTAATTTCAACCCTCATTATCTTCTTAGCAATTTCCCATTCTAAATAGAGCAATTAGGGCCCAGCCCTCCAGGGCCAACCCAGCCAGGGCCTGGAAGTTACTATTCCAAATTTTAATTATTTTTCCTCCGTTTTTTTTCAAAGAAATATAATTGTAAATTACAACAATTAGTTATAGTTTATCAAATAAATGTTGTTAACATTAATATTCAAACAACACGAATCATCCAACAAATAAGCACAATCACTTTTGTAATGTAACTTGCACTACAAAAGTGTTCCTATAATTAGAATCAGATGTAATAATAATAATAATATGGTCGGTCGGTGAGATGATGGGGGTTTAACGTCAAAGCGCAAAACATTTAAATAATGTTGCAATTATTGGTATTTTGCCATAAAAATAACGTTGTGATTATATTACGCTGCACCCCGTGCATTTTGTTAGATGCAAAAATCAAGAGCCATGAAAATTACACTTAAGTAAATGAAAGAATAGCGAAAGATATCTCTAACTAAGCCATTGTTATAACTTTTTTTTGTTGGTCAACGGCCATTGTTATAAGGCTTCATTGAGATTTCAGAATTGGCAACAACAAAAACTTCATCCAATTTATAATCAAGACGCAGCAAGAAAGTTTTTAATAACGAGCTTAATAATTCAGTCAGGCGTTGGTGAGAGATTTTTTATTCTCTCTTAATTAATATATCACTAATAAAAAACAGCGATGGCAACGTCTCTATTCAACTCGTGCATGCCATAACGAGATTTTTTCCTGGGAAAATTTAAATAAATCCCATTTGTATTTGGGGAAAAAAAAAGAAGAAGCTACAGTAAAAGGCCTGAGGCCCTGCAGGGCTGACCCGTTTAAGCCCGGGCCATGCAGGGCCAATTTCAAAAATCTCATACATTTTTCAAGCCCGGCCCTTGACGGACCAGGGCTTAAATAGGCCGGCCCAATTTCCCTGCTCTAATTCCAAATGATAGTTTCCTATCACAATCTGTGCAACATCATAATTGCTGACCCGTGTTTAATTTTTTTTCTTAATCAGTGCTGTCAAAACGTAGTGTCAAAACGTAGAAACGTCGTTTTTTGGCTGAAAAACGAGTCAAAACGGAGGTAGAAACGGAATTGGAGTAGAAACGGTTGAAACGCCGTGTTAACTCGGTAAACTCGTAAAAACGTAGTGTCAAAACGTATAGTTTTATTAGAGATGTTCTTTGACTCCAATGACTTAAATTAGAGATGTTGATTTCTTTTATAATTTTATTGCCTTGGTATTTTGATTTTAATATGTATTATGATGACTAAGTTTGAACTTAATTATTTCCTTGAGTGTTTGGACTTAAATTTGTGATGACTTTAATGTATTGGTGTGTTTTGGTTTTATATATGTTGGATTTTTTTTTTTTTGTAGTATGTAGTAAACTCTTACGTTTCGTTTACGTTTTACGATTTTACATTTTTGCTCACCCTTACCGTTTCTACGTAAACTCTACGTCTTAACAACACTGTTCTTAATAACAAAACTGATTCAGATTCAAAGTTTTCTAGCCAACAATAGACACAACATCAATTTCTACACCATATAATCCTAGTTCACTATGCATCATCTAATCACCTAACCTCATACTTCAGCAAATATGTAAAATGTTAAGAAGATGGTGAAAGAGCACATATCACTTAATGGAAGGATACATAGTTCTGATTCAATGTGCTCATATTCTTCCTTTTCAGTAGAAATGGACTTGTTTTAAGCATCAACCATACAATATAAATTCTGTTTTTTTATTTCCATCTCACAACAAATGGGCAGGAAAATACCCCAAGAACATTAATTGAGTTCGTCCATTAGACAACGGAATATAAAGCGCATCATTTTATAGTTCGAAGATAATCTAGGGGTTACCTTATCAGCAAGTTCATCAGCATTTGCTACATTTTTGACACCAGAGATTGGAGAAGTGATTCTTCCTACAATATCCTGATTTTTAGCAGGGAAAAAATGAAATAAGTAATCTCATATTTCCCATGACCCATATACAGCCAAAGAACTTGATATTATAGAGACAGGTACTTCAAATTGACTTGACGTACCTGATGCTCCTTTCCAGCAGGCTTGCTTCTCTCTCCACTGTGAGTCACATCAGTTGTGATAGCATGCACATTTTGTATATCATGGCATGCAGAACCACCAGTCTTCTCATAGCTGAGGGTAAATAATTGGTCATTACATTGAACGTAATCTGCTTTAATTTCCAAAGGCTCAGATCTGTTCCTTAAAGCGTCTGCTGTACTAGGAGTATCCAAGGACATAGGTGCTGTGCTGTTACTCACATCTTTAGAAGACCACGGTTCACCAGCATTATCAAGACTTGCATTGCTAAAAATAGAACCATCATTCCTGCAAAATTTCACTTGTGAGAATATTGAGACAGACAAATGCCATTATAAAATTATCAGGGGGGAAATGTACACAACTGATAGCTATATGATAAGCTATATATCAGTGATATCCACCATTCAGAGGAATTTAATACTTCTATTCAATGTCATCCATCATGTGATATTCACAAAATGTTATTGAAGTTACAAAAAAATGTGACCAGTTGTAACTTCAGTACTATGATAAGGTGTATATCAATGATGTTCACAAAGAAGGCCTCTCTATTTCAATTTAGTCATCCAAAATATGTCGAAGTTACAACAGTGCACAAATGGACTCTTGTTTTCAAGTTTAACAAAAATATCATTTTATGTGGAGCCACTCAAACTCAGATGGAGTGATATACCAACAGCTGCATGCATTTGTAACTGCTAAAGTTCTCAAAAAGCAGGGGAAGGGAGTGAGAAATTCTGTCCTTTTTCTTTATGGAAATGTTCTAGGAGAAGGTAAACAAACTTAAGAACTTGGAAAAAGAATGACACCCTTGTCAAAAGAAATTTGTGATTACAATGTGCTCTGAAGACAGTGGATATATCAGATTCAGATATACAATAATAAGACAAATTTACATAACCTGAAAATTCGGTCAAGGTCATCAAAGCTTCCTATGTTTCCCCAGCCATAGTCACCAAAGTCATATTGTTCTTTACCTTCATTTTCACATTGGAAAACTTCAACATCCTTTCCAAGTTGAGTGGTCTCTTCTGTCAAACATTTACACAGTTAATAATTAGTAATAATAAAATAAAAATACATTTCATAGATTTTTAGTCATTTGCATATACATATGGTGAGACAAATGTGAAACACACACAAGCAGACATAGGTCCACACTGCATATGGACATACATAGAATCCCATGCCATATATGCATAATTCCAGCAATTAGCAATTTTACCACCTCTTGATGAATTGAATGTTCTAATTTCACTAAAAGGTTTAGATACTTCGGTACCCAGGGAACCCTGATCGGTCTTAGATGCGCTGGATAAAGACAAGTCAGGCCATGAGTTAGTGTCATATCCTGAGGCAGATAGTCCTCCACTAACATCATGTTTTGATGTGCTTCCTAGCTTTCTGCAATGAACATCAATTTTAATCTCTGGCCTCCTCTGCTCTGTGAGCTTAATGCTAGTGGCTTCCTGATTCCATTCTTTCTTGTTTCCAAGATCTGCTGCAGTTACCTCTGGATAAGGCACAATGTGATCATCACTCGAACCTGAATGCATGGACATTAGATCACATCTTAAAGCTAAAGAAGGATATTCCATTTAATATTCAATCAGACAGAAATACTCAACGGATTCTGCATCAAATTTTAAATATAACAGATATACTCAAGAGAAGCAGAATATTGACCAAGAGCACAGGGGGGAAAACTAAGACGAACAAGAACTGCATATGATATTTCCTGATGCCATGTTTGGAATCAACTTTTTTATTTATATTTCCAAATTGACTATAATAGAGACAAAAGTAAAAGAAAATTTAGAATCCAGTGAGGCCAAACGGAAAAAACTCAAGAAATCTAAGAAGAATAAGAAATTCATAGGTGGATTAGGAAGGATTTTGGCATGAGTATATCAGTGCAGTGCTTGTTCATGTTTTTAATTTCCTACTCTAAAAGTAGATGAATAAGAACAGATGATCTGCCATCAGCAAAAAAACAAAAAAGAACAGATGATCTACTATTATGAAAAAAAATATATCATGCCGATAGTTTTCTCGATTAAAAAAAAATTACTCCACCCCTCATCCATGCCTCCTTGTCAAATTGTCATATGCAATTCAAGGTGATTCTGAATCAGAGTGCACCCAACAGCTAACCTTCCCGAAATCAATCAATATCATTATTTGGTCTTGATGTTTCTTAATCTTTCCAGGAAAAAGATCCGAAGAATTTTAATAATCTTCCACCTCCATGAATAAAGGTTGAGGGAACAGACTACCGCAAGACCTCAAATTGCGAGTTGAGACTATACATACCGGCTCTCTACCATCTCATCCCATCTACTCTGTATCATTTCCATTGTGTACGAGTTCCACAAGTTTCTCATCAGACTCATTCGTATAAACAATTGGAAATCCAATTCCCAAGGCCCAACCTCCGTTTTAATTCTGGATTTGGAACGCTATTTCTAAAGAACTGCTTGATGGGTGTACTTTCCATGTCTCTTCATGTGGTATATCAGAGAAATTTCCTCTTCGTCACACAATCCACATCTCCTATATCACAACACAGTCAAGGACTTCCCCAACACATAATTCGCGGCGAACCAGAAAAGTTTTCCAACTCAGTTCCGAGTTCGTACAATCATTTCACGTTTAAACAGTCAAAAACTATCAACCCAATCAAAACTACAAAAAAATTGCGGCCATAAAACAACGACCTCGTTGACTTCAACAAAACAGACATAGAACCCAAAAAAAAAAAAACACACACACAAATAGGAAAACTGAAAATCAGCTCACCTCTTCCTCGTTCCAATCAAACATTTCTTATATAACCAGAACAGAAATTCTCAAGCCCAAAACCGGAATCAAATACAAGCCCGTGAAGTAGTCCACTCATCGCCGAAATCACCCGAAGATCACAGAGAAAAGCAGCCCGAAAACACCATGAAATTGAGCCGAAGAAACAGAGGAAGTCAGAAGCGCCGCAAAGAAGGGCAAAACAGAAGCATGCAGAGAGAACAAAAGGCTTTCAGCCCCTCTCCTTCACAGTAAAACGGCAACAAATTTTGCAGAAGCTAAGAGAGAGAGAGGGGATAGACGAAGAGGAAGAAGGTAGTGTAGTGGGTCGAGCTCACGTGACGTCGCGTGAATGGCTGACAATTAAGGGAGGTGGGGTTCACACGTGTCAATGGGTGCATCCAAAGTAGTGGCGAGGAGGAGGACGATCAAATTCTGAGAGGCTATTGGCGGGTGGGGATTGGGGACGTGTAATAAGCTAATAATAAATACGGAGTACTCCGTATAAGATTTTCAAGGGGGGAAAAAAACAAAAAACAAACTCAAGGTGTTTGGGTTCCCCATTTTACTATTCGTCTGTCCGGTTTTTCCGATTCGGTGGGCCCAGGCTCTCTTTCCAGTGTGTGGTTCAGGTTGTTCTCCCGGTCGCTTTCGCCATGCAGTGGTTTCCTTGGCTGCTTCCCCTGTCGGCAACTTGAGTTTTGCCTACGTGCAATATGATCATTATCTTCATGATCCTAATATCAACCAATTACTTAAAGATTTAAAAAATTACCATTAATTCATTGTATACAATAATAATAATATGGTTATTCATTTGTTTTATTTTTGTGTTCCTGTATATTTACCCAACATCTGATCCCTAATCGAAGGATTTAAAAAAAAGGGTTAAAGTGCGATTTAGCCAATAAATTATTGACTTAGGAGTATCCAACACAATTAATAGTTAATTGTGTTAGGCGCTCCTGAGCCAATAGTTTATTGGCCAAATCGCACCCTAACCCTTTAAAAAAAACTAATGTTGTCATTGAGGGGGTCATTGACCTACCTTAGAATTGAGGGGTAAATTTGTAATTTTGCAATATTACTCTTCATTTTCAACAATAGAAAAGTACCAAAGTAACAACTTTTACCAAAAATTGTACCTAATTAAACTAGGTGGAAAACATTTTACCAAAAAATACAGTTAGTGAGGCGACGCCACTAATGGCGTACGGGGGACTGACACCACTGACAAAAAAGTGTCAGTGGTGTCACAATTTGGGACGCCACTGCCACTCATTTGAGTGGCATCCCCACTCCCATAAAAAAAATTAATATTAAATATAATAATAATAAATTATAAAAAATGAAATAATTTAAAGCTCCACTTCATTTAATTTGGAGTCAAAAGAAAGAAAGCATGGAGCTGAAATAACTCACTAAGAACGCTCTTTAAAAGATTATGCGGTACAATTTGGTTATAACAACAGATCTCAAAACGAAGGGATCTATACATTTGTTATACACCAAACATTTGTATAACAACAGTATTGATTTTGGAATCTGTATAAAAAACAGTATTGATTTTGGAATCTGTATAAAAAAGTGTACTGCATAAAAGTGTTTGTATACAAATACAAATACAAATATTTGGTGTATACAAACACTTTTACGCGGTACACTTTTTTATAGAGATTCCAAAATCAATAATGTTGTTATACAAATGTTTGGTGTATAACAAATCTATAGATCCCTTGAGATCTGTTGTTATAACCAAATTGTACGACATAATCTTTTAAAGGGTGTTCTTATTGAGTTATTCCAGCTCCATGCTTTCTTTCTTTTGACTCCAAATTAAATGAAGTTGAGCTTTGAATTATTTAATTTTTTATCATTTTATTTTTTTATGGGAGTGGGGACGCCACTCAAATGAGTTGCGTCATCCCAAATTGTGACGCCATTGACACTTTTATGTTGGTGGCGTCAGTCCCCCATACACCATTAGTTGCGTCGCGTCAAACTACATTATTTTGGTAAAATATTTTCCATCTGCTTTAATTATATACAATTTTTAGTAAAAGTTGCTACTTTGGTACTTTTCCCTTTTCAACAACCATACCTTAATACAATAATAGGGTATTTACCAACAAGCCTTTAAATTAACTAGTAAAAGAGTTGTTTCATATTAACAATTTTCATGTGAGATAGTTTTCAATGCATACGATTAAATGGTAAATTTAAAGAAAACCAACCCACATTATTTGGGCCAAAAAAAAAACCCCACATTATTTTATAAAAACTAACTTGACTAATTTTTTAATATTTATAAATTACTCCCTCCGATTCTAATTATTGAAACATATTTTGGAGTTGGTCTTGGTCCTAATTATAGAATTAAGTAATTTTGATCAATTTCTTCCTAAAATACCTCTATTGACACTTTCTTAATAATAATTTAATAATGCACCTATATATTCTATAAAGTAAGTAATAATTGCAACTCATTAATGTCATATATATCTCAATTATATTTTTTTATAAGATAATTTTAAGCAAATTTTTTTCAATTTTTCTCATATCACCTCTACTAATACTTCATCCACAATAATTAATTTAACAACACGCTTATATTATATGAGATTCTAGTTTTTTTTTAAATAAAATAATTTTAATATTTATTTAAAAATGTTTTCCTGTAACATTGACCTTTTAGTAATTAGTTTGGCATTTGAAATTGACGATAGGGACTTAAGACCCAAGGTAAGATAATTATTATTATTTTTTGTTGCCCACCCGGTTCACCAGAGCTTCACCCGGACTAATCCGGATCCGACCCGCGTCGCACACCTGACTATGGTGGGAGAGTCTCCTAGCGGGGCTTTTTTGCATTCACAAGGCTTGAACTCGAGACCTTACTTAAGCGACACAAGCCGCTTACCACTTGTGTCAACCCTGTTGGTCAAGGTAAGATAATTAGAATTAGAAATACTAGTGCATCTGAAATATTTGACCCAAGTATTTCACCAACAACCCGTAGATTTTGGGCTCGTAAGTAAAGGAGAATGAAACGCATGGGAGATAGAGAGACAGGTCAGAGGTGTGGTTCTTCCCTATAACTATCCTTAAATTTTTTTTAAAGATATTTTAGGAAAATAAATATAATTAATTAATTAAATTTCTTTCCTTAATCTCTCCAAATTCTAATAAATAGGTCTAATAATGAGGACAAAGGGATTAGTTATTTGGCCTTTTTAGTTAGAATGGGAGAGTATTATGACAAGGCATAAGAGTTTACGTACACATGAGATCATATTTTATGTTTTATGTAGATCAAATTAGATGGCGGGGCTTTAGGCTTTGTTTGGGAAATCCTCCATTTCCCTTCCCTTCCATTCTCCTTCCATCCCTTTCCTTTCCCTTCCTTCAAAACTCCCAAACAATGCCTTAGTGTTTATGAAGTTGTATTATTCAGAGGTTTTGATTAAAATAAAGTTGAGTTGTTATGGATATTAATAGTAGCATATATGGGTCCACTCCTTTATTTTTTTTCTTAACTTTTTTTATTCATATTAGTATACAAATAATCGGGGTATACTTGTAATTTTCAACTGCTAAATGACAGCTTACAATGCAATAAACATATTTTAAAAATAATAAATTTAGATAACTTAAATTCCAATTTAAGAGTTGAGATTAGAAGGGAAGGAAAAGGGTAATATAAATTAATGAAATGTAATCCATTCATGTGAAAGAAAAAGAGAAGTTGAGGAAATAGGAGAGTGGGGAGTGCAACTGGTAGCGAGTGCGATGGATTTGGTGGCCAGGAACTCTCTGTCTCAACTTTGAAAGCGACGTTGGTTTTTTTCTTCATGCCAGACTATATCTCTATGTCTATATGTATATAACTTAGGCAGATTTTCTTTAGGAAATTTTTTTAATTGGGAAAAAATAGAAAATATTATCAAAATTGGTAAAAGATAAATAAAAATGATTAATTTCAATAATTTTAAAGGGATAAATTTGAAATGTTGCAGATATTACCTAACTACCTCTAGCTTTTTTTCAATATAAAACACTCAACCCCTTACCGGCTACCCGAGCCCTAGTGACCTTCCTAGCGTCCAACCGCCAGAGCTTTGTTGGCCTTGTAACACCCCCAAAATCCAACACCCAAAATCTTAGCCTCAACATTTGAAATAGCTCTAACAAGGATTATCAACATCCAAATCATTAAAATACATAACTAATTCAATTCAAAATATATTTTGAGTCAACATAAATTCCCAAAGTATTTAATAATAAAATACAAAGTGGAAGTCTTATAGTCATGGCAAATAGAATAACATATAACATATAGGGTGAGATTGACATCTCAGTAACTACTGAAAGTTTCTAGCGTACACAAGCAAGTCACATATGACAAAAAGCAGGAGCTGATTACATATATATTTGTATATATCATAATTTCATACAACATAAATTATCATGATGTCAATGTGAAACGTACTACTATACAATATGCAATATGCAGCCTCCCTTATATCATCGTCCATTCTCAACTGCTGACATAGGCTAACACATAGTCTAATAGAAACTCATCCATTTGACTAGATTGTCTCAAACTCACCAAAACTTAAGATACACCCGGCCAAAGGTATAGAGCTTAAGCATGGACTATAACTCCCCTCCATAAAACAATACAACTAAGGAGGTGTCACATGTCTCACAGCTCCAATGCAATCCCGGCCAAAGGAAAACATGGAAGAAGGGGCCCTGACAAGTGTCGTCCACTGTTGTGTGAGTGATGACATACCACGTGGTAAAAGATCTCAACATACAAATCCCTCCTTACTCCAACCCATCACAAATACAGCCGTCATGACAAATATGTTCATTAACAATAAATCATGCTTCAATTCATATAAAATATTAATTTATAATACATACACATATACATATACATATGATTCAGTCCTTTAATTTTTAAATAAAAGATAGTTACTCACAATCACACACAATTTACAAGTATATGGAAGAATATTCAGAGTTACCTGTTAATCCCTAGCTTATAGGTAAGGACACAAGAGTTACGCCAAAGCTCTCAATAAGAGTCTACAAAATCACACACATAAATTTATATCAACATATTACTCGAACTATTCTAAAACCTTAAACTACCCTTTAAAAATTGATATTATATATTCACATAACTCTCATAATTCCTATAACAATATTTTCTTGAGTAAAGTTTTATCTGCAAATAAATAAATATATATATAAAGGAAAGGACTCAATTCAATAGCTTTACATACACACAAGTATGAGTGGGTGCGAGTTTGATAGGCTGGATGGGAAGAGAAAGATTTTTTTTTTTTTTGAAGGAAACACCATTTAACTAGTTGAATAAATTTAAAAAGAAACATAAAATATCTCACAAGACTTGAAACTACAAGAGGATAAACTGCAGAAAAAGACAATAAAAGGGTCTCTGCCAAATGAGTTATTCTCACACTTTTAAATTGGAAATGATGAACTAAAGTAACCCAAATAAAAACAATAAATAAATGGAATAGGCTGTAGGTACTAATTATGATTAAATCAAATTTAAATAAATGATTTTCGAAGGATGGAAAAGGTGTGTGGGTGGGGTCTTCAAATATCTATATAAAACAAATGGTCAAAAAAAAAACAAAACCCACGGTAACCCCAAAAAAAGAAAGTTCTGGTACAATAGATTGGAAATACACACACTATGCATATATATGGATATACCTACACGAACGGACGGGGAAAGTTTTGGATCTAGCTGGTGAAGAAAAATAAATAAAATAACAAATACATATCAGAAAAATTTAAAGGATTGAACAGTAGCCTTGAATATAGGGAAGAAGGATTAGGAGAAAATAAAATAATGTAGAAAAATATCCACATCCCATCTCCATCAGTACTGAAGGGGAAAGTAGGTAAGGATGAAATAAATAATTTAACCCCAAATGAAAAGACACCGTCTACTGTTGATGGGAAAGAAAGTCTGAAGAAAAACTTATTGACAAGAACATACCCAGATGCGGAATAAGCAGATGGAAGAGGAAAAGAAATACCTCAATGTCCAGGTTTGTGCGGCGGGTGAGAATGTGAAGAGAAGCAAAAAAAGAGAATGTGAAGAGATAGGGTATTTATAGAAAAGAGAATTAGGGTTAGGGTTTTAATATTTTTTTAAAGTCCTAACTGGCAGACTTCATTGTTGACCAAGCAAAAAAAAAAAGTGACTAGAAATAAAAAAATAAGGAAGGAAAGAAGAAGATTTGGGGATTCAGATAAAAAAAATTCGGGGCCGACAAATAGAGAACACCATCGCGGCAGAGGGATTCCGCCGTCGGTGATGCGCCCCACCACGGTATGGCCGTCTGAGAAGCCACTGATAGAGTCCTTGTTCTGTTTGTCGGATCGACGGAGGCTCTGGTTGAGTCTCTCCAGCTCCTTATATAGCTCCTCCCTGACTGACTCCAGTTAGGAGAAGAATTTGTCGAGGTTGACTCCGTCCCCCAGCGGCGATGTGGGTTGGTGGAAGTCGACTTCTCCAGCCCTGTCTCCATCTCTAGATCTTCAACTATGGTGAAGAGTGAAGACGATAGAGGAGGCAGCAAGGGCAACAACAACCTCCATCGATCCACGGCGGCGGTGGTGATTTTTGGTTTTTTGCTTCTGCAAATCACATCTTGGCCCATGATAGGAACAGTAGCGCTCTTCTTTTCACGGCGAGAACGAACGGTAGCGATTGGGTATATTTGATTCTTAACTTGATGCCCCCGCTTCATCTGTTTCTGCCATTGATTTTTTTTTTCTCACTTTTTTTCAGTTGTCGATTCTTTTTTCCCTCTTCAACGGCAGAGTAGTGATTTGCTTGGATGATTCTAGTGTTGATCTAGTCTTTGGTATGGCCATTATGAAGATTTGGTTCCTAGTTCGTTCTTCATAATCAATGTTTGATATTTTTTGTTTCAATTTGATCATGACTTGATTTGATTTGGGATGATATTGTTTAGCTAGTTCATTATTTGGTTTTGGTTGATTCATTATTTTTTCAAATTACTGTCAGCTGGCACATATTTTCAAATTTTATAGTTGCTTAAAAATTATATATGGCATAGAGATTATCATAAAAATTTTCCTTCAAATTATATTATAGTCAATTAGATGCACCGGATATACTAATATATATTACACACGCATTAAATATGGAGAAAAATATCACTTGAACTCCAAAATCTTGTTGAAAACAACAGTAGTAATAAGATTAACAAGAATAATAAAGTAATTAAAAACTCTTTATTGGGAAATCATCTATTCAAAATTTTGAAATTCAAATAGTATTTTTTTTGGCTTTTTTCAATAATAATTAACTATTTTAATTTTAATTTTTTTCTTAAAATTATTATAATATATACATATAATATATGTATTATTTAATAAGATTTACATAATTTTCAATATTTTTTTCATCTAAACTTGTTTTTCATATAATTATCTAAACAAGTTTCAATTTTTTTTTTTATATAAAAAAAAGTCACTTCCATGATCACAAATTAAAGCATAAATCACATTTATAATCTGATTTTTATCCTATCTTAAATTTACAAAAATTATATTGAAAAAAAATCACATCTATCACGGCTAATCCAAACAGACTCTTAATTAGGTGTTTGTTAGGCATGCTTGAGAGGTAAATTCTGTATTTTATTGTATAAAATTGAAAAATATAATCTTTATCATATTTAATTATTTGTCATTAGCCATACATGAGAGAAAATTATTTCAACTTTATTGTAACAAAAGAACGATGGTTATTATTTTATATAAAATATGAAGGAAACTTTAAATTTATAAATTTAATTGTCATTACACAAAAAAAAAAAAAACATAGTTCATGAAATATCACAAGAGTTCGAAAAAAGCATTAAATTTTAAAAATATGTCAGGTAACTTACTTTATTTGTTTAGGAAGACTTTCTCTGATTCTCTCCCAATTCATTGTCTTTCAGCATGGTACATGAAACACCAACCTCCTTTAACAGCACAACACACACACACAGACAACTCTGATTCGAGGCAATATATTTTGATACATGAGAAAAATAATACTACATCTAGTCGTAATTATAAGAACTGTTGAATTTTTTTTAAGAGAAATTAAGAAAGCTAAATAAGTTACTTAATCATTTTATATATTGTGTATCTTTAGATTATACATTAGTTTATTAGTCAAATTAATGAGTTTGAAGAAAAAAAAATAAAAATACTCTAAAGTAATTTAATTAAGTTCCTTAATCTTTCCAAAAAAACCAATCAACTCTTATAATTAGGACTGGAGGGAATAATTTGTTTCAGATTTCTATTTCTAATATATGTATCCTCTTCAAATATGTGAAATATTTTACAGATTCAAAGTTAAATTACACCAAATACAATAAAACGAATGTGTTTAGAAGAAACTATCAAATCTATAACCAATCGAATTGAATTGCTTACAGGTTATAAATAGTGAATTCATTCATCAGACTCTATTAGTACAAGAAAAGTATGTATCGTTTAACATATAAAAAATGATAATATTTTCTGCAAGAAATTTTTTAAATAATTACTCCCTCTGGTCCTAATTATATGACAATATTTAGGAGTTGATTTTGGTCCTAATTATAAGACAACATTCTAATTTTTGTCAATTTCTTCCTAAAATACCCCTATTTTTATTCTCTCAAGTGTGTTTCGATTTTGGTGAATATATATACGTAAGTGTGTAGATTCTTCCAGTCAGTGAAACTTTTAAATATGTGTGTGTGTCTATGTATGTATATATGTGAGTGTCTACATACAAATATATATAGACACACACGCGTGTATGTACATTTATGTATGCATATATATATATGTGTGTGTGTGCCTGTGTATATATGCACATATATATGTGTGTAGAATACACAAATATATATAGACACACACACACAAACATATATATATATATATATATATATATATAAAAGTGTGTGTATACATATATGTATATTATGTGTGTGTGCATATATGTGTAGATATATGTACACACATATCTATATATAAACTCCGCAAATCTTGACTGCCTCAGGATAGTGAACAAGATTCAAACCTTCTTGAGATGAAACAAAAAATTCTCTTATATATATAAATCAAACACAGCATAATTGCCACAAGGGAATCCTGTATGTATTGCTTTTCAGCAAAATAATCATGTACACTGATGGCAATGGGACTAGCTAGTTCTGGAATTTTTAATACCCCTCACCTCCCCTAAAAAAAACCCCAACCAAACAAGGCCTTAAGGAGCCCAACTAAGGAAACACACTCTTTTCGGAACTTTTTTATTTATTTATAATAATCTTTTTGGAACTTGGAGTTTTTTTTTTGATAACATAAGAAGGCCAAAGCCTAAATTACAATGAAGAAAAGGAACATAAAGGGGAAATTAATCCCAAACACTCTTGGTCAATAGTAGACCTCGAATACGCAGGACACTCTCTAAAAATAGCAGACTTAGAAATGCCAATCTTAGCTAAAGCATCAGCAACCGAATTAGCATCACGAGGAATAACCCTGAACCTGACATGCCAATTCCTACCTAATAGCTCCCTTATTTGCAAAATAGTCAAACTAACAGACGAACCATTACCATCAGTAATTAACTCAAGCACTCCCTCAGCATCAGATTCAAGCAGAACATGCTGAAGTCCAAGATCTCTGGCCAAACACAAACCCTCCAGAATAGCCCACTCCTCTGCCACATTCACTTGGCAGTCCCCAATCGATCTAGAGAATCCGGCGAACCACGTACCCGAACCATCACGTATAAGCCCGCCACATCCCGCTTTAGCAGAAGACCTAACCACCGCACCATCAACATTGAGTTTCCACCACCCAAGAGGCGGTCTCTCCCACATGTCACTCATAGGGACCCGGGTGTCCACTTCAATCCACTCGGGCCCAGACAACACACATAGCTTCTCCAAATACTCAGAATTACAAATGCAGGATTGACCGGTTTAACAAATGAGGCATAAAAAATACATAAGTTCCTCCATTCCCAAAGCTTCCAGATTGCAACCCCAAACAACAAAAGCCAAGAATCCTTAACTTGAATGCCCACAGAATTTTTAAGATTCATAATGAGCCAATCCCGACAGTTAGTAGTAAAAAACTTTCTAACATACCTGGGTTGAATTAACTTCATCCACATATTTTTAGCAAACCGGCAATCTCTTAAAATATGTAGGATATCCTCCACCTCCAAATTACAATGCCCACAAAGATCCGACGCTTGAGACCACGAGCTTCACCAGAGGTTTGTAGGGAGTTTATTTAAAGCAACTCTCCACATAAACACCCTAATTCTTTCGGCTCCCTTCCACTTCCAAATAGCTTTAAACAAGCTATCCCTCATATGGGGAGGATTTGGCTCAATCAAAAAATAAGCACTCTTTAAAGTACAGCTCCCATCCGTCGACTCACCCCACACCATAACATCATTACCAGTATTGGCCCTAGGAGGCAATACAGCACGAATACGTCTGATTCCAGCAGGGGAGATGATGTTCGTCAGGTGCTCCTCATCCCACAAACCATTGTTCACCCAATCCATAACCAAAGATTTATCCTCCTCCTCCAGCAAGGGTCTTAGACAAAATTCTCTAAGTCTAATACCCTCACCTACCCAACAATCATTAAAAAAGCTAGCCACATTACCACTCCTGATCACCCATTTCATACCTTGTTCAACCACATCTTTTTGAGAACAAATAAAATTCCAGATACGAGAGTCACCAGATCTACAACACAACAAACTATCGGAATCCCTCCTCATGTACCTATGACAAAGGATATCAGCCCAAAGGCCTTTGGAACCAATTAACAGCTTCCAAGCTAATTTCACACTACAAGCTTGGTTAACCGATGACAACTTCCTGAAACCTAAACCACCAAACTCCTTCGGTCTTGTGATCCGATCCCAAGCAATAGGATGATAACCCTTGGAGCGCTCACTATGTCCCCAAATAAAATTCCTTTGTAATTTTTCAATTTCCAGACAAACACAGGCCGGCAACCTAGCCACTTGCATAGGATATAACGGAATAGTACTAATCACTGACTTGGCCAAAGTAATCCTCCCTGCAATAGAAAGACAGTTAGCCTTCCAAACACCAAGCTTAGACCTTACCCTATCAATCACATACGAAAATCTTCTTTTTCCTTCTATTCCGGGACAGAGGGAATCCAAGATACCTCCCTATTTCAGAAGAAACTTGCATCATTGATACACCTTTAATCCGCTCCCTAACTTGAACCGGGACTTTAGGAGAAAAGAAAATTGAAGACTTACTCCTATTCACACCCCCACCAGATGCCAACATAAAGTCCTGCAAACACTTCATCATACACTCCGCTTGCGGCACAGTAGCCACACCAAACAGGAGAAGGTCATCAGCAAACATAAGGTGAGACACCTGAGGACCGTCCTTAGACACCACAATTGGCTTCCAACTACCATTTGCAACAGAATCACAAATCAAATGGGACAACTTGTCCATACAAATTACAAACAAAAGAGGGAAATAGGGTCACCTTGTCTAAGCCCTCTACACGGAGAGAAGAACTCCGTTTGAGAGCCATTCCAAATCACATTATAGGTCACCGAGGAAACACATGAAATAACCAAATCCACAAAAGCATTATCAAACCCAATTTCCAAAAGGACCTGCTTAAGGAAACTCCAGCTAATCCTATCATAAGTCTTTTCAAGGTCGATTTTCATAGCCATAAGCCCTTCCTACTTCTATTTTTACTCATAATATGCAACAACTCTTGCCCCACAATTATATTATCCTGAATATGCCTACCCTTAATAAAACTAGCTCGAAACGGGAAATCACTTATCCATAACACCTCTTAGCCTAAGAGCAATAACCTTGGAAACACACTTATAATGGACTGTACATAAAGAAATAGGTCTAAAGTGACTAACCATTTCGATGGAATCTTTTTTTGGAATCAACGAGATAAGTGTCTTATTAGCATCAACAAGAGAAATCTGCCCTTTAAACACTTTTCTCACAAAGTCGCACAAAGCATCTCCCACAAGGCCCCAATTGGACTTGTAGAACACCTGGGAACCCATCAACCCCAGGAGCTTTAAAATGCCCATAGAAAATAAAGGCATTCTTGATTTCCACATCGGTTGGAATAGAAGCTAGGCTAGCCAAAGACACTTCGCTCAATGCTCGAAAAGATAGGACTGTGTCCAGACTCCCAGAACCATGAGAAGGAGAGCAATAGATATCCTTAAAGTGATTAACAAATGATGTTTAAGCTCCCAACCTCATGCACCCAGACTCCATTACCATCCTTAAGCATAGTAACCTTATTTCTCCGTCTACACATTTGAGTTTTCAAATGGTAGTACTTAGTATTACGATCCCCCATGGAAATCCAATCCGATCTGGATTTTTGAAACCACTTAATCTCCTCAATATCAAGCAGCCTTTCTAATTCTATGTTTAACTCATCTTCCAAGGAACATAAAAACACAGAGTGTGGATAAGCCGGGGCACACTGAATCCCATCCAGTCTTCTCATAATAGAACATTTTTTTTGTTCAATCAGTCCGAACACATCTCGATTCCAAATCCCCAACGAGTCCCTCAACTTGTCTAAAGATACATTAATATCCCCATCAGCAGACCAGGCGTTCTCAAGGAAATCCTTATATCGAGCATGTTTGAGCCACATAGCTTCAAACCGAAACGGACGACCCCTATCCCGATTTGCTTCAAAATCAAATCTAAGGCATATAGGATTATGATCGAGAGAATGGAGTTCTAGGCAATACCTGCACCGAACTCGCCGTATAGACCGACAAAAAATCCTCATTTGCGACAACACGATCCAGGTGCTCAAAAATCCTTCGACCTCCCTGTAAACGCGGACCTTTCCAAGTGAAACGAGGCCCACAGAATCCAAGATCTGTCAATTTGCAGCGAGTAAGCCGATCAGAGAACAACTGGATTCGGGCATCAGAACCACCATTCCCACCGGTCTTCTCCAACGCCGACGCTATATCGTTAAAATCCCCAAGGGTAGTCTAGGGGATGGAAATTTTCGAAGCAAAATCCTCTAGCGCCGACTGCAGAAGATGCTTATGTGTTCCATCAGGGATCGAATAAATTGGAGTTAAGAAAAAAGGATCACCACCGTTTAAGCAACACCTGAAATGAAGGAATTGACGATCCCTTCTACAGAGCACAGCGTCAATTTGATCGGACCTCCATGCTGCCGCAATACCGCCGGAGCGTCCTACACTTGGTACCGAAACCACCCCATCGAATCCCAGAGACTTCAAGCAATCGGATCTACTTTCATCTACCCACTTGGTTTCAGAAATCACTATCATACAAGGCGAAACACGCTTACAAATCAGTCTCAAATTTCTGACTAACTTAGGCCCACAAGCCCCACGAACATTCCAGTAGATAATACTAGACATTAAACACACAATGTAAAAGAGGACCACCCAACAGCTCCCAGCCTCATTGGGCTTTCGGCCCACTAGACTCCTCATATAACTCCAAAGGCGTCTCCCCAACAACCTCCCCCTCTGGATCCATTTCATCCTCACGGGCCCAGAATTTCCCAGGAAGCCCAGCAACAGGACCCAAAGACTCCAGCTCTTGAGAAACCTCCATAAAGACTTCATGACCCATCATCTCTGGCTCCCTCGTACTTTGCACACCAACCTTAACCTCACCCGTGATCTCCATCCCTTCCTGCCCACTTATCGAAATCACATTCTGACCCCTCTGAACCTCCTTTCCTGTCTCCCCCTTCTGCACAACCTCCCTTATTCTCTTAACTACCTTCTGCTCTTTTTTAAACGCAGGCTCTGCAGCCTTAACCCCAAGAAAACTTTTGCTTTTTGTATGTTTCTTTTGTGATACACCTTTTTTCCCCTTCCCAGGTTGAGCCCTTGTAGACAGCGCCTGGACCTCCGAAACACCTGCCACAACTGGCCAACTCGTACTGGATGACGACCCCTCTTTTACCGCCAAGCTTCCCTCGTTGACTCCACCTTCCTCCGCATTCAAAATTCCAAACCGTGACCCCTTCGCCGGCGGCCGAGCATAGACATCCTGTTTTTCCTTCTCACTCCGTCTTTTCCGAATAGGTTTCTGCACAACCTTCCAGATATCCTGCTCACTTGACTTGGCCATCTGGTGACCCAAAGCCATAGCTTTCTCCGAACCTTGCTCTGCCTCCACCTTATCATCAGGTTTCTCTTCTCTTCTCTTAGCCGAACAAGCTTCCAAAGAATGCCCATAAATCCCACAGTTAGTGCATAAGGAGTGAAGACCTTCATACTCTAAATAATAATCCTCCCCATCAAGACTAAAACCAGGCATCAGTTGCTTACTCAGGTCGACCAGCACACATATACGTGCATAGTGTCCCCTGAGTTGCCCAGAAGTATTAATGTCTATCTTTATAATATCTCCAATCCTATCACCAATCCAAGTCAGGGCCTCACGATCATAGTATTCCAGCAAAACATTAGGAAGACGTACCCATACAGCCACTTTATTAATCGTAGCCCTTCGAGGATGAAATCGTGGCTCCATGGACGCACTGTAAGATAATGGTCGAAAATCATCCACGGTCCACCAGTAAGAGCATTGAGGTAATCTTCTTTATTGGTAAGCTTAACAACAAAGAAGCCATTACCAATATTTATCAAGCTTATAGTGCCTCTCTTAGCCCACAACGACTGAAGGATAGATAACAACAGCTTATAGCCAATGGACCTGCCAAGGAGTTTCACTATGACAGCTCTATCCCAAGCTTTGTACAGCCTTCTTTTCATCTTTTCCGAAAACTGAAACGTAGGGAAGTTGTGGTTCGGGTCTTCCTTAATAACACATAGGGGCTCAGAGTCTTCCTTCTCAGATTCAGATTCAGAAATGGGATCATCCAACCCCATCCTCAACTTGTCATCCAGCTCATTCTCCATCTCCTTACTACTGATTCCTTTAAGTCTCTCCGCGTATGACGTACCAATACCACAGTTCTTAGGTTCCTTCGAACCCAAGCTTGGCCACTCATCAACTACAGCATGACTCTCTCCATTCTTGATCTTCTTGGAACTCCTAATAATCAAGTCATCATCTTCAGTGGAAGATGGAATCAACGAGGAACTTTTCCCAGCAAGCACCATATTCTCTCCCCTTTTTTGACTTAAATGCCCTTGGAACTTGGAGTTGGAGGTGAGCGTTAAGAATGAAACAGGGGATCCAACTTTTATTTTTGGAAAAGAAAATATCATTCAATAAAGAGAGTTTATTAATATTTGGTCCATAATTCCAGCAGACTAGGCCCAAATGTCAACGAAGATATGGGACCATTTGGTTTTTCCGTCTACGTATGAAGGCTTCATAGGTCCATTTCGTTGGCTGAAATAAATAAATAAACAAATCACGAAAAAAAAAAATCAAAAGATATAATTTTTTTTGATACAAATCAAAAGATATAATTAATTGTTCACAAGAATTGCGTATTCGACTCCACTGGGGATCGAACCCAGAATCTCTGGTTCCGTAGACCAGCGCCTTATCCATTGGGCCATGGAGTCCTGCTTGCTAATAAATACGTAGATTAAATAATTATCCCTGAACTGATTGGAGCCGTGCTTTGAAAAATGTACAATTACAATAGCATTAATTTATACACCATAAATTTAAGTTTCTATAGTTTCCCTCCTTAATCAGCCACCGATATATTTTCCATAGAATCTTCAAGTTAATTTAATTTAATCCACAAAATAATGCTTTGAATATATATAAATAAGTGGAAAGCATTTTTTAAATTGATCTGACTCAACCTTTATAATTTTATCGATTTAATATGCTCGTGCCTACACTTTTCTAAAGGAAAAAAAAAGAGAAAAGATTATGGTGTATTATTGTGGGGTTGGGGATCGAAGGATTGATTTCCACTTTATTTTAGTGCCTCTACACTCTTTGGAGGGCACCATTGATCCCAAAGACCACTTGGATAAATATTTCCTTTAGATTTCAATGCATTTGTAGTGAGTCTCTCGTGCAACATGCTAAATGAAAAATTTAGAAACTGAATTATCAAATGCTTCATATTTTTCAAAAAGAAAAATAATATAAAATGGCACATGCATGTGACTTCCTAATGAAGCCCCCTAGGGATCCACAATGGATTCACCTTATTTTATGTAAATAATTAAAGTGAGTTCGTACAGTTGCATGAATCCAGTCATAGTACATTTCACTTCCAGTATGACCAATAATGCATGTTGGTAAATGAGATCCAGATCTTTTTACCATATGATTACAAAAAAGGTAATTATGAATAACATTTCAAAGCAGGATTTTTTTTTCCCAAAAAAAAGGTTAAAATTCAGTGACAAAGAAAAATGGCAGAGATTGTTTAGTGGGTGCCATGTGTCTGGCATGCAGAACAGAACAGAAGGATCCAACAAAAACGCCTCATGATTCGAGTCGCCATACTTTCCAGCTAATTTCTACTACCACCGACCCAACCTACGACTAGGGATGGAAATAGGTCAGGCTTTGGCTAAATAGACCTGAGCCTGTAATGGTGGTAGAAGGCCTGAGCCTGGGCCTGAGCCTGAACGCAGTCCTTTTTTTAGGCTCAGGCCTGAACCTTCAAAATGCCTGGTCGAGCCTGAAGTCTTTTTAAAGGCCTACTTACAATGTAGGCCTTTAAAAATGCCTCATATTGTATGTCTTGGAGGCCATAAATAGGCTTTTGTATACTTTGAGCCTATCAAAACTATATAAATATAATCTTTTAGTAGAATATAAGAATGAAAAATAATAAATATTATATTATTTATATGATATATATATATAATTATATTTATTTAATGTGTAAACAGGTCAGGCCTGAAGGCGTAAGGCTAGGCCTTAATAAAATAGGCCTGACCTATTTACACATTTAGGTCTTTAAATAGGTATTGGCCTGGCCTTTTTAACAAACAGGCCAGGCTGTAGGCCGCCTAATAGGGGCCTGGCCTATTTCCACTCCTACCTAGGACTCTTGAAACATCCTTTTATTTTCTTTTTCTTTTTTGTAATAACAATATTTTAATGCCTCGGATGCTCTTTAATTTCAAGCACGAAATAATTGAGAGAAGGCGTTCATTCCCAAGCATTCATTTTCGCTATAAATTGCGACTTCCTATGGACACTCAGATCTCCATATAGCCCAAGAGCAGGAAGAAGAAGAAGAAAGAGCTTAACTCGATCTTATCACCAACAATGGCGACTATTGTGTTTCCGAACGAACACTCTCCTGTTGAAGATGCTGAGTCCCTCCACAAGTCCTTTGAAGGTATCATTTCTCCTTTCAACTTTTCTATCTTTCATTTAATTATGTTCTTATAAATCTAATACTCCCCACGATTTAAATCTAAGATATATTTGATTTTTTTTATTGGAGAGATTAAGAAAACTAAATAAAATATATCATATGTTGTTCTTAGATTATATATTAGATAAAATAGTTCAGAGAAAAAATATAAATATAAATATTTTGAAGTAATTTAATTAACTTTCTTAATATCTTTAAAAAAGTCAACTTTATCTTATAATGTCCTCTATATAGAATCCACTCAATAAAAAATTAAACTATAAAGTGGATCTTAGATCAGAATACATTTTTATCCTTTAGTCATTGAGCTGATTTTTTCCCCCTTGATATGAAGCCTGAGTTTATATGACTTGATTTATGAACCTACCCTTGAAGCTAAGGGAAGATCTCTTTTACCACTTCAGGCCAAATATCAACGAGTTAGTAATGTCAATGAATTTGCAATATTAATGAAATCTTTGAGTGGCTCTTGGCATTATAGTGGATTAAATAATCCATTATCTGATTTTAGTAGTGTCCAAAAATATTGTCTTTAAGAGTTATATATTGTCTTTAAGAGTGATTCTGCAATATGAGGGAAAATAGTGTCTTTAAGAGTGATTCAGATTTCGAGGAATCCTTCATTGGTGGTTGTGAATGACCGATTTTTCTCAATCTTTATGACTTGCTCCTACGGAACCGAGGTCGAAAAGATTGATAAATAGAACCATCTGATCTGATTCGTTCTCAATAGCCACGAGATGATCATCTTAAGGTGATCCTTTTTGTCGATGGATGCTCCTATTACACCTGTAGTCTTTGAAGGATGAGAACCTTTTGAATTATGGACCCATAATCAAAATTCAATGCGTAATTTTAGCATTAAAGGATATTCCTGAATAATTTTATTTTTCAGTTATTGAACATTTTCATTTTACCAAGTTCAATTGGAAGCTACAACATGAGCTTGGGTCATTTTAGAATCAGACGTTTTTTTGTTTGTTTTCTAAAGATTTTTGGAGATGAAGATGTCATTCTCTTTGAATGTCTTCTTCTTCTTCTACTCGTTTTTTTAAATTAGAATTTTAGGTTTTGATTTTGAGACAGACTTAACTAAACTTAAGGAGGGTGAAATAATAATAATTAGGTGACCTACCTTTGAAGCAAATTAAAAGTTGAACAGCTAAGCATATGGCCAGCTCACGACTATAAATGCAAATTTTTTGCATTGGGAGGGAAACAAAATTTTCCTTTTTTATAATAAGAAATTTTAGCTGCTCACAATTGTGATCAATCAACTAATTCATTCCTTCGCAGCAACAGAGTGATACGAACATGAAATTATCTTATTTAAGAAAGAAAATAAAAAGATTTTTTTTTTTAAAAAAAAAATTGATCTTTCTCTCAGAATGAAGAGGATCTTGTAGGCAATAAATAAATAAATAATTTCATAAAAAATAAATAAATAAAGATTATGTGATATTTATCGAACAGTTGGCATCCATCTTTCCCTTTTTGTTTTACATTCTTTATTATTTGGTTAAATATGAATCTCTATTAATTTTAGTTTTAGGCGTCTATTGACAATAGGGGAAAAAATGGAATGACTCTTCAAGACAAGGACTAAAGTTTCTTTAATCAAATCCCTTAATTAGGGGAAAAGAGTGTTTTACCTAATTTAGGGCAAGGAAAAAAAGTGAGAGATCTCAAAGATCTCACATTTCAAGAAAACATCAAATTTTAAAATCTCACCTAATTTGTTCCTTCTTCCTTACATGACAGACAAGAGGCAAACAAACATCAGTATCAGTATTAACATAAAATAGAGTATATATAAAAAAAAAAGTATTAACATAAAATATAAATAATACAGACATTGTATTACCTAAATAATTTTGCTTATATTTTACGTAGATTAAGCCTTTTCCTAATAATGCCCCATTTTCCCACGGAAAGTAATAAATTGAATTAAAAAGAAATGGCAAGCAATTAATTACAATTTTACTATTTATTATCCTTCTACTAACTTTGGTGTCCTTACAAATTTGGATAAAGCTAATGGATTAGTCATAGCTGACAATTTTCCTATTTCCAGCCATAATACTGCTTTCCTTTTACTGTAAAAACTCAACTAATCTGTTTCTTTCAGCAAAAATTTTAAGAGAAAATCCCTTTAAATCCTTAAAAACTAAAAAAATGTCAAAAAGTTTAACAGAAAATCTTAATGTCAAAAAAATCTCAAAAAATTATTAAAATCCATAAATGGAGTTGTTAATCACCTATTGAAGAAACTGTTAATGAAACTTTTTTGACATTTTAGAGATCTGAAGGGATTTCTCCAAATTTCAATAATTCAATCTCCGCATGATGACTCATCATTGCCAAATTCTATCTAATAATTCATTTAAACCAGACCTACATAACGTTCCCCCTAAAAGTAAAAACAAAAATAAGCATGCCCTCTATTTAGTCATAATTGGATTACATAAAGGCCAAACTTCGGAATCAGGAAATCACAATATTATTATGGCTAAAATATATGTTTGGTCTTGTTTCTGGCATCATTTTAGTCCCTTAAGTTTGTAAAGTGTATGTTTGGTCCCTTAATACTAACACTATTAGTCTGACTTAACGGAAAATACTGACTCAACAATTTTAAACAATACTGTGCAATTAAATGCTGACTAAACATACTTATATATTGACATTTTAATAAATTAATATTTTAAATCCTATTACTTGAAAAATCACAGGCTGTTTTACGGTTTTTCACAGTTTGTGAAGATTAAATATATATTTTTTTGTCAAAGAATATTAAATATTTTCAATTAATAAGATTTAAAATATTAATTTATTAAAATACTACTATATAAATATGCTTCATCAGTATAAGTCAGACTAATGATGTTAGCATAAAGGGACCAAACGTGCATTTTACAAATTTAAAGGACTAAAACGATTATAGAGACAAACATGAAGGATGAAACGTGACCTATTATTATTCATTTTGTGTATTTTATGCATGTAGAGCCAAACGCGACGAAATTTCCGAGGCCAGGATAAATAAATATATTACTGACTTTGGTACCGACCAATGGGATAATCACAATTGTTTGAGATTACATTAAAATTTCTTTGATGACGTACAGTCCGAAAGATGAACCACTACACACACGACACAGTATCAGAGAGACTCTGTCATATATAGAAGAAATCTCAAGACAATTTTCACTATAAAAGCTTCAATTAACCCTAGAAACTGAGATACCACCATTCAACCATGGCTACCCTGATTTTTCCCATTAATCATTCTCCAGTTGAAGATGCAGAATCTCTCCACAAGGCTGTGGAAGGTTCTGATTTTTCTCATGAAAATCCATTTATTGTTCTTGAAAATTTATAGATTTTTTTGGTTTATGATCTTGACTGTGTTTATTGTATCAGTGCTTGCTTCTATATTATCGATGGATCATATCAATGTGAATTCAAATCAGTTGTTTTACTTCATAATCTGAGATTGGATTGTTGTGTGTGTTTTCAACTGTGTGTAGGATGGGGCACTGATGAGAAGAGCTTAATAACAATCCTGGGTCACAGAAACACTTACCAGAGGCAGCAAATCAGAAAGGCTTATGAGGAACTTTTCCAGGAGGATCTTGTCAAACGCCTCGAGAATGAGATCCACGGCGAATTCGAGGTAGGTAACATTACTTATTAAATTCAACATCAAAACATGGCTGGGCCTGTTAGAGATCATAATAAAACAGTTCATAGGTTGTCCACTTGACAGATTGAACTTTTTGAGTTGAAAAGTCTTTAATAACTAAAGGGTCAAGAGTTCAAATAATTTTCTTAAATCATTCACTAATCTGTTGCCAAATCTTGTGTATGAAACAGAGGGCTGTGTATAGGTGGATTCTTGAACCGGCTGATCGCGATGCCGTGTTGGCCCATGTGGTGATCAAGGAGGGGAAGAACTACCATGTGATTGCAGAGATTGCCACAGTGCTCTCCCCTGAAGAGCTGCTTGCCGTGAGGCGTGCCTATCTCCTTCGCTACAAGCACTCCCTGGAAGAAGATGTGGCTTCTACTACTTCAGGTCATCTTCGCCAGGCAAGTTCATAAATTCCTCCATGTTTTAGATAATTGACTTTCCCTTTGAGATTTTCACAGAACATAATACTACAACAGTGATAAATGGTCTAAGAAAAGAAGTGAGTGAAATGTGTTTGTTTAGGTATGCTAATATGGTTTGAGTCTCATTTTTTGGGGGGCCAGCTTTTGGTGGGGTTGGTGACCTCATATAGGTATGTTGGAGAAGAGATTAATGCAAGATTGGCACAATCTGAAGCAGAGATCCTTCATGAGGCTATCAAGGAGAAGAAAGGAAGCGAGGAAGAAGTCATTAGGATCTTGACCACAAGGAGCAAGACCCAGCTTGTTGCAACCTTCAATCGCTACAGAGAGGCCCACGAAACCTCCATCTATGAGGTACCAGCAGAATAGGCTTTTTTTAAACTTAATCCCGTTATGCGATGAAACAAAGAGTTTGCTTTTTCTTTAGAAATTGGAGGATGAGAGATCAGATGAGTTCCACAAGGCATTGTACACAGCCATCCGCTGCTTCTATGACCACACCGAGTACTATGAAGAGGTAAGGTTTCACTATCTCTTCTTTCAAATATGAGATCATAACAAGTTTATGAACAAAGAAATAAGGATTCATAACTGTTGGAGGAATTTCATCGAACAGGTGGTGCGCGATGCAATAAAGAGGAGAGGGACTGACGAGGATGCACTGACCCGAGTGATAGTGAGCAGGGCAGAGAAGGACCTGAGGGATATCAAGGAACTGTACTACCAGAGGAACAGTGTTCATCTTGAACAAGCGGTGGCCAAGGAGACCTCTGGAGACTACAAGGACTTCCTCGTCACTCTCTTGGGGAAGGAAGATTGAAGGCTTTAAAAGTTGTACTTGTGAGGGCATTTTCTGATGACGATGATGGGTCTGATTTACTAGAGTGGTTTCAAGTTTGAAGTGTGTGGGATTTCATTGTCTGAGTCCTACTTTGCTTGGTATTGCCCTTTTTTAATTTGTGGTTTGACGACTTCCAGCTTTGATAATCTTCGCTTTGGTTTGGTTGCCTTATGAATAATAGAGAGATGCTTCATGCTTGCAACTTCGACTCCATTCTCCATACTCTTCTGTTTTCTTTTTCCAAAATAAAAAAGGCAACTTACCACTTAAAGATTATAAATTATCCCGGCAGTGGACCAGTTTAATTAGATGTCAAGTTCGAGCTATGAGGATACAATAGTGTTAAATACTTATTGTTAGATTTTTACCATCCTAATGGTCTTACCGGTTCGATCAATACTTATTGTTAGATTTTTACCATCCTAATGGTCTTACCGGTTCGATCAGGATTAATTTGCACCTCCGACAAATCCTTTGAATTGAAATGAGATAGATCCTAGATTCTGGATCCTCCCGTAAAAATACTAGAAAAGATTATAAATCGAACAACGTTAAGGTAAACGAAGCTAGCTATTGAGACATATTTGCTGATTCGCTCTCAATCAAAGATTGCATCTAGGAAGCGGGTCCTGCATAATCTAGGTATCCTCAGGCAAATGATAAGCTTCAAGATCCTAATTGGACTACATCAGATTCCTGACTTCGTCTCTACATAATAATGATAGGGATGTCCATGGACCAGACTGGATTGGGTTGGGGGTCAACCCGAGGTTTGGTCCAGGAGGGACCTCAGGCTGGACAAGCCAGCCCGAGGTGTGGTCGGGTTTGGCACCAGTCCGAGCTCGGGCTGGACCAGACTGGTCCAGTGGACTGTCCAGGCAGTCCAGGACCTATTTCATTTTATTTTTTTCCCATTTCTTTGAACCAATAATTAAACATACAAACGTGCAAACATCTTAAATCCAATCATACACAATTACACATATAAGAATCTCCAACAACATTTAACAAAAATACAAAATAACAACATTTTGTTGGGCCAGACCGAAGAAGAAGGGAAGAAGAAGAAGATTGAAAAGGGAAAAAGACTCCGGATATTTTTTTGGCCGAAGAAGAAGACTCACTAATGAGTGATGACGAATAGTAAAGAAGACAATAAAGAAGGACAAAGGGTTAGGTTAAGTTGTGATTTTTTTAAATATATATATATATATCTATATCGGGCTAGACCGGACCAGTCCAGGGGGTCTTAGACCCTGGAACGAAGTCTGGTCTGACCCGAGCAGACCAGTCCGGTCCCGTCCGCCTCGTATGGTCCCAGACCAAATTTTTTTTCCAGAGACCGGGTCAGGTCGGGACTGGTTAGACCAGACCACCTGGACTACCGGATTTTTTGGACATCCCTACATAATGGTATACACGGCATGAAATAAAGATGGCATGTAATGAGTAACATATCAGGTGAGTTTTCTTGAAAGATGAGCCTTATAAGACATTGAGTTCTCTAATTCTAATAACTAGCTTTTGAAGTGTGGTTCTTTTTTAAAGATTTGTGCCAGTTAGATAAGACCATAGAAAAGGTGAAATAAGAAGTATGTTAGCATAATATTCATAGATCCTAATATGACACATTGGTGAAATATGTAATGAGGCAAGATTGATGGACCTCTCTTTTATATAAATGATTTGCAAATAATGATGGGGCATTACATTTTTTAGGAAGTGTTTTACAATTAGGATGAGAAGGAATACTTATTTATTTATTAAACTATTAGAGGGAAGATAAAGAAAATATATCAGTCATGGTTACATATCCATGTATCTAATAGACTAGTATGAAAAACATAAAATGCCGCAAAGAAGGAAAGTATATTAAATAAGAAGATATATATAAAATTTAATTATATGTTTTTAATAATTTATTAATTCAAACTTATGTCGTAATGGAAATGGATAAAAGAAAATGAGAAGGAAAGTATGAAAAATGATTTTTAGGTCTCATTATCATCAACATCACATTATTATTTTTTTATTATGGTATTTTTCATCCAGTTGGGTATAAAATAAAATAATATTTTTGTTCTTTTCATATCATATTAGATATAATTATTTCTATGTTTACTTGTAAGTGAGAAGATCCTTTGATATTTTTGACACATGTTTAGCTCTCTTGCATCTGCATATCAGTTTAGGTAGCCTTGTCTTTTTTATTTTATTTTATGTATTTTGGCTTAGTTTGAACTTTAAAGTAAGAACACGTCATCCGTTTTTTTAAAGATATTTTCAGTGATAAGTTCAACAACTCAACAAGCAAACACACACAAAAATAACCAAATAAAATAAATGACTTTGCGTTTGTTGGCTAACCATTCGACACAATTTTTTCAAGTAACTCCCAATTCGTTATTACTCAATTTTCAGATTCAAGTAGGTATCATGATTTGCTATCATGCAAGCAAATGTTATGCTTAAGGGAAAATCCTATTAAAGTCTCAAAGGATAAAAAAAGAAGTCATAATAGTCCAAAAGAAAATTCTAATGTAAAAAAGATCTTAATTAAAAAGTTGTTAGAACCCATAGATAGAGTTGTTAATTACCTACTAAAGAAGTTGTCAATGAGACTTTTTTGACATTAGAATTTTTTGTGGGACTTTTTTGACATTTTTTTAGTCCAAAAGGATTTTCCCGCTGCTTAAACTTATAGGCAGAGTTACATGATACATAACTTTAAATCTGTAAAATCAATACTAAAAAGACTTGCCTATAATTTTTTTTAATTAAAAAAAAAGCTATAATCAATATGATAAAGTTATTACAGAGTTTAAACCCTGACTTCTATCTATATTTGTTTCTTTAAATTAGCCTGATCTAGCCATCAAGGTTAGCAAGAAATCCTTGAAGTTGCCATTAGTTGTATCTTCAATTTTCTGGGTTAAGGAAGCTCCATACAGGCGTTGATATTCATCCATGATCTGCATCATATATGTGTCAGCTCGAGTAACAATCACACGTGTAAGAGCTTTCTTGGTATTCTTATCTGCATCAAATCTCAATGCTGCATCCAGAACCTGAGGGACAAGAAGGAAATTACAGAAAAACAAACAGGTGGTAGCACGTTTTACAAAATGTAAGGGAGATTCAAATGCTTGATTCTAAATTTCTAATGTAACATTACCTGAATAAAGTATGCTACAGGGGAACAAAGGCATTGCACATTCTCTTTTAACCTTAAGTCATCAAGATCCTAGCCAAAGGCAGAGAGGTTTGATCAGAAATAGAACTTCACAAGTGAATCTTTGAAACCAAAAACAGAATCTTAAAGGTTTCAAATTTAAAGCACTTATATATATAATTGGTTTATAGTGCATTAGTAGTGTGTGATGCCTCATCAAGGTTTTTGCCATATAATTCTTTATAGTGCTTATGAACTGCATGGAGAGAGGCTTGCTTCTTGTTGCCAGCATCCTTATTACTTCCTCATCCTCAAGGATCGGCTTCTCATGAGCAGCTTCAGTGGTAGCAGAAAGTGCCCGGGCCTCTGATTTTGCAGTCTCATCTTTAACCTTTGATCCTTCATAACTATAGGCACTCACAAGGGCTAACAAGAGCTGTTGCCAAAAGCAACGTTAACAAATTTAGAGAATTTTATTCAAATAAGAGATGATGTGCAAATTCGATTTATCAAAGTGTACATAATTAAGTCTATAATTTGTTTAATCTGCAAAAGAATATCTCAATCATCAAACCAATAAGAACAACACTCATTGTTAGTGAAGCCCTCAGAACGGTGACACTCACCTTACGTTCCACACCATCAACAAGAGAGACAATGTCTTCTTCAAGGGAACGGTCAAAAAGAGAATGGTAGGCCTTCCTAGCTCCCAAAAGCTCTTCTGAGGTTCTGGTGCATGCAATCTCAACCAGAAATTTCACTGTAAAAACTCAACTAATCTTTTTCTTTCAGCAAAAATTTCAATAATTCAGTCTCCGCGTGATGACACTTAAACCATGCCTATATAATGTTCCACCAAAAAGTAAAAACAAAAATAAGCATGCCCTCTATTTAGTCATAATTCGATTACATGAAGGCCAAACTTTGGAATTAGGAAATCACAATATTATTATTCCTTTTGTGTACGTTACGCATGTGGAGCAAAACTCGCCCTTCACGAAATTTCCGAGGCTAATAAATAAATATATCACTGACTTTTGTACTGATCAATGGGAGAATCACACTTAAATAGCCATAAATGTTTGAGATTACATAAAATTTCTTTGACAACGTACTGTCCAAAAGACTAACCTCTACGCACAAGACACAAATATCAGAGAGACACTATTATACTAGAAGAAATCTTAAGATAATTTTCACTATCACAAAAGCTTCAATTACCCCTAGAGACTAAGATAACATTCAACCATGGCTACCCTAATTTTTCCCATTAATCATTCTCCAGTTGAAGATGCAGAATCTCTCAGAAACGCTGTGGAAGGTTCTCATTTTTCTTAAGAAAATCCATATATTGTTCTTGAAACATTATAGAATTTTAGTTTATGATCTTGATTGTGCTTATATATGGGCTTGCTTCTATCTATATTATCTATGGATCAATTCAATGTGAATTCAAAAAAGTAGTTTTACTGCATAACCTGAGATTGATTTGTTGTGTTCTTTTTTTTACTTTGTAGGATGGGGCACTGATGAGAAGAGCATAATAACAATCCTGGGTCACAGAAACACTTACCAGAGGCAGCAAATCAGAAAGGCTTATGAGGAACTTTTCCAGGAGGATCTTGTCAAACGCCTTGAGAAGGAGATTTCCGGCGACTTCGAGGTAGGTAACATTGGTTATTAAATTTATCATCAAAACATGGTTGTCCTGTTAGAGAGATCATAAATAAAACAGTTCATAAGTTGTTCGCTCAACAGATTGAACTTTTGAATTGAAAAATCTTTAATAACATGATATATAGATCATGACTAAAGGGTCATCCACTTGTCTGTTGACAAATCTTGTGTACGAAACAGAGGGCTGTGTATAGGTGGAATCTGGAACCGTCTGATCGCGATGCCGTGTTGGCCCATGTGGTGATCATGGAGGGGAAGAACTACCATGTGATTGCAGAGATTGCCACAGTGCTCTCCCCTGAAGAGCTGCTTGCCGTGAGGCGTGCCTATCTCCTTCGCTACAAGCACTCCCTGGAAGAAGATGTGGCTGCTACTACTTCAGGCCATCTTCGCCAGGCAAGTTCATCATTTCCTCCAACTTTTAGATAATTGACTTCACTTTGAGATTTCAACAGAACACAATAGTGATGAATGGTCTAAGAAAAACAAGTGTGTTCTGTCATAGAACATAAACCCTAACCCTAGGTGGGCTAGGATGTGGATATAGGATCAAATAGCTCTCCCCCAAGCATCCATGAATTGGATACCTAAGAGGATCAGAGATCACAAAGCACAGGGACTTGACCTAGGTGCGATACCTAGGGCCTACGTACCCTGAGGAGGGATCAAAGTCCACGTAGTTCGAGGATTACCGGAGGCGTTTAGCCAATGGGGTGGTGTGTGTGCTCTGTGTGCAGTATATGCAATTGAGAGAGAGCTTAGAAGATGATCAGTACCTTTAGGGTTTAACTCCTATTTATAGAGTGTACCTTAGGTGGAATTGTATCGGCCTCATTAATATGATTGATCCTCATTAATATGGTTGACCCTCATTAATATGATTGACCCGCATTGATATGATTGGATCCTCCTTTATGATAGGCAGATCCTCATTAATATGATTGATCCGCATTGATATGATTGGATCCTCCTTTATGATAGGCAGATCCCGATATGCAATATGCTCCTTATTGGGCCATATATGGGCATAATATTTATTCCATAACAGTTGCCCCCAAGCTCGGTAGTTTAGGTCTCTGAGCTGCCGAGATTAACTGACTGCTACCGAGATCCCCTGAATCCGACTTTGCTTTCATAACAATTTTCCCGGGCTAATTGTCTGGCTTATATTCCTGCATTTAGTAACATGTAAGCAAATCACAATAAATGGAAAATACTTACTGTTGTGCAAATCGTTCAACACGCTCATTTCGGATACTTGTCCGAGTTTGCATTAAACTTTTGGTTTGCATTAATGTCGGTTATTGATAGCACGCTCTTCCATTCAACACATCGTTGTCCACTCTGTTGCCCCCACTGGTAGTTCAGGTTTCTGAGCTGCCAGGATGTGCTACTTTCCAAATCCGAACAAGGTATTCGTCATTGTTGGGATTACATGCGTGCTTAACCGGGATCCTCGATTTTAAACTAGATTTAGTTTAAATCGGGTCCGCCTTCGTCTTTGTTTCTGCAAAACCTTAATGAACTTATCTCGGTTTTACCTTGTCCCAAATGAAACATGTTTTAACCGTTATTTCTACAGATCCCGGATCTTAACCAGATTTAGTTAAGCCGGGTCCGCCTTCATCCCTTTCTTAAGGACGGACTCCACAATCTATCCGAGATCCAATTAAGGAGCGTGGATTTAATTGTATAAAACAGACTTGACATGATTTTTGAAAGCGGGTTTGTGCACCATGACTTTATACATGTTTAGATTTGACATGATTTTCGAAGACGGGTTTTTGCACCATGATTTTATACATGTTTAGATTTGACATGATTTTCGAAGACGGGTTTTTGCACCATGACTTTATACATGTTTAGATTTGACATGATTTTCGAAGATGGGTTTTTGTACCTCGGATTCCTACATGTTTAGCTTTGACATGATTTTTGAAGACGGGCTTCTTTACTCAGAATTCATACATGTTTAGATTTGACATGATTTTCGAAGACGGGTTTTTGTACCTCGGATTCCTACATGTTTAGCTTTGACATGACTTTTGAAGACGGGTTTCTTTACTCAGAATTCATACATGCTGCGAGTTGAACATGATTGTCTGAACCGGGCTTATGTACCTCATACTCCTACATGCTTAATGGACATGATTTTTGAAAACGAGTTTCTTTACCCTGAATTCTATATGTTTAGCTTGAACATGATTGTCGGAACCAGGTTTATTTACCTCATACTCCTACATGCTTAAACCGGACATGATTTTTGAAAACGAGTTTCTTTACCCAGAATTCATACATGTTTAACTTGAACATGATTTTCGGAACCGGGTTTATTTACCTCGGATTTATGCACTCCTCTTTTCTTCTTTCTTGCAAAACTTAGCATGAAATATGCAATGAACAATTACATATAAATAAACAAGATTTGAAAGAATTGGAGAGAACATATTCTTAAACGGAATTGAAATCATAGACCATCTTTGGTCACGGGAATCGAAATTTACGGTTCCCACGGTCGGCGCCAATGTTTCGTCATAGAACATAAACCCTAACCCTAGGTGGGCTAGGATGTGGATATAGGATCAAATAGCTCTCCCCAAGCATCCATGAATTGGATACCTAAGAGGATCGAGATCACAAAGCACGGGACTTGACCTAGGTGCGATACCTAGGGCCTACGTACCCTGAGGAGGGATCAAAGTCCACGTAGTTCGAGGATTACCGGAGGCGTTTAGCCAATGGGGTGGTGTGTGTGCTCGTGTGCGGTATATGCAATTGAGAGAGAGCTTAGAAGATGATCAGTACCTTTAGGGTTTAACTCCTATTTATAGAGTGTACCTTAGGTGGAATTGTATCGGCCTCATTAATATGATTGATCCTCATTAATATGGTTGACCCTCATTAATATGATTGACCCGCATTGATATGATTGGATCCTCCTTTATGATAGGCAGATCCTCATTAATATGATTGATCCGCATTGATATGATTGGATCCTCCTTTATGATAGGCAGATCCTGATATGCAATATGCTCCTTGTTGGGCCATATATGGGCATAATATTTATTCCATAATGATTGCCCCAAGCTCGGTAGTTTAGGTCTCGAGCCGCCGAGATTAACCGATCGCTACCGAGATCCCCGAATCCGACTTTGCTTTCATAACAATTTTCCCGGGCTAATTGTCGGCTTATATTCCTGCATTTAGTAACATGTAAGCAAATCACAATAAATGGAAAATACTTCTTGTTGTGCAAATCGTTCAACACGCTCATTTCGGATACTTGTCCGAGTTTGCATTAAACTTTTTGGTTTGCATTAATGTCGGTTATTGATAGCACGCTCTTCCATTCAACACATCGTTGTCCACTCTGTTGCCCCCCAGCCTGGTAGTTCAGGTTTCTGAGCTGCCAGGATGTGCTACTTTCCAAATCCGAACAAGGTATTCGTCATTGTTGGGATTACATGCGTGCTTAACGGATCCTCGATTTTAAACTAGATTTAGTTTAAATCGGGTCCGCCTTCTGTCTTTGTTTCTGCAAAACCTTAACAGAACTTATCTCGGTTTTACCGTGTCCCAAATGAAACATGTTTTAACCGTTATTTCTACGAGATCCGGATCTTAACCAGATTTAGTTAAGCTGGGTCCGCCTTCATCCCTTTCTTAAGGACGGACTCCACAATCTATCCGAGATCCAATTAAGGAGCGTGGATTTAATTGTATAAAACAGACTTGACATGATTTTTGAAAGCGGGTTTGTGCACCATGACTTTATACATGTTTAGATTTGACATGATTTTCGAAGACGGGTTTTTGCACCATGATTTTATACATGTTTAGATTTGACATGATTTTCGAAGACGGGTTTTTGCACCATGACTTTATACATGTTTAGATTTGACATGATTTTCGAAGACGGGTTTTTGTACCTCGGATTCCTACATGTTTAGCTTTGACATGATTTTTGAAGACGGGTTTCTTTACTCAGAATTCATACATGTTTAGATTTGACATGATTTTCGAAGACGGGTTTTTGTACCTCGGATTCCTACATGTTTAGCTTTGACATGACTTTTGAAGACGGGTTTCTTTACTCAGAATTCATACATGCTGCGAGTTGAACATGATTGTCGGAACCGGGCTTATGTACCTCATACTCCTACATGCTTAATCGGACATGATTTTTGAAAACGAGTTTCTTTACCACGAATTCTATATGTTTAGCTTGAACATGATTGTCGGAACCGGGTTTATTTACCTCATACTCCTACATGCTTAAACCGGACATGATTTTTGAAAACGAGTTTCTTTACCTGAATTCATACATGTTTAACTTGAACATGATTTTCGGAACCAGGGTTTATTTACCTCGGATTTATGCACTCCCTCTTTTCTTCTTTCTTGCAAAACTTAGCATGAAATATGCAATGAACAATTACATATAAATAAACAAGATTTGAAAGAATTGGAGAGAACATATTCTTAAACGGAATTGAAATCATAGACCATCTTTGGTCACGGGAATCGAAATTTACGGTTCCCCACGGTCGCGCCAATGTTCGTCATAGAACATAAACCCTAACCCTAGGTGGGCTAGGATGTGGATATAGGATCAAATAGCTCTCCCCAAGCATCCATGAATTGGATACCTAAGAGGATCAGAGATCACAAAGCACAGGGACTTGACCTAGGTGCGATACCTAGGGCCTACGTACCCTGAGGAGGGATCAAAGTCCACGTAGTTCGAGGATTACCGGAGGCGTTTAGCCAATGGGGTGGTGTGTGTGCTCGTGTGCGTATATGCAATTGAGAGAGAGCTTAGAAGATGATCAGTACCTTTAGGGTTTAACTCCTATTTATAGAGTGTACCTTAGGTGGAATTGTATCGGCCTCATTAATATGATTGATCCTCATTAATATGGTTGACCCTCATTAATATGATTGACCCGCATTGATATGATTGGATCCTCCTTTATGATAGGCAGATCCTCATTAATATGATTGATCCGCATTGATATGATTGGATCCTCCTTTATGATAGGCAGATCCTGATATGCAATATGCTCCTTGTTGGGCCATATATGGGCATAATATTTATTCCATAACAGCTTGCCCCCAAGCTCGGTAGTTTAGGTCTACGAGCCGCCGAGATTAACCGATCGCTACTGAGATCCCCGAATCCGACTTTGCTTTCATAACAATTTTCCCGGGCTAATTGTCTGGCTTATATTCCTGCATTTAGTAACATGTAAGCAAATCACAATAAATGGAAAATACTTACTGTTGTGCAAATCGTTCAACACGCTCATTTCGGATACTTGTCCGAGTTTGCATTAAACTTTTTGGTTTGCATTAATGTCGGTTATTGATAGCACGCTCTTCCATTCAACACATCGTTGTCCACTCTGTTGCCCCCAGCCTGGTAGTTCGGGTTTCGAGCCGCCGGGATGTGCTACTTTCCAAATCCGAACAAGGTATTCGTCATTGTTGGGATTACATGCGTGCTTAACGGGATCCTCGATTTTAAACTAGATTTAGTTTAAATCGGGTCCGCCTTCTCGTCTTTGTTTCTGCAAAACCTTAATGAGAACTTATCTCGGTTTTACCGTGTCCCAAATGAAACATGTTTTAACCGTTATTTCTACGAGATCCCGGATCTTAACCAGATTTAGTTAAGCGGGGTCCGCCTTCATCCCTTTCTTAAGGACGGACTCCACAATCTATCCGAGATCCAATTAAGGAGCGTGGATTTAATTGTATAAAACAGACTTGACATGATTTTTGAAAGCGGGTTTGTGCACCATGACTTTATACATGTTTAGATTTGACATGATTTTCGAAGACGGGTTTTTGCACCATGATTTTATACATGTTTAGATTTGACATGATTTTCGAAGACGGGTTTTTGCACCATGACTTTATACATGTTTAGATTTGACATGATTTTCGAAGACGGGTTTTTGTACCTCGGATTCCTACATGTTTAGCTTTGACATGATTTTTGAAGACGGGTTTCTTTACTCAGAATTCATACATGTTTAGATTTGACATGATTTTCGAAGACGGGTTTTTGTACCTCGGATTCCTACATGTTTAGCTTTGACATGACTTTTGAAGACGGGTTTCTTTACTCAGAATTCATACATGCTGCGAGTTGAACATGATTGTCGGAACCGGGCTTATGTACCTCATACTCCTACATGCTTAACTGGACATGATTTTTGAAAACGAGTTTCTTTACCCTGAATTCTATATGTTTAGCTTGAACATGATTGTCGGAACCAGGTTTATTTACCTCATACTCCTACATGCTTAAACCGGACATGATTTTTGAAAACGAGTTTCTTTACCCAGAATTCATACATGTTTAACTTGAACATGATTTTCGGAACCGGGTTTATTTACCTCGGATTTATGCACTCCCTCTTTTCTTCTTTCTTGCAAAACTTAGCATGAAATATGCAATGAACAATTACATGAGGAGGGATCAAAGTCCACGTAGTTCGAGGATTACCGGAGGCGTTTAGCCAATGGGGTGGTGTGTGTGCTCTGTGTGCAGTATATGCAATTGAGAGAGAGCTTAGAAGATGATCAGTACCTTTAGGGTTTAACTCCTATTTATAGAGTGTACCTTAGGTGGAATTGTATCGGCCTCATTAATATGATTGATCCTCATTAATATGGTTGACCCTCATTAATATGATTGACCCGCATTGATATGATTGGATCCTCCTTTATGATAGGCAGATCCTCATTAATATGATTGATCCGCATTGATATGATTGGATCCTCCTTTATGATAGGCAGATCCTGATATGCAATATGCTCCTTGTTGGGCCATATATGGGCATAATATTTATTCCATAACAAAGTGAGTGAAAGGTGTTTGTTTAGGTATGCTAATATGGTTTAAGTCTCTTTTTTTGGGGGCCAGATTTTGGTGGGGTTGGTGACCTCGTATAGGTATGTTGGAGAAGAGATCAATACAAGATTGGCACAATCTGAAGCAGAGATCCTTCATGAGGCTATCAAGGAGAAGAAAGGAAGTGAGGACGAGGCCATCAGGATCTTGACCACAAGGAGCAAGACTCAGCTTGTTGCAACCTTCAATCGCTACAGAGAGGCTCATGGAACCTCAATCACTAAGGTACCAGCAGAATAGGCTTTTTTTAACTTAATCCCATTATGTGACTAAACAAAGAGTTTGCTTTTTCTTTAGAAATTGGTGGATGAGAGATCAGATGAGTTCCACAAGGCATTGTACACAGCCATCCGCTGCTTCAATGACCACATCAAGTACTATGAAAAGGTAAGGTTTCAGTTTCTCTTTCAAATGTGAGATCATAATGTATACAAATTTTATGAACAAAGAAATAAGGATTCATAATTGTTGGAGGAATTTCATCGAACAGGTGGTGCGCGATGCAATAAAGAGGATAGGAGCTGATGAGGATGCACTGACCCGAGTGATAGTGAGCAGGGCAGAGAAGGACCTGAGGGATATCAAGGAACTGTACTACCATAGGAACAGTGTTCATCTTGAACAAGCCGTGGCCAAGGAGACCTCTGGAGACTACAAGAACTTCCTCCTCACTCTCCTGGGGAAGGAAGATTAAAGGCTTTGAAAGTTTTTAATGTGAGGGCATTTTCTGATGATGATGATGGGTCTGAGTTACTAGAGTGGTTTCAAGTTTGTGGGATTTCTTGGTATTGCCCTGTTTTACTTTGTGGTTTGACAACTTCAAGCTGTGATATGCTTCGCTTTGGTTTGGTTGCCTTATGAATAACAGAGAGATGCTTCATGCTTGCAACATTGAGTCCATACTTTTCTGTTTTTGTTTTCAATAAAGAAGACAAGTTACGACTTAAAGATAGCAAATCAAACAACGTTAAAGTAAACAAAGATATTGAAACAAATTCGCTGATTCGCTCTCAATCGAGCATTGTATCCAGAAGGTGGGTCCTGCATAAACCAGGTATCCTCATGAAGATGATGAACTTCTAGATCCCAGCTCGGATACATCAGATTCCTCACTTGTCTTATCCTTGAAGTGTCCATGCACTTATAATTGACGGGCTTTTTGACCAAAATGAATTTTTTAGACAAAAAATTTACTTAATTAAATCAGATTGAAAACATTTTACCAAAATAATGCAGTTGGTGGCGCAAGAAAAACTCACGCCACTTGTCCCGTAAAAAATATTCACGCCACTGACACAAAATTCGTCAGAATGTATCAGTGGCGTGAATAAAATTCACGCCACTTAGTGGCATGAGTCAATCATCATTGATTGATTCAAGCCACTAAGTGGCGAAAATTCACGCCACTTAGGTGGCGTGAATGTTTTTTACGGGACAAGTGGCATGAGTTTTTCTTGCGCCACCAACTGCATTACTTTGATAAAATGTTTGCAATCTGATTTAATTAGGTAAATTTTTTTTTTCCAAAAATTCATTTTGGTCAAAAAGCCTCTAATTGACTCACATAAATTAAGAGAGAAAAAAAAAATTAGTTGAGGAACTTTTTGTTTTTTTGGAAAGAAAAAATTATCACAACAATTTAAAATTATTCTTAATTAATGTCTTTTTTTAATAGGGTCAAAATGATATTAATACAAGGAAGAAATTATATAGTTCCTACACAATATAGAAGTATGCCAATAACATTTGTAGATCCTAGCATGACAAATATGTAATGAGGCAAGATTGATGAATATCTTGTTGATATACAAATGATTTGCAAAGATTCCTTAGAACTTTGGCATTGCATTGTCCTGCTGATCTTCCTCTTTTGAATTACGACATTCCAATTCATTCTAAGAGGATTCCATTGGTGTAATAGTTGGGGAGGAATAGATGGTTAGAAGACTAATGTTATTCCTAATTGATGTCATTAAGTAATCAGTGAGAATTATTAATCTTCACATAAAGTTACAAATCCTATTTATTTCACAGAAGATATATATATAAAATTTAATTAATGTTTTAATAATTTATGGGTTAAGGTGCGATTTGTCCAATAAATTATTAGCTCAGGAGCGTCCAACACAATTAACTATTAAGTGGACCAAAAATACCAACAAACTTTTAAAAAGGTTCAGTCAGCACAAAAAAAGTTTTACTCAGGAGCGCCTAGCACAACACCGTTAGACAAAAAGTTAACGTCTGTTATCTAAGGTGCAAATTGAGTTTTACTCAGGAGCGCCCAGCACAACACCTTAAATGAATTTTTTAACTCACGTAAATTTCTTCTAAAATAAAAATAAATCATATTTTTTTTTGTTTAACATATATAATAAACTATAAAACACATTGAGTTTTATTTAAATCATATAATTATATTTTTAATTAAAACTTTTGTTTATTTTAAAAATTATAATTTTGAAAAAATTGAAGAATGAATAATTTTTGTCCATAGATATCTATATAAGTAGTTTTGAATAATGACAATTGAGAAAAAAATTATTTAATTTAGTAAAATTTAGAATTTTGTGCTAGGCGCTCCTGAGTAAACTTTTTTGTGCTAGACGCTCTTGGGGTAAAATTTCGTTGGCCATTCTGCACATTAGATAACGAACGTTAACTTTTTCTAACGGCGTTGTGCTGACTGCACCTTTTTAAAAGTTTGTTGGTATTTTTGGTTCACTTAATAGTTAATTGTGTTGGATGCTCCTGAATCAATAGTTTATTGGCCAAATCGCACCTTAAGCCATAATTTATTGATTCAAACTTATGTCTTAATGGAAATGGATAAAAGAAAATGAGAAGGATAGTATTAAAAATAAATTCAGTCTCATTATCATCAACATCACATTGTTATTTATTATTATAGTATTTTTCATCCAGTTGCATATAAAATGAAATAATATTTTTGTTCTTTTCATATCACATTAGAGATCCATGTTCACTTGTAAGTGAGATACTGATATTCTTGACACATGTTTAGCTTTATTGCATCTGCATATCAATTTAGGTAGGCTTGTCTTTTTTATTTTAATTTTTTTATATGTATTTTGGTTTAATTCAAACTTTAAAGTAAGAACACGTCATCTATTTTTTTAAAGATATTTCAGTGGTAAATTCAACAACTCAACAAGCAAACATACAAAAAAAAAAAAACTAAAATAAATGACTTTGCTTTTGTTGGCTAACCATTCGACACAGTTTTTCTAGTAACTCCCAATTCTTTATTACTCAATTTTCAGATCCACGAAGGTATCATGATTTGCTATTATGCAAGCACATGTTATGCTTAAACTTATGCAGGCAGACTTACATAATTCAGAACTTTAAATCTGTAAAATCAATTCTAAAAAGACTTGCCTATATTATTTTTTTTAAAAAAAAAAAAAGCCATGATCAATATGATAAAGTTATTATAGAGTTTAAACCCTGACTTCTAACTTTCTATCTTTCTCCTTCTTTAAATTAGCCTGATCTAGCAATCAAGGTTAGCAAGAAATCCTTGAAGTTGCCATTAGTTGTATCTTCAATTTTCTGGGTTAAGGAAGCTCCATACAATAGTTGATAATCATCCATGATCTGCTTCATATCTGTGTCAGCTTTAGTAACAATCACACGTGTAAGAGCTTTCTTGGTATTCTTATCTGCATTAAATCTCAATGCTGCATCCAGAACCTGAGGGACAAGAAGGAAATTACAGAAAAACAAACAGGTGGTGGCACGTTTTGAAAAATGTAAGGGACATTCAAATGCTTGATTCTAAATTTCTAATTTAACATTACCTGAATAAAGTATGCTACAGGGGAACAAAGGCATTGCACAGTCTCTTTTAACAACTCATCAAGATCCTAGCCAAAGGCAGAGAGGTTTGATCAGAAATAGAACTTCATAAGTGAATCTTTGAAACCAAAAACAGAATCTTAAAGGTTTCAAATTTAAAGCACTTAAATGTATAATTAGTTTATAGTGCATTAGTAGTGTGTGATACCTCATCAAGGTTTTTGCCATATAATTCTTTATAGTGCTTATGAACTGCCTGGAGATGAGGCTTGCTTCTTGTTGCCAGCATCCTTATTACTTCCTCATCCTCAAGGACCGGCTTCTCATGAGCAGCTTTAATAGCAGCAGAAAGTGCCTGGGCCTCTGATTTTGCAGTCTCATCTTTAACCTTTGATCCTTCATATCTATAGGCACTCACAAGGGCAAGCAAGAGCTGTTGCCAAAAGCAACAGGAACAAATTTAGAGAATTTTGTTCCAATAATTGATAATGTGCAGAGAAATATTCTTAAGTAGACCAAGTGAATCGTAAAGAGGTTTGCAATCGTGTTAGAAGTAGGTCAGGATATAAAGTGTACACCGACATCCTTACATGTTCATTCATAATTTGTACGCTTCTGTAGATTGCAGACACAATTTATCAAAGTGAAGAACCAGTAAAAGCATAAAAAATAAATGGATGATAGTCTAAAAACTTGCTAGATATAGTTACTTTTCTACCTATAATTAATCAATAATTTGTTTGATCCGCACATGAATATCTCAAGCATCAACCAGTTAGAACAAGAACCATTATTATGGGGTAGTGTTGAGTGAAGCCCTTAGTACGGTGACACTCACCTTACGTTCCACACCATTAACAAGAGAGACAATGTCTTCTTCAAGGGAACGGTCAAAAAGAGAATGGTAGGCCTTCCTAGCTCCCAAAAGCTCTTCTGAGGTCCTGGTGCATGCAATCTCAACCAGCAATCCATAGGCATGAGGACCCTTCTTGAGTGCTTCCTTTGCCAAACGGGCATCTCTTTCCCATGGATGCATTGCCCACAGTACCACTGCATTCTGATAAACACAAATGATACTTATATCATCTCCTTTTTTTAGTGTGAATCTTGCTCAGAGATTCAGAATTTGGTTATATATTTGCCCTAACAAATAGTATCAGTTCTATTTTTGGACTCATGAGATTTACTATTTTGAGTAACCGTTCTTGCACAACCTTTCTTTTCTTTTTTCTTTTTTGGTCAAATTTTATTTTCTCATTATTCTTAGTTGTTCACCTGAAAATGGTTCAGGCTTTGTGTGTGAGAGTGTAACAGGGCAAAGCAGAGATTTTAAATTAAGAATAATTCGTATTACAGCATGCAAAAATGTGTTCAGTCTAATCCCTCACAAATAAAATATAACTCAATTTGGTCCTTTATAAAATAAATTTCTCAATCCGGTCCCTCTAAGATGAGTTTTTGGATTCAGGCACTGATATGTAAAAGATTATTATCCTTGATGATTTGAGTAGGGAGTGACTAACTTGAAAAATGCTAGCATGAAAGATACTGGGAAGAGATTTTGATGAGTGACCTATATATATATATGTATGTATGTATGTATAAGAGAACCCAGCATGAATATACCTTAAAACGCATGAATTCGTGTTTCAGAAGTCGAACTCGACGATCATCCCACTTCTCAAATTGGCGTTCATCCTCTATGAAGAGATGCGGCGTTCCCTTCCTGAAAGCCTTTCTATTCTCCGACTCCCATTTTCCCAAAATCGAAACCACTGATTTCTCATCAATGCCATGTCCTTTTGTCATCAACAACAACAGAAAAGGTCAATTTCCATACTCAAAATCATCGTAAACATTTTTAACAATTAAACTATAATTTCTCAGAAGCTTATCCCGAAAAGCTGCCTATTGAAATTGGACACCCTAAACGTGAAATCTCAAATCAATCGAATCGTAAAATTTTACCGCGAAAGCAGTTCTATTATTTCGCAAACTTCAAAATGACATGCAGAATCAGTATTGGAGACAATGGAAGTAATGTACTGATCATGAAGAGTAGCGGAGAGTAACCTGAGAAAGCTTTGTTGAGAGCTTCTACCTCTTCGGGGAGTGCCATGGCTCACTGGTTGAAGAAAGTCAAGTGTTCTCGATCAGTATTTATACGAATCTGTCGGTCACTTTTTCACTCCTAAAATCTTACTATAATTACGTTTCTTATTAAAAAAGTTAAAACAACGTTTCAAAATAACAAGACAACCTTTCTGAAAATACGTTATGGGGCTATAATTAATTTTCTTACTGGGCAACAAAACAGAAGTTGAATCTAAAAACCGCACAAAACTCCTCACACATTCATTTGACTGTTATATAGGGTCTCGCAACTCTGTTTTTTATTTTTTTGTTGAAATGAAAGTAACTGAATGTTTAATACGTACTGAATATGCCGTTGTTTATTCATTTGTGTAAAAGGTCATAAATTGTGCGTTTCAGCTCTGTTTTTTGACATTTATTATGATTGAGCAGTATAAACAGACGAAATGGAACAAGGGTGAAGATTCTCAAAAATTATAACTTGGGAATTTCTAATCACCCAGAAACTCGTTTCCTGGAAGAGAGGAAAATCAAAATCTCCGAAAACAAATGAGTACTGTTCGAGTTCCAGAAATTGTTCCTTCTCCCACCCACGATTGCGAGCGACTCCGAAAGGCTTTCGAAGGTCTCTCTTCCTTTTACTCTCTCTCAGTTTTCTATTCTATGTAAATGATCCAAAAAGATGAAACTTCCATTGTTTTACATCACTGAACACGCATGTTAAAGTATTATATTTGATGGCAAGTTTACTCTTGTTATGATTAATCATGGGTATTATTAGGTCATGTGTTTAGATAATGTAGAATGTGACAGGTTTTTCGATGTATGGGACGGAAGTGATCTGGGTATTAGGACACAGGAATGCCAAACAAAGGAAGGAGATCAGAGAAACTTACCAGCAGCTATTCAATGAATCACTTATTGATCGCCTTCATAAACAACTCTCCAGAAATTTCAGAGTATATCTTTTCCTCTGTCTTTCTGTGAAGTTTACTATATTATTGGATCGTTAGACTAACCTTGTTTTTAACAACAAAAGTTCCTGAGTCATGCATGTAGGATTAGTGGATTATATAGGTAATTTATAAATTTCTTGTCAATTCAATTGCATATCAATGCTTTTGTGGACATGGTTAATGCAGTCTGCAGAGGTGCTATAATAGTACTAGTACACAGTGATATCTGCTACCTGGTCAATAAGATTCATATAGTGATAATAAACAGTATGTGCATGTAAAATTTCCGTTCTATTATAAAGCATAATTATATCAATGAGTACGTAGCTCATCTGCTATTGGTGCTATGCTTGCTTAACGAATCGTCTTGAAACTAAACCCTAGAAATGTGGCTACATTAAAAACTCATCGGGAGAGTTTTGCTGCCCTTGTATTCCTATTTGACTTGACCCAAATGAAATGGAGTCTGACTTGGCTCACAAATATTTGGTGGTTTGATACCAAGAAAAGTCTACTCCCTCTGGTCCTAAATATAAGAATGAGTTTACTTTGATTCAAAATATAACACCACAATCTACTTTATGTCCTAAATTATAATTTCCCCCCCAAAATTTTGCTATTTATTGATTGTACGAAAGGGGTTTTCATCAAGAGTTATGCTATGTTAGGATAGAGAGAAAATTAGGGGGAAAAGAATAATATGAGCGAAAACTTACAAAAATAGTTAATTTTATTACCATTGGAAGCTTTTTCCTAGTGTTCCCTTCCCTCTATTTTCCCCTAACTTTTCTTTCCATCCAAATATAGGGTTAGTTCCAACACACATGATTAAAGAGGGTATTTTATAGAATAGCTAATTTAACGAATTTCTTTAATATCCGTAAATATCTAACTCTTCTATTAAGGATAAGAGGGAATGGTGTATTCGTGTAGTAATCATGAATTTCACTATAGTATACTTGATATACCTCAGAACAATACATTTTTGTCACCACGAGATATATTGGCAGCTGTGGATCATTTGATTGGAATGAAATTTGGAATGGGTACACTTGACTGACGATATGAATCATTTGAAAAATAAATTCAACACACAATTTTATGTGATAGGATGCAGTCGTTCTGTGGACATATGACCCTCCAGAAAGGGATGCACTCCTAGCAAACAAGGCATTGAAGGCTAGGAGAGAAGATGTGACACACCTACAGGTTCTACTTGAAATTGCATGTGCATCCACTCCTAGCCATCTCATGTCTGTGAGGGAGGCTTACTGCTCTCTCTTTGATTCCTCACTTGAAGAGGACATTGCATCCTGTGTTTCTCATCCCATCATCAGAAAGGTAAAAGCCATGGAGTTCCTGAGTCACTTTTCAAAAACATTTACCAAATTACTTTTGTCTTCTCAGATTCTGATTCTGCTGTCATTTACCTAATCTGGTTCTGTACATGCAGCTTCTAGTGAACCTAGTGAGATCCTACAGATATGATAAAGAAGTTGTAAATTTGGAGGTAGCAGAGTCAGAGGCAACGAGGCTGCGTGTGGCAATCAGCACGAGGCGGTTAGGTGATGATCGGCTCATTTGGATACTGAGCACCAGGAATTTTTTCCAGCTTCGGGCAACTTTCGCATGCTATAAGAAACTTTATGGGATTGCATTGGAAGAGGTTTCACTTGAAATCTTAAAAGTTCTTATATTTACACATACTGTAAAAGAACTTAATCATTTGGCTGGTTTTCTCTGCAGGATATAAGGAAATGTGGTAATGGTGATCTGGAATCCCTCTTGAATGTAGCATTATGGTGTGTGGAATGCCCTGAGAAACATTTTGCAAAGGTGTTTTCATCTTCATCCCAAATTGATGTACATCTATCATACCTTACATTTCTGCCAATACAATTAAGTCAAGTGGAAAGGACTCAGTGTCCCTTAAATAAAGCCTCATGTTTGAGTTTTTTAAATAGGAAAAAAAATTATGTTCGGAGAATTCCTCCTATACATATAGGGAATTGACATGACCTCAAATTTAGCATAGTTGGTAGTATATCATATTGGAGGTACGGTTAGGTACTAAAGGTGAGCATCTTTCTCAATGGAAGTTCGAATCTTGGTTCACCACGTTATGAGAGACTAGCCCCTTTCATTAGACTTAACTCCTGTTGTAGTTTGCAATCAAAATACACACACATCTTTTAGAGACTAGAATTGTAGCTTTTATATATATGAAAAGTTCTCAAATGGATGAGTTTCTAGTTGAAGCTTTTTGTGATTTGATTCATGTGCAGGTGGTGAGAGATTCAATAATAGGGCTGGGAACAGATGAAGAGTCTCTAAACAGAGCAGTGATAAATAGAGCAGAGATAGACATGTTGAGGGTGAGAGAGGCATATGCTGCCATGTACAATGAAGATATTGAAGGAGCAATCATTAGGGATACTTCAGGTCACTACAAAGAGTTCTTGATCACCTTGCTTGGCAAAAGAATCTGATATATATGCATTATGATAAACCCACTGAGCACGTCTCATTGCAGAATTCAAAGTAGTTCATGGTCCTCACTTTTTAACATAATCAGCAGTTCCATAAGTTCTAAAGTCTCGTAACTATAAGGTAGAAACTAAAACCATGGTAGATTGACCAGTTTTTTTAGATTAATGTCTTCACTTTTAATTTCTACTCTATAAAGAATGAAGAATGTTCAAGAAACACGGCTTGTTTACCAGAAAAATTATTGGTAAGGGAAGAGGCCTACACACATGTAGGATGCCGTGTGAGCTATGCAGTTTGAAAAATGAATGCGTGAAAACTAAGTCTACCAAGGAAGGGTGGCGAAAAGGCAAATGTAGGTTCCATTAATGGAGACCTAATGTGGACCGTCTTCATTCTCACAACTTCCTTGTCAATTTCATTTATCATACTCTACCAAATTACTTCCACCTCCATGTATTAACATCCCCTCTAAACATTATAATTTTTTTTTGCCAATACACTGAGGTAGCTTCCGATTAAAAATAATCTTGTTTGAGGAATTGTCGATATTAAATGTTTAGATATCTTCTAGCAAAACTTTAAACATTGATTCACCATATTATGAAAGATTAATCCTTTCCGCTTTAGCTACTCAATTCCGTTGGCAAAAAAAAAAAAGTAGTTTCTTTGTGTAAAGATGCAAGCTATACAACGGCATAAAAGCAAATGGAATTGAATCCGCGACCTCTTCTAATTAGAGAAACTTGGTGCTATATTGCCCACAAAAGAAGTTGATATGCTGGAGCCAGACAAGTTCCAAACCTCATGGAAATATAACTCAATATTTTTTCTTAACAAGAACTCTATATATGTAACGACCCTACAATTGAATGGCCTCATCTTTGAAATGATATTATTGGCTATTATATATATATACAATAATATCATCATCAAAAGGACCCTCTCACGGACATACTCATACATCTCCACCTTAAGTCATGCATGTGGACAGATAATATGTCACTTTCTTGGTAGCTTTATCCCTTGGCTGACATACTCACCCGTTGGCATCTTCTTGTTATGATTATTCTTGTTTTAATAGTGTAATTCTATTATTGTAAATAATGTTACAGGGAATATAAAAATAATACTCTCTCCCGTCTTTAATATATGCTCTATTTACCTAATTTGATTATATTAAAGAAATTAGTTAATGTGACATGTATTTTTTAAAACACCATAGTTATATTCCTTAATTCCTTATCTTCTTTGATTATTGTTGAGAGAGCATCAATAAGGGTAAATTAGAAAAAAATTGATAAATATAAAAAAATAGGTCTAGGACAGAGATCAACTCCCCAAATATATCATATATTAAAGATCGGAGGGACTAGAATATATATAAAGAAATAGAATAAGGTAAAATCTCTACCATTAACCTGCAACTAAGATTCAAATCCCATTCCTCTCTCAGAAAGGTTATCCCACATTTAGAGATTGATCATGCCTCAAACAAATTGTCTCTAATAAAAAAGAAGATATATATACGGTTTGTGTACAAATAATTTCTCTGTGATAAAATTTTCTCTTGGTTCATTCACCTTCTCAAGTTAATTATATGATAGATTATATTATCCATAAGTCATAAACGATAGTATTCTTTTATTATCTTAACTTTTGTACAAAATGTATGAAACACAAATCCAGTTTGGTAATTAAAGGCAAGGTAAAATAAATAAATTAGAATTAAAATTTACTCAGGCCGGGGTTGTGGTTTAATTTGAAAATAATAATTAAAATTTTAAAAATAATAATAAGTACATGATTAAACACTTCCTCAAAATTCATTTTCTTAAACAATACTTGGTCAAAATATTTTCTCTAAATCAGAATAAATTAGGCGTCACCCAAAATACAATATATTAAAATTTTAATAATAAAATAAAATAAAATCTGGTACCTCAAATTGTGATTTAGACTGTCCAAAAGAACGAATGAGCACACTTCCAGTTTGAGAACATTTATTTTAAGCACCTTTTCACTTTCTTGAGACAATTATTCTCAATATTTACTTCGTATCACACAAAATCACTTGAAAACAAACAAGTCAGATATGATAGTATTGCACTATATCTGTTTTGAGATTCCAACACCTACCTCCTCAAGGTTCTGAGTCATATACATTATTGCATATTGTTTGAACTTTAGATCACAGAACCAACTGTACAAAGTAATCAATAATGGGGAAGAATTACCTAGCTAGCAAGAAAGCCAGCTAATAATATAAGAAGCTCATTTAATGGAGAGAATGGACTCCCAACGACAAAATCGGTGACTAATATCATATAACTATATTTACATACATATTAAGACATCATGCAAACTCAACAGATCCGTGATGTGCTTTACTATATATAGAAGAGCCATTCTCAGGCTATAGCATCATCACTCACTCACTCAAAGCCTTTTGTCTTTGTTTAATTTGCCACACACATATATCTTCAAGAGTGTGTGTGGAATTTAGGAGTGAGTTTCTCAAAATGAAGAAAGCAATTAGCTTCATTTTGCTATGTGCATTGTTTCTTCTTGTCAGCTTCTCGTCTTTCTCTTCTGCAACAACTGAAGACTTTCCAGGTTTGGACTTCAACATATTCTCTCTTTCTTTTTTCCTGCTATAACAATTTAGGTAAATTGTGTTCATCAGAGACTAATGGGTACCTAAGTGGGACGATGGGGAACCCTACTCCAAGCTGTTCTACTTAAAGTAGGACTTGTTGTCTCATACTACCAAGTCTCGGTCAGAAATGAGATCATCATTATATATATTAACTAATTTGATACAAATTATACTCGTATAATTGAGGATATATTTATATTCTTATTAAGTGGGTGGTGCATCTATATTCTAACACTATATATATAAACAATAAATAAATAAAAACAAAGTTGAAGTGTCCGTAAATTTTCACTCTACTAATATATTTAATTAATTTACACATGCATGAATGTATAATATTAATTCATTTGTTTGTTTTTTAGAAGTATGGCGTTCGCGGTAAGTATGCGAGAGGAGTTGTCTCAGTTTATGGAAAAATATTTTAAAAAGAAAATTTTATGCTTTCCAAACAAGCACAAGCATGATATTTACTGTTCCAGTCAAGATATATATCTGTTTAACTGATACATATTTTTTTTAATATTTCATGAGGATAAGCACTAAAGTATGATAGTTCCTGTCAAGATATATATCTGTCTAACTGATACATTTTTTTTTTAAAAATATTTCATGAGGATAATTTGTTTACATCATGATCTATTGATTAAGAATAATTAGTAGAAGTTATGCACAACTGATTTTGCAGGTAATGAAGTGAACACTGTTGGAAACAAGGAGTTGACAAAGACAACCTTAAAGAATGCTGAAGATGAGGAAAAGTTCAAGTTTATTCCACACAAACCGTTCTTCAAGAAGCCATTCTTCAAGAAACCATTCTTCAAGGTCCCACCAAAAGTGGTTCCACTGAAGCCATTCCCACCAGCTGTTGGAAAACCAATTCCAGTGAATGATGAGAAGCCATTGCCAATTCCTGGATTCAAAAAGCCTTTCCCTAAGCCTTTCCCATTTGTGAAGAAACCAATTCCTAAGCCTTTCATTATTCCAAAGCCAATTCCTTTGGTGAAGAAGCCATTTCCTAAGCCTCTTCCAAAGCCAATTCCATTTGTGAAGAAACCCATTCCCAAGCCTTTCATTAAGAAGCCTTTCCCGTTCCCCAAAAAGCCCCTCTTCCCCCCAGTTAATCCTTGAGACACTACACCAATATACCTAAAGCCCTTGTTAAATTATCCTTCCATGTAATTGGAATGAAATAAAGAAAAGGCACAGTACTTGTCCATTATTTTATCCTTAAGATTTATTGCACCTGAATTTGCAGAATTAATACATCAATCTCTATTATTGTTATGTGTATTGTATTTGCATCTTGAAGAATATTGCTATTATACTAAAAAAAAAAAGCTTCCAGGAGCTTCTATATGCACATACAGAAATCCATTTATTAGATATGTTGTCATTGCTTGTTTCTCTCTCTAATCTTTATATATATACTTGTTTATTCCTATTTATAAAGTACTTTCAACATATTTCAAACAAACTAAGAAATTTTTTAAATTTCATTAACTCTATCTTGAAGGTAAACCACTTTTCAACTTTACCCCTCTTTAACTATAAATTTTTCAAGAAAATAACAATTTACACAGTTATAACTAAAGTGTAATAAAATTGTATATTTATATAAATTTTTTTTACTGACGTGCCTTATACATAAATAAGATAAAAAATACACTCTCTACTCTATAAATAAGGCAAGAGGAATATAACCTATATATTAAATACTGTAGTTAATGTCAACTGCAATGCAAAGAATATAATAATAACCGGCCGCATGCATGTGCAGCAAGAAGAAGAAAGTATCTAGCACTTTCAGGACAGACAAGAAAAGCTGGATTAGGTTTCATTAATGGACACCTAATGTGGACCCTCTTCGTTCTCACAACTTCGTCCTTGTCAGTTTCATTTATCATACTCTACCAAATTACTTCCACCTCCATGTTTTAACATCCCCTTAAACATTCGAAAAAAGTTTTGTTTTGTTTTGTTTTTCCAGTACACTCTGGTATCTTTCTATTATTAGAAATAATTTTGTTTGAGGAATTATCGATACTAAATGTTGACATCTCTCCTAACAAAAATTTAAATATTGATTCACTATTTTATAAAAGACTAACCCTTTCTGTTTGGCTACTCAACTCCCGTTGGCAAAAGAAAAAAGTAGTTTTGTGTGTGTGTGTGTGTAAAGATGCAAGCCATATAAAAGCTTAAAAGCAAATGGAGTAAAACCCACAACCTCTTCTAATTAGGGAAACTTGGTGCTATGTTGCCTACAAGGGAAATTGATATGCAGGAGCCAGACAAGTTCCAAACCTCATGGAAATATAACTATATATTTTTTAACAACAGTAACTCTATATATGTAACGACCCTACAATTGAATGGCCTCATCTTTGAAATGATATTATTGGCTATTATATATACAATAATATCATCATCAAAAGGACCCTCTCAGAGTTCACATTAGGTGCTTAGAGTTAGGTGCTTATATCTCTAATTAGAGGTATGGGCATTTTTTTAATTTTTTTATATTGTATTTTTTATTTAAATTATATGATACTTTTTGAGATGTTTTTTTTGCACCCAATATCTCAAATTAATTAATTTCCAGTTCTGCATTTGTTTGTAACACCAGTATTATGAAAATTAATTAATTTGAGATATTGGGTGAAAAATCATCTCAGAAAATAGCGTATAATTTAAATTTAAATAAATAAAATATATAAAAAAATTAAAAAAATATATGCCCATACCTCTAATTAGAGGTATTATAAGCACCTAATATGGACTCTTCTCTTATAACATTGTTGATTTTTGGGACTTAGAGAGTTAGTTGTGATTTTAGAGGTAAAAACAATAAATAAATTATCATAAATTTCATTAATTAACAATGATAAATAATATTGATAACAATAATAAGGAAAAGAAAATATGTAGGGAAAATATCTTCATAAAATATTCTAATCTATATGTAAATAAAAAGAAAGAGAAGAGAGAGAAAGAATAAATCGATATTATTTTTGAAAATAATAATAATAATAATAATAATAATAATAATAATAATAATGTTTTTATAAGAGGGTCAAACCCTAATTCTCTACCTTATAAATATCTTATTTTCTCACCCGCAAAGATTCCAAGTGCCGCACCACTAGATTCTCAGCTTTTGTCATGTTTTCACTTTTCTCCACTCTCAGCCGTTGCGCACATGCAGTCTCACATGTATCTTTCTTCTTCCCTCTTGTTCGCCGTGCTCTTCTGTTCAGTCTTGTTAAAAAAAACAAAAAGTTCATCTTCCTTCCATAGTTCAATGGCTTCTCATTTTATCTTCTTGCAAATCTTGTCATTACTGCTTTTCTCCATCAAATTGTCAACACGCTCTGTGTTTATATATTTAATTCTTGATCCCACCTCCACTTATCTCTTTTTGGGAGATCAAGTAATTTTTTTTGTTTATTCACTCCCACCACAACATTCATTACTTCTCAGATCTAAACCATCCTCCCTCACCAACTATTAACCAAGTGTGAACAATAAGAGATCAATTATATTAGACTGCCACGTGGTTGTATTAGTTGCACTGGTCACGTGTCATGCAAGTTGATAGTTTGTTATTCATTCTGTTACACCTGTTGTTACACTTGTTATATTGCTTATCAGTTGCTTACTGTACTGCCTATATATACGATGTAGAGTCATGAACAATATTCAATACAATTGAAACTCTGAAATATAATTAATATTCAGAGATTTTGGCATGGTATCAAAGCCATAGCCACGCCGGCGAAGCTTTGTTTTCGGTCACGTAAGAGAACAGAGAATACATAAACATTGGCGGTGATCTGTCTCCGATTCTTTTTGGATTAACTAATTGCCAAAACAATGTCAACAGCTTTTCCGGCGTCTGCCGATCAGGGGCTCAACAATCAAAGCTTCACAAACAAGAAGATCACTGTGAAGCTCGATGACTCTAACTACCTCATTTGGAAGCAACAGGTGTATTTTATGGCGAAACAACATCGCCTGTTTTCCTACCTGGACGCATCTGCTAGAACACCACCTCAACGTGTTCGAGATACGACAACTGGTTTAGAAGTAGATAATCTAGAGTTCACAGTCTACGAACAACTTGACTCAGCGTTAGCGTCGTGGCTATTAGCATCGGTAACCTCTTCTGTCCTTCCTGATCTGGTTGGTCTGGAAACATCTGCTCAGATTTGGCAGAAGCTTAATCGCTTATATTCGGAATCAGACTCAAAGATTCTTCACTACAAGAATCTTTTGACTAATCAACGTAAAGGAGAGCTAAGCATGAGAGATTATCTAGCTACCTTGAAGTCTATATGTGATCACTTGGCTCTATTAGGAGAACTTGTAACCGAAGCAAGCAGGATCTCTCACATCTTAAACGGTCTAACAATGGAATATGAGTCTATCATTACAATCATTAATGCTTCTAAGCCTAAATTTGATTTAGATACAGTGACCACTATGCTTCTTGATTCTGAATCTAGACAGAAGTTGTTTATCACCAACTCTGTTGCTCAGGCTCATTTTACTAATGTATCTAGTCAATCTCTGGACTATTCTCAAGAAAACCAATCTGCCTTTGTTGCACAGTATAATCATGGCAATTCCGTGTATGGAAGTTCATATCGACCTCAGTTTGTTAATGGACGAGGCAGAGGCCGTGGTGGTTGAACCTATCCTTTCCAAAATAAGCCATCCTGTCAAATCTGTCATAAGACTGGACACTTGGCAGATGTGTGTTTTTTTAGGTATGACTCATTTGTGTCATCCAGACAACCTAATAATCATGTTCATTACACTGATTCACACAGTCAAAAAAATATGATGTCAAGTGATTCTACAAATCCTGGTAACTGGCCTATGCAATACACAGAAGTTCCTGTCAACTATAACCAAAATGTGCCTGTCAACTATAACCAAAATGTACCTTTCAATTACAATCAAAGTATGAGCTCTGTAGCTCACACTAACTCAACTGCCAAATCGTCTCCTGCTGTTGCACCTGTTGCTGCCATATCCACAAATTCTGCTCTGAACAACAATCATACTCCTTCTGAGTCTTCTTTGGCTCAAGCATTTGTGGCCTCTCCTGAAATCATAACAGATGAGGCATGGTATCTTGACTCAGGGGCCACTCAACATATTACAAATTCAGCTAATACACTTCAGTATGCCTCACCACCAAAAGGTAAAAGTATGGTCATTGTTGGTGGAGGTACAAGTTTATCTATGTCACATGTTGGTAAAACTTGCTTGGATAATTCTCAACCTTCTCACTCTACTTTTAAATTACAATTGAACAAAGTTCTTTGCGTACCAACCATGCAAAAGAACCTTGTATCTATTGCTCAAGTTACCAAAGATAATGTTGTTTCGATTGAATTTTTCCCTCATACATGTGTTGTTAAGGATCTACAAATCAAGCAACCAATCTTGATTGGAATTGAATCCTCTGGAATGTACAAACTGAATGCTGCTATCCTACCTTCATCTCAGATTCAGTTACTGACTACCCACATCTGCTTTACAAAGTCTTACACCTTATGAAAAGATTTTTAAAACTAATCCTGATTACTCATTGCTCAAAGTCTTCGGCTGTGAGTGTTTTTCTTGTCTTAGGCCTTATAATAAGCACAAGCTCGAATTCAGTTATGCATCTTGCTTATTTCTAGGATATAGTACACATCATAAAGGCTACAAATGTCTAAATAGGACCACTGGCCGAGTTGTCATTACCAGGCATGTTCAATTTCATGAGCATTCTTTCCCTGCTCAATCTCAATTCAATATCCGCCATGCTTCATCTCAGTCCTCTGTCAATACCAGTTTTAAACCACCTGTTATTCATCACCCTTCACATGCTACATCCCTATCCTCTTTACTCATCACACCAGATACCACACCTCTAAATTCCTCACCTTCCAGTCATTCCCTTGTACCTTTATCAGAAGCTATCTGCAAGTCTGTATCTACCGCTGATGCAGTATCTGAGTCTGTCTCTATCAAGTCTCCCTCCATTGTCAACACTCACTCCATGCTCACCAGAAGTAAAACAGGTGTATTCGATCAGGCCTAAAGTCTTCACGGTGGCAGAAGATGTATCTGTCCCAAGATCTATTGATGAAGCACTCTCTGATCCCAATTGGACAAAAGCTATTCAAGAGGAGTATGATGCACTTAAAAAATTTCAGACTTGGGATCTTGTGCCATTATCTTCTGACAGAAAAGTTATTGGATGCCGATGGTTATGTCGTCTAAAAACTCATGCAGATGGTTCCATTGCATGATATAAAGGCAGATTGGTGGCAAAAGGGTATTCTCAAGAAGCTGGCACAGATTATCGTGATACCTTCAGTCCTGTAGTTAAAGCATGTACCATTCGTGTATTACTCACTCTTGTAGTTACGCATGACTGGAAATTACACTAGGTAGACTTCAATAACGCATTCTTAAATGGTGATCTGACTGAAGAAGTGTTCATGGAGCAGCTACCAGGTTTTGTTCAGCTGGACTCAACAGGAAAACCTTTGGTTTGCAAGCTCAAACGAGCTCTTTATGGGCTGAAACAAGTCCCTAGAGCATGGTTTATGAAACTAAGTACATATCTAAAAACTATGGACTTTGTTGCTGCCAAAGCAGACTCGTGCCTGTTCATTAAAAAGACCAACAATCATGTCACTTATTTGCTGGTGTATGTGGATTACTTGGTGCTTACGGGCTCTAATGAAGCTGAAGTTCAGAGGTTGATTAATGCACTGAGTTCAGTCTTTTCCTTAAAGGACTTAGGTGAACTGTCCTTCTTTTTGGGCATTGAGTTTCAAAGATCTACCAAGGGAATTCATTTGACCCAGAAAAAATATATTCATAACCTCCTAGCAAAAACACACATGGTTGGTGCATATGCTTATGGTTCTCCCATGGCTGTTAACACTCAGCTATTTTCCAATGATAGTTTGCCCTTCTCAGACCCTCACCTGTATCGCAGTATCATAGGATCTTTACAATATTTGTGTTATACCAGGGCAGATATTGCCTTCACGGTCAACAAGTTGAGCCTCATGAACCAATTGTAAAGCAATGGAATTGTGTTAAGAGGCTTCTCAGGTATCTTAATGGCACAAGTACCCACGGGTTGCTTATCAAACCAGTGCAGCATTTTAATATCCAGGCCTATGCAGATTCAGATTGGGGAGGCATTACCAAAAAGAAAAATGAAGAAGAGGAAGTTCAGGTATTACCTGAGAATAAACGGTCCACTAGTGGCTTCTGCATCTATCTTAGTGCTAATCCAATTCTATGGGTGTCAAGAAAACAACAAGTTGTATCCAGGTCCATTACAGAGGCAGAATATCGAAGTGTAGCAGATTCTATCACTGATCTAATGTGGCTATTATCGCTGTTGAAGGAGTTGTATGTAAAGGTAGTCAACACACCATGTATCTGGTGTGACAATACAGGTACTGTAGCTCTAGCTTCCAATCCTGTCTTACACTCCAAAACCAAGCATGTGGAATTGGATGTCCAATTTATCAGAGAAAAGGTAGACGAAGGTATTGTGACTGTTGGATATGTTCCATCTGCATATCAAGTTGCATACATATTGACAAAACCGCAATTGTATAGTATGTTCGCTTACTGTCGACACAAGTTGAACATCTTGGCTCAGGATAAAGTTCACAATAGCAACTCAATTGTTGAAATGAAAATTCAGGAAAGTAAGTTACAGGAGGAGCCAGACCTCAGCAGGGAGAATATTAACCAAGTGTGAACAATAACAGATCAGTTAGATTAGACTGCCACGTGGTTGTATTAGTTGCACCGGTCACGTGTCATACAAGTTGATAGTTTGTTATTCATTTGGTTACACCTGTTATATTGCTTATCAGTTGCTTACTGTACTACCTATATATACGATGTAGAGTCATGAACAATATTCAATACAATTGAAACTCTGAAATATAATTAATATTCAAAGATTTTGGCACCAACGTCTTGTCAAAATATATGTCGGGTATTGATAATTGAATATTTTATACACTTATTTTTGTCTCTTGAGTAATAACTTAGGACCCTTTATCTAATAAATAATGGCTTTTATGTTTATTTGGGCCTTGGGCCTTTTATTGCATTTTAGCCATTTTTATAATAATATTCCAGTTTTGTATTACTTCACTATTTCTACCATAACTCTTGAACCAGACATCGGATTTGCCTCATTTTTGTCTCATATTTCAGATGATTCAGAGAGCTACAATTGTTATGAAGACATCAAGAGCCAATTCGGTCAAGAGGGTGGTCGATTTTGGAGCCGAAGTCGGATGCACAATTCTGGATATTATTTGGATCCGAATTTTGTAATTTAAGTCCAGTTTTATTTTATTTCTGTTTTGGGCTAAAACTATTAGGGCCCATTTTCGTTTTAGGTTATTTTTAAGTAAGGCAGCCGCCAAAGACAGGAGGCATTCACGAATTTAGGATTTTGACATTAGGGTTTCATGATTTTATGCAAATTCTCTCTACCGATTTTCGCATGTTATTAGGGTTTTTCGCGTTCTTCATCTTTTCTTCAGTTTTTTCAGCCATGCTCGGCTAAACCCCCTGTGATTGACCCAACGATGAGGATTCCATGATTCGTCCAGAGAACTTGTGCCTAATCGGTAACTTAATCAATTCTGTTTTCATCTTATCGGATTCGAATTCTGGAAATAGTTCGAATATTAGATTTAATATTCGGTTTGGTTCATCCCAAGGACTAAATTCGGATTAGGTTTTAGTATTGCTGTGCGATTGCACAGTGAGACGCCACTGTTCGAATAAATTCTAGGCGATCGTCTAGGCGAGGGATTATCCGGATGAATGCAAAGATTTCGATTCATCCGGAACCAAACGTGATTAGTTATATTTCGTTCAATGATGCATGATTCTGAAATCTGAACGTTGGGTTGGTCGTTTTTAATCTGTTTAAGTCCATCAACGTTTTCTGTCTGTTTATTTCAATTTATTTCGTTTTAATCTGCTGAATCATAAAATCATAAAACCCCCAATTTCACCATTCTGTTTGACTATTGTTATTAAATCGAGCCCGCTGCAAATTCGTTGGGAAACGACCTAGGTTCCCTAATTCTGCAAATCGTTTTCGAACTTGGTTTATTTTGGGAGACACGGCAAATCTCTTTCCAGGTATATTACTTTTATCTTGCCTCTTCCTTTAACAAACGTGGCTCTCTTCAATATTCTCACTGTCGCCATATTCCTTCTTCGCTTTATCACTTTCTAACAACTAATTTCACCTCGAAAAGCCCATAGTTCTAGTTTACAATAGCGATTGAAGCCTTTAAAAATAGTTCTTCAATTGTCATTTACGATATACAAGGTAAGTATGTAAGAAGAGTTTTATCTTGATTTACATAAATAAACACTTTTGGGATCCCAAAAAGTGATCCCAAACATGGTTGGACCCAAATCTTTCTTTTTAGCCACAACCACGTGAGCGATTATATAGTTATATATATCATTGTTAATTTTTTGGACATTCTATACAAGATAACTTTTTAATCCCTTCTAGTATTGAATTTTGACATCAAATTTCTTAATCACAGTAATTTTATATAAAATCTGTAAATTTCCAGTAGCCTTATAATAACACTAGTTAGCTTTTGTGGGTCATATTGATAGAAATTTGGGTTTATCATTATGTAGAGTCTCATTAAAAGCTTTGGAGTAACTCTTTAGTAATTATTTTTAGGCAAAGGAGTAACATGTAACTCTAAATATTCTTCAATATACTTGTGAATTACGTATGATTGTGAATGACAATCTTTTATTAAAAAATGGATTGAATTATATGTATATGTGTATTTATTGTAAATTGATAGTGTATATGAATGGAAACATGATTTATTGTACCTTGTCTTTAAATTATATTTGTAACATCCCATTTTCAAAAGCCGAATAATTTTTTTTTCATCATATCATCAGAGTAGAGCATCGGATCAAGAGAGTAACTGATACATATATTCAAAATACCAACTGTGTAGGTCTGGCTAATTGCCGTAACGGTACGTTAATCCGAGTGTCTAATCTAAACGTAACTACATAACAGAAAGAAGTCTTCAGCCGGGTCTCTAAGCGTGCTGCTTGCCCTTCTCTTCGGCCCTCGGTCCTCCTGACCCTGAAGCTATGTTAAGAGCTGAGGTCCAATGCACTGGACCTCAGGTAACGGTTAACCTCATGCTTATATATACAATATATGGATTACGGATGTTCACAACATTAACATCACATGAGCACACAACATATTTATCACACGCAAACAATGCAGATGTACTGCCCATAGCGAATGCAGATGTACCGCCCATAGCGAATGCAGCCTTACAGATGTGTCACCCATAGTGAATGTATCCCAATTGTCACCCATAGTGAATGTATCCCAATCAACAGTACATAGACATACAGTAGATTAGCAACCACATATACGCATACAATACTCATAATACATATACGCATACAATAAACATCAAAGTTAGTGTTACTAGTATGCAAACGTACGTACCTTCGTTGACGAATACAATACGTCTGACGGTCGGTAAGTGATCACATATATCCTATAAGGATAATATCGCATTTATTAATGATCAACATCATAACAGTCATTTTAGTCACAAATGACTATTTTACCCCTGACTTTGCTAACTGACTAAATTTTGCCAGAGCTTCGCTACTTTGACTTTAATCTTCCAAAATTTTGCCATATCTCTATCTCCATCATATTTTCAAAATAAATACCATATTTAACCCTAAAACATGATATCAAAATTATACTTGGAAGATTAAAGATCAAACTAACATGTATACTAAGAACTACTAAACAAAAGACTAGAACCTAAACTAGGGACCGGAGAATTTACCCAGAGCTTTGCTACTTCTTCACAAGAGCTCCTCCTTCTCTCTTCTCTCTAGACTTTCGAAATGCTTCAAGAGGATTTGGTGTGAAATTTCAAGAGTAAGTGGAGGCTATTTATAGAAGAAAACTATGGCATCTTTGTAATTCTTTCCAACTTTTCCTCCTTCAACATACACCATTAGATCTAGGGTTTTTGTTGAAGCTCCATCTCCACCCTTAGATGCCTTGGCCGACCTCTCCCCCTCATCTCTTTCCAAAAATGACATCATCCATATGATGTCACCCATGTGCTCTTATGAATTTTACCGATTAATTCCCTTGCTCAGTGTTCTAATCGAAAATACTTATAACTTTTAAATACTTTTAGAGGTAAACCTTGAAGTTTATGTATCCTCTTGAGAAGTATTTGGATTAACAAGATTTATAGTCCAATTAGGGGTCTTTACTAGCCTTTTAGTCAGTATACGATAAAATCCCGTCGGTTACGAAAATGACTTCGGAGATAACCAACTCCGGGATAAAAATTCACTTGTTTATAATATGTCCTGATGTTAACTACTTAGTTCACATATTTCAAGATATGATTTAATTTCTATCGGTTCTCATTTATCCTATTTGCTTTTCAACAAATATCCCAACTTTTTAATCCACTTGCCTACTTGCATTGTGCATTCACACACACACATTCAATATACACATTTTCTCTCTCCTTTATTCAAAGATTTCAGCTGCCCCCTCCCCTTGCATTATTTTTCATTTTGCTTTTGATTTATATTATGCTTTAATTATATCTAATAGGTAATTATCTCATTGGTTAATCCTTCTTCACAAGGATCCTTAATTATGGCCTTAGGATTAACTTTATTCCTTTCAATCCAAGCCTTTGATTCTTGTTTGACTTGTCAAAGTTGATTTAGCAAGTTTGATTAGAGCCTTAATCTTAAGCTTAGTGATCCTTTGTTGATCAATTTAGGCTTTAGGGATTTCATGTATTTAATCTTATACATTTTCTTAATCATGCCTAATTAATTAGCAATTACCCTTATGCTAATCTTGACCCTCCATTGGTCATTAATCTCAAATTAGGGGTTTTATATAATTAACTTTGGATATCACCTTTATTCATGCCTAAACAATTAGCGATTAATTACTTATTTAATCACTTACTAATTGTTGACAATTTTCTTAATTAAGAATAATTATTTTCTCACAACTATTTTATTTACATTGGTCATTTATGCTCCATGTATTATTTTAAAAATCATGGGGCAACTTATGTTTCCCCAAAATAATATTGGATTTTGCCTCTTTTATTTCCAAGGAAAATAATCCCATTAATTATCTAAATTAGAGACAACATACTTTCCTATTTTTAATAAATATTTAATTGCCTCTTAGGATTTATTATAATATTCTCGG